>JAOTON010001666.1:2500-607500 GCA_034440635.1 Lepas anatifera
TTTGTGTGTCGGCCTTCACAAAGTCTGGTGTTCAAGTCTGACATTTTCCTGCACTGAGGAAAATGGAAGAGTGATATTTTCTCACCTCGATGTTAGTGATCCACCACTCTGGAACCGTACCACTCCGACCGACGTCAGCCGTGCCCTGTTACAGACCGGCCCGGACACTCAGTGGCATGCGCTCCAACGAGCGGCACCTGGCCGTGGTGGCGGAGGGTCCGGCTGACCTGGAGGGACGCCTCAGCCACAAGCCACAGCGCTCCGGCCTGCGCGAGGACCGCACGCGGCAGCGCTGGTTCAAACTCCGCCACAACCTGTTGTTCTACTACCGTCTGAACGAGTACGGCGGCGTGGAGGGCGAGCCGGCCGGCGTCTTCGTGCTGGAGGAGTGCGAGGTGCGCGCTGAGCCCTTCAGCTCGGAGCTGCCCTTCTGCTTCAGTCTGACGCAGCGCGGCGAGCCGCCGCGGCGACACCTGCTGGCAGCGCTCAGCGCCGCCGCCGCCGACCAGTGGGTGGCCACTCTCTCCAACGCCAGCTACGAGCGGCGCGCGCGCTCAGCTGCGCGAGCTCACCGCCAAACTGCGCACGCTGACCGGAGCCGACCCGCTGTGCAGCTTCCCTGGCGCGCGGGCGCTTAAGAACCTGGCTAGCGTGGATGAGACGGCGCCTGGTGGTGGGGTGGGAGCGCGCGCGCCGAGCTTCTACAGCCACCTCACTGCGCCGCAGGACGGTACGCCGGTGAGCCTGTTGGACTAGCACTGCTGCTGTGGGAATTGGGGTCTTGATGCTCCAGTGGACGTATAGGACTAGAGGCATCCCGGTGAGACTACACTACTATGTTTCAGTGAGTCTGCTAGACGAGCGGCGTTCCAGTGGGACAACAAGGTTAGTGCTATCCCAGGGAGACTGGGGCTTGCAGTGTCTTAGTGTGATTGGGACTATTGACCCAGTGAGAATACGGGAACGGTGGCGTCCCGGTCACCCCGATGGACCAGTTTTGTACCCCTGAGCCTGCCGTTCAATTCCTGTCTGACCACTACCACCAGCTGTAGTTGGACCTTACCTGTAGCCTCGCTTGGACAACAATTTTTGTCGATATGCAAATGTGGGTAAGGAAAATTACGATCTGTTGTAAGCTGTATTAAAAGACTGCTTTCGTGAAGTGATTGAAGTTTGGTTTTTCCCAATATAGTATATTAAAGTATCAGCAGGGGTCTGGTGTTTGGACTTGTACGCTGCTCTTCTGTGGCTACCCAAACAGACACTGTGAGTAGCTGAAGACCTGTTGAAATTTCAATCGTTGCAATGTTTGGTTCCTCGTTGTTGCTTACGAAGTGAAGTTAGCACCCTTTAACACATAACGGATACATTATTCAGTCCGGGCCACAGCGTTGGGGGCCGCCTGTCCGATTTGGAACGTATGTATTTATACATGAATAGCAGTGTCCGAGATTGGCTGTTATCTATGGTTTGTGCTATGAGCTGTTTGGAAATTGTGGATCTACGTAGTGTTTTGCGACATGTGGCCCGTGTTGTTAAGTGCCTACAGTAAGGCTAGATTTTATTTTTCGGGTCCTTTGGCTGGCATAAATGTTTGCTTTTCGTCATCTTTATTCCCTTAGTATCAAAAGTTTGCTTTGGAAAATTGTTGAAGGCTTATCAGGAAATACTGGCCACATATCAAGGTTGTGATGGAGGAAACGGTGGGTTTGTAGACCCAATTACGTGACTTCTGATGCAACACAGGTAAATGTGAAGTGTAGTGTTTATGACATTGGCGTATAGTGCTAAATTCTGCCGCTTGTCATGATGATTGAATAATTGACAGCTATTTCTGGAATCTTGCCGTACAGTCGGTTGAATTCCTTGCTATAGATCACCAAAGCTGGTCATTGTCTTCCAACTCTGTGATCGTGTCAGCGGCCGAGTTTTTGTGATGTGCACTGGTATTTATTATGTAGCGTCGTCTCTGGTAGATATCACCACTCTGTGCGCCGCCTCGTGACTGAAAGTATTTCTGCTTGTCAACTGTTATAATGATGACATTTCCTGTTGATTATATCAAATGGTATATGCGGGGAGAAATAAAATATGATACTTTTTATGTGTTGTTTCACAATGGGCGTAAGCTATACTGCTCCCTTTGAGGCAGTGGTTCACCTGGGTTGATGACTTCATACAACGTTTAAAGAGCGAATATACAAAGGAACATTTCGCAGTGAATCTAGGTTACTGGAAAAAATAGGGAATGTATAAAAATTTTGGCACAAATGTCGGACTTTGTTTTCGCGAAGAGTCCGGCAGACAAATGACGGCATGAGCCGTGTGGGCTGACGGCGCTGCGGGAGTGCACCGGAGGGGTACCGGGCCAGAGGCCGTGGCGGGGCCCTGACGGCGCAGGGCGGCCGTATGTAAGCCGCATGCACTTTGCGAGAAGGCGGATACCGCATAGGTGGCGTTAAGCCATCAGAGGAACCGCTGTGTGGCTTATGTCAACTCTTCTGTCACATGCAAGCAATATAGCTGCTCATCTGGGGCCGCCTCCGCCGGTCATAGGCAGAGGCGGCCTATAGTTATACTTTGATACTTGCTGTCCTTCGTTCACTCGAATTCGGAAGGCACTTAACATTGATAGTGGTGGCAATGAGGGGAGATATGAGTTTATACCTTATTAATGTAATGACCTTTCTTTTTTCATTCTTTGGGAAGAGTCAACTGCTCTTGTAAGGTTAGGAGGGAGGCGTAATGCATCCAACGCACATTTTAGGCGAGAGGTAAACAATTTCCTTACTCACTTTTCAGCCCCGACATTAACCTGGTTTAAGCGCTACCAGCGGCACTAGACCAGCAGCCGTCCTCTGCATAGTTGGCGAGGTTGAGCCTCACCATCCACACACATGTTGTGTGCGCTTCGCTTGCCGGCGACGGCGTCAGTTCTAACCTCAGCTGCCCTGAAGAAGATGGCTTCACCATCCCGGCCCAGTTCCAACATGGCGGAGTTTCGGAATGCGTTGAAGAAGGCGAAACACATCGTGGCGCTGACAGGTGAGGAGTGTATAGGAGTCTTCTGTAATTGCTCTGCTTGGCTAGACTCTCACGTGCCCACTAGTTCATACTAGTAGAAATCAGTATCAGGGCGGCGCAACAAGTCGGGCGAACATTCATGGGCAGCTCTTGTGATCGTACATTGCGAGCAAACGGCACACTTGAGAACATAAGGGGATGCCCCTCACAACGTCGCTCCTAGTACGTAAATCTTCGCCGGGGGAAGCGGACCTTTTGCGGGTGCCGCGTAACCAGTTAAAGGGGCCAGACCAAGTGGGGACAATCATTCACGAGGACGAAATGTGATGCGAATAGATTTGGGGGGAGGGGGAATTGGTTGTGCTTTGCCTTTGCCGCGCGGTTTGAACACGTGCCTCTCTGTGACATGTGCTGCTCTTTGACAGGTGCCTCTCTGCGACAGGTGCTGCTCTGTGACAGGGTGCTCTGTGACAGTTACCACTCTGTGACAGGTGCCGGACCTCGTCTGAGTCCGGTGTGCCGACGTTCGTGCGCTCTGTGACAGGTGCCGGCCTCGGCTGGTCCGTGTGCCGACGTGCTGCTGCTCTGTGACAGGTGCCGGTCTGTGACAGGTGCGGCTCTGTGACAGGTGCCGCTCTGTGACAAGCGCCACTCCGTGTCATTTGGCGCTCTGTGACAGGTGCCGTGACCTCGGCTGAGTCCGGTGTGCCGACGTTCTGTGTGCTCTGTGACAGGTGCCGGGACCTGGCTGAGTCCGTGTGCCGACGTTCTGTGCGCTCTGTGACAGGTGCCGGGACCTCGGCTGAGTCCGGTGTGCCGACGTTCCGTGGCGCTCTGTGATAGGTGCCGGGACCTCGGCTGAGTCCGGTGTGCCGACGTTCCGTGGCGCTCTGTGACAGGTGCCGGGACCTCGGCTGAGTCCGGTGTGCCGACGTTCCGTGGCGCTCTGTGATAGGGTGCCGGGACCTCGGCTGGTCCGGTGTGCGAGTTCCGTGGCGCTCTGTGGGGTGCCGGGACCTCGGCTGAGTCCGGTGTGCCGCGTTCGTGCGCTCTGTGACAGGTGCCGGCTGTTGGGGTTGGGTCGCTTGTGACAGGTGCCGACCTCGTGTCCGTGTGCCACGTGTGGCGCTCTGTGACGGGTGCCGGGACCTCGGCTGAGTCCGGTGTGCCGACGTTCCGTGGCGCTCTGTGACGGGTGCCGGGACCTCGGCTGAGTCCGGTGTGCCGACGTTCCGTGGCGCTCTGTGACAGGTGCCGGGACCTCGGCTGAGTCCGGTGTGCCGACGTTCCGTGGCGCTCTGTGACAGGTGCCGGGACCTCGGCTGAGTCCGGTGTGCCGACGTTCGTGGCGCTCTGTGACGGGTGCCGGGACCTCGGCTGAGTCCGGTGTGCCGACGTTCCGTGGCGCTCTGTGACAGGTGCCGGGACCTCGGCTGAGTCCGGTGTGCCGACGTTCCGTGGCGCTCTGTGACAGGTGCCGGGACTTTGGCTGAGTCCGGTGTGCCGACGTTCCGTGGCGCTCTGTGACAGGTGCCGGGACCTCGGCTGAGTCCGGTGTGCCGACGTTCCGTGGCGCGGGCGGCTGGTGGCGCATCTACCGCTCCGAGGACCTGGCCTCCCCGGCCGCCTTCCGGGAGAGGCCCGCCCTCGTCTGGGAGTTCTACCAGTACCGGCGCCAGCTGGTGGCCACCAAAGAACCCAACCAGGTCAGTCACCTGAGTGTGTCACGGACGGAACATCCTAATGGATTCCAAAACTCCACGGCTTATAGATCCATCGGACAAGAGTGCGTCTTAGACTGAACACCTTAATGGATTTCAAAACTCCACGGCCTATAGATCCATCGGACAAAAGAAATAATATGCATATTGCTTTATGTTCAGATATCCAACTTTTAGAAAGGGCGGCTGGGATTAGATTTGGATTTGATTGTCCGCGACGCTACCTCTTCGTCACACCGGCCGCGTGACGGACACTGTCAGCATGAATGGGGCGACGCGCTGTCATACGCTGTGACTGGAGATTGACGGAGGGGCTGCAATATACTGATACATACTTGAAATACTTGGAAATGCTGGGTACCGTTCTTGCAGATACCTTTGTCCCCGAATTGGGTGCTCCTTGCCTGAGATTGTGTTGAATGTTTTTAAAGTTGGTGTTTGATGCTCTGGATAAAGTGCTCTGATTGGGGTAAATGTTCGTAGTTCTTTTTCAACCGGCTGTATCTAACGCCGCGCCGTCCCCGACTATAATCCTGTTTGTGGCGTGGCACGGAAACCTCTGGCAGCGGCGGACAGGCGCATAATTCGTTTGAAGACCGCCCACCTTTCACACAGAACCTTGTCGATACCAGGCATCACTCCTGTTACCTGGCACAGCCCCTGTATCGAGTGCCACCTGTTCCCAAGTGACCAGCGCTAGTATCCAATGCAACCTGTGGTCAGCTGGCCAATCCCGGTATCAGGTACTGCCTCTAACATCGGAAACTGCCAATGACATCGAGTACCGGCTCTGGCAGGCGCACCTGGCGCTGGCGGACCTGCAGCGTCGCTGGGAGGCGGCCGGCCGCCGGTTCCGACTGGTCACTCAGAACGTGGACGGGCTGCACCAGCGGGCCGGCTCTGAGCGCGTGCTGGAGCTGCACGGTGGCCTCTTCCGCACCCGCTGCACAGCCTGCGGTGACGTCAGGGAGAACCGAGACGATCCCGTCTGCCCGGCGCTAGCGGGAGCCGGGTCAGTACTGGCTGCACCGCCACCGGGACGGGTCAGTACTGGCTGCACCGCCACCGGGACGGGTCAGTTCTGGCTGCACCGGGACGGGTCAGTACTGGCTGCACCGCCAACGGGACGGGTCAGTTCTGACTGCACCGGGACGGGACGGGTCAGTTCTGGCTGCACCGCCACCGGGACGGGTCAGTGCTGGCTGCACCGCCACCGGGACGGGTCAGTACTGGCTGCACCGCCACCGGGACGGGTCAGTTCTGGCTGCACCGGGACGGGACGGGTCAGTGCTGGCTGCACCGCCACCGGGACGGGTCAGTGCTGGCTGCACCGCCACCGGGACGGGACGGGTCAGTTCTGGCTGCACCAGGAACAGGTCAGGGCCGAGGGCTGGACCGGGGCGACTGATGAGTTGGCTGCGAAATGGGTCTGGAATGTGTCCATCTACGCTAGAAACTCAGTACTCATGTACATATAGACAGTTTGAATTCCTGAAACGTTGCTGCGATAAGGGAATGGGATCTACAGTGAAAACCCCTCCCCACAATAATTTCGGATTAGGTCTATGGGTGTTAACCCGCGCCCCACCGCTGGTCCGGCGCCACCTTCGCCCACCGGGGGGCCATCGATGGCCCCCTCTATCCGAAAATATGGGCGTTAGCGCAAATCTGCAAAGTGCAATAGAAAGCTAGCGTGAATTCAGTAAGAAATTACTTCGCATGTTTTAGTGCTCAGGTCAATAGTTTGACCTCCAGAGATCAAATTAGGTCAAGATCGGCTATTTTCTCAAATATGCAATGATTAAGCAAACTGGGCATAACTCTTATGCCATTAGGGCTATTGAGACCTGGTAAAGTACATTTGATAGCAAATTGCCAGTACTTTTCCGCTATGTGGAACGTAAAGACCTCCCGCCAGTGGTTTGACCGCCAGAGGTCACCTCGTGACCTAATATGACCTGAGGTCACGAAAGGTCAAAAGTGACCTTGCCGTATATCAAATGAAGCCAGTGACAAGACAAACACGATGGTGTTTGTTTCACCGCTCTAGCTCAATTAGGCCAAAAGTTATTGTCAAAATACTGTTTTTGACCTCTGGTGACCTTGGATGACCTTGGAAAAGTCAAAGGGCAAATATGACCCCTGGGATCCGTGAAAGGGTGTCCAAAAACGTTGTTCTGAGCAGTCTGAGTATTTGCAATCATTTTTGTGGCTTTTATATCATGAAATAGCTTTTCCCATGCTTTTCAATGGGGAGAGGTCGCCTTGTGACCTGACCTCAGGGCACGAAATAAAAAAATCCCGGATATACACCTTGTAGACCCTGGAGGGGTCATGAAGTGTAGGAAGTTTCAAATCGATCGACCAAGAAATGTAGCTCTTACAGAGCTCTAAAGTGAAGTGAGGTGACCTTGGTTGACCTCGTCTGGTGACCTGACCTTGGGTGACCCGGGGTAAAAATTTCAGGGATGATGGGAAAATGATGCAGTGAGAGGTAGGCCCTCAACCGCGGTGCTGCGCCTCGTCGTTTTTCTGCTATCCCGGAAAAACCTGGGGGCCATGATGGCCCCCGGTGCGAGGGTTAACTTGCAGATCATGACTTAAAACATCGCGTCACCCCTAACCCGAATTAAACCTCTTCTTCCTGAAGTTCGACCAGTAGAATATCTGCCGGAGTAGAGTAGTGAGTATGGTGTGGCGCGGGTCTCTGAGAGTGCGCTCTGGTGCAGGTCCCCCGATAAGGACTCTCCGGCGGCGCTGGTGGCGGAGAAGGACCTGCCGCGCTGCTCGCTGCCCTCCTGCGGCGGTCTGCTGCGGCCGGACATCATCTGGTTCGGCGAGAACCTGGACCAAGACGTGCTGGAACAGGCCCGTGAGTCATTGTCCGTAAGGTGGCGGCAACGAGGGGTCGGTCACGATGCCAGGAGATCGAAGCTGAACTTGGACCTGAAGGAATTGAAAATCTTGGGCATAGGAAAGGCATGCCTTCAGCACTGAACATTAGGTTCGACTTCTCTTGCACCGTCAATTTTTATTCCGTTCCTCATTTTTAGTTTACAGAAGCTGTCAAATATGGACATGGTTTCTCGTTAGCAGCCAGCCAATCTATTTCTATGTCTTCCCCAGATTGCTCTGTTTTCTATGAGATAGTCTACTGCTATATTTCTATGTGGGGCACAACATGCCTGTGTGCGGAAACGCGGCTGCTGGTGTCACGTCTGGACGTAACAGTCCCTCTGACTGGGCTGCTTTCCATTTGATCTTCAATGTGTTGGTACCACCCTAGGTTTCGGTCTGATACGACAGTGCTGCCATCTACAGACACTGAGCTGGAGCTTTGCGACCTTTGTCTGGTGGTGGGTACTTCCTCTGTGGTGTACCCGGCCGCCATGTTTGCGCCGATGGTGGCGCAGCGCGGCGTTCCTGTGGCTGAGTTCAACCTAGAGATGACGCCGGCCACCTCCAATTTTGGGTAAGTGACCTCGCTGTCAGTGTGTTGAGTGGGTAGAAGGCGAGCGAACACAGTCAAGCTAACCGATGATGATGCTTGAGTTTTAGGGTACGGCAGCTGTTGAGACTAAATCCTGGTTACTTCAAAACACTACCGACGGGTCAGGTCTAAGAAAAGCCAACTGAAACACAACCGGATACTTTAAGTGAATGTTTAAGCGTGCGCTATGCATGCTAATAAACATTTAGGTAATGCTGAAACTCCACGGAATGAGGTATTAGATGATATAGATTTGGGCACCCCTTTCGCTTTGAGAGCTGTGACTTCTGATTACCAGCAGCTGCTGCGACGCAGCCTGTCCCTGCGAGCGCAGATTTCCTGCGGAAAGGCACTGTTTCAGTGTTTCACTTTCCCTGCACTCCTCTCCAGATAAGCTGATGTGCTGGTCGACATTGAGTGTTGCTGCTTTCAGGTTCCACTTCTCGGGGCCGTGTGGACCGATGCTGTCGGAGGCCCTGGCCCCATAGCTGGTCTCCGCCTCACCCCTGGCGGTGGCGGGGAGGCAGCTCAGCTCCGACGTGATCCACCCCAGGAAAGAGGTGCAGCCGCTGATGACAGCGGCTGGAGAAATGTGGTTGTGGCTATGTAGAGTAATTATCACGCCATCGTGGTGGCGCAGTTGGTTAAGGCGTCACCGTTATATGTAGGAGGTCCCTGGATATGAGCTGACCTCTGGTAGTGTTTCCCTCGACCGGCTCCTACCCAGATGGCAGTTAACTGGACAGTGCTTGCATTAATACCGGAGTCTAGCAAACTAACAAGCGTCCATGTTGTTGGGATCACGGGCTTGATCGGCATTTAAATAGATCTACCGGCCCGGTGGCGTGCCCCGAGGGCACGGCATCACCAAATGTCACCGGACCAGTCCTCTGTTCCGTCGGGCCTGAGAAATCGGGATAGTCTCGCCGTATCATACGGTGGGGTATGTGAATGGGAGAGCGCAGGCACGACTGTCCCGCAAGTGTGCCGTGAAACAGAAACATCTGCGGTGTACATAGTGTGACTGTGTATACATGCGGTGCAGCTATGTAGAAGAATGACCACAGGGCGGGGGGTCAGAAATATTTTGTAAGCTTCAACCTTAAGATCGTGAGGGGTCGATTAAGCTGAGGTTATGCGAGGTAGTTGATGTGATATCTTGTATTATTATTGGGTCTGGGGGGCGTAGTCGGTTGGCGCGCGCTCCGGCTCGGCATGTGAAATTCTGTGTTTGTAATGTGTCGTGGGTTCGAGCCCACATACAGGCCAGATTTGTTGCCCCGTCCTTATTCAAGCCTAGCTTACTTCTCGTCCCCTCCTACGCCATGCGACCTTAGCTGTGGGTGCGCCGCCACCCACCCCCCTACCCTTAGAAAGTATTGTTGATGAGGTAGGTAATTGATGAAATCGATTACGATGTGTGGATAGTGCACCTATATTTTTCTCGGTTGTGACGGTGTTCTTGTTGCGATATTGCGTGGTAGCATATTTAAAACCCAGTGCTGATACATTTTAGAAGACTCCAAACAGGCTTCGGTCTGCTTCCATTTGGCTTGTTGCTGCAGGGTACTTGCAACTGAGCATTGGCGGATCCAGGAAAAGTTTTGGAGGGGGCCAAGCATCGTTTTGGGGGCCAAATCGAGAAAAATCGCAAAAGCATAGGATTAAAAAAACGGCCAAAGTCGGTCGTTTTGGGGTGGGCCAAAAGAGACTTTTCGGGCTTTGGGGGCCATGGCCTGGGCCCCTGGATCCGCCAGTGCAACTGAGTGATATTTTTAGAGCCGGCAGTGTAAACCGCCAGGGATCTGTTTACTGCCAGGTCGCTTTGGACTTTGTGAGGTCATCGTTACGAAGAACTCGTCCTATTTACACAGAACTGCGCTAACCGTTGAAGTACGAAAATATGGGTTCGTACTGAATTGATTCACTCGAAGATTTGATGCATGCGTATTCATTTTGTTCTTGCTCCGTGCTCTATAGCAAGCAATCCTTTTGAAAAAGGTATTTTCAGGAAAGAACACATAATATAACTAACCGTACGAGAACTATTTTCTTTGGTCCAATTGAGGCAATTTTCATTTGTTGCCCGGTTTAAGTCTGCATACATACGGACGTTCCGATTGAGGCAATTTTCATGTGTTGCCCGGGTTAAGCCTGCATACATGCGGACAGTTCGCTTGAGTCCCATGTTTCTGAGGGCATGGATTGTTTACTCGCAGGCAGGCCAACCACTGCCAGACGCTAGTACTGCCCCCGGCGTTCATGAAGTCGGATTGACTGAGTGACCGGAGGTCGTGCCCCACTTACGTCAATGTGATGACCTAACGCCGAGGAGATTGGTTTCCTGACCTTGCGTTGCTCGTTTTTGATCGCTGTTGCTCACCCCAATATACTGACAGAAAGGTCGCTTTTGTTGGACTCTTGTCCACTGAAGTCAGTACGAGGAACTTCCAAACATAATTTTTGAATTTTCGCCCACATCGTGGTTCACATTCAATATTACTTGGCTGGACAGTCGTACACTTGCCGTTGGAAGGATACGCTCGACGTGAAGAGCTCACACCTGCTCGAGAATCATTCGATAAATGGTTCTGCATAAGGTAAAGCACGAGGTTTAACTACTATTTCGCAGCTGGAAAATACTTCATTTTCTGGACTATGCTGGATCAGACTGAAATAATGAGTGCACGATGGTAGCGTTCTTTCCAAATCAATTTAAAACCCAGCGTGCGTGGTCTGAGTGATATATAACTGAAAAATCAGCTCTCCTGCATACATGTCTCTGTCGCAATAGCATTCGTAGCCGTCGTTTTGGCCCGTCTAAGCTTGTCAAAGATGTCAGAAAACTGAAGAAAACCCGGAAACCCCAGATAAAACTGACAAGTGTCACGACAACACCCAAGCAATCAAAAAGCGAAACGCAATAGGCTCAATCGAGCCATAACGCCACCGCTCAAATGGCGTCCAGCGGCAGCGCAACTCCTCAAGGAAGTTCAAATGGTACTGCTACTCCTAAGAAAGGCTCCAGCGAGGCCGCGACTCCGCAGGATCAGACCGCATCAAGTGGAGTTACAACTCCCGAAAACCGGAATACCTCCAGCGGCAGCGCAACTCTGCAGGTGAAATCCAGCGGCGTCGCGACTCCCCAGAGCAAGACCAGCGGCGTCGCGACTCCCCACAGCAAGACCAGCGGCGTCGCGACTCCCCAGAGCAAGACCAGCGGCGTCGCGACTCCCCACAGCAAGACCAGCGGCATCGCGACTCCCCAGAGCAAGACCAGCGGCGTCGCGACTCCCCAGAGCAAGACCAGCGGCGTCGCGACTCCCCACAGCAAGACCAGCGGCGTCGCGACTCCCCAGAGCAAGACCAGCGGCGTCGCGACTCCCCAGAACAAGTCCAGTGGTGCCGTGGCTCCCCAGAACAAGTCTAGCGGCGCCGTGATCCCCACAGCAAGTCCAGTGGTGCCGTGACTCCCCAGAACAAGTCCAGTGGTGCCGTGGCTGCCCAGAACAAGTCCAGTGGTGCCGTTACTCCCCAGAACAAGTTCAGTGGTGCCGTGGCTGCCCAGAACAAGTCCAGTGGTGCCGTGGCTACCCAGAACAAGTCCAGTGGTGCCGTGGCTACCCAGAGCAAGTCCAGCGGTGCCACGACTCCCCAGAAAAAGTCCAGCGGTGCCACGACTCCCCAGAGCAAGTCCAGCGGCGCCGTGACTCCTCAGAACAAGTCTAGCGGTGCCGTGACTCCCCAGAAGAAGTCCAGCGGCGAGGCAACTCCTCAGGATAAGCGGAGTGGTACAGCCTCGCCGTCGAGCAGTAAGACGGTGGCGAGGTCTGGCGCTGTCAGTGCGGCTGGGTCTGCCACCACTGCCAATGACAGTCGCTCCCACTCGTCTGCATCTATACTGGATAGCGAAGCTGAGAGCGACGGCAGCGGGCCCGGCCCGGTAGCCGCACTCGTCGCCGACGACGGCCAGCGCGAGGACGACGAGATGCGGGACCTTCTGCAAGAGCTGGACACCGACGTGGTGAATCCACATGATGGCTTCAAGGCGCTCGACGACCTCTTTACCAGTGGGAAAATAAACGAGACACAGTATAAAGATCTGCAGCGTAAACACAAGTATTTGCAATCAATGTTCTGGTCTTGTTTGCAGAATCGAAGCAGTCTCCGAGACGATATTGAGGAAACGCACGCTTGCCTGGAAGAGTTAAAGGCAAAGGATCGGCAGGAAGCGTTGAGCGCTGCTGACGCTGCCTTGGCCGAGGACGCCGCCGAATTGCACACGGTAGCCGACCTGGATGGTAAGAGTGTTGATGACCTCAAAAAATATTTGGCGATGTTTGATCAGCAGAGGAAGGCACTAGAGAATTCAATCTACCAGATACGATTCAAAACACGTCATATGCAGGAAGAGAAAGACCAGCTGCAGGAGAAGGTAGATGCAAATAATATATCTAGTTCTAAAATATACCTGTACAGCCCCACGATGCTGGAGAAGGAGATCCGAGAGCTAACTGTTGAGACTCGCCTCCGCAAACAAGAGATAAGGAACCTAAAAGAGGACATCAGCTCGCGCGAGCACCTTATCCCACAGCGGGAAGCCAAAATCGCGAAGCTGAATGAAAAGTTGGAGGTTTTGAAAGATGAAAAAGAAGAATTGATTCCAAAGAAGATACTAATTACGAGAGACGCAGACCGTGATGCGAAGCTTACTACTAAACTTCGCAAGCAGCTCGACACACTAAATGCAGAGGTAGCAGAATTGATAGGAAAGCTGAAGGAATCCACTGATGCAACGCAGAAGCTAGAGGGCGAGCGAAACGACCTCATCAAAGACATGGATAAAGAGTACAAGCTAGTGGATGCGAGGTCGAAGGAGTGTCAAAGTCTGTCACGAGACGCCGACCGATGCAGAGAGCGGAGTGCACTTTTGATGGACGAGAAGAACCGCGCTGAGACCCGCCTAGCCACACTGGCAACGGAGATCCGCCAGGAGACGATCAACGTTCGGGACATGGGCAAGGCTGTGGAGAGAGTGGAGCGAAATCTCCGGAGCGTGGAGGAGACACTGAAGGGCCAGCGAGATCAGGTTATGGCGAGCAGGATCGAGATGGAAAAACTAAGCAAGCGAATGCTACAGGAGACCAAGGCAGCGTCAGAGTTGCCCGTGCAAAGGAAAACCCTGCAGAAAGACGTGGACACGGCGCACCAGGAAACGAGCGCGCTTGCTTCCATGACAGCCACAGAGCAGCTGGAGCTGAAGCGACTCGCCAAAGAGCGCGCTTCCTTGATACGATCCCAAGAGACGCAGTCGAAACAGCTGGATTCACTTGTACGCAAACACAGCAACCTGATCCGACAGCGAGACACCAACGCACGTGTCTACCGGAAGCTCAGCGGCGACGTGGAGAAATGCGAGGACGAGCTGCGCAACCGTATCACGGTAGTGGGCAAGTTTAAAAGAAGTTCGATGAGACGGAGAAGAATACGCGACAACTTGGCGAGCGCTACGAAATGGCCAAAAAGGAGAGGGACGAGATGTCGGCACAGCTCAACATCTCCCTCACCAACTGTGATGAGTTACAGAAGAAGATTGAGATCCTGCACTCGCAACAGGACACGATGCTGAGTCGGAAACTAGAGCTGGAGCGACAGCATTCACTGACTCGCGCCGCCACCATGAAGTGCATTCTGGACAAAACCATGATACAGAGTACCATGAACCAAGAGAAGGACCAGGAGAAAGAACTGGAGCAGCAGCGCGACCAGTTGGACATGATGATCAGTTGTAACCAGATGACGCTGAACGCTCTCAAGGAGATCATAATGGACGATTTGGAGACCTACAAGAAGGTGGTGGTGGACAGAAACGAGAGGGGTCTGCTGCTGGTCGAGAGGGAGGAGGAGGTGTGCGCTTTCCAAGAGAAGATTAGCCTGCAGCAACTGTTCATAGACCGCGGATACGCGAGACTCGACACCTGCGAGAGGGATATCCTGGAACTCAAAAAGATTATCAGTACGGAGAAACACCACATCAAGTGTCTGGGCGCGCGCAAGCAGGAGATAGACGGCATGCACGCCTGGCTGGCGGACACACGGTGTGAAATGCGCGGTCTGAACGCCCGCACCCTGTCGGCCTCGGACCAGGTGGAGACGCCGGCGCTGCGGCAGCGTCGCATGCTGCCGGGGAAGCCGGAGGATCCGGCTGACGTGGAGCTGCACCTGGGCCGGATGGAGCTGCAGCTGTACGAGGCGGAGCTGCGCCTGCTGGAGCGACAGATGGTATTTGCGCAGCTGGAGAGGCTGGTGGGCCGCCTGCAGGCGCAAATTGACACCACCAGAGTCGACTCGGAGCGGCTGGCCAAGCGGGTGAACACGCAGGGCCGGATGGTGGTCTCTGGTAGCCGGAAACTGATGGCGAGCGCAGCAGAGGCGGCCGTGGCGAAGACGGAGGCGCGCCGGCTGTGTGAACTGCGGCAGCGGCTGCAACTGCA
This sequence comes from Lepas anatifera, assembly GCA_034440635.1. NCBI lineage: Eukaryota > Metazoa > Arthropoda > Thecostraca > Lepadidae > Lepas > Lepas anatifera. Next base: position 17,230 of record JAOTON010001666.1, read on the forward strand.
GCTGGAGGTGGCGCAACAGCGCATGGCGGACGGCCTGCCACCCTTTCCAGCCGACCGAGTGGTGCAGGCCCCGTCGCCGCTGCCGCCGCCCTCGCCGTCGCCGGCACCGACGCCCCGACCGACGCAGTACCTGCCACAGTCCGAGGACAGTCTCCCGCTGCCCAAGCCGTACGGCGCGTTCAGCCCGTTCAAGCCGCAGGCACGCGGCGGCAGGTTCAGGCGACTGGAGAAACTGGCCAAACATCGCGAGAGTACAAACACAGACCAACAGCTGTAAAGATGCAGGTCGTGTACTGACTACGGCTCAAAGGAAGGCAATCCCTCGATGGATTACCTTCATTTGGTAGGGACCGTTCTATAATGCTACCTCTAATGGAGCTCACCGGAGTTACGGAAGCTTCCGTTTCTTGCTAACTTCACGAATAATTATTGGAAAATAATTACTCGCAAATGAACCCTCGCAATGAACCCAAAACTGACACACTGCAGCGATGTTTATACACGGCAGTATGTATTCATGCACTGTTCTAAAAAATATTGAGAAACCGAAACTCTTCACATGTTCATGTTCGATTTACATTCCCACGAATTCGATGCGATCGAATATACAGCACAATGCCCTGGTCACCTCATGAAGCAATCTAGATCACAAATCATAACCAATACTTCCATTCACATTTCACCGGGTGCATACAAAAGTGTGACGGACCTGTTGACGCAAGCGACTGTTCCATCGCTTCACAAATAAAAATTAGCCACAGAAAAGCGCGCTACTCTGAGCAAGACGTCTAGTTCAACTTCCACAACTCGACTGCCGTTCGTCCAACCGCCAAAATGCGCCACATACCAGCCATTTCATGTACTTCTTGCCTTCCGTACTCCACCATCGTCGACATGCAGTACACAGAACACAGACGCTCGGCACAATCGCGTCGCTGGTGTCTCGTGCCAACATTTGTACTATGAGCGGGGGTATGCTCGGCAAGGCTGCGGTCACCCCAGCCACTAGGGCCCGACCAGAGCCGCAGCGTGCGACGGTATCCGTATACCGACACTATTCAGCAGTAGCGAAGTTCTCTACTGCTCGGATATCACAACACGACGTATTCATCCTTTCAGTTGCATGAGAATAGCACGGTTCAAATTTTCCCGACCGCGCACCGATGGTTACACAACCGCACGCAAGTTCTACACAACAGGATTCCAGTGGTGGGGAGGGCAGCCCCCTCCTCTGGCAACAACACATGGGAAGGGCTTGCCATTTCAGCCAGAACACACATTCTGAACTGGCGTTAGCTCCTCCGCGGGAAACACAAAGCCGCTGTTCACTTCTCGCACGAGGCCTCACCAGTCCACACGTTCCCCGCCTTCCTTGACACTGATTAGGTGAACAAAAAACTTACCATGAGTGCCACCCCTACCACAGTGTTACCTCTTTAGCTCGGTGTTGTAAAATCAGTTTCTAATATTGGACTTCTGCGTACGAGGGGGAGCTCAGAAGGGAGCAACCTCCTGGCCAGGAGATCAAAAGTAAAAGCACCCTCTTGGTCAAAACAGTGCAGAAGTACACAGTATCCTACTGGTCGGAACGTCCCGGAGGTATAGGACGTCCCTATTCTGATCAGAGGCTCACAAGTAACGTGCGTCTCTTGCTCGGGGCTCAAACGAAGAGAGCGCTCTTCTCCAGGTCAACGCTCAGAAATGGAGTGGCCCTACTGGTCACAGGCTAAGAAGTACAGTGCGCCCTCCTGGTCAGAGACTCAGAAGTAGAGCGCGCCCCCTGGTCAGAGGCTCAGAAGTAGAGCGCGCCCTCCTGGACAGAGGCTCAGAAGTAGAGTGCGCCCTCCTCCTGGTCGGGGGGCTCAGAAGTAGAGTGCGCCCTCCTCCTAGTCAGAGGCTCAGAAGTAGAGGGCGCCCTCCTCCTGGTCGGGGGCTCGCGTTTGACGGGCCGGCCGCCGCGCTGCTCGTCCTCTCCGTCGCTGTCCGATATCTGGCGAGCGCACAGTCGGGTCAGCAGGCTTACAGGTGGGTCCTGTCGGCCGCAGCTGGGTCAAGGTCAGTACACCGAGAGGTGCGTCTGTCTACCACACTCCAGTCATCAGGTCAGGTCAAGTCAGCATACATTCATGTACACCTGTCACGGGGTCAGCAGAGTCCGGTGTCAAATCAATACACAGGCGTACCTGCAGACCCCACCTAGACCAGGCGGGGTAGGTCGGTTTGATTAGCGCACATACACGTGATCCTGCCGACCCCACCCGGGCCAGGCGGGGTAGGTCGGTTGGGCTAGCACAGATACAGATGTTGCCGACCAGACACGAAGCCAGTCGGGTCGGCAGATGCGATCTGGTTTACCTTTCTGATCAAACGTTACTACAGGGAAGCAAGTGGACACCCTGAACGTTAGCTACCTTGCATTAGGCCACAGTATGGCAGCGAGTTGCGCCGACATTTCCACTCGGCTCTGGGTTTGGTCAGGCGTGTGGTTGGGAGCGCTGAGACTGACCTGAAGGTCGCTGTGGATCCGGCTGGCCGCGGGCGTCTGAGGCGGCGGCGGCGGCGAGCCGACCGGCGGCCGCGCCGGCGTGGCCAGGCCGTACAGGAAGGCAGACGGGTCGTAGCTGGGGTCCACCTCCTCATCAGCGTCTGTCGCGGCACCCGCGTCAGGACACGCACACCACTGACCGCCATCAACACACAGTCGGTGGCTGCGGCTTGAGAAAACAGACCAAATAAAACATCACTTATTCTAAAAAAATATATATATAGTTCGTCGGTTTTGAACATTACCTTCCGACGTGCTCTATCCCTCTTTTCTCAGGTGCAAGCAACTCCTATTGATGTGCGTTCTCCCTCCTTTCCTCAGGTTAAGAATCCTCTGAATTCTACTGCGAACGACACCCCAGCGCGTGGGCGGTTGAGACTGACCGTGCGACTCGGTCGGCGGCAACTCCAGCAGCATGGGCTCGTCGGCGCCCATGTCGGCGCCGTCGTCGCCGCCGTGCCCCACCCCCGACGGCTCTTCCTCGTCGCTGTACTCCAAGTCTGCGGCGCCACCGGCCCGGGTCAGAGAGGCGGACAGGTGCAGGTACGCCATTATGGGGGATTGAGCGAGACCCCCGAGATGCCACACACAGCGAGAGTTATGGTGTCAGTATTTAGGGACGATGGGGGAGGGGTACTGAGCTTTGATGGTTTTCGCAGAAGAGGAGAGGTCTCTGGGATGTTGGCAAATATGAATAATAATGGGCACTGATGTGACTTGATGCGTAGAGGATCTGAGCAATTCAATATTTCGCATTTCTGAAAAGTTAAGTTCAATTCGTCTCGACTTACAGGAGTGTCACGCAGGCACACACACCAGCCACCGCAGCCGACACTACCCCTGGCTCACCCTGCTCCAGCGTGCGACTCCGCTTGTGCGGCGGCGCGCCGTCCGGGTCAGAGAAGTGCGACTCGTCGTCGCCCGGCAGCGAGCCCGTCTCCATTGAGTCGTTGTCGACGCTTTCCAGCGCCCGCTGCTGCGCCGCCGCGATGTTGGCCTCCAGACCTCGCAGGTCCTCCTCGTACTGTCGGCACGGGCAGAGGTCACAGGGACGGTCACCAGGTCCAAAAACTGTTCGAGGGAGGGTAGGCAGTTCGTTTCATTTAGCCGTTGGGTGGCTTGGGCTCGTAGTGCTACTTTTCTGCGATATTCTCACAATTTTTAATACATTTGTGTTCTACTCCACTTAGCTAACATTCTATGACCTGCCAATTGTTCCAAATGTATTATTTGTATCCATCCTTGAACAGCCATTATTAACATGGGCGAAAGCACGTTCACCTTTTTCGACGTGGGCACCAAAGCACATCATCTTACGACAGGGAACTTTGCGTCTCACGTTTCGGAAATTAACAGAATACTTACTCCTATAATTCTATTAACTTCACAGCGTAGCACTTCTGGATAACTAACCCAATATCTTCGGTCCTTCCCAGTTAAAATATTTCGAGGGTTTCTCCTTGTCACCATAAAAATACAAATTTCACCACTCGATGCTGCCTCTTGGGCAGAGAACTTCCCTGCGTCTCACCTCGTTCACCAGGGGTTCTGAAGCGTCTCACCTTTTCCACGGTGGACTTGACGACGTCCACCAGCACCTGCGCCTTGGCCGTGAAGGCGCTCTCCTGTCCGTTGTAGGTGATGCAGTTCTCCAGCAGCAGCTCGAAGTCGGCCACAAACTCCCGGCTCGAGTGGTACTTATGCACTGTAACGACCCAGTCGCAGAAACAGGTCATTGCAAACCCGAGAACGGTTATTGACGGCATATCGCAACACAGTCGCATCGCTGCTCCCATTCAAACACTCGCGCACGAGTCCGCCCGATCATGCAGTATATTTGTTCGAACTCAATAACGACATAGCAACATCAAGCTGGAACAAAATCCGGCAAAATAGACCTAGCAAGTAAATACTCCCAGTAAAAACAAACCATGACCTCTTTTTAGCTGTGCACTAGGGTGTTTCATTGTTCCAAAATGCAATATTTTGACGCATATCGACGTTCCCCTCAAACCTCATCTGCTTACAAGCTTCGGTGCGAAATTTCCATGTATTTCGATAATATTTAGAGGTCGCGCACTTTTGCAGTTTTTTATCAAATGTATTCAAATGTACACATAAGCGTAGGAACGTCCAGAATATTGGGGAGGCCAAGGTGCATTTGGAAGTCATTTCTTTCCAGTCAACGCCACAGGGTTAAGGGTTAAGAATCAAGAATATTGGGGGGCTATGGCCCCTGCCCCCTGTTCCTACGCCTACGCCTATGAATGTACACATTTCACTGATGCTGGCGCTGGTTTTCTTTTGCTTGGTTTTCAATTTCACATCTGAAATATTCTTAAAATTAAATAAAACATTTATTACTGCACAAGACTAGCCTGACCATAAAACCCGACCGATTTCGGGAGCATCCCGCCCCGTTTTCAAGGGAGATGAAAAACACTATGACATAAGCCTAACTAAGCGAAAAACACGAAGACAGGGTAAACTTTGAAAGAACAATCTTAGCTATGAACATGATGAATCATTTTAGAATTATTAGCTCTAAACACGTGTTATTTTTCAATTCAATCTCTTGTTTGGCTGGCGTTTTAAGAGGTCCAAAATCCAGAAGATGGTACTTTGCCGATATTTCTATCCATTTTTGGTTCCGTGGTGGTTTGGATGTAAATTGCCTCTTTTATTTCCCGCTGTTTTTGTTTGAGTCGAAGTTAAAGTCGTTGTGGCGTCTTTGATATAAAGATCCTTTTTGAATGATTGTTTTGCTGTGGCCTTGCGCTCTCGTCAATTGACTCTCGGATTAGTTTTTGTCGAGATTTTCGGTGTTCGTCTTGTCGGACTTCCATCATCTTTTGTTTCTCAAATGTATATTTTTGGACAGTCATTACATTCCATCTTGTATACTGGGCCTGTTTTTCCGGTTGTCTATCCTGTCCTTTGGTTTGACCAGTAATTGTTTGATCGTTTGATGTGCCTTAAAATATGTTCTTACGTTGAATTTAGAACATATGCGTCGAATCTGTTGCGATACTCCTTCTACTATGGGAAGGATCATTATATCAAATGGGACGCCACAACGACTCTAACTTTCGACTCAGGACAAAAAAGCGGGAAAGGGAGATCACCCTCATCAAGAGGTTCAACGGATTCGTTAAGGACGGAAGCGAAGCAGTACCTGCTCCGGTTGGTGGAACTCCATCGGAGGCTCTACCAAGCGCACCAGAAAGAATGCGCCTTTTCAGTGTAATGATTTTTGGTGATAAAGTGGCGACCTTAAATGTCCTTTATTTTGCTTTTAAGGGTGTCAATCGATTCAGTTTCACGTATAGAGCTGGGGAAAGTCGATATGACTTCGTTCCAAACAAACAAAATTTTACTATAGTGGGCTGAAAACCCTACTGTGCACCCACGTTTGACTTTTTCTCGATGGTCTCGATGTCGACCGGATGCTTGATGACTGCGTAGTAGTCCTTGACCAGCTTCCTGTTGACGGGCCGCAAGAACGGCCACGACTCCTGAAGCGTCTTCACCTTCTCGTTCACGATCCGCTCCAGGATATAGGTCAGTCCCACCTGTCAACGTCCCGGGATATGGGTCAGTCCCACCTGCCAACTACTCAGGATATAGGTCAGTCCCACCTGTCAACGTCCCGGGATATAGGTCAGTCCCACCTGCCAACTACTCGGGATATAGGTCAGTCCCACCGGCCAACGACTCGGAATATGGGTCAGTCCCACCGGCCAACGTCCCGGGATATAGGTCAGTCCCACCTGCCAACTACTCGGGATATAGGTCAGTCCCACCTGCCGTTGCCCCAGGATATGGATCAGTCTCATCTGCCAACGTCCCGGGATAAATGGGGTCTATCCCACCCTCCGATATCCCGGGATATGGGTTAGTCCTGACTGCCAGCGTCCCGATATGGTTTAGTCCGAACACCCAACGTTTCGGGACATGATAAATACCACCGGTCATAGTTTCACAGGAAAGGTCCGACTCACTTGTCGGGTCGGAAGGTTTATTCCAGGCAGTGTGCTTTTCGTTTACGGTACGGCTAAAGGATTCTGGCGAAGGAATGTCCAATACTAGTATGGCGTCAACACGGCTGTTTGAACAAAATATAAACAAAAGAGCGAAACACGGAAAATAGAGCTCTTTATCAAACAGTTACTTTATTAACTTTTGAACACTAGACGTTTCAGAATCAGACTTCCTTCGTCAGTAGATTAAACACACATCAAAAACAATGTAAAGACACATGCAAAAGCTAAAGTTCGAAACACGTTACTGAAAAACACTTTGAACCGCCTTGGAAGTGTTTTTCAGTGATGTGTTTCGAACTTTAGCTTTTGTATGTGTCTTTACAGTGTTTTTGATGTGTGTTTAATCTACTGACGAAGAACTCTGATTCTGAAACGTCTAGTGTTCAAAAGCTTATAAAGTAACTGATAAAGAGCTCTATTGTCCGTGTGGCGAATCAAAACGTCAACAGAAAACAAGAAGAGCGAAAATTTACTTGGGAAAAGTGACCTAGGAAACTTTTCTGTATTTGATAGCGATATGGACGGGACTCTCCAAAGATGGCAGCCATTTCCAAACATTTCTCTCCGGTGGTGGTTGACTTCGACAACTAAGATTATTCCAACCGTTCTCTGATCATTCCGTCTTCTACGTTGTGAGCGTTCTGGTTAGCTCACTCAATAAATCTTCTAAAAATGAAATTCTTCGAACTTCCTTCCCGTTGCGCGAATTTCAAACCCGACAAAGCGTATTAACTTATTAAACAGCACAACTAAAGTTACATGTTTATGCATGTTTTCGAAGGTTTAAAAAAACGCACACACTTTGTTGTATCACACAACATCACCCACCAATCCCTTAAACCTGGCAGCAGGACCGACCACCTATCCCCCCCACCTCACCTGGTCGTCGTCGTCCAGCAGCGGGTTGATGGCCTTCTCCAGCTTCATCAACCGGTCCTCCTTCTCGGCGAACCAGTCGATCAGGTGGTTGCGCATCTTCTCCGCCGTCAGCGTCAGCACCGACTTGGCGCCGTTGTACAGCTTGGAGTTCTCCACAATCTGGCTGACGTCCGCCAGAAACTCCTCCCGGCTCTGGTACTTCTTGGCCCGCAGGTTCTCTCGGATCGTCTGCAGGTCCATCGGCCTCTGGATGATCTTGTAGTAGTCCGGCACCGTCTGCAAACGTAAGGAACGGTTACAGGTCAAGCGGTATCGAAGCGGAAATGGGGCGTAGGACGTTACAGATATCTGTCATGACATAGGAGTTGGCGCACCATATGGTATATCATTGTTGTTATTATGGCGGTTATTATAACGGCTTCCATTCTGAAAGTTTCTTGTTATTTACTTGCACTCAAATTCAGCGGAGTGCTCTCCTCTAAAATAGGCGACCGTCTGTCCATCCAAGGTACTTTTCAAATCATACACGAATATTGTGCAAAATACCGCACCGGCGTGGGCACAGTTCTTGGCATAAACAAATTCTCACGGTGCAAGAATGAAACCCCGTGCCGTGACTTCTGCTTGTCCAGAACCTAACCTAACCAGATAGCCAATGCCGGCTGAGGCCAGTCTTCACCCGCCGGGCCGCCCACCTTGGCGTTGACGGGGAAGAGGAAGGGCTGCACGTCGGGCATGTCGCGCATCTCGTTGAGGATGCCCTCCAGGATAGTGCTGAAGGTGATGAGCGGGTCGATGCGGCGCCGGTTGGTGGTCTTGCGCCGGTCGTGCAGATAGTCGCAGTGCAGGTCCAGCCCGGCCCGCCGCCGCCGCCGAGACGAGAGCGAGTCGCGCGGCAGGCCCTTCATCAGCGACTTCCGCTTCAGCTCCTCAGCTTGCTGCAGGCGCAACAGCGGGGTTTCAGTGCAGTGCCACAGCCACTCAGGGTCACACATCTGGGATTTATGAGGGTGTCTGGTATTTATAAAGCGATCCTTTGCAGCTGTACTTGAGTATTAAACAAGCAAATTCTGCTTTACTTTAACAGAAACAAGTAGATTCGACTGAACGGACGATTCTTCAGCAACGAACCGTCACTCACTCCCTCACGTCCTCGGCCCCTTACCTTGATGACTTTGCCGGAGAGTTTGATCTTGGTGCCGTCAACGTTGATGAGCTCCTCGTCGTCGGGCAGATCCAGTCTCATGGCGGTCTCCTCCTCCTCCTCCTGGTCAGTCAGCACCGCCGAGGAGGAGGTGCCCGGCATCGGACCGCCGCCCGCGTACAACGGACATGCCTTGTTGGTCCTCATGTGGCCCACCTTCAGAAAGAAGAGGGGTGAGCGCGGGGTGATGGTACGCACGAAGGTGGTGTTTGAAAGATATAATAACTATGTTTACGCTTATCTTTGGTAGCGCTAGCTATAAAGGTGCCTGTGACTCCTTATACAAGCCCCTCCTTTGCTTCTTCTACATATCCCCCCTCGCCTCCCTGCCGGACACCTCCCAGCATCGTACCTGACCACAGGCGCCGCACTTCAGTTTAAGGTCGGGCTTCAGTTTGGGTTTTCTGGCGCGCGGCTGCTGGCTGAGGCCCAGCCGCTCCTTCTCCTGGTTGCGCTTGATGCGCCGCAGCTGCTCCTGAATGCGCCGCTTCTCCCTCTTCATCTCCTCCTTCTGCACATCGTCCAGCTGTCCTGCGAACTGTGGAAGACACGCGCCACGGACTGTCAGCCTCCCGATATCCCTCACGTCCGATTTCGCTGTCCAGGCTTTGACGATTTTAATAGCTATTTCAATTAGATCAAAACGAAATGGTCTAAAAATGTGTGACGTTGAAGTTTTTTTCTTTATCTGAACACATTCTTATTGTTTTCTCTCTTTGTCAAATAATGAACAAACTGAGAGGCCCCAGCTGCCCCCCGCCGGCCGCGGCGAGCCGTTTACCGATTTGATGAAGGTGTCGTCCTTGGTGGTGCGGATGCGCAGGTAGGCGTCGATCACTTGCTGTTTGCGCACCGTCTCGATGCGCGTGTAGGTGCCACCCTCCGAGTTGCGGAAGGTGCGGATGATCTTCAGAACTCGACCAGCTACCGACAAACGGAACTGCTGAACCATACACCGACCGACCGACCGACCGACCGACCGACCGACCGACCGACCGACCGACCGACCGACCGACCGACCGACCGACCGACCGACCGACCGACCGACCGACCGACCGACCGACCGACCGACCGACCGACCGACCGACCGACCGACCGACCGACCGACCGACCGACCGACCGACCGACCGACCGACCGACCGACCGACCGACCGACCGACCAACCGAGACTCTCCAACTAAAAAACATACCTACCCGAACCCCAAGGGAGCCCTGTGTTGAAATACTGACGCATTCAAACTCAGCGTTTTATCCTGCCTTGTTACTCCGCTTTGTTACCACATCTACAACTTCATGCGACACAGTTTGTACGCCTGAGGAAGCTTCTACATTTTAATTATAGCCAGAATTGAAAGTCAATCGAGTATGAGAGACGTTCAAGCAGAAGCACAGAGGAATAAACACATCGAGCAGCTCAACACGAGCACAGAACGAATCCAATGTGCAAGAACAAGCAGAGCCACTCCGAAACCACGCAACTCTCGCTACACTCGTTGTGCCCACCGGAAGGCTCGGTGTCCTCCTCCTCGTCCTTTTTCTTCTTCTTGGAGTCGCGGGCCGATTCCTTGGTGTCGTCAGCGGCGTCCCCCATCATGATCTTGTGCAGCTCGCGCCGCTCCCGCTCTTCCTTCTCCAGACTAAGCTGCGTCGACGTCTTCTTGTTGGACAGCATGTTCTCGATGTTGCGGCCTGTAGAACACGTGGGGGATGGGTGGCGCCATACAAAACTCCTATGTCACAGGTCCCGGGTTGAAGTCCCATGCAGAGTCTCTAAATAAGTCGATTTGATCCCCAGCATCCTTCCCAACAGGATGAGGGTTGGCGACGCCGTAAAACTTTGGTAGTTAGTGCGTGGTTAAAGCCCAATAATTATTGGCCAGTAGAACACAGACGCGTGGCATGGGATTGACGTCACAAACTGACTCTTTCAAATTGGAAAAAATCAAATTGCATTGATTCGAAAGTATACAAGTTAGGTGCAGAAATAATCATGCGGTGCCTTTTCCGAACCTTTCGCGTCCAACACCACGAGCTTAGGCAGCCATGAGATGAGACTGTTCAAGCTGATACTATAACTGTTTCAAGGTCATCTATCCCCTTCCTAGTGCATTAATAAAACACAGATGACGGGGGAGGCGGTGTCACAGCAGAAAGCGTGGAATGCCGGCGCCCTCTGACCGTGCTCCTCAATGTCGTCATCGTTCTCCTCCTCGGTGGACGAGCCCTCGTCCGTGGAGAGCACCTCGTCCGAGGCCAGCACGCGGTTCTGCAGCTCGTACAGCCGCTGGCACTCCTCCTTGTACCTGCAAGACATTGAGCCATGAGATCAAGCCTCTGACACTTCTTGTACCTGCCAGAACCCGGCTCGTAAGGTACAACCTCTGACACTCCTCCTTGTACCTGCCGGACATCGAGCCATGGGAAATAAATAACCTTTACACTCCTTGTACCTGCCAGACACCGGATCGTAAGGTACAGCCTGACACTCCTAACCGGTGCTGCGGCTCCCTCCAGCTCACCTCTCCTGCTGTTCAGTTTCCCTCCAGCTCACCTCTCCTGGTGCTGCGGCTCCCTCCAGCTCACCTCTCCTGGTGCTCGGTTTCACTCCAGCTCACCTCTCCTGGTGCTCGGTTTCCCTCCAGCTCACCTCTCCTGGTGCTCCGGTTCCCTCCAGCTCACCTCTCCTGGGGTTCGGTTTCCCTCCAGCTCACCTCTCCTGGTGCTCGGTTTCCCTCTAGCTCACCTCTCCTGGTACTCGGTTTCACTCCAGCTCACCTCTCCTGGTGCTCGGTTTCCCTCCAGCTCACCTCTCCTGGTGTTCGGTTTCCATCCAGCTCACCCCTCCTGGTGCTCGGTTTCCCTCCAGCTCACCTCTCCTGGGGTTCGGTTTCCCACCAGCTCACCCCTCCTGGTGCTCGGTTTCCCTCCAGCTCACCTCTCCTGGTGCTCGGTTTCCCTCCAGCTCACCTCTCCTGGTACTGTTTCCCTCCAGCTCACCTCTCCTGGTACTCAGTTTCCCTCCAGCTCACCTCTCCTGGTGCTCGGCGATGGAGAAGCGGTTGCCACGTGAGAACCGGTCCATACCCTCCTCTCCGGCCTTGGCCTTCTCCGTGGAGAGCGTCCGCACCACGTCAATCACCTCCCACCGCGACAGCTTCTTGATCTGATGGCAGAGTCGGCAGGCATTAACTATCCCTCTAACGAATTGTGAGACATCGGCAGACTTCGACAGCTTATCACCACCTCACGATTAGAAAAGCAACCTCTGAAACTTTCGCAAATTAGACTTGTTTATATTTTAATCCTGGATATAAATAACTGGCAAAGCTATAAGAAGACACACTGTGTGGTCCATTGCAACTGCTTAGAAAATATCTGTAAATTTTACCCCATGCTCAGCTCTGATCCATCATTCATTTGCACACCCAACGTACGCAAATGTTTCCACCTGCAAGCCTCCCCCAGACGTCCACCCTTAGAACCCACCTCCTCGTCCGGCACGCCGAAGTTCTTGAGCAGCGCCTTGGCGTTGGCCAGCGAGAGCCTGCGCAGGTCGGCGTCTGTTCCGGTGACGATCCGCTTCGGCTGCGACTCCTGCTCCTCCTTGTTTTGCTGCGCATGCGCACAAACGACGGCGCGTCAGTGGCAGCCGAGCTATGGGTAGAGATGGGGGTGACAACTGAGTCGGGTAGCAAACCTGTGAGAATGCCAAAAAGAATAGGCCTCGTTGTTGGTTTATTGCTGAGAAAAAAGGTGCCGATATAAATACATTCGGGGCTGGGAAAAAGATAATGAGCAGTTCCTAAACGGACGCCTAAGCCTTATGAGGACAGGGGAACTGAGAGGACAGAGAACAGAGGATTCTGGTGACAACAGAACTCTGGTGAACAGAGAGCTCTGGTGGAACTTTTGGGGACACCTGAGACTGCCCGTGAGTATGTTGGGAACGTCTGAGACTGACTGTGGGTTTCATGGGGGACGTCTGAACTGACCGTGGGCTTGTTGGGGACGCGGATGTAGCTCATGCCCTCTCCGCATCCGGTAGGGTCTCCAGTGCCCGTCAGCAGCAGCAGACACTTGCCCTTGGCCGCCTGGATGTAGGCCCGCGTGGTGTTCCAGGGCGCCACCTGGCGGTGAAGAACGTGTCAGAATCCACAGAGCGGAGCTACAAACGGGACTTCTTGCCGCTGTCTGGTTATAGCGAGAGAACAAGAAACCGCGTGGTCAGTGTCTGTCGATGCAACTAGTTAATGTCAAATGGTCGGCCGATCAAGAAATACAAAACCAACGACAGTATTTTAAGTTTAATACGGCATTGCTCCTAAGCATAGGGGAAAGGCTCAGAAAGTAAAGTATCTTGCACTTTAATGATAAACCCGAAGATTTCCACAATATTCATGAATCCAGGTACTGTAGCGCATCCACGACGATAACAGCAATGTTGTAAGCACTCTTCGGAGACCTTGTAGAGTACGGATTCATAGCTGATCTCTGCCGCCCCAAGCAAGAAAAGCGTAAGCGACATTTGCCCAACTTTTTCAGGAGAGCGGTTTTTGTGTTTAGAATTATTGCGCATTTCTATAAGCTAGTTTTAAGGAAATTTTTATACCATCTGAAAGAGAATGACGAGGATAATTTGATGAGAAAAATTTGTTTTCGATCAAAACAAAACTTTTTGAAATATTTCCCGAGTATTTTTCTTGCAATGGGGGATTGAACAAATCGAACAACAACTCGCGGAATAAAAAAGCGTACAGGACGTTTTCACAAGTTGAAAAACACAATGCGCTGTGGGAGCGAAAAACGCCCAAGGAAAAAAAGCGTATGTGACACTTACGCTTTTTTAACTTTGGTATAACTGAAGGTATTCCCGAAATAAAAAAGGTAAAACTGTATACGCCTTTCTTGCTCTTCATGAATGGCACACATGTTTTTCTGGTACTGACAGTCATACGCTTTTCTTATTCAACCTTCACCTATTTTCATGCTCTTTTAACTATTCAAATGTGTTGTCCTCTGACCATCTACGACATGTACACGAAAATAGCAACCAATAATAAAACTTACAAACTGGAGTATCATATTTTTGATAGTAACATATTTTAACATAATAAATTCCACCCTGGTGAAGGTCTTTTACACCCTCCGTCTAAGACTTGTCAGGATGGCCAGAAAACTGTGCACGTAGAGCCGTCGCATTTTGCATAGATGTTCAATGTTCTTTTGCATTCCCTGAAAATTTTACGTCCAGATCATGTTAGGTCAAGTCAACACATCTCTATAAACACTTAAACCAACACAGCAGGCAGATGAACGCGTTTCGACAAAAATTGTCTTTTTCAGCATCTATGGTAGGAGGGATAAGGAACCCGTCATTAAGACATTCATAAGACATCTCTATAAGTATTCAAAGTGGCACCGGTGACAGTATGTTTAATCTATTGATCCGAGGTTCATAGAACATCATAAGGTCGCCGAGTACAAGAATATGTGGTTACGGAATTTTCGATATGGATGACCTAGGGTCACGTAGGGGTCTTGACTTTCCCATTGGGTGAATTGTAAAATGCCTGTATTTCAGTCCTCACGGCTCAAATCAACTTCAAAATCTCAGGATCATGTGTTCGTGGCCCATTACTAAGGTTCACTTTGACAATTTTATCCCGTAATCTTCTCGAGGCCATTGGAGGTCAAACAAGTAATTTTGACTAATTTGTCTTTTAACTGCGAGCAAGCAATGATACAGTTTTATTTTACCATCATTGTGTTTGTTTTGTCACTGCGAGTCCAATGGTGTACGTTATGGCCACACCAGGTCACTGAGTCAATTTTGTTTATGAGTTGATTTTGAAACGACCGCGGCGCTCAGCGAAAAGATTTAGCGTGCGAGTTGATCGGGATAGCACATGCTATGGGAGTTTTTCAAACAACTCTGATGACCTAATTTTGTTCGAAAATAGACCTTTAAGAAAGATCAAGTTGTGTTGTAATCTGTAGGAAGAAGATGAGATGACGCCAAAATCGTTAAGAGATTCGTAATAAAGGGAAACGCAAAGTCTATTAACATGAGAAATATTTAGCCAGATGAGAAATTTGTGCTGCACCCAAGCAACTTGCCCTATGTGGGAATTGACAGCACGTGACCAGATAAGGCTGTTGTATTCTAAGACCTGATGTTGCCGTAATATGCCGTCAGAATATATTTTGGTTGAATTTAGTCCTTTTTAATTCGTCTAAAATGTCACAATCAAAAGGCCGAACGCACGGTTTGCCCGACTAACAATGTTGGCCGAAAACGTGAGTTTGGTGTCTAATATAGAGCCTAGATCACGAATCTTTTCACGGATTCAAGGACAACGTTGTCGAATGGTACTCTGAACAGGTGCGGGTCTGAGGGCCATTGTGAACGATTTGCACTTTATGGGATTTAGAATGAGACCTCACCTAACGGACTACCTCAGCAAACGATTTGGGCCATGTTGTAGCAGCAGCTAGTCAGCTGATATTAATTTTACGGCAAATTTTGACGTCGTCGGCGTACATCAAATAGGATGGCTAAATTTCCAACGGAATGTCGTTTATGAATAAATACAAAATCAAAAGAGCGACTAAAGAACCTTCCGGAACGCCTGAGGTAACTGGTATCCATTATGGTGTTTTTCCGTTAACGATGACCCGCTGACGCCTGTTGGAGAGACATGAGATGAATCCGTGAAGAGCAGAAGTCTTCAAATGATAGGAATGTTTCAATTTATAAATGGTCAGTTAATGGTTGACACTTCAAAAGGCAGGGTATATAAGAAATAGCGTCCATCTGATAGCCCTCCGATACTGCTCCCACGCCATGCTGAGGTTGCCAGAGCGCCACTGACCCAGAATGAGTTCGGGTGTTTAATATATATATATATATATATATATATATATATATATATATATATATATATAAATTGCGACTGCACCATGTTTTATTCGGGATCTATGCCCAAAAATAAACACCCCTTAGTATGGGTATCCCAATTAAACGCTAGCCAGGCTTGACCTCAACTTGGAAGCAACTATCGATACGTGCTTACCATAGCTTTCAAATGGTCGCGGAAGCACTGTCCTATATGACCTCTTAGATACAAAAACTAACTTAATTAGATACAAAAACTAACTTAAAGATCGAACATGCTTCATATTTTGGTCACATGGTGTACACCAACGTCAAATAGTATATACTAAAATTCGCGAAGTGCAATGACCGGCAGCGCCTTACCTTTAGACCCGACAATAAAATGGATGACACTATAATGAAAGAACTATTCAAGCGGTTTCCAATGGCGGTAAGAAAACGTTTCTAGCTGTTTTAGTTCTCAAGATAGTCGAGGTTTCGTAAGTACCCTTCACTTACGCATTTTTGACCATATTTGACCTCTGATGACCCCAATATTGACCTGACGAAAAAATGGCCGAAATAACTCGACTGTATTTACTAAGAGCTCTCGATCGTTTGTCCGCTTCGTTTTAGATTTCTTAGTATTTTAGGTCGAAGGGGGTCAAATATGACCGACCGCCCCCCCACCATGGCGAAGGTGGCTCATACCCACCACCGTGGCAAGAGTTTACAAAAAATGGGGCAGCAATTTAGCTCTGACGTGCTCTCTACAATATGTCAATAATTGTTGCAAGACAAATTTCGCGCCTGACAAACAATAATCCATGATAACAATTCATTTGACGACAAAATAAAAAGCGTAAGCCACTTCTACCACCATTCATGGGCGTTTTCGATTGGACACCCAGGCAAAAAAGCGTATGTCCACACCGTACATTCTTTCTTCCGAGTAACGCACAGGCAAAAAAGCGCACATCCCACGTGCGCTTTTTATACAGATTAAGGACCTCCTGCGGGCCCATGACGGAGAGCGTAAAGTCCTGTACGCTTTTCAAAACATATTTGGCACCTTACGCTTATTTCGATAGTGTGACAGGGGTATGATTCTCCCAGGTAAGAGAAGCGTAACCAACAACTGTACGCTTTTTAGCAATTTTTCTACGTACGCTCGGCACTTACGCGAAAAAAGTTGCCCTTACGCTTTTTTCTTTGAAATCGATATTTATCGATTAGATACGCTTTATCGTTTATTAAGTTTTTCCTTCCTGCTGCATGGTTTTTCCCGACGGAGACCTATAAGTTGTATCATAAAATCCGCGATTTTTTCTCATTCCAACGATACCAAAAACCCAAATCTCAAAAATGGTGCTTACGCTTTTCTTGCTTGGGGCGGCAGATCTATAAGGCGTACAGCCTTCCATTGTTTCCAATCCCCCATCTCACACTCAAAATCCAGCTGGTGACATTTGACCAAACACAATCCGCAACTCTCCTATCCACACAGTCGCACCAACACCCACAGAACGGCTTCCGCCCCACCCCACCTTGATCTCGTCGTCGATCTTGAGGTCGGAATCGTCATCGTCCCCCTGGGTCAGCAGGAACTTCTCGCCGTAGCCAGCATCTCGCAGCCGTTGCTCTGCCGCGATCATACTGCCGGCAGGGCGCGCCGTCAGGTCCAGTGACTCCGACCCACACCAGGGGTTCTCAAACTTATCGCGCGGCGAAACGGAGAGGAGAAAGAGAAAGAGAAAGAGAGAGAGAGAAAGAGAGAGAGAGAGAGAGAGAGAGAGAGAGAGAGAGAGAGAGAAAGAGAGAAAGAGAGAAAGAGAGAAAGAGAGAAAGAGAGAAAGAGAGAGAGAGAGAAAGAGAGAGAGAGAGAGAGAGAGAGAGAGAGAGAGAGAGAGAGAAAGAGAGAGAGAGAGAAGACTTGACGCGAAGGGTTTCATACAACAGTGAAGCTGCAGGTATAATCCCGGGGGTGGCAGCGACAAATCTGAAGACAAACCAACCCATGATTCCCACAGGCCGGAGGTGCAAGCAACGCTGAAGTTTGCACACCACTGACCTGAAGTGTCCACAGCACTGTTCCGGCGACACCATGGCGCGGATCTCCTCCTCAGTGGGCAGTCGAAACTCAGGCTTGATCACCCACCAGTTGCTGTCCATTCCTGGGGACGGCACAAGCTCGTCAGCTTATTAAGCTGTTCCGCGAGAACACCAAACCCGCGGTTCATGGATATCGCTCACAGCGCTATACCTCGGTGGGTATATTCAACGCACGTGAGAATTACAGTTTCCTACCAGCTGAATAAATGACTGAAGGCTCTTTCGTTCTGAATAACAAATTTCTTTTCGATATCGCTCCAACGCATTTAAAACGACTGTCTATTATCCCGATAAAGCAATCAGCACAGTCAACCCTTGAGCAGTTGGATACCATTGCACGTCACTGACCGGTCCGCTTAAAGTCGGCGCACGGCTTGAGCCGTTTGCGGATGGAGGACTCGGAGTGGTGCGGGAAGGCCCGCTTGATGACCTCCATTTTGATGCGGCGCGGGTTGTCGTGCGACTTCCAGAACAGCCGGTAGATGAACACCTGACCGAGCGAGGGAGCATCGGTGTCAGAGACGCGAACATTACGGTGATTGGTAGTAGAAAAGTGGAGGTGCCAAAGGGAAGGCACCTCCCAATTTTCTCCCAGTTTAGTCAGAAGCCGCGAATAGGTCCGGTGGGCAGCCCAGTAACGAATTGATATAACACAAGCGGTCATGAAAACTTCGCATCACTTGAATATTGCAGCGCGTCGTGTGATATCGTACCGATCGAACGATGTTAGAGTAAGACGTTCAAAAGGCGTATTTAGATCAAAAGCACTTATGGAAAATACCAGCTCAGGACACAGAAAAAGAAAAGGGTTGTCAATAAGTTTATGCATAATGGTCCCGCCCTGCAGAGCGGGCTTGCCTGGAGGAAGTCCCTGGTGAAGTTGTTGGCACGCTTGGAGTTGGGTCCGGGCACCTCGTAAAGGGGACACTGTTGTCCGGCGGTGAAGAGAGAGTCAGCCTCGCGGATCGAGTAGCCCTGTCTGCAGACGCCGCACACAGTTACGCCTCCTATTGCGGGCGCCGCATACGGTTACACCTCCTGTCGCGGAGGTCAGACGCTAAAGCCGTCAGCGCCACCGAACGGCGACAAAGTCGTCCGTCAGCGCCAAACAGTCTAAAACACGAACAGTGAACACACTGAGCAATAACTAAAGTCACGGAACCACAACCAGAGACGTCGATAAGCGAAACAAACAGAAACAGTCCACTTTTTCTAAACAAACGCATCCCACTTTGGCCCCAGGCTAGGACTTCAGAAGAATAAGGCAGCGCATTGATGTCGGGTGAAAGAAGTAGCGCTTTAGCAACCATCATGACCGCATGAAGATGAAATCGGGAGGGGGGGCAGTGGGACACCCACTGTGGCCAGATAACAATGATGTCAGAGTCGTAAGGGGGAGGGGCAAAGGGGCACCCACCGTGACCGGATGACGATGAAGTCGGTGTCGGGGGTCGGTGCGGGTAGATGGGCGCCCGGTACATGTTGTTCTCCACCGTCTGGATGCACTTGCCGGGCGCCATCACTCCCAGGAAGGGACTGGTGTGCGCCAGGGCAATCTCCCCGTACTGAAGCTCGGGTGGGCCCGGGTCCTTACCCGCCTTACGCTTGTAGTAGTTCTTGATTTTGGTGCACATGCCCACCTGTCATCCGTGAGGACGTCGGAGTTAAAAACAACGTGTCGCGTATGCACAGTGAAGATGTTCGACATTACCTATCGTGTACAACATGGAATGGACGAAACTTTCTCATACGAAGTCAAAACCTGTGAAAACAGGCTTGTCATTCCGCAGCGTGACCTTGACTTCATGGTCAGCCGATACACAAACGATAAAAGGCAGCATTTAATCCATCCACCACTCGTTATTTCGTCTCGCAGCAGCTTGCAATGTAATCACACAACCACCCCCGGTTACGGCGCCTCCCCCACCGTAGCCGGCCATCTCGCGGCGCGGCGCGGAGGCACCACGCCACCGACCTGGGAGAGGATGGGAGGGTGTTCCTCGCAGTACTCCACCAGCACCATGTCGCCGTCGCGACCCGTCAGGTCGTCCGTGGTGCGCATGAAGAACACGTCGCCGCCGCCCGACATCAGACGCTCCTGCTCCCGTTGCTGCCGACGTCAAAGCGGCACCGTCAGATAACTCATTGTTGGCGTTTAAAAACACACCAAACACCGAGGTTATGCGACGTCGCTAACTCCGATATTGCTGAGAGGTATTTTGGGGGATCAGATTAATTTATTCAGAGGCTCTGCCGGGACTTGAATCTGACACCTGTGGCTCAAGAAACATAGACGCTATCCTCTGATTCACTCCTCCCCGCAGCGCCGTCAGAGAGTGCACAGGCCCAGGGGGCACTGCAGCTACCTGCAACGGCCTGGTACACAGACTTATCCCGCGTAAAAAACCGAGGAGTAAGCATGCTCTCCTGTCCAGGAAATTTCGATTATATAATGCAGCTATTGTGAAATCATTTTTAGTTGCCTAAAATGGTAGCGGGAGTCGCTCTACTGCGAGTTCGCACATACCACCTCAAGTACGTCAATTCCGTAGTCTGGCCGACTTCCGTGGGTAGTTACGCTCGGCACATGACAAGATCTGACCATTTCTTGACATAAGCAATTAGCCTACCCATATTTTTTGCACGTATTGAATTCAGAACGCTGATTCAATCCGAGCATAGAGATAAAAACAGCGAATCCGCGTGTATGTGCATGCCAGTTCTTACCAACACATGAGATTAGAATCCGACCCCAGGACGATTTCATAGAGACCAATGGGTTTGATGCCTGAAATTGGACAATCTCCACAGACTGTGGCTGGCTCAGGGTTGCGCCCACCTTGGCCTTGCGGCGGATGTTCTTGAGCAGCGGCTGCACCGACACGGGCTGCGCGTTGGCCACCGGTCCGCTGGCGAACCTCTTCAGCGGCGGACGGTGGAACTGACGCAGCTTCACAGGGCCCAGGTGGGTTGGCACGAACGGCGCCGCCAGCTCCACCTGCCGACCCGGCCACCGACGTCACACCCGGTCCTGAACCTGACGTTACACTCGGCCCTGACCCTGACTTCACACTCGGCACTGACGTCATACAAGGTCCTGACCCTGACGTCATACACGTCCCTGACCCTGAGTCCCACATTGTTCCGACACTGACGTCACACACGGCCCTGACCCTGACGTTCACACGACCCTGACGTTCTCACAGCCTCGATATCATAAAGGGCTCTGATGTTTACTCAGTCCTGATGTTACACACCTCAGACATCATATACTATCGTAAGCAGCCCCGCCAATTCGCCTGAAGACCTCGTGTGTGTATTGGTGTTTGAGGGCGCTTTCAGTAACTGAGCTATATCGCGCCCACCATTACGATGATTTTTCAATTTTTTAATGCTTTATATGCTTAATCTAGATCATCCCAGGGTAATATCGATCATGAGTATAAAAGCCACTTAAAGCATGACAAGCATAATACGTAATGTTGTTTAAGGGATGATTGGAAATCTGACAGTACCGAACAGTTAGCTAGGTTTTCCAACTCCTCCCGTCAAACATTTCTGACACGCCTGAAGACCTAAAAGGACAGCCCGACGTCAAAACCTATCTAAACCTATCTGAAAAACCTTTAAAGTCACGATAAACTGTAAAACCTTCAGCATCACTCTTGGTATCATTCTGGCACATCACACCACGGACTTATATATTTACTGACGTCATCTACGTCAGTACAGCTACGAAGTTAACACGCGCATTGACGGGGCGGGTACCCCCCTAAGATCTCGTGAACCACGGTAGGTAGCGAAAACGGTAAACGGCGTTGGGCTGCCCATCCACTTCTCCATCGAAAACATTTGAACCATTTTTTGTCAGGTCACATTTAAGGTCACGAGAGGTCAAAACATGCCCGTCATGGGGATAACATGTAAAATTCAGTTTTTCGGGCATTACATCTGAACAAGTAAAGATAGAGCAAAACGACTTGAACTATATGAATCCTCTTAGCAAGCCGAATCGAATTATATATAATTTGACCTTGCTAGGTCAAATCAGGATTTGACCTGACCTGAGGTCAGGTCAGGGTCAAATTATATAAAATGCATATCATTAGAACCGCAAAGCCCAGGCGAATCTAATACTGCTAAAATAAATGCTCTATCACCACCCGTTACTGAGTTATTCCGTAAAAACATTTTTCCCATGTATTTCCAATGGAGAGGTCATGCGTCGTACCTGACCTTAGGTCATCGATATCAAAAATACCGGAACATATTTTAGAGAACTCGGTGGGGCCATTATGTGATATGAGTTTCAATCGGATAAGTTCACCCTGCTCCGACTTATGCTATCTTAAACTTTTTTGAGGTCGGGTCACTTGACCTGTACTGGTGACCTGACCTGAGATGACCTAACCTTAAAATTTTCACAGAAGTTGTAAAATGATGGGAAAAGGTATACCAAGTACGGCGGCGCTACGCGCCGCCGTTTTTCTCTATCTCCGAAAAACCCGAGGGGGCGGGTACCCGCCCCCGTCAATGCGCGTGTTAAAAATATCTGAAGGATTCTGACATTACATACGGATCAAGGCAGCTCTCACGTTGCACATATAATCATACTAAGCCTTCAGCGCGAATGGGGGGTGCGACAATATGCTTTCCTTACCGCAAACAGAACATTCCAGTCTTTAGTCTGACACTCCCGCCATAACCTGCATTCCGGCACCCCAGTCAGGCACTGACCACCGGTATGGAGTGCTGCAGCAGTCCGCTGGCGCTGCCGATCTTGATGGAGTTCTCCGCCGTCTTGGGCAGGTAGAACTCGTCGTTGCTGACGTTGAACGGGTCCTTGTCGGTGGGCTCCGGCGTCGGCGGCGGCGTCTCCTCGTCCAGGTGCGTGATCACGCCCGCCTTACCCAGCAGAATTTTCGACTTGCGAACGTGAGGGTGCGGGATCTTGATCTTCCGCTGCTCTCCGGCTGAAACCGAAAACGTCAGGATACAAATAGCAGGCACGTTTATACAATAAAAGGCACATGGGGAGTTGCAATGTTTCGTTGGATCTCCACAACTGGGTCCGTGAAATATGCATGCGGACAACATGGAGGCCACCGTCCAAACTTCAGGGCTCGGGACAACGTCGTCGCCAACTTGTATTTGACCACCAACTAGTGTTTACCATGGTACCTGCATTTCCCAGTAAAATATTCAATGTAGACAAATTCCGAGACAGATATCCGAAACAAATCTACTCACGCACTTTACGCTCACTGTCTACGGTATGCACATGCGACTGGCAGCGTGCCTATCAGCGGCCCCATCCAACGCGGCGTCCCACAAACACTCTCTGTTTCCGCGGGTCCAGGGGACGGGTTTTACCCGAGGGCAACGCCCGCCGCACCGCTCTGTTCCGCTCACCACACTTTGTGTCGAGTAAATGTTCCCACTGGTTAGAGCTGACTCCGCCGTTTAAAGTCGGTACTGGGTGTCATCAGTTGGGAATCGTTTCACGGGAGTGCATATTACTAGTCTCTCGATCAAACACGTAATGACACGAATCATAAGCGCTTTCATTGCCGAGTACAGTATTCAATGATTATTGTAAAAGCGGTGGCGTGATATTGGGAATCCATTTTTAATGTATCTATAGATTCAATTTTTCTTTTATAACAAAGGTCTTTCTTCATCTCGATGATTGTTCGTTCAAATATTTACCGAATTTGTTTAAGCCACTACCGCTACTTCCGCTAACTTGGCTAGTTGAAACCGCTACCGCTGCTAGCGCGTACCTTTTCAAAACCGCGAAACCGCTACCCGCAGCTACTATGCTACTCAGCTATCGCTACCTTTTCGTATACAACACTACTAAAGCGCTACCAAAAATTGCGGTGTCGTTATTCTCAAATAACTTTGAAGGAAAACTACCGTTAATTTATATATGAACTCCGAATTTACGGTTTTATTGAAGATGTGAAAACAAAATAACACAACAACATCCATTCAATCTGCTTTTGTTTTTCTGATGGAAAAAATTTCTTCCAATCCCCATTTCCTATTTTTTAGAGGATGGCGGTCCCCCTTAAAAGGTTGCGGCAGCGGTAGAACTTTTGAATTCTTGTGATACCACTACCCATTGTTTTCGGGTATAGAAACCCCTACCACTACTCCGTTGCCATTTGGAAAGTCCACAAGAAAATATCATTCGGAAAATACATCTTCCGCAAGAATTATGCTCAAGCGAAGCTTCAGATCTGGTGAGTTTGGAACGCGATTCGGAGGCGATCCTGAAGCAAGTTCAGGTGCCATAGCGTTTATGTACACTCCCTGCTGTTTAATTAGAGTTCTTACTTATTACCGATTTTAACCTACTGACCGACGAAGCTGGTGACACAAAAATGGCAAACACTGGCAGCTAACCAACCGAATGAATCCATTCAAAACTTCAAGGGCTAGTAAACAAGTAGAGCAAAATGTTAGCAAAAGGTAGTAAAAGATAGTGTTTCCTCTCCATGGAACGGTAAGAGCGTCTCTAAGTGGGCTGAGAGAGAAACATAAGTAAAGAGTCTTCTCATATTCTCTTGACCTGATTATAGATGATGTTTTCAGAACAGGTGAGGCCTATATAATGATAGTGTATATATCGTGTGTTTTTTTTGTGTTATTTTGGGGGTAGTAAACCATTCCTACACATTGGGGACAAAATTTGTATCCACAGACAGACAAAAGTAATTTAATTACTCGCTTTCCCCAAAGCTCATTGCCCTCCTTTTGTAGTTGTTTTGTTAACAGCGATAATATTGATAATACAGATACTCAACAAAGGTATAGACATAGATAACACAATAATAGTATCATTTCATCCATAGTATTGATAGCATAGAACCCTTTGCACAAACACTGAACTGTTCAACAACAGATCTAGCAGCTCCGGTCCAGTGTCCACTCCCCTCGCCCACTCACGTTCGCCCTTGGTGACGCTGGTGTCGACGTCCTCCGGTATGCCCAGGATGATGTTCTCGTCGTTGGGGTCCAGTGTGAGAATGCGCGGCTCCGGCAGCCGTCCCATCTGCTCGGCGTCGTAGATGATGTCGTCCTCCCAGCGGCCGTACACCAGCTCCTCGTTCTCCACCGGGAAAATGGAGAACCAGCTGCTGCGGCCCACCTCACTGCCGCCGCCACGCGCCGCAGACCGTGTCAACAATGGCGGGCTGTAGTCACTTACTCTCCACGGCAGGGTCACCCTACGGGAGTTCTAGCGCGTATTTATATGCAAATTGGCAGAAATTGTTCCGCACCTCAGTTACACGTCTCACAGTGTAGAACTTTAACGGCATGTTCGACAGTTAATCCCACGCACTCTCCAAAAGGAAGTTAAGGCTGAGATTTCACAATTGCACCGTCATGCTGCTAACGGCTTCCTTATCTATTGGATTTTTTTAGAAAGAAAACTATAGACAAAATTTATTGGCTGGCTCACTTCAATCCAACCATCCCGGGACCCTCAGATTTTACGGCTTAGCTCCACGCTTACACTAATACCAACACAAACCGAGCCTCGTGATATGTCCTCGAGGGATAACGAAGAGCCTGTCATGAATCCAGAACCACCCGACGACCCGTCGTCCCCATCTCTCTCAGTGCCATACCTGGCGGCGGGGCGCGCCTTCAGACCGGCGGTGGCCGGAAAGCCGGGCGTGGGCGCCGCCTTCCCGGTATGACTCAGCTGACCCGCCGTCCGGTTATAGCCGGAGGGCAGCCAGCCGGCCGCGTTCGTCTTACTGGACAGCTTCTGCATCACCTGCACAGAGGAGCACACATCACTAACGCAGGAGCGCGGCTTCGGCAGGCTCTCGACAGGGAGACTTCACACTGGCGCACAGAGGAAAGGAAAATAGGGCGGAGTAGCAACAAGTTCTTGTTGGATTATCTCCCTTTTCTCCCAATGTTCTGAGTCCCACGACTATGTTTGTAGAGCCATCAAAGTGAAATATGTGCGCACAGGCGTGATCGGCTTTGATGTCGCCCTTCCAGCTGACGTCACACACTCTCTCTCACTCTGACATACACACACAAAGCTGGCGACAGACCTTGTGTTTGATATTGTCACCGTTCCCGATGGCGTTACACGCTCCCTCACTCTGACGCACACACAGTCAGCGACAGAATGTTTTTATATCGTCGCCGTTTCAGATAACGCCACTCGCTCACTCTAACACACACACAGCCGGCGACAGACCTTGTGTTTTACGTCGTCGCCGTTTCAGAAGACGTCACTCTCTCACTCTGACACAGACACAGCCGGCGACAGACCTTGTGTTTGATGTCGTCACCGTTCCAGATGACGTCATCCTCCCAGTTGAGTTGGGTCACCATCAGGTAGGCGTCATCCTGGTAGGTGACGGGATCTGCCTCGGCCGGCTCGCTGGTCGAGTCCGGGTCCGGCTTCACCTATCGGGAGGAGGCCGCTGACTCACACAGGGGGCCGGCGGTCTCACACAGCCAAAGGCAGCAATATCCTAAAAATCCTCGGGTGCATGTGCTATTTTCGAGTGGACTCGGGAAGTTTTCAGTAGGGCTCTCCCTTCACACCTTTTCTTGTGTTCTGTTAGGGCGGAGCCAATTTCACATACATATCGTCAGCACGCCATTAGTACGGAAGTAAAAGAAGAGGAAAAAGGCCGCACGAGCAACCATCGTCATATCTCTAATTTCGATAATCTGAGAAGAGTGAATATGGGCTTTGTCTGTCTGAGGGCCGCCGCAATTTTCACAACCAATCGTCACAGCATGCTGTGGGGCGAAATAGCACACAGTCCTGACAGCAAAGAGTACTCCACGAGCCACAAATCCACATGCCGAGCGCTTCTCTGGCAGCATTGCAGGCGTGCGCCCCTACTGTCACCGGACACTAACGGTGGGAGGCGCGTGTCGCTGCTCGGGGTCGCCGGACTGTCCATCCTCCTCCGCCTCCTCCTGCAACAGAACAGACTGTGCAGAACAGACACAGCACAGAGGCGGCGCATGCACGGGCTGGGAGGCACACAGCGGCACGCAGAGCAGGGCTACAGCTCAAACGGCGGAATGCGGCGGTCCGTTCGGCAGGAGGGTTATAAACAATGCTGATGCATGGCGGACCTAGCGTTGTAGAAAAGGGGCAGCGGATGGAGCGACTACACTAAAAAACATCCAAATGAAACTGCCAGCAGTCAGCAACGCCGGGGTGGGACACAACATGGCGGTCTTCTGTGGCCTCCCCACTCTGGCAAATGTAGGAAAGCGTCACCTTATGCAAGGTCGCGGGCAAGAGTGCTGTCATGGAATACAGACGGCAATAATTAAATGCCAGCGCAACGGCCTTAAGGGATTTTCAAGTGCTCTTCCCATGAAAGGACTGGGGTGCTCCAGGGGCGACACGCGACAACGTCGCCAAAGGAAAGATGAGAAGCATCTGATAGCAAGATTATAGATCCTGCAAGGTGATCCCACCAGTTCCCAGGCCATTATAACCCACGTTTGATTCTACCACCAAACAACCAACCATTGCAAAAGTATATGGTGATCTTAAAGCGGTACTAGTTAAGATGATCCGGCTAAATCCAATCCCCACTTTTATGGACCAGAA
Source organism: Lepas anatifera (assembly GCA_034440635.1). Taxonomy (NCBI): domain Eukaryota; kingdom Metazoa; phylum Arthropoda; class Thecostraca; family Lepadidae; genus Lepas; species Lepas anatifera. The sequence continues at coordinate 44,503 of JAOTON010001666.1, forward strand.
ACCGACTTGGAACAGCTTGCGCCACCCTCAGATTTAACAGTAGCATGCCATGTAACGTTTCCCATCAGCATCAGCTTAATACTGCTCTCAATTCGGCCCCTCATGCTGATCCTGCCCCTTTCGATTTAGTGTTGCCTAGCCAATATTACTTCAGAGCCAGAGTATTTACGCTGCCGAATACAAGGGGTTGCGTACGGACGGCGTGGAAAGAGAATTCCCTCCCAACATATATAAAACATCCCCATATTCTACCATGATCTGTCCATGAGACCACTGTCGTGGCTTGGGTGAATGGGCATCAATGTTTTATCCTCCACACCATCCGGCATACCTTCCCCTATTTGGAGAAACGGAAAAACAGCTAGCCAACTCTGACCTGATAGCTGCAGGACAAGCCAATCGAAGTTGGCCTTATCTTACCCCAGGCCCCTTTTCACAAAACCACATGCCGCAGCGCGGTTCCCAGGACGTGGCGGAGTCTCAAATCACCACGACCACGACACCGCTCAGGAAACCCTCCCGAGCGTCCATGTGGGATAGCTCTGCCCCGTGGAGTCTGACACAGCCCAGGGCAGCAGCCCTGGAGGTGACGTTTGTGAAACGCAGTGTGAGGGGCGTGTTGGGAAAAAGGACAGGGAGATGAGGCCACGTCCCGGGATAGAGCCCTATCGGGTAGTTGCCCGCAGCTGGGGCTGAGCACGAAACCCAAGGCACAGGAAATAGCCCTGCGCACTTTCTATTGCGGATTAGATGAGCATTGAGTAATTACATTACTTCATATTTCTGCGGAGTTCTTCTACGGAGTACTTCATATTTCTACGCCTCTGGGAAGCTAGCGTTTTTTTAGCCCTGGACCTTTTTGCAGAAATATCGAATAGCTAGGAGTGCCATAGAGTACACCTATGTCTCATCCCTTTAAATACTAAATTTTCACTCGGAAGTTCGCCCATTCCAGGCAGCAAGCCTCAGACTCGAAGCACACGGTCCGCACAGCACGAGGCAGCCCCGGGAGTATGTCATCATGCCGGTTAGGGCACACTAATTAGTCGTGCACACGTTATAAATACCATCTCACATGCCCAGTTTTAATCAGCAGGTAAATACTTCACGACACACATATACAGTACAAACGAGAGGAAGCGGAGGGGACATCCCCTACCCTCGCGCGCTCTCGCCACGCCTCCGCCTGTACCCACCTGTTTAGAAGCCGGTCGGCTGCCGGCCTCCTTGAACCCATAGTTGTAGCTTTCGCCGTTAGATGGCCAGTCCAGCATATCGTACCACAGCTGCGAGGGGCCGTACCGCCAGTCGGTGGATTTGGGAGAGGAGTTGCCGGCGGCCTTCTCCTCTGGTGCGGGTCGCGCCGGCGCCACGGCCTCCTCTGGACGCAGCAGCTTCTCCTGCGCAACACCAGAGCGGCGCCACCAGTGTCACGGCCAGGGTCACACCAGCTAATGCACCGGTGGATTTTGCAGGCAGAGTAATGTATGTTTGGGTTATTACATGGAGAAATGTTTCCACGTTGTTTCCATGTCCAAAATTCATTCATTAATTCGCCTGAGGTATCCAAATCAGTCACACATGACCTGACATGGTACTCACCCACCCTGTCTAGAGGCCCCCGCTATTTGGAAAAGTAAACTTGTTGATTCACTACTGAATCTTTACTCAAAGCGAAATTTTCACAACGGTTAAGAAATAAAAGCGTCCGTTTGATTGATTTACCGCGTGCTCCCGACAATCCAACTACCTTTGCTCTAACAAAGAGCTACGAATCACCCCATACCGGCGACAAGAACACCTCCAACTTCAAGCCCAGGAAGCGGAGCAGCGACGAACCTCATCATCCGACTCCACCATCTCAGGCGGCAGCGGAGCCCCGAAGCTGAGCTGCAGCTCGCGTGGCTTTCCCTCCGCATCCTCCTCCTCGCGTCGACGACGTTTCTTCTTCTTGCGCGCGTTCCGGCGTGACGTCGGCACCGACGACCTCGGACCGGCGCTGAACAGCCGAGAGAACCGCAACACCTGACCGGACAGACACAAGTGACAACAAACAACGGCAGAGGCGAAAACCGTATCGCTAACCTGGAGGATCTCCTACTTCGAGATTAGCTTTGAAAAACACAGCATGGAAATAGAACCAACTCGCCTAATCCTCACTTTCCACGCAGCAATGACGAAGCTGGCTCACCTTGTCCTCCCTAAAGTCGGGGAAGAGCTCTGTGATCTCGGTGTTGGCGTACTTCTCGGGAAGCATGGACGCCAGCGGCGTGTTGAGCTGCTTCCTGCGGTTCGCCGTCGCCGACGAAGGCGTGGGGACCGCCACCTCCGGCGGAGGCGGCATCAGTCGACGCTCTTCGTCGTCTGCGTCGTAATCTGGCGAAGGCATGGCAGGGGCATTAGACGTGTACTGAGGTTTAAAGTCCTTTCTAACGACGGTGGTATAATTCGTTTGCTATTTGCTTCAAATACTAGAAACCACCAAGAGCAGCTCCAAATACGTCCTTTAACAGCATCGACTGATTTAAAAAAGAAAATATGGTCAAAAACAATTACAAACACTGCTCCGAAAACACGCCAGGACTTGTGATTGTTTGTTTTGCCAGTGCACATTGCTTTGTAATTAATTTCGATTGCCTGTGTATTGTTTTATTTGATTGCTATTCTGATTTTCTCTACCTTGTGGTACTGCTCGTTCTATTGCTTTTCTGTATAATTTTGCCGTAATCGCTCTACTCTCGCCCGCTTGCCATTACTCATTTCAGCTGTCTTCCTATCCTAGTTAAAATAAATAAAAAAGCGATGATGATGATGATGACTTGTGGCCGGGTGCCTGTTTCTTTCGGGCTTTACGGCGTACCAACCGCTGAGGTCATATGGATTGGCCCTTGAACCCGCGGGGAAAACAGGCAGACTAGACACACCCCCTCGCCTTGATTGGACGTTAAAAATCCGGAAGTTCTAAACACCTCTCTTACATGCGTAACAAAAATAAATATTGAAAATAATTATTGGGACCGTGACTGATTTTCAATAAAACCTCAATGCTATGCAAAGAATCTATGAATAAATTACATTTAGCCTCCAAACTCCTAGCCCTTTCAACATCACACCAGCCGCTTTCTATCCCTGCGCCGCCAAGCGAAGCTACAATATTCACACATGACTTTGCTGAACACCCCCAGTGACAGGCGCAGCAGAAGAGCGCGGCACCTCTCTGGCCGTACCGTCAGCAGCGCTGGTGGAGCTCCAGCCGGCGTCCTCCTCTGCCAGCTCCGTGATGTTGTAGTAGTCGACGGCAGTGGAGGACGGCATCGGCACTGGCTCCTCTTCGTCGCCTGCCAGTGGCCACATCGGGTCACAGGAAAACGGAAACGAGGTCAGGTCACACTCAACGACAGGCACGATGACGTCGGGTCACAACAAAAATCACATACTTTTGCACATGGTAAAGACAGGGGCTGAGATTACAATGGCTACATTAATCAAAAGGCAAGGACATCGATATTAAGTACCTCAGGTAGCATCATTAGCTGAAATTTCTGCACTAGAGGTCATACCAGATCAGCAGCAACAATTTTTCACCTCTTATGGCCCATGTACATACATAACGGTAGAATATTTCTAGAAATAGGTATGCTTTGTACAGCAATCACAAATACAAGTCAATGAATTATGGCTCCTTACAGCGAAGGAACACTCGACCGGATGACTATCCTGTCACAAAAAAGAAAGCATTTCCAGTATCAACAACTATTGGGATGAAAAAGACAGTTGCTGATGCCATGTGGTGACAGCCGACGTAGAAATCATATATAGGACAAAGAGCAGTGCTATTTTCAGCGTGCATCCTAAATGGTCAAATCACCCAGGCACCCAACATCATCAACACATCCACAATAGGCCACGTTGTGATCACCACTTTCACAGGGTCTTTGATTACCGGGTGTTTTCTAATGTATTGATGGCGCTGATCACGATTTTCTGGTCGAAAATTTCGAATTCGAAAATATTTGCCCGCGCAGCCGTTTGAAATTCTTCCGGTTTGCCAAATTTCGATGTTTTCATATCCACGGACAATAAAATGCAACTAATGTATTGAAAGGGCTCCGAACTTTAAAACCGTTGAATCTGAACAATTTGAAACCTTTTTGACTCCTTGAAATATATATTTACAAAAAGTACCTTGGAAGACAGGGATGTTTGAGCTTAAAAGATGATAATAGATGGCGAGCATGACGCAGCCGTCAATCAGTGTCCCGCTACGTCGCTTATGACAAAGCTATTAGCCAAAGGAGCTGGAAATAGGATTTGAGCCTATTATGAATTGATGAATGAATATTTACCTTCACAAGATGATCTAGATTTTCTCGCTTGCAGTTTTAAATATTATTGGTAATGGTTGTTTAAGCAGATCCAATTAAGATCAGCCAGCCATATATAGATTAGGTATCTAGGCATGTAGTCACTGCGGATCAATTTCAAGTATTAAAATGTATGGAAGAGCCAGTCGATTATATTTAGATTAGTCTTGCTATCACTAGCAGGAGAATACCGTATTTCGGGAAAATGAAGCTCACGACACCCAGCTTGCCGTCAATACATGCCGTTGTCGGTCGAATTGTGATGCTACGGCTTGAAGAGATGGAAGGCCGGAAGTGGACGAATTTCATGTTTCAATAGCTTCAATATTCGAACCGACCGCTGATGAAGTTACCGAGACTTACAGAAGAGCATCTGTGCCGGAAGAAACAGGTACAAAGTTCGCTGTGAAATAAGGAAGCATTATAATTTGAAGGAAGCGATCGAAGGCGCCTACAAAACATGAAGATATTGTAAGCATGGACACAGCATGACAACATTGTTTGACATATCAAACAGAGCTCTACCATCAAAGGTATCGGCAAACAGAACATTTCTGGAAAACCAGCGAGGAGCACAGAGGTTGTATATTGGTGGCTTGGATGCAGTTGGACAGACCATTGGAGACGGCGCAGCTGAGGCTAGCCACTGCTGCTGTCGTTGTGGCTACCAGGAGTTCTCCGGATGTTGCGTTCTGACGGAGCGAAGCTGCGTCAGAACGCAACGGAACCATTGACAGCGACCGCTGGTGGTTATGCAGCAGCGAGCTTCCTATTTGTAGCATCACACCAGCTGCTGACAGACGCCGCACGCGAACAGGCTCTGGCAGGCATAAATCAATCTCGGAAAGAAAACTTATTTCTAAATGTTACACGGAAGTCGTTTTAGACTTGTCAGGGTGATTGTCATATTATTGTGCTCGAATACGGACGAGCCGGCCTCCCGATCAGGCCTTATTGGGGCAGCAGCAGTGGCTTGCCGCAGCTGCTGCCGTCTCCAATGGTCCGTCACGACTGCATCCAGCCAACAATATACAACCTCTGTGCTTCTCGCTGGTCTTCCGGAAATGTTCTGTTTGCCGATGCCTTTGATGGTAAGGCTCTGCTTTATATGTCAAACAATGTTGTCTACTTTGTCCATGCTTACAATATCTTCATGTTTTGTAGGCGCATTCTGATCGCTTCCTTCAGGTTACAATGCTTCCTTATTTCCAGCGAACTTTTTACTTGTTTCTTGCTGGCACAGATGCTCTTCTGTAAGCCTCGGTAACTTCATCGGCGGTCGGTTCGAATTTTCAAGCGATTGAACGTGAAATTCGTCCACTTTCCTGACCTCCATCTCTTCAGCCGCAGCATCATAATGTGACTGACAACGTCAGCTCCAATCGAGAGCTGGTTAGCGGCAGCATGCATGTTATGCATGTTAAGCGGCTTGACGGCTGCGCTAGGTGTGGTGTAGCTTCATTTTTCCCGAAATGCGGTATTCTCCTTGCTAGTGATAGCAAGACTAATCTAAATATAATCGACTGGCTCTTGCATACATTTTAATACTTGATATTGATCCGTAGTGACTACATGCCTAGATACCTAATCTATATATGGCTTGCTGATCTTAATTGGACCTGCTTTGAAAGCAGCCATTACCAAAAATATTAAAAACTGCAAGCGAGAGAAATCTAGATCATCTTGTGAAGGTAAATGTTCATTCATCGAATTAAAAATAGGCTCAAATCCTATAGCCAGCTCCTTTGGCTAATAGCTTGACATAAGCGACGTAGCGGGACACTGATTGACGGCTGCGTCATGCGCGCCATCTATTATCTCTTTTAAGCTCAAACATCACTGTCTTTCCAAGGTACTTTTTGTAAATATATATTTCAAGGAGTCAAAAAGTTTCAAATTGTTCGATTCAACGGTTTTAAAGTTCTGGAGCCCTTTCAATACATTAGTTGCATTTTATTGTCCGTGGGATATGAAAACATCGAAATTTTGGCAAACCGGAAGAATTTCAAACGGCTTGCGCGGGCAAATATTTTTCGAATTCGAAATTTTCGACCAGAAAATCGTGATCAGCGGCCATCAATACATTAGAAAACACCCGGTAATCAAAGACCCTGTGAAAAGTGGTGATCACGACATGGCCTAATCCACAATCGCTACCGACCTGAGTCCACCTCGTCGCCCTCCGCGGCTCCAACAACGTCGCGGAGCAGCGGGCCCAGGCCCAGCTTGGACAGGCCGGCCAGCTGTGCGGCTGCCTCCGCGTCCAGCACGTCCGTCTCCAGCCGGCCTGAGCTATCGATGTTGCCGAACAGCACTGCCGTCATGTCCAGGCCGCCGCCGCGGCCGGAGCCGCCCGAGCCGTCCGAGTCGGAGTCTGACATGGCTGCAGCCTGCCGCGCGAGCCGAGCGGGGCGTCAGAGCCGCTGGTCGGTACAGTCTGTTACGCTGGGAATCACAACCTTACTTTGACACCGTCGCAACTCACAATCTGGTCACGCAAAAATGTTCAGAATAGAAAGGAGTGTATTTGAAACAGACAAATTAATACAGAATGGGCTTGATGGTTCTCTATACTTTGTCCATTCGTTCCATGGGTGGGTAGCCACCCCCACCTTCTCCAAGATCGAAAAACACAGAAGGTAGCAAAAAGCGGCTTAGATAGCCCTCAAAGCCAAGGGGATTTTCCCTTTAAACCACAGTCTCCTTAATCTCCATCAAAAATAGTATGTACAGCTTCTTAGTCAGGTCACTTTAGACGTCATTTGAGATCAAAGAATCTTCTTAATAAGATACAATGACATCGTAAAACTTTGGCAATGTAGCAGACAGAGCAGAGTTATGGAAAATGCGTGGGAGCCATTGGAAACCTCTTATTCAAGCCCAATCAAATAATATATGTTACGACCTTGCAAGGTCAAATATTGGAATTGACCTAGTCAGGTTGACATCAGCATGGGTCAAAATGCATTTATGCATATAATTCAAACCGCAGTGGTAAACCACACTAAATGTAGTCAAAACAAATGCTGTATCACTATCCCCGGAAAATTTATGTAACTTGGTCAATTTCACGTGCATTTCGAAAGAAGATGTTCAAAGTCCTTACTTGACCTCACCAATACAAAAAGCCATAATAGCCCAGTCTTTAGGTCGAGGTACACTGCTCGTTTTCGTGCTTATCATTTTTCGCTTTTTCACTTCTTGATGACATTTTTGCTTTTTAACTGTTTTTCGTTTTGTTTATTATTTACTTCCATATCACACCTCTTTCTGAGCCTGTTTCACAAACATAAATGCCAAACAATTTTGTATTGGGGGATTGAGCTAAATGAATAGCAAAAGCAGCGTGGCAGCAGAACAAGGCCACCCATGGGCCATGGACGGATTCAGGGAATATGCAACAGGTAATCTTCTCCCTGAATTGACCAGGTGCCCCACCGAATTGCGCTCCTCTGAGTCATGGAAAGATCCGGAGTTTCCAATTGAGGGTGGGGGGAGGGGCTCCCGATCAGGGGGCGCCATTTGGACCAATGGGCATCAGTTTTGGACGATGCAACTTATCAAGGGATGTGTTCACAGGTGACCGTCCGAATTCTTCTAGCAGCTTTGCATACGAGTGTCACGGTGGATGGATAGTTTAGGAATATTCTTTGGAATGATCGCTGAAAGGCGAGCCCAAAATCGGAGCCCTGGCATGACGTACCGGTAAAATATGATCGAGAAATCCTCCCACTAGGAAAGCCGATTAGGCTGCAGCTGCTTGCTCTGGAAAAGATCGCATCCTACATTGACCACTCAGTGTATAATACTGACGGCTCGAAGAGCATATCATGGGCTGGATGTGCTTTCGTAGGACAGGATATAAGTCGCGGTTTTAGCCTTCCAACAACGGTATCAGTGTTTACTACGGAACTGTGTGCGATTTTTCAAGCCATATGTCATGTTCTGCAAGCACACAGCGGGCAGTTTTTAATCGTAACAGACTCAGCTAGCTCCTTAGCCGCACTACAGTCCAACAACCCGCCCAAATCTTTGGCTAGTACCCACTGTCCGGAGAATCCTGAATACTGTTTTTTTCAGCAGGAGCTAGGATAAAATTGCTCTGCCATGTAGGGATACTCTGTCCCGAGCCATTTAGGGATACCCGGGAACAAGAGAGCCCATATATCACCCAGAAGGGCTTCTGAGACTACCCGAGCAGGAACATTCAAGAGTCCCAGCATCCGACATAAAGGCGGAAATTAACAGTCTCCTTAGCACTGAGTGCCAGGATAGATGGGATGCCGAGCTTGTATTGCATTAAACAGCGCCCCACTGGGGGTCCAGCGCCACCTTCGCCCCATGGTGGGCCATCGATGGCCCCCTCTAACTCCAAAAATATGGAGTTTAGCACAAATCTGCAAAGTTCATTGGAAAGCTCGTGTGAATTCAGTAAGATTTTACTTCCCATGTTTAAGCCCTCAGGTCAATGGTTTGACCTCCAGAGGTCAAGTTAGGTCACGATAAGCTATTTTCACTAAAATATGCAATGCTTAAGAAAACTGGGCCTAGCTCTCATGCCATTAGAGGAGATCTGGTAAAACACATTTGATAGGAAAATTCCGGACCTTTTTCCGCTATGTGAAAATTAATGAACACCCGCCAGTGGTTTGACCTCCAGAGGTCACCTCGTGACCTACTGGTCACGGAAGGTCAGAAAGTGACCTTGCTGCATATCAAATGGAAGACAGTGTCGAGACATACACGATGACGTTTAATCCAGCGATCTAGCTTGATTAGGTCAAAAGTTATTGTCAAAATACTGTTTTTGACCCCTGGTGACCTTTGATAACCTCAGATAGGTCAAAGGGAAAATATTGCCTCTGGGACCCCTGAAAGGGTGTCCAAGAACGCTTTTCTGAGCAATCTGAGCATTTGCACAATCATTTAAGTGACTTTCAGATCATAAGACAGCTTTTCCCAAAGCTTATTCTATGAGAGAGGTCACCTCGTGACCTGACCTCAGGTCACAAAATATAAAAATTCTGAAAGCAATTTTTTTAGAACCTGGAGGGGTCATGAAGTGCAGGAAGTTTCAAATCGATCAGCTTAGAAATGTAGATATGGTAGAGCTCAAAAGTTGAAGTGAGGTGGCCTTGTTTGACCTCACCTGGTGTGACCCAATGTAAAAAATTTGGTAATGGTGAAGCAGATGTCACAGGAACATGCCAGATTGTCACCTTGGGAAATGTTGTCAAAATATCCCCATATTCTGAAGAAAATCCTGACATGATCATGCGTGATCCCACCCACGGGACGTGCCCACGTGATCAGTGGCATGCTCAGACAGCTAGAAAGGGGGAGTTTTTGCACAGACGTTAGGTTTAGGTTTAGGTTAGGTTAGGTTAGGTTAGCTTAGCTTAGCTTAGCTTAGCTTAGCTTAGCTTAGGTTAGGTTAGGTAAGGTCAGGTCAGGTCAGGTCAGTTGAGTATGCCTTTGGTCCCTTTTTCCTAGTCTGGGGATATCACCCCTCTTTCTAGAATCTGAGTGTGCCTCTGGGTACCACTTTACACTACTCAAGCTTGCCCTCCTTCCGGCTGTTTTGCCTCTAGGGATTTTTTTTGCAAAATATGGGGATATTTTGCAAACCATTTCCCAAAGTGAATCTGGGGATATTTAGAAAACATTTCCCAAGGAGACAATCTGGCATGTTCCTGTGACATCTGCTTCACCAATACCAAAAATTTCAGGGATGGTGGGAAAATGATGGGGTGAGAGGTAGAGCCCTCAACTGCGGTGCTGCGCCTCATCGTTTTTCTGTTATTCTGAAAAAAACCTTTAAGGGGGCCATCAATGGCAATGCCCGCCTGGTAGGGCAAGGGTTAAGGTAAGCTACAGATTAAGTTCAAGCTACATGATTCAAAATTCACACAGACATACTGTTTCCAATCCCTATTTTCCAGGCCTTCAGCTTCTAATTTAGTTATACCATTGCTCTATGGGGCTGGCACACCTCTATTTGACACAGGCTTCCTTCACTCTCCCAATCTTAATCCCTCCAGGAGGGACAGGATGATGAGGAAACCTACCAGGTGAGTTAACCAGGTGAAATATTGAGCACAGAAAATTTATATATTCTAATATTTGTTTGCAGTGAGTCTATGATACCATTAGTTCAAGCTCCATGTTCAACATACCCTCACACACATCATTCCTAACCTCTAATTGCCCATTCTTGTCTTTCTGAACTAATTGTGTCATTGCTCCAAGGGGCTGGTGCATCTCTTATCAACACATGTTTCCTTTCATCTCACAATCTCACCCTCTGTGAGAGGCTGGATGGTGAGGAAGCCTACCAGGAGAGTTAACTGGGTGAGCTTTTCACTGTTAGTTAGTTAGTTAAAGGTGAGCTTTTCACCCCAAGTAGGCACAAATTATTGTGATGGCAGCAATAGCAAGCTGATAAATGCTACCATTTAATGTATCAATGAAAAGCATTCAACCACCAGTATTCCACATGTTTACCCTACTCTACTGTCCTGTTTAAAAAGTCAGCACACCAACATACCTTGTGACACTGTGTACCAAGGCTATAAGGTGTACCAAAATCCTCTAGAAATGGAAACATAAGCTTTTAGCCACTTATTACATTTTTCTGCCTGAAAATTTTGAGCTATCAACCACACCAACAACCCAGTTTACAGAACATGTCAGGTTTCTTGAATTAGTGTAGGTAACAAGAGGCAATGAAGAGGTTTTTTGGGCAGATCAAATCCTGTCCCAATTGAGGAATAAATTTGGTTGCTGGGGCAGACCTCTCTTTCTCCTGGGGCATAGATGTATTATATGCTTTAAGAAGGTCACTATTAACAATAATCATCATTTATTTTCTCATCTGTGTCCACCTTTGTAATTCAGTCAGTGCCAGTGTCTATATATCTACTGTGGTCAGTGCTGCCCATAGGTCGTTTTCTGCCCCAAGGCTTCCTTACCTGCCCCCCAAAGATAGGCAAAAGCTACCTGAAAGCTGCCAGGACCGGTATAGGTCTGCCCAAAGCCTTATGTAGGGACTGCCTCAACGAGATCAAGATCTGCTTCCATCCATGTATTTTCAGGAACACAGCAAAATCAAAACAGATCTCGTCGAAACCTACCACCTTCTGCAGACTGATTAAGAACCAAAATACCTTTGGATCAATAGCAACGCAGGAGCTGTCGTCGATTTTGTTGTGTAGTTGCAAGCAATATAGCGCAATGGTAGGTATATGCAAGCAATATGATATACCTATCCCTCTCGTAGAATAATCACTCTTCCTCCCTCCATCACCACTTGAGGATGCAATTTTACTTGTGATATTCAACCTTCATGCAAGTGTATTTATTGCTAGACACTAAATTTATTTTATTTGTTGACGTCATTCTTAACTATAAAACATTTAATTAAATATACTGACATTTTGCCTCGTAATCATTAATTTAATAGCAATGGATAAATTAATAAATATTATCTGCAAAATTTATTTATTGATTATATGAGCTAAAATATCTATTACTATTTACTAGTTATGCGCCACTAATATTACTGCTCCGAACAATAAAATGCTTTTGTAGCGCAGGTGGGACATTTACTGTCGGTGTTTGGTTTTGGTGTTATACCTAAAATATAAGTACATGAAATGGGGAGCTCAAGGGCTTTGAGAGAGATCACATATCTATTCAGTTTGGAAAAATGGTAGTTTTTGCCTTTTGATAGGGGGTGTTGGTTTAGGATACGTTGCAGTGCTGCTTGCAGATGTCCATGTCATGTAGTATTATATTAAATCGCAATACTGCATTTTAGATGGGGTGCCTGGAGTATCCGCTTTCTGTCTCGAATTTAATGCCCAGAATATTGATTAAAGCTTTGGTCCTGCTTTAAGGTAAAGTGTTATCTCAATCTATGGCCTGGTTCAGACCTTTTAGGGCCTTGGTTCAGACGAGACTGGTCGAAGAAATATTTTTATCATGGATCCATTCATGCATGGAATTTTCTGTCAAAAGTTTTCATATGAGACCTAAACATAACCTGTTCTAAATGAATGCGTGAAGATTCTCTTCATGAAGGGTACTGTTAGGACTTACTTGTGGTAGAAACAATATCATTGGTGCACTTATCTTTATTTCAAAACAATGTCTTGAAGTATATATTTTCCTGCAACTGTGTCCTTAAACATATGTTAAGATGCTAATTTCAATAATTCTGAATGTATGGGTTGAAAAGAGCTGTTCCAGCACCTCATCCCCCTCCACTTAAAACTTGGAAGGATATGATGTCAGGTGAGGTTCAGTGAATAATACTCCACAATGGTCGAATTGGCTGAAAAAGCCAAGGGAAGACAATTGATTCTTGAATTTAGATTTAATGAAGAATTTTGTAATTTTTTTGTTTGTTTTCTTTTTAGTCAACTACTTGGCTTCTTTTGGCCGATCAGTATTGTCAGTCTCACCTCATTCTTTTTATGTAGGCTATTGGAGCAGCCTGAATGTCATGGTTAATGGACTGGTGTACCCCAGAATACCAAAGGCAACCAAAAGCACAACAATTGTGTATGGTTTGAGACCAAATCAAATTCAAGTGTGAGTTAAATGCATACAGATCACACTAAAGCCTTTGATATAATTATATTCAGACATGAAAGGAAGTTTTTAAGAAAAAAGCATATCTACAGTCTATCAAGTTGAAAGCTTAGTAAATTAGTCTTACAGTGATTAAATGGGTGTAACCAGGAAGTTAAGATTCCTCTTCCTTGTGGCTACCTGGATTTGTTTTTATCAAAAACAATTATATTTTATTTGAAAAGATTGTAAAAATTAGTATTCTTTAATTTAAAATTATGTTTTTTTATAAATAAGAATCACTCAACGCTTTGACACAGGTTTTACTGTTCTCCCATCTTTGATAGAGGTCCTCAAACAAAGCTGGTGTCTGCAGTCTCAATCCAAACAGAGTCTGCTGAACTAAGCCTGTCTCCTGCATTGGGCCCTTGGATCTTAAAACTCCTACTTTTTCATATAATTCATCTTGTCTCCCAGATCCTGACTGCATGAGCATGGTACCTCACAAATAGCGTTTTATGAGGACAAGGACGGCAAGAACAGTAATAGAAATATATTTCTGCATTACCATGCTCGTGTGGTCAAGTTAATTTAGGCGAGACGAAATGACCCCTCGAAATACGGGGAATAGAACACCGTTGAATGACCAGAATGCGAGAAAAAGATTGACCAAAAATTGTGAATCATGCTTGGGGGGAGGGAGAACATCGACCGGATTGGAGTAATATGAGGATTCTAGACCAGGAAGAGAATGCTATACAAAGGAAATAAAAGAAACTGCATACTTGGTCAAACCCGCCGGCGAATCCAAGGGGGGGCAATGGGGCCGAGGTCCCCTCCAGAGCCTAAAATATTATATTTTCTTCTTCAAAAGGACCAAATTTGAGCCGTTTTTCTGTAAAATACTGTTTTCGTGAGTTTTACTAAATTTAGCCCCCCTTCAAAACGTTTGTTTGGCCCCCTCCAAAAGCTGCTCCTGGATATGCCAATGATCAAACCTGACAAGTTTAGCTCCAAGAACATTTATATTCATAATATTTTGCGACCCATCGTCAACACGCGCATTGACGGGGTTTTGAGCCACCTTCGCTTTAACGGGGGATGGGTTTCCTCCCCCCCCCAGATCTCGAAAGCTACGATAGGTAGCGAAAAACGGTAAACGGCGTTGGGTAGCCCATCCACTTCTCCATGGAAAATATGGAGCCAGTTTTTGTGAGGTCACTAGAGGTCAAAACATGCTGTCAAAGATAACATGTCAATGAAGGTTTTCGGTCATTTCATCTGAACAAGTAGAAATAGAGCAAAACAATATAGACCATTGCAATTTTTGCAAGCAAGCCGGATCGAATGATGTATATTATGACCTCTCTAGGTCAAATCAGGTCAAATATAGCATTTGACCTGACCTAAAACCAGGTCAAGGTCTAATTATAGGTCAAAATGCATATCATTAGAACCGCAAAGCCAAGGCCAATCTAATGAAGCTAAAATAAACACTATCGATCACCACCCATTACTAAATTACCTATTCAGTTAAAACCATTTTTCCATGTATTTCCAATGGAGAGTTCATGGTTCGTACCTGACCCTAGGTCATCGATATGAAAATATCGGAACACATTTTAGAGAACTCGGTGGACCCATTATATGTTGAGTTTCAATCGGATAAGTTCACTCTGTTCTGACTCGTGCTATCTTAAACTTTTTTTTAGATCAGGTCACTTGACCTGTACTGGTGACCGGGTCTGAGATGACATAACCATAAAACTTTGAAAAACAAATTTTAGGAATGATAAGAGAAAAAGTATGCCAGGTACGGCGGCGCTATGCGGTGCCGTTTTTATGCTTGACCCAAAAAACCCGAGGGGTGGGGACTCGTCCCCCATCAATGCGCGTGTGAAAGGAAGTGCAATAAATAACTTTTTAAATACCTTTTTGCGCCCCCTCCCACCTGGGGAAATTTCTACATATTTTCACCACATATACACACAGTCACACTATGTACACGGCAGATGTTTTCCATTTATCGGCACCCTTGTGGGAAAGTCGTGCCCACTCACTGCCTTTTACATACCCCACCGTATGACCTGGCGAGACTATCCCGATTTCTCGAGCCCTGCGGAGAAGAGGACTGCTCCAGTGACACGAGGTGAGGCCGTGCCCTCGGGGCACGCCACCGTTCCGGTGCACCTATTTAAGGGCTGATTAGGCCCAAGCTTCCAATAACAAGGGCGCTGGTTAGTCGGAAAATCTCCCGTGTCACGGCAAGCACTACCCAGTTTACTGCTATCTTCTGGGTAGGAGGTGGTCAAGGAAAAGGCTGCCAGAGGTCAGCTTTGATCCAGTGACCTACCACATACAACGGCGACGCTTTAACTAACTGCGCCGCCGGGGTGGTTGCAGTATAGAACTTAACCTTCGCCCGGGTGGGGGGTCTTTTTAGACCCCCTCGGGTTTTTCCGAAGTGACCAAAAAACGGCGGCGCGCAGCGCCGCCAAACTTAGTCTAGCTGTTCCTTCATCATTTTATATCTTTCCATGTAAATTTTAGGTCAAGGTCATATTGGGTCAAGTCACCAGGCCAGGTGAAGGAGTGACCTCACCTCAAAAAATGCTTAGGACTGCATAACTAAAAGGAGGGTTAATCGATCAAGTTGAAACTCATACCACATATTGGGCCCACCAGGAGCTACAATATATGTTCCGGGATTTTTATATTGGTGACCTAAGGTCATGTGCAGAGCATGACCTCCCCATTGTAAATACATGGGGAAAATCACGAAATGAGCTTTTCTCAGTAAGTATGGATGGAATCAACTTCAAACATTGGTTACAACTTGCTCTTAGCCCATTTCTGAACTTGATGCCAAATTTTTGACTTGTGACTTTTAAAAGGTCATCTTAGGTCAATCAAGAATTTTTGGTGTTTTACTCTATAAATTTTGAATAAACTAAGATAGAACTTTCATTTTGTCGTCAAAGTGTTTTATAGTCACTGCAAGTCAAATTATTTACATCATGACTATACCAGGTCAAGTTGGGTCAGACAGTTGAGCAGCGTCAGGTCAAATTCAACATTTGACCTGGCATAGCAATATTATATATCATTCGATTCGTATTGACGAGAGTATTGCAATGGTGCATCAACTATGGCTATATCTTGTTTGGTTTGGAAGTTATTAGCGAAAAAGGAAACGCCCTTTATGCATGGGTGGCTATGGACATTCCCAAGAATATGCCCAATATTCAGTGACCTGTAGCTACCTAGGCTTTGATCTGACCCGAAAATCATTGCCACTGTAATGGAAGAGCAACTCAAGAGCTTTTGAATGGTGTTTAAAAATGTTTCGAGCATCATATTTTTTGAGATATATGAGGTTTTCTTCTTACACCTCATATTAGCAATTTTGACCTATTTTGACCTCTGGTGACCTTGGTATTGACCTGACGAGAAAAATGACCGAAGTATTTTCGATATTATTTTTGAAGAGCTTTCGATTGCCGTTTTGCGCTTTTTCTAGTCTCTTAGTTTTTGAGATCGTGGGGTCTTTTGCCCCCACCAGGGCGAAGGTGGCTCGTACCGCCCACCGGGGCAAGGGTTAAAAGAACCGCAATACAACGACGAATTTTGCACAAAGAATAAAGCTGCCTGCTGCGTCTTAAATATGTGTCAGTACCCCGTATTTTGGTGCGGAGTTTTGATATTGTAATACTATGTTTCATTACATGATTCCGTCGAAGCGCCTGGGGCGAAATATAAGAAAGGAATGCGCCTAGTTTCTGCGCTGCGAAATCTAGATCCAGACAAAGCTTGTGATTCTGAGACTGCTCCCTATACCTTTTGGGCCTCAGGGCCCAAAAGTCCCAGCTTCAACATCTACTTTCGAATCCTGTTACACTCGATGTTGTTTCGCGGGGAGGAGGGGGAGGGGGAATGAGGGGGCCAGGACGTGTTACAGTTTGTGTTATATTTCAAGGCCTATGCTGAGTAGCTGTATGTGTTCTTCTTATACCGAGTTACAGACTCGCACGGTGTCATGTACGCACGCAGTACGCACGGTGCCATGCTCTGTGGTCGCATTCATCTTCTACTTGACTTTGACTGCGTTGTATAATACATGTTCGCTAAAAAAATGCACTCGACGTTGATTCTCCTTCGTAATGAGGAGGCATATTTTGGCAATTTTCTTGTCTCTTGGTAGGTACGATTTATACGGTCTAAATTATTCGATCCATGGTGATGCGCAGGCTTAAACTTTTCCAGAAAGGATGATTAGCAAAAGTGAAAAGCTGGCTGTGAAGATGTTCAAAATCCAGTTGCACGGTTTGAGGGACAGAAATACGCAGTTAGAAAAAGGAAAACAGGTGGCTTATGTGATATGGGAAATGGATGATAAATGAGTAGTCTTGCACTTTCCTGTAAGCTCTTTTTGCTTAATTTATTATGTGCTGTCCATGTACCGTTTTATTTTACGCCTGGAGCTTCCAGACAGTGTTTCCATCGTGTATATCGCGTGAAATTGCTCATCGCTTTCGTTTCGGTATTGGTGCAAGAAATGGAAAACTTTGACGCCACTAGTCTGAACTCGCATCTTATCGTAAAGGCCCTCGTCAATTACGCACGCATGGCTCCTGAAAATTCACCTGACTGAAAGCGTGGGCGGAGTTTGTTACAGTAATGTAGGTGGTGCTTACGTGGGGGCGGAGACTGCCAAGGTTATTTAACATTTCTGCGGGGACGATCCAGGGGCACTCGGCGGGGATAAGCCCAAGGTCATGCGGCGGCGGTGAGTGGGGCGGCACGGCTCCGCCGCCGCCGCGCCAGCGCACGGCCCCAGTGAAAGCCTGTCTCCACGTCTGCTTCAGGCCCGTCGGCTGGCGCAGGCAGTCTGCAGCCAGACTCCAGTCAGGGAGGACGTCACCGCTGAGCACCGACCACAGCCACCATGTGCGGTGAGTACCGAATCAGTGACCGAACAAATATCATGTTTCAGATGACAGAGGTCTGGGGTCCGAAGTCGTAGCTATAGGTTTGAATTTCCGTAGTCGCTTATTACAAATGAAGTGAGAAATTACAGCATTAAGTCATGGATTACAGATGGAATCCTGGCTTATAGATGAAGCTGCGGTGGAAATGGCTGTTGTTTGCGGCGATCACAATTTTTTTCCAGGGGAACGATATTCCGTTCCAGGCCTTCGACCTCAAACTATTTTGGCCCAATTTATATGAGACTGGTATTGTTGGACACGCCTAAGTGAGCAAAATTTGCATATTTATATATGTTTTCAAGATATTAAATGCAAGTACATATAAGCTTCGGCAAAGGCTCTGATGACATGTTTGTCCAGACTAGTTTTTCTACTGTCAAGACTCCAGGACGAAGGTGAAAACACATATGCGATTTAGCCGATGTCAAAACCAAGTATGTGTCAAATTTCTGCTTCTATTTGGGATAAAATACGCATGCAAACGTCGTTTCACATACGTGTTTTACCACTGCTAGACGTTATGGAATTATAAGTCAAAAAGCCTGAGGGCAAAAATATGCTTTACGTGTACCCATGGAAATATTCTTGTCTGTTTTAGAGCAGTTCTGAAGTCATTAGCTTTCTGCAAAAAGATGTTAACCTCATTTTAACTCCTATATCGTTGTTGAATTAGTTTGTATTGTGACGTTATATATTTCATGATAATTTTGCAACATTTTTTGGTCAGCCCAGTATGAAAGTACAGAGAAAATACGCCAACTGATTCTCAATCTGTTTTCTTTCCGATTTGAACTTTCTTCTCAAGCATTGTGCTATACTTAAAATGGGGTTAAAACTCGAATGTCCCGAGGGGAGATCCCGGCTTCGGTAACGACCGTGATCCAGCTCGATCAGCCACATCAACGTCTGAAAATTGCCCCTGTTAAACCCATGCAGCTATTTTGGTGTCCCTAGGCGATTTCGGTTTCAGTGCGGCTGACCGAACAGGGACCAAATTATGATATGTGAGGACATCAGCATCGACGCACAGAACATTGGGTGTTTGTCTGGTCCTGCTCGCCGTCAGACTAAGGTTTTAGTTTTCTGGTCCAGGAGAAGGATTTATAACAAGGGCAGACGTCTCAGCTTGGCTATATAGATACTGTCACTACTTCCAGCAGACGTGGACCATGCTTACACGGCGCTGGAGACTGCAGTTTCTCCTATCCATAGACTTCCACAATTGTTCACGGATGACCCCGAATCTGGCGAGGTCTTCTACCACACCGACCGTCTCTGGCGCTGGCCTTCCATCCAGCTCACGGTCTTCGGCCCATTGTTCCAACTATTGCTGAGCTTTTAATCGACGGCCCGGGGCCCGATATTTCAAATTATAAACCCATGTGGCCTATAGTTGGGCTTGAGATCAAACGCCCCGGGGTAAAAACAGCAAGTTTTGAGCCGGGCTGACCTCCTGTCGGGCTCTTGGTCGACCGCGCTGAGGGCGGACTTACAAGTTTTGAGCCGGGCTGACCTGCTGAGCCCGCCGTCGACGGCTCCAGGCCCTACGATGCAAATTCTGTGTCGGAGCAACCTCCTGTCGTGCTCCTCACCGACAACCCGAGCCAGACCATGCAGTTTCGAGCCCGGCCGACCTGCGAACCTCTAGTCTCACAACCCGTGGTTCCAACATGCAGATTCGGAGTCTCGCTGACCTTTTTACAGGCTCTTAACCGGCGACTCGGTGTCCATACTTGCAAGTCCTGAGCTTGGCCGACCTTCAGTTGAGCTTTAAGCCAACGGCCCTGAGTTTGAGTATGCGGGATCTGTGCACGGCCGACCGCTTCCTGAGTTCGCCGCCGGCGGCTCGGGGGTCTGAACATGCCAGTTCTTTTGCCCGGCCGAGCGCCTCCTGGGTTCGCCGGCGGCGGCTCGGGGTCTGAACGTGACAGTTCTTTGCCCTGCTGACCTCTTCTTAAACTCGCCTTTATGATCACCAGGAGTCAACGTAAATTGACATGATTTTTTATCATGACCTGAGGTCCTCTTTTTCAAGTGCATTGCACTAAATCAAGTATTTCGGCAAATTCAGCTATACATTTTTTGTATACCAGTGTTGTTGAACGCATATGCCTTTGCCATGCATTGTCAAATAACGTATCCCGAACATAAGCATGTTTCTTCTACGTTTGTTACATACGCGTTTTGACTTTTGCATTGCGGCTAAGTTTTGAGACGTGTGTTCTAAGATTTTTTAATATGTTATTCGGAATGCTTAAGATTCCATAAAGAGTATTATCATGAGGTGCGCTCTGACGATGTATATCAAATGGTACCAATGACCATTTTTGCCCAAAATGATATGCGTGGCTTCACCTTTGGGCGGCGGAATGCGAAGCGTTAATTTTATGCAGCATCTTGCTGTGTCAAACATCCGAGGGAAATTGCTTCGTATCCTGCATCTGAATGCAAATTGTGTAGGAGCATAAATAGTCCTTTATGACTATGAAAGTTTGGCATACTGACTACATTAGAGGTTTGATGAACATCTTATTCTTCCATTAGTGTTTTCCAAATTTGCCCTGTGTTTGCCAATCCGAACCGTTATGCTTTCTGGGTACATTTATGGCGCGTGAGGAGCGGCGCAAAGACGTGAGGCTCCCGTCTGTGGTCTCCGAACCCCGTTACAGGTTCCCGGTACACCAGCGAACTGCCTAGAGCAAGACGCTAAAGCGGAACCATAGTCCCACTGCGGGTTCTGTACCATCGGCGTCACATTTGCTCAGTATCAATCACTGGGTCATTATTTTTATTATCGATTTATGTTTGTATTCCCTGTTGACTGGCGTTGGCTGTTTGGGAAGGGTAACACTTGAGCTGCGAACGTCCAGGGATGAGTTTGACACCCCCTTCCTGGGCTGGTTCTTCCCGACTGGGCATGGAACAAAGGCGCCGCCTCAGTGCGACCTTGCTGCGGTCGCAGTCGATGGCCCCGCACGCGGACCGGTCTCCAACCCTCATGGAGGACAACCCATAAGGTCACACCATCCTCCCGTATACAAGCGCGCCGCCGACTCACCGGAGCGAAACGGCACGCTCTGTCGTTACCGTGTGGCGTCCTTGTGCCTTGTCCTGACGTGGACTGGTTGTAGTGGACGGTCTCACCGGATGAAATCGTCCTCATCCCGACCAGGCGTTATCTATTGTTTTTCATGAAGCGGTTAGCGGTGCGGAGGATCTGGCGCTGCTTTGGCAGGTGGATACCCGAGTATGGGTTTGTTCGTACCATGTGATGCCGCGCCCAAAGTTTTAGCATTCCGCATACCGCAAGCGCTGGCCGCACAGAGCGTTGCAACATTCCCGTTGGTTTTCATGGTGGTTTATCTTCTGTACAAACGTCGATTCAACCAGGTTGCGTTCAGGTATCACCAATGGCTGAATGCCCATGAATGCATTTAGTCACTTTCGTACGGCAAGAGCTATTCTGGTCCGGATTTACAAAGACCGGTTCTGCTTTGCCGTCTGACGAGCTGTGTGGCTTTACTCTTAAGCTGAAGTCGTGTGGGGTTGAAAGTTATGTCTCTTGTAACAGAGTGGAACAAACCAGTACTGCTCCTGAATTTACAGTTATCAAAGTCTCCGTAGCTTTAATCGGGTCATCTATTGATGAGCTGCTTCTCTTTTTCCATGTAATGTAGGCCACTGAGCCGTTACTTTAGCGGACGTTCTGACCGGGCCACTGCCCCTGAACCAACAGAAGTCAGCCCAATTCCCACCAGACGGCCGTCTGCCTGTATACCTACAATTCCTATAAAAAACAACCATCAAAAGCAGAAACTCTGCCTCTCGGCCAACCTCAGAGCTTCCCCGGGACCATTCTTTCGCTAAGTTCCAGGTAGACCTGGTCAGCTGCTGTAGACCACCCCGCAGTCTGTGAGCTCGCTGCTTCGCTCCGTCAGAGGGACGTGCTGTCTTGCATCGCCTACTGATGACCCTGCTCTGCATCGCGGGCCGTTTGGGGGCAGTTCGGCTCCGCCGGCGTTGCAACATTTACGAGGCGCCCGCTACTTGCGACACGTGGCCCGGCGGTATGCCGTTGTGTAAAGCCGCGTCCCGACAGGCGCGGACCCACCCCCGCGGCGAAAGGACCGGCTCTAGGGACGTTCCCAGCTGATGACTGCTCCTCCCAGGGCCGTCGAGGTCACGGGCGGTACCAGGAAGGGTGGGGGAGGCATAGGAATTTGCCCCTTCCCCCAATGCGCCCATCTTCCCTATTTTTTCAAAATACTTTCACAACTTTGGTCCCCGTTGTCCCCCTCTGTCTCAAATTACTGCCTTAGACCTGGTACTGGTCGAGGTCTTAAAGCCGTGTGATCGTTTATGGCGTGAACTGCCACGTGCCCACTCGGCCGTTTCTAGCCTTGGCATCTTGTTTGCCATGGCCACGGCTGGTAACTAGTTTGAGGTTGGTGAATCTCTATCGTTTTTTTCCTTTTTATTGTCATGATCGTTTTATGCCCCATCGATTTGTATTGTGATTTCTAATGTGTTTATGCCGAACATATTTTCACCCACATTGTTGGGAATAAGTCTTTGGAACGAAATATCTTGCATAGCAACAATTTCTGTCACTCTTTCGAAGGGATTCAGGCTTCAATAGCTAGCCCAGTTCGTGTTATACTGCACGAACCCAAAAGGAAGCGAAACCCCAGTGTTCAACGGAGGTTTTGGCCAATCTTTCAAAGCACTGCCAGCTTTAACTCATGATTCATATATTTAACAGGATTTTCAAAATCGGGTTTATTTGTAAGTTCCAGGTTGATGAGGGCTATAACTGATAAAAAACAAAATCTCGTTAAAATTTTTGTAAAATATGTTTTGGGGGGTTTTGGCATATGTGTTTTGGTGGGCCGGCCATGGGTGGGCCGGAGTGCGCGTGGCCTGGGCATTTGGTGGGGGGCGTGGCCAACTCTTGTCCTGATGGGAAGAATTTGGGGGATCAGATCGACTTATTCAGAGGCTCCGTCGGGGCTTGAATCCGGGACCGGTGGCTTTGGATATGATTTTACCCACTTAGCTACCAATCCCCGGCCTTTTTAAGTTCTGCTGCTTGATTAAGTACCGCTAAATGCTTTAGAGCGGTGTAATTTTCATGAATATGCCAGCCCTATTCTTGCTCTTCTTTGGGTGGATTCTGTTTCATCTCCCCATGCCATTTTGTTCTCTCACAGTTCGAGTAAAAATCTACGCGGGTGGGGGGGGTACCGTGTCCCGGTGCCCCCTCCCCTCCCCGTTCCGCCGCATACGTTCACTGCGTGCCGCGCAATCTCGCAGCTCACTTCGTCCACTGTTGGCTCTCCAAGCAAGG
Organism: Lepas anatifera; assembly: GCA_034440635.1. NCBI lineage: Eukaryota > Metazoa > Arthropoda > Thecostraca > Lepadidae > Lepas > Lepas anatifera. The sequence goes on from JAOTON010001666.1 coordinate 67,776, forward strand.
TCAGCCTGTTCATTGGGAGGAATTCACGGAAGAGGTGGAGGCCCCAAAGGTCATGGGTATTGTTACTGCATTATCGAAGTCACTGATTTTCTAGAGAGTTATCCTGTTAACGTCGCCATGCCGACAAAAACTCGTCAGACTATCGTCATCGGCTTGGTTTGAAATTATCAGTTACCCACCACTGTGCTTTAACCGCCATATGCGGGCGGCTGCCTGAGTGGAGTGGATTCTTGCATGCTAAACGCCGCAGGGATGTACAAGCTGGTAACCGTCACTTGATGCCGATAATTTTTTCTGATTCGACATGGGCGACGAAATACATTGAGGGGGATAGATGGGGGAGAGTTAGTCTTACCCCCACTCTCCACTGAGAGGCGCCCCCGAACTGCCAGTTGCAGGTCGTTGACCCGAAGGCATGGCGCTGAGCGCTAATCTTCGCTCGATCGGACAAGTATAATATTTACCCGAAACACGTAACGTGATACCAAGTCTCTCAGATTTGAATTGACATCATTTCGTATGAAAACAGCATGGAAGCCTGTCGCCGTCGTTGCAATCACGTGCTGCAGTTCTGTCGATGCTTGTCAGCAGCCCTTGGACACTCTCTCGCCGTTGCTGTATAGACAGAGTTCTACTGTGAATTCTGCCCTCGCACTGACGCGTCAATCGGGCTCAAATAGTCTCCCTGGACCACTACCCAGTCTCAGAGTTGCACCATTCGGTACGAATGGGCGGGATGTCCGGAGGGGCATGCCCCCAGTATTTTAGTTTTTTTCCCCTGGGCATTGCATGGCGTTGCATGACAAGGATTTATCCAAAAGACTAGCTCGTGCTCTGACAAAAGTACTTGTTTCTGAGCCTTATTCTGTGCTGATATTCACGGAAACAAGTCGTGTGTACATACCTGTAGGACCAGACTTTTGAAACGCTAGAAGACGAAGTCGCAGATAATAATACATTTCTCAGAAATAGGTTTCTCCGTATGTTAAACGGCGATGACGACGGGCCTGTCGTTTCCAGTGTGAACAATGGTACCCGGTGATGTGAATCGGACAGGCACAGTGCCGATATCGGAACCGGCAGTGCTTCGCTGACTGATCCCCGGACCGTGGAGCCCCCACTCCACCCTGTGCGACGTCAGGGTCGTGGTTAGTTTCCGGCACCGCCCACTCCGGCCCGCTCGGATGCCGACAGCTCAGGCACGTCCGCGAGCTCGGGGGGGGGCGGAATACCGTTAGAGTAAACAGATGCGACGACAGCAATGTCGGTGTCGACCCAGATAGCAACGACGTAAGCAGCTGTCAATTGCGTTTTAGCAGACTGTGAAGGATTGCTAGGACGATACGTAATCGTTTATGGTAGGTATCCCGTTTCGCAACACTACTGGGTAGCTTCAGTCCCTGTTCCAGCCTAGTCTTATCGTTGTCTTACCATCTTGACTGTACATGTAATTTGCCAGGGGCCTAGTTGCAAATTATTATATCCAGTGTTAGGCTTTGTTCTGGTCAAGTTTCAACATATTTACTCCCAAATGATGCCACCAAATATTGATTGCTGAAATCTTGCGACGGCTGCTTCGTTATTCTCTTTTGAGACAATTCTGCAACAGAGGATCTCTTTGATGTGGCGAAGGCAGTGACACGAATGTTGGAAGCTTGCTTTCGGTCTTTTTCGGCAAACATGACGATGCCGCAAGACTAGGTACGCTCCACAATCCCACCGAGTATTTAGCTCCAGCAAAGTTTCGATTATTTTGACTCTTGTTATTTTTTATTTTTTTTTTTTTTTTTTATGATTGTTTTCTCCTCGAAATATGAATTTAAGATATGAGGACCTTGGAGTGAAACACCGGACCACTGTTTTTTTTCTAAGCCACGTTTTTTTATTGAATCATCGCATTATCATTTATCATTGTCACATGGTCACGTGCGAGTCGGCCCTTTCTCTCCAGGTGACGTAGCTGTGGCGGGATCTGGTCCGAATGGGTTGTCTTTCACCGCGTTTCACGGGCGGCGGTCTGTCGTCAAGTGGAGCGCATCCCGCGCCCACAGCCGCCGCCATACCTGGGTCCCAGTGAAAGGGTCGCTGACTGACAAGACGCCTGGGAGTTTAGACTAAACGCCTGTTTTCCCGGCGTTGTTGATGAATTGAAATTTCTTTGTGCGGTGAGAGCTGGTGTTTTAGTAGAATATAGATGATATATGACTGAGCAATGACTATAAACATTTGCCAATCGTTTGTAATCTTCCACTCTGGTTCAACAGAAAAGGACCAGTCTGTTTTCTGTCGCTCACTCGACAGTTGCTACTGATCCGTGTGAGAGGGAGCGTGCAATCTTCCACGATGAACGCTGAGGCTGTAACCTCCCGGTGGCGTTTGTGGCGCTCTGGGTCAGAACCTTGATCCAGATTCGAGTGTGGTTTAGATGGTGTGGTCTGGTCAGTAGCTGGTGCCGGGCTGCCCTACTGCCCTGGCTCGGGGGCGGGTTCTGTCCAGAAACGCCCGCTGTCCACGGCTAAAAACTGGCCTCAGCCGCCGGCCTGACACGCCTGGAGTCGGCCGATGCTTCTTGTGAAGTGCATCACACGGCCGAGATGACCCCAGATGAGATCATGTTTACTCCGCTTGGCTGTTTTTGGGTTGAAGTTTAATGAACAAAGCTCTTGGGAATATGATAACGCTCTGTTTGAAGTTCATAAAAGGATTCTGCTTCAGAAATGGCCTGCCCATCCTTCCGGTGTGATGCATCAGAGTGTGCACTGAGTGGCATTTGATGGCAAGCTGCACCGATCAACTACGCCTCCGCAGCCAAAGTTCAAGAGGCTGGCACCGACGCGGACGATATTAGACGCGATAGCCAATCATAGCGGCAGTCACATCCGCCCTACTCGCCAACTGTGTATATAGCTCCCAGTGGCGGGCACGGGACTTTTGCCGGGTAGTACAGCCCCCCCCCCACTAAGAAACAAGCCGGCACGTTATGCGCTGTTGTACGGATATGGTCTTGGACTGCTATCTCTGTGTGTTGAATTGGGGAAGGGAAGGGGAAGTACGCTGTTCCGTGCGTACTTCGTTTGTTTACTGCTCTGAACCTCATTTGACACTTTTTGTTGATTTTTGTGCTCATCACTTCAGATAATTACCGAATTTTCGCTGCAATCCGAAATACGGTAAAGTTAAGAATGCGACTGGTGATCACTAGTTCTTTTTTACAATGGCTCTGACACGACACCAATACCTGGATGGTAGTCGCCATATTGTAGAAGTTGCATCCCTGGAAACAAGCAATCGGGTAGAATGCCAGGACGTACGCTACCCCTGCCTCGCCGAGGTCAGATTGACAGGCGAGGTCACCACGCTGCTCAGGATGGCGTGAAATGATGGCTGAAGGCATTCCGGTGCGTTCTCGGTAGCTGAGACGCTGTTTTGTGGCTGGGGATGGTTCCGTGTTAAGAGGTTGTCTTCCGCCCAACCTTGAGAAGCGGGTGTCCTGATTCAATTGGATTGGTTTAAAGATTGCTTGGAAAATATTTCACGGAATGTTATACCGAGGGTTAATTTTTTAAGCCACATGAAAATGTGAAAACTCGACAAAAATAATGTTGAAAAGATAACGTTGCTTCCGGGCTCAGTGTGTAAGCTCTTGCAAACAAAGCGAAGGAGCTCCTCCGTAAATACCCGCGAAACCCGTCAGTTAGTTATTTTGCCAGTGGATCTACCCTGAAGAGACATCGCGTGCACGTCGCTTAAAACACGTCCAAACATCCATATTTTTGCGCCTTCGTTTTAGGTCGGCCATTCGTCCGTCCCAGTGGGCATGTCTGGTACTTTTTGGCGCTGTCTAACGTTCAACCTGTGCTGCCCGGCAGGAATTTTCGCGTACCTGAACCACCTGGTGCCGAAGAAGCGGCAGGAGGTGCTGCAGGTGCTGCTGCAGGGTCTCTCCCGGCTGGAGTACAGGTGCGTACCTCCATGTACTGGTAGCATGGTGCGGGCACGGAGAGGCAGCAAGGCTAGTCGGGGAGCCGGGTGTCTCAGTGGTTGTATAGCCTGCATCCAGACTGGGACAGCATGGATTAACGTGGGCTCAATCCCCATGTCGGGAGACTACCTTCCGTGTGTCGTCTGGCCCCGTAGAAATGTTCCTCTAACGCCCGCGCTAATGCTCCTCGTAATTAGGCAAAGTGTGACTGTTGGGAGTAGCCCTAATTAATGAATTGATACTTAGATGAATAAATAGCTGTCATCCCGCCGCATCTATCGAGTGGATATCATGTAACTATTCGGCAATAGTGTGGAGTATCTGTTTGCGAGGGAAGTGCAAATGCGTGAAATAAATGGTGCTTATTATTTGGTGTTGAACTGTTGACATTAATTGATGATTCTTTCTTAACTGCATTCGATTTCCTGTTGCGTGATAAGTTATTTTCTACCATCTCTTTAAGGTGTATCTTGGCGATGCTGTTTTGCGTCTCCCATTGTCCATCGTCTTGCCTTTTTCGTTTTATCGGTGATTTTACATTTTATGACCCTTGGCAGAGGCTACGACTCGGCCGGTGTCGGCGTTGACGGCGGAAATGGCTCCCTCGTCGTTCTTCGCGAGAAGGGCAAGGTTAAGCGCCTTGAGGAGCTCATCCTGGAAAGTAAGTGTCCGCTGCTGAGTGTTAGCAATAACCAACAGTTGTTTTCCGAACTTTCTCTCTTTATAACGAGAGAAGATAGTGTATCTGGTCTTATGTGACAATTAATTGGGCTGGAATAGGTCCAATAACCGCAATGTCGCCACACAGATGTATCTGTGTTGTTTTAAAGAGTACATCATGAGAGGTTCTGTTCACACAGTGCTAGCAACGTCAGACTTACGTAATTTAGAATCGTAACTAACGTAGAACAAATGAAAATGCCTCAGCCCCAGGGCGTGTGCGCTGAGGCAGTGGCTGACTCTCTGCGCCTGTCCTCCAGACACCCTGAAGCTGGACATGGAGGAGACCCTGCACCACCACGTCGGCATCTCGCACACCCGGTGGGCCACTCACGGCGTGCCCTGCAAGACCAACGCCCACCCCCAGCGGTCCGACCCCGACGACCAGTTCATCTGCGTGCACAACGGTAGGTACGGGCTGTGGGTTGTGCTGGAAGTTCAGAGCAAACCTGCCACACTGCCCCATTTTCGGTTTGCTGGACTCGTGTTGATTTGTTGTGGCCATTTTCTGCCGCTAGCACGGTGACACTGCGTTTGCGGATGGGTTGGTGGGCATTTAGGTGTAGTATCTAAGGCCATGTTGAATCCGAAACCGGTCCGTTTCAGTCCAATTTAAGTTTGAAAGCTTTTTATTATGATAGTAAAATATCCATCTCTCATTGGGAACAAATCGACTATCTTCTTTTGCTTACGTTCACATCCTGGGGTTAAATACAATCCCACAGCAGTGTAATTTTCCATTCTGTTTTATTCTAGAATAATTACGAGCATGTATTTGGCCATAAGGTTCCCTACCGCTAATCGATCGTTTCCCGCCAGGCATCATCACCAACTACAAGGACATCAAACAGTTCCTGGAGTCCAAGGGCCACGTGTTTGAGTCTGAGACCGACACGGAGGCGATCGCTAAGCTGACACTGCACATCTACCAGAACCACAAGAACCACACCTTCCAGCAGATTGTGGAGCTGGCTATACAGCAGCTGGTGAGTGCCTCCCCTCGACCCCGCGCGCGGCTGGGTGTTTCCGGACGCCCTCCTGTCTGTGCCCTGAAAACGGTCGGGTGTATGTTCGACTGGTCTACGTGGCTGAAATTGACTGAGGGAGCAAGCAGGAGAGATGAGTTGCTTCTGCCGGGGGGGGGGGATGTGGGAGATAACAATGTAGTGGGTCAGAAGGCTCCTGAAAGCCAAGGTGTGGTTATAGCAACGAGTACCGTTGCGGGGAAAGTATCACGGTCGGCGTCATTTTAAAGCCACTGGCTTAGGGCAATGCTGCAATTCCGTTATATCCTTTATCTAGTTGTGTTTACTGGGCGATAATTATTAATTCCAGCCCAGGCGATATTTTCTCTAGTCAGAGAGCGTGTCACGAACCTGCTGATGTTAATCCTTCAGAGGTGTCGCACGGATAAGAAAGTTAAGAGATGACCCCTCACAGTTGCAGGGTTCACAAACTTTCACAGGCGCTTGCCGAAGCTTTCCGTGTCATAGATTTTACTTGACTTGACATAGACCACTTAAAACGCATTAGGTTGTGCAGCGGGCTCGGAATAAATCACTGGGCCCGTCACAAGATCAGCTGCTCAGGAATCACTCCTGTCTCTTGCCGTCGTTGTATTCGCTGAAGGTAATGCCGGCAGTGGCAGTCCTGTCATTTTCAGTTTCTGGGTATTTTATTTGGAAGCAAACGTGGGGTCCTGAGCACCTGGCTGTCAATATGCTACGTGTATATTGGTGGTATTTCTTTAAGGGAATCTTTTTACGTACGAGCATTTTATCACCAATCATGAGCAGTGGTACGATAAGGAGGGCCAACCTCTCCCCAGTGGGACTGCGAAACTTATATTTCCAGCTGTAGGGTGGACTCCAAAGAAAGTACTCCGGGGATACATTTTGGGAATTTCAATTCCAGAGAGAACTTCGAACTTGCGTCCAGCTTGCTAAGGGGCACCTTGTCAGTCGGTTAGTCTGCCTCCTCTCCCCAAAGTCATATGAGGCCTATGTCATCCATGACTTAGACCTTGAAATATCCGACAGGTTTTTTTGGGGGTGGGTATGGGTCAGACAGACGTTACGTGCACCCCGCTCCCGTGGGCTGTTTTTTTATGAAAAACCTTAAAGGTTCTGTTAATTGTCTGGATGACAAAGGCTCACCGATTGAAATTGTTTGTTTTTTTCACTGGCTGTGCGATATTTCCTCCATCCTCCCATCGGACAAACGCGACTGTGATTCGTCTTGTGTGGGGTCGCGGTTGTGAACTAGATTGTTTAAGACATGATTAATGGTACTTCGATCTCGCTCAAGGCTCTCCACACGTATTCTCCTCAGCGCCAGTGGAAAACTACCCGTCCGTACTGATGATGATAGTTTCGAAAAGAGCGAATTGTTCGGAACGACACCTGTTTGTCTTGCATGCATGGATGTGGTCCCGAGTCCTGGGTGGGCGATGTCGGTGTTTTGACGCCGAGGCGTCAGCTGGTACCCCGGCTCCGCTCTTACCCGTTACGCCGCTCTCGACACTGAGTCGCTGTGACCTTCATCCGGGCGAGGCTCGGTGAGTGGCCGCCCCCGGCTCGGGAAATAATCCGGCCGCCGCGCGAGGGGCACCGTTGCACCGGCGCGTGGCGCAGCCGACGCCGTGGGCCCGCTGCATGCCTGATGAGCTCTCATGGCATCGAGGCAGCCGGGGCACTGTGGAAACCCAGAGTGGAAAGCGCCAGTCTGTCGAAGTCTCACGTATGACCTTGAGGAAGTCTGTGGCGTCACGCCCATGGGGGGTGTGTTTTAGGAAAGGAACCGGTCCTCGGATTGTCATTAGATCCAAACTGCTGACCTGTGGCGGCTCACGCGCGTGAGACCCGTGCGTTTGTGGTGATGGCCGAGAGATCTGTGGGCCGCGCTGCTGTTGTTGCCATGTTGGGGCCTGAAAACCAGGCGTCCCTGCGCCGACAGGAGGTCACTCTATTTCTAAACTGGTATAATGTGCATTACGCTGGCTGATGACACCGTGCCCCGGGGGCACACTGTGCGTTACTCTGGCTGATGACACGCCGCCTCAGGGCACCACAAGACACAGTGTGCGTGAGCTGGGAATGCTGGCTCATAGTGTAGGAGCCACCGTGTCATGGCCAGTGTCATGGCTGACACCAGCCAGTGTCAGGAGCCACGCTCGCGTACGCGACGCGTGCGTGTGTCCGTTTGTGGTGTGTTTGCCCCTGATCTGTGGGCGAGGCGTCAGCCAGAGGTCTCCCAGGGTGAGATGCCGCCGCCGGAGACGGCAGGTTCAGTGGGAATACAGCCCGACAGCCGCCGCGCCGGCCGGAGCTTCCTTCTCAGAAGTGTGGAGCCCCCGCCACCGACGGCAGTACTGGGGACATTGCCTTCTGGCTAGATCCCTGCACTGCTGCAACCGAAAGGCATGAGTCGTACAACTACGTCGTAACTGTATCGACGCCGGGAGTGGATCTGCGGGCGGTTTCTGGTGCGACCGGCGGTCTGGCCACCGGGCGGCCGTGGGGAGGGGCAGGTCGCACCCACCTTCTCCCAGACACGGCTTCTGGAGAAAGTACGCCGGCAGAGCCGCCCTCTGGACGGGCGGACGAAGGTCGCCGGCTCGGGGGCACCGTATCGGCAGCCATCGGTGGCGTCATGTGTTCCCCCTCGCCGCCCCTCCGCCGCCGGGCAGCTCAGTGGCCCGGCGGCAACCCCGGGGCACGTGACTGCTGCTTGTTTATCAGAGATGTCTTTTAATCGGTATGGTATGTGACGAAGAGTCGCGCTGTGAACTGGTGAAAACAACCGGCCTGCAGCCTCAGACGCATTCCTGTTTGTTTGTGCGAAAAAGGGAAAACCCGGCTCTGGTTTATACGCCCGTGTCCTTGAAAGTGTGAACCCGCGGTGTTGATTCGGCGCTGTCTATTATGATGTCACCGGTGGACCGGACGGGTTCACATTCCTCACGGAAGCTCGGGTCGACGCCTCGTGATCCCTGCCGCCGCCATCGCCACTGCGTAAACACCTGGCTCACCCCCCCCCTCCCCTCACCTTGCCACCCCCAGCGCACCCAGTCGTCATTCGATTCTGCCACCTGCCACCGTAGCGCAATGACTACCCCGCTTTTCCTTTCTTGATTTCGCTCATGTGCATGAGAGGCCCTCTTTTTGGCTTATTCCGAGCGCTCTCCCAACTCAGGAGTGGAGGAAGGGATCCCATTTTCACAAAGACGGGGGAGGGGGGTTTGGCTGTCGAGTCGACTTCTCCCTGCCTCCTCCTCTCATTTACCGAGCCACTGATGCACGCCACACCACTGGCTCGGACTGAGAGCCCCCATGGTTGTGAACCTCCTGCCTGTGCCCCTTGCTCTTCCACCCAGGATGAGGACGTGCTCAGACGCCGCTCTGCAGCGCGGTTGTCGCGTCTGTAACGCGGCCTGTTCAGTGTCGGCGGCAGCACCTGCGCCGTTTTGCTAGAGTGATGGGGTGCGGCGGGGGGGGCTGCGTCGATACTGCAGGTGTTTGAGATATGTGGCGATACAGGAACCATCGACGCCGCACCTTTTAGCTGGATGTCGCAGCTGTGATGACTAGAGATCATCCCCAGTCTGGTGATATTGGCATGCAGGGGCGCGGATTTCCAAAAATCATTGGGGGTGCCCAAATTCGAAAGAATATCTATAACCATCACGCAAAAACAGATAGCATGATATTTTTGTTTTGACGCTCGCTCAGGCCTGCTGAAGCAAATAAACCAGCCTTAAGTCCTGAAAATGATAATTAAATGTAAATAAATATTTAAATCTGACTCAACGTTTCATTGGGGTTGCCTGGGCCCCCCAAAGATATATCAATCCACACCCCTGTTGGTATGTCAGCTTTTCAGGTGTTTGACTTAATTCTTCTTTCTTGGAAAACTCCCACACACCTTAGCCTGTCCGTTTTGTGAATGTAATTGGCCTCTGATAAGATTCTGCTGCGACTTTCCCGGAGCTACGGGTGCTGAGTAAAACCAGCCGAGGTGGGCATTGCTACCTGCTTGTTTTACTGCTACCGCTACTTTTGCTTCCTGGAATAGTTGAAACCTCTACCGCTACTTCTGCTACTTTTTTGCTGAAATCGTGAGCCGCTGCCCGCTATTGCTACGTTTTATTATGAAGCACTATTATAATTTTACCCCAAATCTGCCACTGTTGGTATTAAAATAATTTCAGGGAAACTTCTGTTTATCTGTACCTTACATAGAAATAAACAGTTTTATTGTAAGATATTGAAGCAGACCCACACAGTAAAAACATTCCCTCAACCTCCTTTTATTTTTCTAGTGAATACAAATATTCACCTCCATTTCCTCTTTTGGGTCGAGGTCTCCTTAACAGGCAGTCAGTAGTGGAAAGAGTTCTGAACGGTTTTGTATGTCTCGAGTCCGCTACCTGATACTCCGCTGCTTTCTCGTTTTTTAATCCCTTCCAGTAATCCGCTACCATTTCGGGAGTTCGCAAGCAGCGGAGAAGCCGACTTCACGAACGGACCGTCTGAGTCTGAAATCCAGTTATATCTGACGGGAGTTTATCAGGACGATGTTGTCACATTTGCCAGAATGAAGCTTTGGCCTACACCGCAGTCATACGAGGTGGTCATTTAATCCATATATTAAAAAATCTCACCGGGGTTTGCTCGTAATAACTGTCCTCTGTCGTTGCACTTCATCATTTTACAGAAAACTAGGCAATATAATATTGTATTTGAAGCACCGCATTTGCGGATATTTCGTATCTCTTCTTGGTAAGGCCCCCCGCGCTGGTAGGTGTCCCCTTCTGTCGCCCAGAGGCCGTTGGCGGCTGTAGTCCGTCAGTTAGTGACTGGCAGTGTCCTTCCCCATCATGTAAGCGGTCGGCCCACCGACGGCCAACACAGGGCCTCCGTCAAAGCTACCCCCGCAGCTCGCTAGTGGGGGGCGGATGTTGTGTCGGATGGGGCAGGGGCTGGATCGACTCGGCTCAGCCTGGTGTGATTAACCAAATGTTTCGGTCTGGATGTCCATGAAATGTTCTGTGTTTGCAAGCAAGGGACAACCGTCCATTTGAGGTGTGATTGATAGTGTGACTGTAACGACTGTGTTAATAAAAATAATTAACTTGTGCCTAGTTGTCAGTTGGAATTAAGTCTATCTTTTGTTGAAATTATATAGATTCAGAGTAGTAATGTTTGAAGTTAGTGTGATTAATCTGCTGTCGTTGCACTTTGCATAGGCGGATCCAGGGGGCAAGGGGGCACGTGCCCCCCGATCGACCCTCGGGCCCCCTGAAAGGTCGATGGGCCCCCTGAATTGTCGCTTCCCACCCCTCCCCCAGGATACGAAAGTCGGCGCCCACCTGATAAGTTTTGCCGGTCATAAGTGGCGCCCCCTGGTCCGGATGTCGCCCCCGGAAAGGTGCCCCCACCGATCGGCAATCCTGGATCCGCCTATGGCACTGTACAATATACATAAGTGTGGACAGTATCACACCAGGTTATCATCATTCTTCATGTGACGTATTTTCACAGAACCTTTTGGGCTGAAATGCAGCTTAGTGGCAGCGCGAGATGACCTAGTTCGACTTAACACGTGTTCTTCAGCTATTATTCCATGCGAGATAGCCGCGGAGTCAGCGCTCCGCGCTTACTGGTATGCGGAGCACTGGATGCTGGATTGGTATATACTGGACCGTCAAGACTAAATTCCACCCGAAGATGTCGCATACCATGTTGCCAGGCGTCTGTTTTGGATTCGGCCTCGCGGCCGCCTCACCCCTCCCGTCTCCCTCTGCCAACAGGAAGGAGCCTTCGCGCTCTGCTTCAAGTCCAAACACTTTCCGAACGAGTGTGTGGCGGCCCGGCGGGGCTCGCCGCTGCTGGTCGCCATCAAGACCAAGGAGCGGCTGGCCACTGACCACATCCCCATCATGTACAGCAAAGGTAACCCTCTCCCGTCCGTGGGGCCCATCCCGGCCGAGGTGGGAGCGGAGTCACAGCGGAAAGGCGACCGCGGGTATCCTTGAACCATGGGTGGGAATGGAGGCTAGAAAAATCACAGACTGAAATAGTGAAATTATCATAGTAACTCAATATTTCTGTTATAAATGAACTTATCCAAATTTGAATTTATCGGGTTACCAGAATGTGGAGCTGACTTATAGTTGCAGATCCGGAAACTTGCTCAGGCATGCTCTCTCTACCTTTATTTTCCGGTACGTTTTCATGTTAAATTTGCTGATTTCCTACCCCCTCTATATTTGGATGCCTGTCCGGGCATCCGGTTGAAGTCGCCGCTGTTTATCTGCGCCGTCTCTACCGTGCCCTTCCTGAGGTCAGGCCCCCACAGGACTGTGTTCTGATACACTATCCTGGAGAGTATCTGTGCGCTCTCTGTATCCCACTAGCCTGGCTCAATTTTTGCCCACCCTCCACAAGATAGTGATACGCAGGGATAGGCCACTGTTGACCTGAGCCTTACTCTGTGTGCTGCGTAACTCACGCGTTGACATCGTATAGATGAGACGAATACGAAGCTTGAGCCTGGATCACGTGACAGCGGAACGTATTGACGGGACTCTTGGACGCTGCCAATTTTACATTGGTCAAAATACGGACCTTAACGCTTTGCTTGGGACCACTAACCGAAGAGAACATCTCGGAAAAATGAAAGTGCGGGCACATTGCAATGTATGTGTCTTTTGTTTGTACTAAGAATGTCAAGGCTGGTATTGATAAAGCCGCCCCGTCGGTAGCCCTCCTTGCATACGAACCATATGACGGGGATCAGATTTATCGCTTTGCCGGCCGTGATAGGCCTCTATCAGTCGCAGTACCGGCAGACAAGTGGGGGGATTAACCCTGGCAGTGACCAGGAACAGCCTGATAACGCCCCATTATCACCCGTGCACGCCCAGACGCGGGGCCTGAGGTTGTCCGTCAGAGGTCAGGGTGGCACCGTAGCCCCGTATTCACCTGTAAGGCCTGATAGTCTCCACTGGAACCACTGAAGTTTACCCACAGCCCCTGCCCCTCTGCGACTGCTTCGCATCTAGCCACAGACCGCATCCCTTTCTAACAAACGAGACTCTTTCCTTGGAAAGATGCGCGTAACCAGGGCTCGGCTCGGTCGGCCACGGTAGCTCCCAGTCGGCTTGCCTGGCTGTGCACGGCTGTGTAACGCCACCGGGCGATTCCAGTGGTTGGCCGTGGCTGACCGGGCCGGCTCCGGCAGTGTGTGCCCGACTGGGTGGGTGTGGCCGAATCACTAACCCTGACTAACCGGCTGGTGCTGGAAGGGTACGCGGCTCTGGTGTCGGAGAGCCCGGCGCGGCCCGGCCCGCCGGTGCTCACATGTCGAGGTAGGTCCCTATCTCACGCGCATGCTGCCGCACGTAGTCAGAGGCACCTCCGCCAGCTGATCAGTCCTCGGGGACCGCACCCGCTTCCGCTGCGGCGGAGCAGCTGGTGCCGGCTTCAGCGGCGGCAGGGTGCGCTCCCCGAGCTGTGACGCGGCCGGTAGCCGCACGGTGACGGAGTGTGTGGTGTCGGTAGCGCATGCCAGCAGCATGAACAGCGACCAGCTGTGTTCAGCCTGCATGGGACTGCCGCGCGCCGCCGGGGCAAGCTGTCCAGGTGAGGGCCGCTTCTAACTCAGCCTCACGCTGGCTGAAGGCTGCTGACTGCCGACGCTGTTACAAGTACCAACCCGCAGACGCGCTGCGTTTGGATGTTGTTTGCTCTCTGAGAAGAGCTGGTGTTGTTTATACACTTACAGTTAGCACGGCTAGCGTAAACTGTGTGTGTTTCTGCATGGTTTGATGCTCTTTTCTTTCTCTTCCGACATATAATAGCGCGTACCGTGTAGTTACAGACACATACCTCTTATGTTTTCTTTTGATTTCATTCTATGTTTGCATGCATCGCAGTCAATAGTTTCAGTTTGTCTCCGGTCGTTAAACAGTGGCAAACTGTTTGCGGGAAATCCAGTCGCCTTCCCCACACCAGGCTTAATCGATTCAAACTACCTTATCCACTAGGCCTCTGCCGCCATAGTTAGAGATTAAATCTATGACTCCACCAAGAGGCTGGATCTCCCGAAAATGACTGCGGTCCCTGGACTCACACCAGTGTTAAACTTCGCCCCGTCTCTCTCTCTCTCTCTCTCTATCTGCGCGTCTGTTCCTCCGCCTCTACACTCTGCGTGTGCCGCCGATGCTGACCGCTGGCGCCCCCTACAGACAGCAACCACCACCACACCGCCCCGCAAGGTAGGCAGCCCCGGGCACGGGCCTCTGCTGCCGCTACCTCCCTCACTGGCACGTACCAGTGTCCCTACCCTGGAAAACATTCCAATTTCGGTGGGGGGGGATGGGGATAATAATTTGCCTGAGGATCTTCCAAAAATGTGTCATTTCTGATATGGTTATCCTTGATTTATATTGGTTTGATTCTGATGCCCTCTAATTATGATATCCTTAACGATGCCAAATCAGCGCGCAATTTTTGTTTGTTGCAAGAGCACCTTCAAAAGGAACGCCTTCATCCCAAACATGAACTGTATATCATGTCAGCGCTGTTTTCGATGCTGTGTAGATTGATTGCTCGCACCGCCCGTAGCCTTTGCTGTGCGCATGTAGTTTCTGTAGCCTCCTCGTTTCACCGCAGTAGCCTCACTGCGCCAAGTAGCGCGTTCTTACGCTTGACTGTTTTGTTGTCAGTTGTCTGTCTAGGCATGTCTGCCGCACGATGCTAACCACGATCGTTTGCCGTTTGCTGTGCTGGCATGAAACTTTCTTTTCCGCGTGTTTTAGGCGAGAACACCAAGGCGAGGAAGATCAGCCCCAATGGTGAGTTCTGCTTCATTTGTAGTCAGTTTTTGTAGATTAACCCTGATATTCGTGTTTTCATTGTTTGACGATCGGATTCGATCAATTTGGTCCAAGTCGCATATGTTAGATAGCAACGCAGGTAACAGCATGTAAAACATCCTATGTTTTTGTACTTTGTATTTCGTAAAGCAGAGGAAGCAACGCAGATTACTAAATAGACTTTGTTTTGTATTGCTGCTTTTGTACGTCATATATTGTATAGCAAATGTACCAGGGCAGATTACAAAACAGCCCTTGTTACGTACCTCCCCGCCTTGTCTTCGTATATTAGTGATACCGGCCATTCTCTGCAGTGAGTCCGGCTGCCGTGGTGGACTGGTCGTGTAACTCTGATTATGGTTCCCCCAGGCGCTACAAATGTGCTAGCCACTGCCATGCCCTGCAATTCCAGTACACACAGTTAAATCGAGAGGAAATATCCAGCTTAGGTATAGCCATTTGACTCTGAATCCATGTGCTTCTATATGACTTCGTATGACTCCGGAGTGTGGCAGATATGCGCCATCCCGGCTCGGTGGTCCCCCTGATCACACGCTCCGAGGCTGTGACTCCCAGTGTGACTCTGACTCCGGTTGTGGCAGATATGCGCCATCCCGGCTCGGTGCTCCCGCTGATCACACGCTCCGAGTCTGTGACTCCCAGTGTGACTCTGACTCCGGTTGTGGCAGATATGCGCCATCCCGGCTCGGTGGTTCCTCTGATCCCACGCTCCGAGTCTGTGACTCCCAGCATGACTCTGACTCCGATTGTGGCAGATATGCGCCATCCCGGCTCGGTGGTCCCTCTGATCCCGCGCTCCGAGTCTGTGACTCCCAGCATGACTCTGACTCCGGTTGTGGCAGATATACGCCATCCCGGCTCGGTGGTCCCTCTGATCCCACGCTCCGAGTCTGTGACTCCCAGCATGACTCTGACTCCGATTGTGGCAGATATGCGCCATCCCGGCTCGGTGGTTCCTCTGATCCCGCGTTCCGAGTCTGTGACTCCCAGCATGACTCTGACTCCGGTTGTGGCAGATATGCGCCATCCCGGCTCGGTGGTCCCCCTGATTCCACGCTCCGAGTCGACCGCTGAGTTTCTGCCCACCGGGGACTCGCAGGAGATCGAGTTCTTCCTGGCCTCCGACGCTTCGGCCATCATCGAACACACCAATCGCGTCATTTACCTCGAGGTGGGTACGCTGGCCCGAGCCGGCTTCTTCATCTCTGGTTTTACATGTCTGCCGCCTTGTGAGAAACAGCATGCATTGTCATATAGCTTTAGTCGCTGAAGTGCCCTAAAGCGCCAACCACCCGACGGAATACGCTAGGGATGGAATATGTAAGAGCTGCCTTTGATGTGTGAGAGTTCTGGCCGGCAGTAGCTGTGAGAACGATCTCCCTGTACTGTGTTGATTTGTTAGCTCCAGGCTGTATGTATGGATGGTATACCACGTGCTGTGTCCCGGCGGTGAATTCTTAAACTCTCAGGGCCTGACACGCCAGTCTCCTTTCTCTTGTCTGTACATTGTCTGCTGTGCTGAGGAAAAAAGGTAGCTCCAGTGCTTTGAATCGTTATCATGTTTCCCTCTGCACTCATTTTTGTTCTTAGTCTCGGATTTTTTTTGAATCCGTGGTTGCGTCTTTGCTTGCCCGTGCTGTGACCCATCTATAAATTGCCTTTGTCCCTACGATCTAACTCTGACCCTGATTGTGACCTGGCTGTGTGTCATCTCTGACTCGGCCCTGTCGCACCGGGGGCTGGACCTTGCTCTGGATGCGCCTCCCTTGCGCCCCTGGCCGTGACCCGAGTTTGACCCGGTCGTGACCTCAGCGCTGTATGTGTGTGTGTGTGTGCAGGACGACGACGTGGCCTACATCCGGGAGGGCATGCTCACCATCCACCGACTGAAGCGCAACTCCAGTGACGAGAGCAGCCACCGCGAGGTGCACGTGCTCAAAATGGAGATCCAGGAGATCATGAAGGGTGGGTGCTCCCTCCGGTAGCGCTTAGTACCGTTCGACTGGCTGGTTTTGGCTCATGCTTGATAGTTCACAGGCGTATTGATGTATCGTTTTCTTTCATCACTCATGCAGGTAGTCACAGGCGTATTGATGTATCGTTTTATTTCATCATTAATGGAGGTGGTATCCCTAACAAACAATCCATGAAGATTCGATTTTACTCTATTCTCCATGCCTACTTGATAAAGTGTCATGTATTCTCTCGTCAGTGTTGATTGCTGTCTGCCTCTGCTCTTGTGCACGGCTGTGACGTATCTCTGCTTCTGTTTTGTTTCTGACCCCGGTCCCCGCGGCGGCTGCAGGCAGCTTCAGCTCGTTCATGCAGAAGGAGATCTTCGAGCAGCCGGAGTCCGTGGTGAACACCATGCGGGGTCGGATCAACTTCGAGAACGAGACTGTCGTTCTCGGCGGCATCTCGGTGAGTCTCCAGTCTCCCTCTAGCTTTCTTTGGGATATGCCGAAACGCTTTGAATCTGCTTGTGCTACCTTTTGTTTTGATTTGTTCTGAGGTTTTTTGTTGTCTCAATCAAGTCCTCGCCTCGAACCAACATGTAAAAGAACGGCTGAGGATCACCGAGCGGCGGAGCCTCTGGGTCAGTTCCACATAATCTGTCGCCAATACACCAGTGCCTGTGTTGCGACCTCTATAACCATCTCTCCTGCAACAGTACCCCAGCCTCGATGACCGCCCCTCCCGTGTAGAAGCACTGGCCTCAGTGACATCCCCCTCCCCCTGGCAGGAGTACCTGCCGGAGATTAAGCGATGCCGGAGGCTGATTCTGATCGCCTGCGGCACCAGCTTCCACAGCGCCATCGCCACCCGCCAGCTACTGGAGGAGCTGACCGAACTCCCCGTCATGATCGACCTGGCGTCCGACTTCCTGGACAGGCACTGTCCCATCTTCCGCGACGACGTCTGCTTCTTCATCTCCCAGTCCGGTGAGCTGGGTGCAGGAAGGAAGGATGGATGGAGTGGTGGGTAATGTGTGAGGGAGAGGAGCGGAGTCTGTCTGCAGTAACAGCTGGACACGGTCCTAGATTCCTGTAGTCCGGGAACGGTCACGCGTTTAAATAATGTGACTGGTTTTGGTCCGTGGTTTTGTGGTAGCGAAGCTTAATCAAATATTAAATTGAAGCATTAGATCAGAAGGCAAATACTGAAGTAATAATGAAGAATGTCAAGCAATGATGACGTGCTTACCTCTCCGGGCATCGCTGCAAGTTTTCCACACGTCCTGTGTAACACCCTGTTCCCTGTGATGGCCATTCATCTGCTGTGTTCTCCCCACAGGTGAGACTGCAGACACCCTGATGGCGTTGCGGTACTGCAAAGCACGCGGCGCGCTGATCGTCGGCATCACCAACACGGTGGGCTCGTCCATCTGCCGCGAGTCCCACTGCGGCGTGCACATCAACGCCGGGCCGGAGATCGGCGTGGCCTCCACCAAGGCGTACACGTCGCAGTTCATCTCGCTGGTCATGTTCGCGCTGGTAGTGTCGGAGGACCGCATCAGCATGCGGCCGCGACGTAGTGAGGTGGGTTGTGTTGAGGGTGGTGTTGCCGGAGGGGAAGGGGTGAGGCTGATTTGGAGATATGATGTCTCAAGTGCGAAGTTAGGTGGGCACGTATGTTAAGTTTACCGTGGCTTGCGTTGATTGGGTTGCTTTTGAGGAATGTATCACAGACACTTCCCTGTTGCCTCGCAGATTATCCAGGGCCTGAAGCAGCTGCCGGCGCTAATTAAGGAGGTGCTGAAGCTGGACTCGGAGATCGAGACCATCGCGCGCGACATGTTCCAGCACAAGTCGATGTTGGTGATGGGCCGTGGTTACAACTACGCCACCTGCCTGGAGGGCGCCCTGGTGAGACATGGGACTCGGGTGGCCAGAGAGTGTCCGCATGTGGTAAGGAGGGTACCCTGGTGGGAAGATAGCCTGACGTGTGCGAGGAGGGTGTTTGGACGGTGAATGGGAGAGTTGTTGGAGAAGCAAAAGAGGCCAACGAACTTTTTTATCGTGTATTTCTTTTGAAAATCCCTTGAAACACTGTGAGTATTTTTCTGGATTGAAATGGGTCATGTTTTGACACCAGCTGTTGCAAAGAAACTAGGCAGCTTCAATGCGTAAGGCTCTCGGCTAGGACGAGTCAATCATCTGCTTGCCGCTGAGCTGGGTGTCCTGCTGCGGTGTTTCCCCTTCGTACTGGTCCATCCACCTTCATTGACGCCGCGCTGCTCTCGCCAGAAAGTGAAGGAGATCACGTACATGCACTCGGAGGGCATCCTGGCCGGAGAGCTGAAGCACGGTCCCCTGGCGCTGGTGGACCCTGGCATGCCCATCATGCTCATCTGCACCCGCGACCCCACCTTCGTGGTGAGTGGCCGCAGCCTCTGTTGGTCTGTGAGTCGGAGACCTGAGCTGGCGGACCGGAGGAGTGTCGGTCCAGACCGCTGATGGCCGTAGAGCACTTTAGCTGTTACAAAAGTGTATTTCGTAGTTTGTGGACTGCTGTTTTGCCTCTATATTTTCTTTTCTACAACGTTATTGTGGGGTATATCAGGGCTGAAGAACCGCTCTGGAACATGACGAGATCCATTTGACCCTCCCCCAGAAGCATTTAACCTCGCTTCCTGCCTTCGATGCTAACGCCTGAGTCAGTCCTTGGCCTGTTCCCTGCCTTCGATGCTAACTCCTGAGTCAGTCCTTGGCCTGTTCCCTGCCTTCGATGCTAACTCCTGAGTCAATCCTTGGCCGTCGCTCCCGCCTGCTGGCAGCGCATGACTCTGACGTCGTCTGTTCCCTCCCGCAGAAGTGCATGAACGCACTGCAGCAGGTGACGGCCCGCGAGGGCCGGCCCATCGTCATCTGCAACAACGGAGACCAGGAGCCGCGCCGCTTCGCCAGCAGCATCCTGGAGGTGCCGCCCATCGTCGACTGTTTGCAGGTAGGCGGCGCCACTGGGCTGGTGGGGTCCGCTCTAGCACTGCGTTGTGGATTGTAACCGGACTAGTGTGAACTGGCTTTTGATTGAATCATTTTTTTGTGTTTAAGCTGGTTTGTGATTTTGATTCATGATTATTTAGTTAGAAACCATGTTTAAATCATATTGCATTGTTCTGAAATTTACTCTCCTAAATGATTGTCAGTGATGGTTTTGTTCAGATAGCGCCGTATACACATGGCTGCAATCTGTTCCATTGAAACTTTTTCGGTATGATTTTAATTCGATTACATTCGGAAGCCAATGAGGTAGATGAAGCAAATATGCAGTCAAGTTTGATTTTTGCTACCCCAGCTGTTTCCTTCCCGAGCTAGCCGATCCGGGTGTATGGGGCTGTACGGAGAATCGGCCGATTTTTAATCTAACCTTGGGGTCAAAACTTTGCCTGTTCAATCAAGAGCTAATTTGAATAATGCACACTACTGTTAGCTTGCGGAAAATGTATCATTCAGACTGGGGCTCCCTTGTTAATGTGGCGGGGAGGAATTATTGAGAAGTCCGGGTGTCCTGTATTTGGTGGGAGTCGGTATGACGGAGTGTGTGTGGCTGTCAGGGCATCCTGTGCGTGGTGGCAGGGGTCGGTATGACGGTGTGTGTGGCTGTCAGGGCATCCTGTGCGTGATGGCAGGGGTCGGTATGACGGGGTGTGTGTGGCTGTCAGGGCATCCTGTGCGTGGTGGCAGGGGTCGGTATGACGGAGTGTGTGTGGCCGGCAGGGCATCCTGTGCGTGGTGGCAGGGGTCGGTATGACGGGGTGTGTGTGGCTGTCAGGGCATCCTGTGCGTGGTGGCAGGGGTCGGTATGACGGGGTGTGTGGCCGGCAGGGCATCCTGTGCGTGGTGGCAGGGGTCGGTATGACGGGGTGTGTGGCCGGCAGGGCATCCTGTGCGTGGTGGCAGGGGTCGGTATGACGGGGTGTGTGGCCGGCAGGGCATTCTGTGCGTGATGGCAGGGGTCGGTATGACGGGGTGTGTGGCCGGCAGGGCATTCTGTGCGTAGTGGCAGGGGTCGGTATGACGGGGTGTGTGGCCGTCAGGGCATCCTGTGCGTGATGGCAGGGGTCGGTATGACGGGGTGTGTGGCCGGCAGGGCATCCTGTGCGTAGTGGCAGGGGTCGGTATGACGGGGTGTGTGGCCGTCAGGGCATCCTGTGCGTGATGGCAGGGGTCGGTATGACGGGGTGTGTGGCCGTCAGGACATCCTGTGCGTGATGGCAGGGGTCGGTATGACGGGGTGTGTGTGCCAGCAGGGCATCCTGTGCGTGATGGCAGGGGTCGGTATGATGGGGTGTGTGTGGCTGTCTGGGCATCCTGTGCGTGGTGGCAGGGGTCGGTATGACGGGGTGTGTGTGGCCGGCAGGGCATCCTGTGCGTGGTGGCAGGTGTCGGTATGACGGGGTGTGTGGCTGTCAGGACATCCTGTGCGTGGTGGCAGGGGTCGGTATGACGGGGTGTGTGGCTGTCAGGACATCCTGTGCGTGATGGCAGGGGTCGGTATGACGGGGTGTGTGGCTGTCAGGACATCCTGTGCGTGGTGGCAGGGGTCGGTATGACGGGGTGTGTGGCTGTCAGGGCATCCTGTGCGTGATGGCAGGGGTCGGTATGACGGGGTGTGTGTGGCCGGCAGGGCATCCTGTGCGTGATGGCAGGGGTCGGTATGACGGGGTGTGTGTGGCTGTCAGGACATCCTGTGCGTGGTGGCAGGGGTCGGTATGACGGGGTGTGTTTGGCCGGCAGGGCATCCTGTGCGTGATCCCGCTGCAGCTGCTCTCCTACCACGTGGCCGTGCTCCGCGGCTGCAACGTCGACTGCCCGCGCAACCTCGCCAAGTCGGTCACCGTCGAGTGAGCGCCGCCCGGTGGCGGCTGGCGACGAACTGAGAGTCACTGGGTCGCCCATAGGTGGAAGCACCTACTTATCCAATGATGTTAAACGATATTGTGGACGACATATGAGAGATGGTAGGCGGAGTGGCGCCGTCTGCTCTAGCGAACGACGCTTGATTGAAGACATATGAGAAGGTTGGTAAGTGCAGGCTGGGCGGTGAAGTGAATCGAGCCTGTCACGCTATCCAACGGAGGACATCAAACTTGATGTGCCAGGGGCGGTCGGCAGGTGGCAGGGTCAGCGCCACTGTGTCATTTGCTCCCCGAGAGAGGGAAAACAGAGATCATATCAAATCGTCGCTCAACGCTGCCTTCATATTGAAATGGTGGTGAGGCGGGCACGTGTTTCGCGGCGGGAAAGGGTAGAGGCTTTGGATAATTATTCAAAAAGGCGTGATTTTATGGTCATGGTGAATGCACAGAGTGTGTTGTGAAGTTTGCGTCCACAGTCGGCGCAGTTTAAGAGAAGGAAATGTGCTTAGTGAGTGGCTTAAATTTGCAGGGTGATGCGTTTTTCCAGTTTTGTTGTGTGGAGAATGTTAGTGGCCTTCCGTCTGCTGTAAACAAAATCCCTGCCTTTTAGACCAAATACAGGCAAACATGTCGGTGAAGACATCCGTGGCTTGAGTTGTGTGAATAGCTGATATTTTTTGGTAATGTTTACTTCTGATTCCGATTATTTTTGCAATGTTCTTGCAAAGGCTCTCTATTTTTATACTTATTGAATGTTTTAGCGTGCGATCGCCACTGTGCAATCAGTCTTCGGTTCCGTTCGGTGTGTGTGTATGTACATATATTTTCCCTGATCGTCCGACGTGCATTTAGGCTTAAACCTCGATAGAAATGAGAAGTCCGACAATCTGTCATTTCGGATATTTTATTACAGAAAACCGTGATTACGCACATCACAGAGCTATGACTATTTGGTTTTACACTGATCTTCGTTCTCATTGATATTTGTCTGTTCTCCGTTAGTTGTTTCGTCATTTTGACAAGTGGCTCAGCGAATGAAAAGGGCTTTGAAAATATACTTTATTTCACAATTATAATTCGTGTGCGGACTTCAACGCAGTCATAAGGGTCATACAAGCTGGTCAATGTGGTACACAGACAGCACCAACTTAAAACTAGGGCACACTTATTCCCATGATCAGGCATAGCGTCGAGGACCTCGAAATCTGATATCGACTGGCTAGATAACCGGCACAGGCTCGTTCGTTGCCAGTTGCAATAAATAGTAGCGGCCTTTACCAGGGCTTTGCCGGCACGGCAGGGTCTTAGATTCAAGGACTATGTAAACATATCGCAGCGGAGTGAAATGACTGGAGGCTCCTTGAGCACGTGACCTTAGTCGTCTACGATGACTTTGTACTTGTTACGAAACAAACTTCACCGAACATCTAAATACTTGATTTCCAGTAGATTGTAAGCTATCTATGACCTATTCCTCTACGCACTTGGTTGTTCCTCCATACTGCCATGCACAGGCCAAACCACTCGAGCCTTGAAGCTCGTAAAAGTGGTAACATTACCGGCATCTGCGGCTCCACATACAACCCAGAACGCATTTGTCAGTTGTGTTTAAGCACGACTCGGTCGGGCTGAATTATCGAAAGTCCCGTGTTCATTGCGTCCAGCGTAATTCACCCTTCCAACTCTTTAATAAGCCGAGCTTCATCACATCAGCAGATAACTCTGCCCCCTCATCATTCAAGCATCATAAACAGCGCTTGGTGTCAAAAGTTTACACTGCAGCTTCTTGATGCCAGTCGGCAGGCAGTACTGCGGAGGCAGGTGGCGCCACCAGCGGCGGTCTCCGGCGCTGTGGAGGTCCGCCCGGCGACACTGAGACGCTCTGCGGTGCAGAGAGGCTCGTGCCGAGCCGGCGGTGGTCGCTGGAACGCTGTAGGGTTCTGTTGCGGGTACTGCAGATGGCGCTGCGGGTGAGACGAACTCTCCTGGGGGTGCGGCAGCGGAGCAGGGGTCGCCACCGAGCCGGGCCGGTGCTGGCGCGGCAGAGTGCCGTAAGCCCAGCTTTCACGGCAGCCGGGCGGAGGCTGCGGCCGGCCCCGAGCCTGCAGCTGGACGGGCGCGTACAGCGGCCACTGACGCGCTAGTGCCGGTGCTTGGCCCTCGGCCGGCCAGCGGGAGCCCTCAGCAGGGTGAAGTGCCAGCTCAGATGCGAAACGGTGCGGCGGCGGCGGCGCCACCTGAGCCGGCGGCGGTGAACACCTGCCCGGGGCTGCTCTCAGGGAGGACCAGCCGCCGTGCTGAGGACCGTAGTCGCTCGTCCATGGCGCTGTCTGCGCCGGGTCTGCTCGGGCTAGAGGTTCCTGTTGCTGCTGCTGCTGCTGCTGCTGCTGAACTGCTGGAGAGTCACACCGCGGGCTGACCGGAGCGCGGTCGGAAGACAGCCATTCTGTGGAGCGCCAGCCGTGCGGTAGGCTGCGCTGCGTATCCTCTCCAGGAAAGCCGACCATGACGCCCGGTAGCTGGACATTGTGCCGCGACTGCAGCCACCGGATCTGCTGCAGCTGCTGCTGCCGCGTCTGTCCCATGGGTACCGGCCGCACCGCCGCTGACCTTTGCTGCTGCTGTTGCTGCTGCTGTTGTCTCTGCTGCTGCTGCTGCTGCCATATCTGCTCTGCCTGTTGTCCCTGCGACTGCTGCTGCCAGGCCTGTTCTGCCTGTTGCCCCTGCAGCGGCGCTGCTGCTGCTGCTGCCAGAACTGTTCCGCCTGCTGCTGCTGCTGTAGAGTCTGGTAATGCTGCTGCTGTTGCTGCTGATATTTCATTTCACTGTGCGACACCTCTCTGTCCATTGGTTGGCGCATGCCCGTTCCATCGATATGCCGATCTCCAGGCCGTGATAGCCGGGGGTCGACATTCCTCGACCGCTGCTCATAAGCCAGTGCAGCATTCTCTGGCGGTGGCGGGAGGTTGCTCTGGCCGAGATGTGACAGCGCCGTCTGTTGCCAGGTACCGCCAGCTCGGGGTGCTGGCTCAGCTCGTCGGCGCCTCTCCGCCGTGCTGTACCGCCTCCGCAGTCTTTCAGTGCGCGCTGCCTGCTTAGCCACGAAGCCTGCCAGCTCCTCCTCTGCCGCGTGCTGGCCACCATCGTTGCCGACGTTTCCGTCCAGCCCCTCGGTACCGGCGTCGACCTCCACGCCTGCCTCTGAGTGCTGTGGAGGCTGTCCAGCGTAGTCTACCGCAGCTGAGCTGAGCCCGTCCTCGATATCCTCCAGAGAGTAGGAGTCATCAGCCGAGGACACTGGAGACGCTCGACCCTGCCACAGCGGAGTCGGTTGGTTCGGCTTCCCTGTGACTATTGTCGGTGGCGGAGGGTGACTGCGCTCTGGTACAGTGACTGACAGCGCCTTCTCTGGAGGAGACGCCGATCCGCCATCCGAGCTCCCCGGAGAGGAGGCGACACTAGAAGAGGAGCTATCCCTGTCAGCAGCAGGGACGAACCAGGAACGACCATCTGGTACACCGCGGGTCGCCACCGGCTCAGGGTCGTCCAGGTTCGTTCCCTCGTCTTCAGTGATGTCGTTTTCACAAACAGTGACCTCAGCTGAGGTTCCTGGAGCAGGGGTCACAGCAGGGTGGTTTGCACTGACCTGAGTGTTTGCTGACCCTCCTGACTGGTCAAAAGTGCCCAGAGGTGCACATCTGGCATCGCCTGTGGAAGCAGTAGAGGCAGCGTTTCCCTCCTGAATGAACACCGGCTCTGGAACCTCTCGGAACACCTCGGAGAACTTGGCTGGCACCTGGATCAGCTGGTCAGTCTCGTTTTGTCTTGGTGGAGACACTGCTCCTTCCCCGGCTTCTCTGGATATTTGCTCTGGTCTCGTAATTCTACTGGGTGATTTGGCCACTTCGCTGTCCACCGTCTCTTTAATGCCATTGTTCTCTTCACTTTTTCGCTTCTGTGACGGTGGACTTCCATCAACATTGTCATCATGATCTCCCACACTTTCTGTGACCAGATCCGGCAGATTCGGCCGCCAGGGCTGTCGCAGCTCCCGCTTCGAATCTCCTGGAGTAATCGCCAGTAGACTGTCGGTCAGAAGTGCTGTTACCAAGGTCTGAGGTGACGGGCACTTGCGGCCGCCGTCGGAAGTAATGGTTAGTTGCATGTCCGCCAGGCGCGCCAGCTCAGAGTTGGTGTCGGGAGGACTGCCGGACGCAACCCGACCTGGAAACAAAGAGAGCGTGGTGAAGTGGCTGCCTATGAAGATGGATGAGCTGAGAACGTAATAACTGAATCGATCAAGGTGGCATCACAACACTCCGAAACAGCTTATGGCTTCATTTCGTGGGACACTTCTCAGGACACTTCCGTCTAGACACAAAGTTTTCCACACGCAATTCAGTAGCTCAATGGGTCATGTCACGATTACTCCGAGCATTTAAATGTAAAAGACCGTGACGAGGACAATTGATGGAGCCTCAACATATCGAGGTGTTTCGGCATAACCATCCAGACAGGTCAAGCATGTAGGGCGTGGAACTTAAATAGCCGGCGCGGGTTCAGCAACCTCGTGCATAGGCGCTTTATTCGTTATCGATGCGATCCGACTCCTTTGTGCATGCATGCAACACGGCTGGCGAGCGGTCTTCTACAATCCAGAGCACTGAGTAGTCTGAAGTTTCCTCCAACAAGGTAAAACATAGTCAGCACGATATACTAGGTGGCCGCCGCCGGAACTGACCGACATAGAACAATAACACACGGGAGAAACTCAACCGTACGCACCTGGGTCCCCTCGTGCGGTAGTTAAGAGATAGCTCTGATATAGAGAGTTAGTTAAGGGCTTTTATAAGGATTTCTGTGCAAGACACCTTTGCCCGCCTCTAAAGTAATATGGAGAGAGAAACCTACTCTTTTATAGTTTTGCAGCCAAAATTGTGTTGTGTTGTGACATTACTTAACGTCATGTGATGTCTTGTGATGTCTTGCGGCGAGATTATCGGTGTAAAAAAGGTCAAATATAACACGCGCATTGACGGGGGTCTGAGCCACCTTCGGATTGACGAGGGGCGGGTACCGCCCCCTAAGATCTCGAGAACCACGGTACGTAGCAAAAACGGTAAACGGCGTTGGGTAGCCCATCCGCTTCTCCATCGAAAATATTTGAACCATTTTTTGTCAGGTCACATTCAAGGTCACCAGAGGTCAAAACATGCCGTCACATGCCGTCATAGGGATAACATGTAAATTAAGTTTTTCGGCAATAACATCTGAACAAGTAAAGATAGAGCAAAACGACTTAAACTCTATGAATCCTCGCAGCAAGCCGAATCGAATGATATATGATTTGACCTTGCTAGGTCAAATCAAGATTTGACCTGACCTGAGGTCAGGTCAGGGTCAAATTATATAAAATGCATATCATTAGAACCGCAAAGCCAAGGCGAGTCTAATGAAGCTAAAATAAACGCTCTATCACCATCTGTTACTGAGTTATTCAGTAAAAACCATATTTCCCATGTATTACCAATGGAGAGGTCATGCTTGTACCTGACCTTAGGTCATCGATATCAAAAATACCGGAACAAATTTTAGAGAACTCGGTAGGCCCATTATGTGATATGAGTTTCAATTGGATAAGTTCACCCTGCTCCGACTTATGCTATCTTAAACTTTTTTGAGGTCGGGTCACTTGACCTGTACTGGTGACCTGACCTGAGATGACCTATCCTTAACCCTTGCCCCGGTGGCGGGTACGAGCCACCTTCGCCCTGGTGGGGGGCTAAAAGACCCCCACGATCTCAAAAACTAAGAGAGCTAGAAAAACGCAAAACGGCAATCGAAAGCTCTTCGAAAATGATATCGAAAATACTTCGGTCATTTTTCTTGTAGGTCAATATCAAGGTCACCAGAGGTCAAAATAGGTCAAATCCCTAATATGAGGTGTACTAAGAAAACCTCATATATCTCAGAAACTATGATAGCTAGAAACATTTTTCTAAAACCATTCGAAAGCTCTTGAGATGCGCTTTCATTGCAGTGTCATTCATTTTCATGTCAGGTCAAAGCCTAGGAGCTACAGGTCACTAAATATTGGGCATATTCTTGGGAATGTCCATAGCCACCCATGCATAAGGGCGTTTACTTTTTCGCTAATAGCTTCCAAACCAAACAAGATACAGCCATAGTTTATGCACCATTGCAATCCTCACGTCAATACGAATCGAATGATATATGATATTGTTATGCCAGGTCAAATTTAAGAATTTGACCTGACCCAGGTCAACGGTCTGACCCAACTTGACCTGGTATAGTCATGATGTATATCATTTGACTTCCAGTGACTAAACAAACACTTTGGTGACAAAATAAAAGCTCTATCTTAGTTTATTAAGATTTTATAGAGGAAAACACCAAAAATGCTTATTTGACCTAAGGTGACCTTTTAAAGGTCACAAGTCAAAAATTTTGGCATCAGCTTCAGAAATGGGCTAAAAGCAAGTCGCAACCGATGTTTGAAGTTGATTCCATCCATACTTACTGAGAAAAGCTCATTTCGTGATTTTCCCATGTATTGACAATGGGGAGGTCATGCTCTGCACATGACCTTAGGTCACCAATATCAAAAATCCCGGAACAAATGTTGTAGCTCCTGGTGGGTCCAATATGTGGTATGAGTTTCAACTTGATCGATTAACCCTTCTTTTAGTTATGCAGTCCTAAGTAATTTTTGAGGTGAGGTCACTTCACCTGGCCTGGTGACCTGACCTGATATGACCTTGAGTCAAAATTTTCAGGAAAGATGTAAAAATGATGAAGAAACAGCTAGACTAGTTTGGCAGCGCTGCGCCGCCGTTTTTTTATCACTTCGAAAAAACCCGAGGGGGTCTAAAAGACCCCCACCCGGGCGAAGGTTAAAATTTTCACAGAAGTTGCAAAATGATGAGGGAAAAGGTATACAGTACAGCGGCGCTGCGGCCGCCGTTTTTCTGCTGTCTCCGAAAACCCGAGGGGGCGGGTACCCGCCCCCGTCAATGCGCGTGATAAGATGTCGTCTTTTAATCGCTTTTCATTGTCGTGCATAGGCGGATCCAGGATTGCCGATCGGGGGCACCTTCCCGGGGGCGCCATCCGACGGGGGCGCCATCTGGACCAGGGGGCGCCACTTATGACCGGCAAAAGCTATCAGGTGGGCGCCAAATCCTATCGGTGGGCGCCGACTTTCGCATCCTGGGGGTGGAGCGACATTTGGGGCGCCATCGACCTTTCGGGGCGCCAGGGTCGATCGGGGGCACCCCTTCCCCCTGGATCCGCTATGTTGTCGTGGGTAGGTTTGCAGGACATTATCTCCTGCCTTTTATTGTCTTTGTTGGCACTTGCACGAGTTGCGTTTTTATCTGCAACGCTGGCGTCTCAGTGCCTCTTTTACGTTTGGGCCGTTTGTTTGCACGATGTTTCCGCACTTATCAAAACAATTTTCTAACGATGGAAGACTCGCTTTCTGCTTTCAAATAAGAGAATAGAACAAAGCAAGAGCTCGTCAAGGCTCCTTTGGACCACATTGCCGTTGCATTTTCATCTAACTATCCAAGCGGTAAACGCGTGATGTGCCAGTTTGATCCATGGACGTTGTTTCGAAGTTACAAAATTACCTTTCAGAGAGACTATGAGGCACCCGAACATGCATAGGTATTCATAGAAATTACTGCACGTTTACATGCAGTAATTTTCGAGCAATACACCTGCAATTACCACACATGATTTCCATGCGTTGATATTGTGGGCAGGTTACAGGTTTGAACCAGAACACGATGTGACCAAGGGCGTCGCCGCGGGTTTTAGGGCAGAGGGGGATAAACCATGCGATGGAAACGTATGTCCATATGCATGCATGTCCCAATAATTGGTCGGCTGGATGGGGAAGTGTAACATTCTTTCACGAATGCAGTTTTCTGAAACTATCCAAAGGAAACATTTCCAAACCATTTATTTTCAACGATACTGCCGGCCAAAAGTGGGGGGGGAGGGCGGTCCTCCACTTACCGACAGTGGGGGGACGGCCCCAGGTCCACCGGTGGTAATGTATTTACATACTTTCTAAACTTGGTGAAAGTCGCACTATTTATTTCAATAGATTTCAGCGTCTAAAACTATGCCCAAGCCTGAGCCCTCCGCACGTAAGCCCTTGAGAGGTAGCTTAATCGATGGCCAATAATTCGAGCTCAACCGTAAGTCCCTTCGACAAATACACTGGTACTCCCTGACATGTTAAGAGGATCACGTCAGCCTCCAGAATGGAGTTATTCTGGAGACCTGTTTGAATTATCATTAATCAGCTACAGTTTGCATATTCTAAGCCCGTGTTCAAATGCCTTCAGTCTCCAGTGCTCAGAACTAGAACTAATAAAAACGTCAGCATTGTCACCCGCGGGACAGCGCTCTGCACGAGCCGCTAACTTCTGTGTCCTACGTCCGGCATCGGGGACATCAGGGGCGCCATATCAGCGCGCGGGCTGCCAATCAGGCGAGCGGTGCAGCCCGGGCCGCACCTGTGGCCCTGGCCGGCTGGGTGCACCGGCACGGCACGTGCTGTCGCCGCCACCGACAGCCTGGAATTCCGCGCCGCTGCTTTTTGAGCGGCGCCGCTGCGCAGCGTGACGGCATGGTCCGAATCAACAATCCTGTGGCCGCGATCGCCACCGACGCGCGCCGACCAGTCACCATGAACGGGGTGGAGGAGGAGGCGCTGCTTCCAACCTTCCGGACGGGTAGCAACAGCTGCAGTAGGTGGATTTGTTCTGCCGGGGGGGGTCTGTAGCAATGGCGAGCCTGTGAAGCGTGCCTGACAGCAGGCGTCTCCCCCAGCGGTATCGCCACCGGCCGGCAGCCCCGCTCTGTAATGACTCAGTCATCAGTCTACCTGCGGCCGTGTCCGGCGCGTGACGCCTGCCGTCACGGCTGACCCCAGCGACCCGGCCGCCAGTCACACTGTGACGGCTGGCGCGGCCCGTGACGCCAGCGCGCCATCCCCGCGCCCAGAGCGGCTGCCCGCCGCCGCGGACGCCGACAGGTGTCGCTGCGGCCACAGACACAGCTGCCCCAGACGGCTGGGTTTCAGAGCTGGTCAGATTCAGCTGGTTCCGACCCTAGTCTTGGACACATCTGGTTTATTGGTGCTAGCATGAAGTGACTCTGACTCGACAATATGCGAAAAAATGTCGGCCCGATCAGGTTCGACCATGGAGAACACCGTTCATAACCCCTCTCTTACCCTCAAACCCTGCCAGACAGCTCAACTCGGCGACCGGCACTGGTTAATCTGCAGGACAGTCGAAGGAATCTGCCCTCTACCTGCGCCTCAGCCGTGCTCTTCATAGCGTTCTCACAGCGGAGGCCAGTCAAGTGCGTGAGGTTTCAGGCGCGGTGACTCCAGCTTTCACGCACACAGTCTGCGATTGGGGGCGCCTACTGACTGCCCGCCGACACCGCTAGGGCTTCGCAAGAACACACGCACGCACAATCCCGACGCCGAGGTCTGGGAAACAGCGAGGCCTGAGAAACGATAAAATGGGTTCCATTTAGGTCATATATCAAGCATGAAGGCAAATTTGGTCATTTTAGCCAATTATATTTTGTCGAAACGCTTATGAAAGCTACAATTTACAATGGAAGTTCCGTTTTCTCTGCCATTTCATGTTGTTGATTACTACATTGAGGTGGCTTGCTTGAAAACCAAAAAAACAGCTTAGTTTCATGCTATTCTTCTTCTTCTTCACTTATCTTGATTAAGACTTTCGAATGTTCCGGTTGTTTCAAGCATACTTCTGTTGGCTAAAAAAATATTGAAAGCAGCGATGCTCCCCAATGTTCACCCATTCTACCAACTGTGAGCTCCACATGAAAACCATCATCCGCGTGCTTGGTTGCTGCCAAACGTGCAGGAGATCGATCAAACACAATCGCCCTTGAAATAAAGTCCAACTGGGATGAAATAATGTTATTGGATTTGTTCTTCAGTCGAATCTCTTCATCTTAAACGAACGCTAGTGCCGGGCAGCATGACTCAGGCCATAGTTTCACGGTCTGGTAATCTTGTGTCATTCCAAAATCAGCAGAGGTATGGTGTTGGCCCTACCAATGTCACGGTTTTCGACTGATAGATCTAAGGCTGATGTCATCGATCACGTTAACAATGGAGATCCTTCTGATCTCTTTTATATTAGGGTGGGGGGTGGCATACGTTGTGTTGCCGCCTGCCGGGACGGATTTTTTTTTTTTGTTGTTTTTATTTTTTTGAATTTGTACTGGGACTTTTCAAGGTTTTGGGGAGGCCGACTGGTTTTTGTAATGATTATTGTTGTATGACGTTGGTGGTGATGGACTTGTTTATGTATGAGATGTAAAGCTGGGTTCGGCCGCCAGCTGGCCCTACTGGCCAGTACACATCACCAAAGGCTGGTTTCGTAACCAGATCACCTTTGCTTATTTCGCATTTATCATTCTTTATTTATTTATTCATTTTACTACATCTGGCCGCTCCACAAAATACATGTTGCATAGAATCGTTTTCTATCGTAATTCTGAAGTGTGCCGTAACAACGCTTGCTTGCAGGGGCTGTTCCTTCCTTATTTTCACTGGCGGATCCAAAGGGGGCCACAGGGGCCGTGACCCCCTCCAAAGACAAAAACAGTATATTTTGCCTCCTTCCAAAGACACCAAATTTTAGCCTTTTTTCTTTAAAATACCTTGTTTTCGTTTTTTTCAATTTAGCCCCCCAAAGCGTTGGTTAGGCTGCCTCCAAAAGCTGCTCCTGGATCCGCCAATGGTTATTTTAGTGTGTATAAGAATGCAGGAGATGGTACATGAACAAGAATATCTGTGAGCATTGGATCTCGACTCTTTCCTTTTCTGTTTTATCATTGGCAGATTTATGATATATATATATATATATATATTATATATATATTATATATATATATATATATATATATATATATCTAACGCACAGGTATGATTTCAAGGTTTGCAATGAGACACTACGGCACCTAAGCTTTGATTTAAATAATTTCCAGCTGATCCAACCGGTTCACAATTTATCTTTCCGACGGCTTCCACCTAGTTTGACAGGGTCAAACCAGGTTGTTTCAGCCACTGGTCTAGCTTGGTTTAGTTTCCACTTAATTTGCATCGCTTCAATTCTGGTGTCTTTGACCTGTCGTCGCTAAGTCACTCCACTGATCTATAGTACAGACCTCTGAATCACGTTTTCATGCAAGATATCCTGGCTTTCAACAAACCAGCATTCCTTTAAGTAATGCAAAATAATGAGTTAATCGTGAGAAACTTCAGGCTACGAAAGGTACCATGTGAATTAAAGTGGAAATGTTTTCACGGCAATGACGTGTTATTTTCATGGCTCTAATTCAGATGTCAACCGGCGATTTCAAACCCGGATCAAGTGCCTGTGAATAGGGACGAACCGGGTTGAGAGCCTTTTTCCTCTAATTGTTCCCTGCTGGTCACAAGACTCACAAACATACCCACATTTTTTCATTGGACTCTGGAAATCAGACATGACTCGGGGAAAACAGACCTGATTCAGGGAAAATCACCAGCATTTCTGAAATCTGGAAGTTCAGATATGACCAAAGTCTATTCGAGCTTGGTCTAAATCACTGCCTCATCGAGCTTGTGTTTTAGGACAGTCCGGATTGATAGGCTCGTAAAACAGAAAAAAACAAGAAGCAAAACAAAGACGTAAGCGTTTTATGGGCACTTTGGATACTTTGTCTTGATGCCTTGACTTGTGGCCTTTTTCTTATTTTCACATCCGACATTGGCTCCAGGGTGGTGATCCAAAAAGCCACGATACCTGACTGGGGGCCTGCCGGCCAATAAGGCACATACATATTTGATAGTTCTCAGAGCCGTGTCACGGCAAGACAGACACAGACCACGAGTCCCAGCGGCTGTCCCGGTCTAACTTTCAGTCCCGCTCCCGGCCACACGGCCGACCGGGAGCTATCTGACGACAGAAACACTAAACAGCGGGTAATGGTGCGGCTATCAATCAATTTCTCGTAGTTCACCGTGCGAACGCCACACGGCCCACAAAAGCCGTGGAAAGCCGGAGCGGCTCGAAGTGGCATGCGGGAATGTGGTGATGGGAGACCTGACACAGACAGTGACAATTAGGGGCACAATGGTCACTCGACAAACTCGTCAATAAGGAAGTCGGAAACGAAAGATGCGTGCTCACACAATGGATAAACGGTCAAATTACGTGTCAACAGCATAAACAGTTGGAATTCATTTTCTCCGCTGCTTCTGTGAACTTCGCTCCCCGATAGAAAAGGACACTTGTTGTGGACATTATTCTGATAATCTTGTTTGGGCCCAGAAATTGATTTGAGACACATGCAAACATTACAAGATGAAAATGATTGTATCAAGTGGAAATGTGATTGCCCTCTCAGAAAAAGAACATCAGAACGGAAGACCTCCGCGTATTTTTTACTGGGGAGGGGGGGAGGACCCCGTGCGGGCCACGACCGGGAGCAGGGAGCGGAAGGCGAATTTTAGGCACATTGCCTGTCGCTGAAAATGCTTTCAACGATGCACTTCACCAACACATTTCCGTACGTTCAGGCAGGTAATTGGGGAAAATGCGAGAAGTCTGGGTCGACGCTCTTTGATGTGGGGATCGTTCCCCCGCTTTCGACGCCCATGCATATGCCGTAGTTTTCAGACACGTAAAGCCCCTGCTAGTGTCGGGACTTCGCTAGGACTTCGCTAAGGGGGAGGGAGGCGAAGCCTGAGGGAGCGGCCAATATACCGCGTGGAGGCGGAGCCTTGGGACTAAATATGAAGTGCACCTTAATGACGCCCAATTAAGTCCTCGAGAGGTAGCGCCCTAGGATTTCAACAGGGAAGTACCACTAGGATTTCAACAGGGAAGTACCACAATCTGGAAAAGGGTCAAATAATGGAAAAGGGGTCTGCGGATACCAGGTGGAGGGAAGGCAATCAATCGACAGACAGCCCCTGGCAGTAAACATGAGCCCTTTATCGGGGGGCGCCAAAAATAAGAGTGCCACTCTCCGGGCCACATTCTCTACTTACAGCTCCCATGCTGCATATTTGTGGTATTTCACCGGCATTATCTCATAGGCGGATTCAGGATTTCTGATGGATGGCTCACGTTGGTCAGGGGGTCATTTGGTTCCGGAGAGAGCACTTTCTGTGCCCGAGGCATTAATTCCTTAAGATGTGAACTATCGGAAGGATGCCAAACCGGATCGTGGGGGTGACAATAGTTTCATCATCAGGGAGACAGCGTTTTAAGGGGGCACCAGGACGGTTTCAGGGGCGCCCGGGCGCAGCATGGGGGTGCCAGTTGAGCCGATGGGGGACCTGCTCTTCTTTGCCCCCGGCGTCTCCTTTAACTGAAAGACGGCGAACGCCCTTCCACGCCCTTGGATTCGTCCCTGAAATCGGCCCTGGTTATCTCATAAAAACTATGCAATAGAACAACTGATACCGGCCATTCGGTACAAGAGTCCGTTACCTGCACACTAAAAGACACCGCACATAAAAGTAGCATTTTTGGCGACAGCACACCTGCAGACTTCTCGCCGAAATTAGCACATTCCTTCATGCATGAGTCTGAGTCGCGGCTGACTGGCCTGTTCCCAGAGAGAGGGCTGCAGGCCGCGCACGTGTCAGCGGCGGTGATGGGCGGGCACGCGCGCGGTGTCGCCTGCGGCGGCTCAATTTCCAGCGCAGCCGTCACACTGGTACCCGACACCGGCGCACGTGACCGCCGGCTAAACCCCCTCCCTGCCCTCTGCTCACAATGCGGCCCGTCACCGGCACTAACTGAGAGAACATTGTCAGGCTCCGCCGCACTGGCGCGGCTGACTCATCGCCGCTCTAGCATAGGGACAACGCCTTGTGACGCCCGACGCTTTTCTGTTCCCGCCGGAGTGTTTCATTTGCGGGTGGTCCAGTGTCACACTTCGTCACAGCTGCAGCAGCGCGTTTGAATAGTGGCAAAACATTCGGTCGGAGAGCCTGGTGGCTGTGGTGGGACGCGGGTTGCAGACTGCAAGAGTCATTTGCTGCAACCACAATCGATTAAGAAAATATTCGAGGCTACCGAGAGATCCAGTCAGTGTACTTTTTACACTGTCCTGAAGACACAAAGGGCGTTGCAATGCAACGGTTCATTCACGACATTGGAATGTTCCCATCTTCTTGGCATGGTGCCATAGGTGAGGGAAACGATCCAGGCTGGTATCCTTGAAAGAAGAACAAGTCTCGAATGAATCCGTGAATATTCTCGTATGATTGTGTGGGGCACCGACGCCCAAATACTGGACGCTGACCAAATACCAACGGACCAAATACTGGACGCCCAAATACTGGACGCTCGTGATGGATGGAGATGCGGAGGGGACCAGTGGCGGATCTAGCCGGTTGGTTTGGGAGGGGCAAACCAAAGTCGAAAAGCAAAAAATAAAAATAAATAAAAAAACGTCACGCAGCGAAAAATTGCGCTACAATATGCCTTTTCGATAGGATTTTCGGAACTGGAGACGAAAAGCAAAAAAAAAACGCCACGGGGTGAAAAATATGGGCTCAACATACTTTTTATCCTATCCAAGCCTCAATATTTACACTGAACTTCACTAATTCTGTTTGAAGTGGAGAGTTGAAGCACCAAAATCTTGCTTACAAAAGGAGTCGGGGGAAAAAGAAGGTCGGTCGCTTTGAGGGGGGGGCAACAACATAGTTTTGCCCCGAGCTTTTCCGTTTGGGGGGCAATTGCCTTTTTCCCCCTGGATCCGCCACTGGAGGGGACGGAGCCGGTACTCCAGCTCCGTCCGACGTACCTGACTGCATATGAGAGCTGCGAGATTCTTTTTTAAATCCACAATCTTCATTTTATTTTCAGGGGTCGAATGCAGAGTTAAGCGCCACCCCACTCTGAATAAGAGTTAACTGCTGGCCCTCTGCCTTAACTGGACGGGTAAAAAATAAGCGCCTTCGTTTTATTTTGAGTGGGATTGCACGCCCATTTAGTCCTTCATTTTCCTTAAGTTTGAGCGCGAAAATCATCCCACAGAGCCAAGAGTATGCGCAAGTTAGAATTCAGTTGACAATAAAATCTGAGTTACCTCTAACTGAAATACGGTTTCGATTTGTATGATGAGTTTAGGAATCTGACTCAATGAAATTCTGGGATTAATAGCCCTCACAAAAATACAAAACAAAAAAACCTGGTCAGTTCTGTGTCACTCATATTCAATTCGGGAGAGACCAGCAGGTATAAGGTAGCTTATCCCAAAATTATTGCAATGGAGAGAGCAGCAGGTGTCAGATAGGTTATCCCAAAATTATTTCAATGTTTATTTTTCTACCGGAAAGCTCGCCACAGAGCTCGGCGGCTTCACGTCCGTGCCCACACCGTCGGATCCGGTGGGGTTCTGGCCAGGGAGGGGGGTAGGGTAACGTGCTGTTGGACACCTGTCCCAAAGCGCGGCCGTCACGGGTCCGACTGACGAGGGAGGGCGCGCCAAGCCCGGCTTTGACACTTGACTGACCGACCGCTCGTTGTGAGTCACCGGGTTGTGATTTGCGGCGCCCCGAGTGACGGCCTTGGAATTCGCCACACAACAGGTGCCTCCTGGGCTGGCGAGCCTGTTCATGGCGGTAAGAAGGTGGTTTTTGCCGCATTCCTCGCTAAGGTGGCAGCTGAGCTAGTGTGTACTGAGCGAGTCGAGAGGTAACTGTTTGTATTGCACACAAGCGTTCGCGTGCACGCTATGTCGTCAGTGTGTTCATAATAACGTAATGTAGGATTAATTTGGAGACGTGGCTAGTGGAGGATTTAACAAACCACAATGCCACGCCTGTCCTCTGTCCTGACTTTAGCTGTGGTCAGGGCAGCTAAGCGGCACTTCGAAATAGCATGACACTGCTAACCATTCGCCTCTATTCCCAAAATTTGTTGCTTTACCGCTCCATATATTCTATCACGCAACTTCTTATCAGAGTTCGAATAATGTTTACAGGGTTTGTTAAAATCCGGAGGATCATAAGGCACATCTCCTCCAGCTCATACTAGGACGGTGGCTTCTGGCAAAAATGTAAATAACAGAAATATGTCTATTTGCATGCCTTACCCTATGGGACGTCTAACTTTTCAGCATTATTAATATCCACAGAGATATCATTGATTACTTCTTATAGTAATATAGACGTGTGTCATTGCCTATATAGCAATTTCAATCCCAGGCATTCTGTTACTTAAAGTAATAGTTCGACATAAGTATCTTCTGCGTAAGACCTTGCTAATCTTACATTTGCAATTATTACACGCATCTAAGATGCAGCTTCGAATTCTGACTACCAAGTGTCGTAGTGATCCAGACTCAATTACCGAACTCTCCTGGAGCTCCGGGGGTTCTGCTTTTTACTATCTTTGCTGAAGCCTACTATGTTCACAAGAAATTATCAAGAATTTCATAGGCACGCACAGACAAGGCAGAAATAGGAGAGCAAAAAATACACTAGAGTTGGAGGTGAGTCCGAGTGGGCGTCACTCCGACTTTGATCTACCTCTTGAGGCCGCTGCCCGACACTCCCTCGGCCAGGGGTGCCGCCACGGAATTTTGACAGGGGAGGGGGACGGATCCGGGCTGGTGCTGACCGGAGGGAGGTGAATTTTGAGCATACGCGGTACCTGACAGCATTAATGACGATGGACCCAAAACTTTGTGAGGGACGTCCTCCTGGTTGGCTAACAGGGGGGACACGTCCCCCGCTTTCGACGCCCATGCCCTCTGCTGTTCTTCCCTGCAACATACATCGGTGCAAATATAACAACGCACTGGACGACAGGCATTAAAGAGAGCTAACACGACTTTGATTAAACTCAGACTCAAACATTGCTCAGACATAATGTTTGGTCCAATAAGATAATTCACGGAACCTAACTATTGGAAACTGCGAGATTGTGATTAAAAACAATGTGAAAGACACATGGAAATTGAGCTGGCAATTTTTAATCACGCAGTTGAGTGAGAGTGTCGAGAGTTTGCTCTCATTCAGATTGAGTCAGCTTTTAGTCACCAACGCTCTGAACGCAGAACTAAGTTATCAGCTAGATAGCTTTCCTCGGGTGCCCACAATAGCAGATAATGTGATGGCCTCTGTCGGAGACTGTGGTTTCCCGGTTGTGGTGACACATATCAGAGATAGCAGGGATTGCAACGGAAATTCTGGGCATTGCTCTGAGATTTCTGGAGGAGCTTTGTATCAGGCGGATATCATACCTACCCTAACTTTGATAATTTCATCTTAACAGGAAGGCGCTCGGTAGATAAGATTACTATCCTCTCGGATATCTATATTTTTTAGATATCTTTAAACGTGGATGTAGATCCCGGCCGAGCTTAGAGTCTGGGCAAGGGTTGTGGATTTCAAAATTTCGTTTTAATGGCTTTCAATTGGTTTTATGCAATTTAACATGCCTGTGAACGGCCAAAACACACCTTAAGTTATTCTGCTACCTTGCCATTTTGCGACTATTGACAATGTTTCGAATTTGGGTAACACCCAATCATTTTACAAAATCCACACCACTGGGCGCGGTCAAGGCCCCTGGGTCTGAACGTCTCATTGACTTTGTTTAATTATCTAAGTTGTCCCCAGGTTTTTACCCATACAGCCACCGTTCTTGGACAAAATAAAAAACGTTTAATTTGTTCAGGGCATTTAATCCACTAGCACTTAAACATTTGTACTCCTTGTTTTATAAAACGTTTTATTACATTTACTATGTGTCCAATTTCTACTCTCACTGTGCTTTTCTATACAAACGTTGTACCTAATTACAAAAACTTGCGATAGCTGTACAACTGGGCCGTTGAGCAACGATTGGACGGCTATTACTCATCCGGTTTTGGCTAGAAGGTACAAGGCTTGCCCAACAGCTGCGGTGACGATATCGGCCGTGTCCTTTGTGCGGCGGAATGCGGTGTCGAGCTATCGCGCGTCAGGGGGATCGGTCGCGATACACTGTATCTTATCGGGCCCGCCGACGCCGGTTTGACAACTTCAAACACAAAACTGGGTCCGCTGCTGTCGGCACAGGTGGCCCGAGAGGGAAAATCCGGTGTCAGCCACCCCAATTTCCTCACTGCTCCGTCTGTGCAGGCAAATGCCTTTCACTGTGCCAGAACCGCCCCGAAAAAAGATGCACACTCTCCAGTCAAATCGAAACCAGATCTGGTTCCAGCATTGGTATCAAATAGCGTTCGTGATCGATTTGACACCTCCAAACGGACGGAAGCCATGAGCGAGCGCTCGAGTTTACGCAACCAAGGAACACACAGACGTGACGCTAATCGCTGCCAGAGAGAGCCGACGTCAAATGGCACGTTACGGACATTCTCAAGCGTCCGCTGCCCCGCACGTGGCGAGAAGCGGCGGTCGTCCTCGCTGGAGACGCACCTATCAGTCACGATTTCAGTCTGTGACGTTTTACAGGTTAGAGTTAAACGGAATATATACATTATGTTTGCAGCAATGAAACGGTGGTCACCAGATAAAACTTGTACCCGAGTTGCATTCAGTTACAGCTTGAGAGCGGCGGAATGACTGGTCTTTCGCAACCACAGTTTCTGGTGAATACGAGCGGCGCATTCTTCCAAGGAATCGCTATGCTACATGCTTAGTGAAGCACGCGGAATATCGGAGGCATGCACCGCCGCGATAGCAGTGTATACCGTACCATTTGCGGTCAGGGCCTACAGTTAAAATGTAATTTTGTGACAGTCAACGCCAGTGCACCCATGAATCTCCCTTGAGACTGATGGTGTTCACATTTAGGTGTGTTGCCTTACGACGGTACCTATGTTTTATGTCGGTTTCTTCAATTTTCCTATTCATATCAGAATGCACGTTTAGTCCGTGAGGATTTCAGCCTCTATAGAATGTCAAGTAACTTCATTTTGAGCAGGTGTTTTCAGTTTATTGTGATACATAGAACTACGGCTGTGGATTTCCGAACATCATTGGAGGTGAACGAATTTGAAACAATGTCAAAAAAGAGAGCATCACATACCTACTATTTGTTGCGGCCATCATGCATACGTTTTGTATTAGATAAAACAAATTCAAAGTCCTGAAAATTTGACTTAAAGGTTAAAGGATGTCTCAACACTAACTCGACCTTTCACCGAGGAAGCCCAGGTACTACCAAAGAGATATGCATGGTGCAACCCTACAATGTATGTACATATTGCTGTATGCCTTTATAAAATATTCATATGTACGCATTTATTTTTGTAAGCGAAAAATGTCGGTTAATTTTAGCTAGACTTGGTGTTTTTCAATCTCACTTGAACTGTAATTGGGACATCCTGTTGTTCAGGTGCCATGCAGAAATAAATAAAGAAATAAGCTAAGGTCAGATTAATTCTCCACCATGTCAAGCCTGCCTAAAGCGATAGGGCTTCAATGCCTGATTGCACTTTGATACCCATTCATGAGATGCATGGGACGACGATCGTCCGCCGTGGATGATGACATTGTGCCAATCCAGGACATAACGGGAAAACACATTCTTCTTATTGAGATGGTGCTTCATGATACTTTTATGAGCTTTTTATCGTCTGACAACCTTTTCATATGCTGTACCTTTAAAGACTTCTCACCCACGCAATATATTATTCCGTCGGACATGCCACAAAACATCGATATTCTCAGCAGCACCATCATCATCTGTTTCAATGCACGTAGTTGAAATGAAATAGTTAATGGTAAGAACCATGAAATGGCTTCAGGCGCTTTCGGAAAGACTTTATGAATTACCTTTAACGTATAAATTTCTTTCATAGCGCAGGCCTTTTCGGTCACAAACCCCATGAAAACTAAAGGTGGCATCCAGTGTTGTTCCAATAATCCCCTGATGAAGTTGATTTCAGGGTAATTTCAAGGACAGAACTGGCTCCGGAGTTTCTTCTCCTTTATACTGTCCCCGTGTCCATTGAAAGTCAGTCGTAATCATCGCAGCTTCCGTCGAAATCGCAGTGCAAAATCCATTACAATCCACGGATTGCTAGCGTTCAAGGTCTCTTTTCTGTCGGAAAAGGTCAAATACCCATAAATATGAGTTCTATAGAGACTCTGATTTCACTGCAGTAGGAACGAGGAAGTTAACGAGGAACGCCAACGAGGAAGTTACATATACTGGGCTGTGTGAGGAGGGTATAGTTTGTTGCACCCCTGACCTAGACTGGCAAATGAGCTTACGAATTAGTATTTTGTGCGAAAATTACATTTCTAGTGGCCGAATACTTCAACCAAAGTGAGGTAAAATTTTGAGATTAATGATTCGTAAAAAACTATAAATTGCATTGTTTTGGATGAAATTTCGATGAACGTATTTTATTGTGATTACTCAACGCGAAAAAATCAGTGGAATTTCGTAAACATATAATTTCATGAGGTGCTTGTTTTAGGGACAGGGACATATATAAAATACCATAAAAAACTTATCAGCTATCCAGCCTTAGACAGCCGTTGCCGATAAGAAGTGACAGCAATTAAAGCAAGTGCCTCCTTCTGCCATG
Organism: Lepas anatifera; assembly: GCA_034440635.1. Classification (NCBI taxonomy): domain Eukaryota; kingdom Metazoa; phylum Arthropoda; class Thecostraca; family Lepadidae; genus Lepas; species Lepas anatifera. Next base: position 109,884 of record JAOTON010001666.1, read on the forward strand.
CTTCTATTAATGTTAGGTCAGGCCATCTCGTCCTCCCTGGCCCCATCTAGCCGGTAACGGGTTTCATTCATTATTTGCGCCGTCACTGCTGTGTGGCGTGGCCCAGGCGGCGCCGCCGCGGCCGGGGGTTAGGCGCCGCCGCGTGACCTTGACCCCAATTGTCCTGACGGCGACTGTCACGAGCCACAGCTGCATCGGACGAGCTCGTCACGTGCTGCACATCTAACCGCCGCCAGCGCTCCAACGCTGCTGGCTAATGCGCGAAAACAAACATGTTCGAAAGGTTTGCCTAGTTCGAATACAAACTTCGCGCTGAGAAGCTTGAAAAGTGAGGGATTTACGACTTGGACACATGAATGAACAGGATCCTGAAATGTATCGTTAATTTTCACAGAGTCGGAAAACGTAACTGTGAGAAGCTCCAGATCAGCACAAAAAAACTCTTTTCGTTCAGCTAAACGGCTTTGTGAGCAAGTCCCATGTATGTAACAACCATAAACAATCCCATTACGGGCAGCAGACATGACTACTGACGGTTCAGCGGCCGTATACCTGTAGCTGACATGAGAATGTGGTGAGTTTTACCGCCAACGTTGTTCTAATTAAAGAATTATGCTCTCCTTACACTGGAAAAATGAGGGCTTAATAAATATATGCCCCGTTTTACGTAGAATGGGTGTGAAACATGATTTTTCACAACATGAGGAATGGCACATTCGTATTACGCTCTTAGTGACCTGTCTTTTTTACTGAACATGTCTGAGAATATTTTATGGTAATTTCACGCCAGTTCCCTCTCGAAATCCATATCTAATGGATAAGTTGCAGGTCGATAAGCATTCAGTTTCAATTTCGATTCGGAAATATTTTGTACGGATACCTAAAATCAAACATTAATGTTGGTGATAACAGTGCGGAAACCACCCAAATCCTTAAGGAAAGTCATAAAAGTATCATGTGACAAAAGAATGGTATCACATGACTGCAAGGCTGTGACGTCATGACATTTCTGCCAAAAACTGTTTCCTCTGGTATATAGTAGATCTCCCCCTTTTTCTCCCGTTAACAACGTTCTAGGGGAGCATGATCTATAGAAATATTTGTTTTCTTCTAAAAATGAGTTTGTCCAGTTTTCATTAAAACCTCGTGACCGTTAACTGGCCCATTGCATCTCGCTTCCCTGCGTGGCAAGATAATTCCTGAACTAAGCTATGACTCTAGAGGCCTACAAGTGCTCCAAAGTAGGATAATAGCGATAGAGCACCGATAAGGGCCGATAGCACTATCTCAATCTCATCCATACGTATCGATGCGACTGGGCACTGGTCACATGAATGTAAGTACCTACACGTCTTTAATAATTGATTGTACCAGCGCGCAGTCTGTGCTGTACACAATCTTCAAAAAAGCCGACCGACAGAGCATGTTTCATCAATTAAGAAACTAATTAAGAAATTGAAAGAGAGCTTCCTCAATTTTGAAATTACCTAACTAGCAACAGAAAAACAACCAAATATATTATTATGATAAACTTTCCTTTCAGGAACATGAAACAACACGTATTTTGAACACGATATTGACTACTGTTTCTATAACGTTTACGGAATTTTGTTCCGGTAAAAAATATGCACAGTCTGGTACACCTAGGAAATATTACTGGATCGAGGATTCAATATTCTTCACCTAAAGTTGACTAAGAAAACTCTAGATGTTTTAGATCCGTTTGGAATTCATGAAAGTTAGGGGCATGGATTTCTGAAAATGATTGGGGTCAAGGCTGGAGATCACTTTTCGACCCAGGTTGAGCGGGTGGGGGGAGTTCTGGATGGGTTAACGCTGGCACGGCAATGCAAGCCTTTTACAAAGCCTATGGGGGACCCAAAATCGAAGGATCCTGACCTCCCCAACCCCCAGAATCTCCAGAACCATGATTGTGGGTGCTCAAATTACAACAATGTAAAAAGGCATATCAAAATGTAACGTTTTGACATCCGTTCGACGCTTCATTGGAGGGTGCCCGGGCACCCCAAAAATATACAAGCCCACATCCCTGATGTAAATAGACCTACTGTATCCAAACATTTTCCCGAAACTAGGCATATGTCGAACAGTTCACCGAAGGACGAGTCTTTTCAGGACGGTCAGCCTTTGATACTTAAATTACAGAGACATTGTAATAGCACTACAAACGGTGAGAAATATGGCCTAGAACTATGCAGCTCATAGGCGGCTCCAGGATTGCTGATCGGAGAGGGGGCACAGCAGGCCATTTTTTTTTAACATGTTAACTGGGGGCATTTGCCCCCCCAGTTCAGCCGAAATGTCCCCCCCCAGTGCCCGGAAATTGGCCCCCCAGTGAAAAAGACAGGAGATTACTTAAACTGCAACAAATGAAAACTCACCTAATGAAAATAAGACAGAACACAACCCTATAATAATAATTTAGTTTTATTGCTGGTGCCAAATTGGCAGTTCACAAAAGTTTTGTTACACAATTTCCATCCGTGGCTGTCTGCTCCATCGTGCGAAGACGAAACAAAGTGCGTGGTTACGGGAAATCCCGGCAAAGCAACCTCAGCATCAAATAATCACAACGCTGGAGATGAACGCTGGCCTACAACCAATCAAACATCATGCTCTATCCGACCGGAAGCCCAGACCCCAGCCAGTGTCGCGAGATTGTATGATACTCTCATTTCACACGCGGTCAGTTGTGAGCGCTTAGAGCTCGTTCGTGGATTAGACGGGACACGGTGTAGTCAAAGCGCGTAAGACTGGTTGCTGGTGTGGCGGTGTGAAGTGCTTCGTCTTTTTATTTATTATTGTGGTGGTAGCATACATAAACGTCACCACCGGTAAAAACGCGAGGGGGCCAGCCAAACTTCAACCTGATGCTGACAACAAATTTTCCACGTTAGTACCAAGAACTGTTCGAATTTGAGGTCCTCGTTGCCTTCCGCAACGGCTGGTTATACAAGGGGCATTCCAGGACAGATCGACCAAGGCTTGACACCACCATATCCAGAAAAAATCTGAAACTTTGTCTCCGGGGTAGTTTTGGGCCAGAAACACGCCTGTGAGAATCTTAGCCCCCTCTGATCAACGGTGACCGAGTTATAGCCCGAGGCATTTTCGGGAGGTCACCCTGTAGACTCATCTTTGATGCTTCATAACTCAAACACGCATGGCCTGATTAACAAGTTTTGTATATCATTGAACTCGTCTTGAACTATACTTTATTTTGAAAAAGAAAATTTCAAAATTTGAAAATTTTTGACTTTTAATTTGTTTGACCTTTTCTTTTTTGACCTAGCTTGACCTTTTCCCAGTTGAAATTGCCATTTTAGACACCTCATTGCCTTATGTTTAACGCCGCAAACATAGTGATTGTTTTTGTAATCGGTTGCTGGAAATCATATTGCTTTGTCTTTACGAAATTTTCATCGTGCAAGTGTCAGAATTTATGACAATTAACACGCGCCCACCCGAGGGGTGGGCAACCGGCCTCCTCAGGTCTCTACAGGTAGTAAAAAAACACCTTAGCGCAGCGCCACCGTACGCCATCTATCTCTAACACAACATATTACAACTTCTGGAAAAATTTTAGAACTGGGTCATACCAGGTCAAACCACCAAACCAAGTCAAGAGGCCTAACCTCGAAAAAACTTTGGGAAGTGCATCAATAATATCAAATTTAGCCTATCGTGGTTTGATTCACATTACATAGTAAGGTCGCCCAGCAAGATAATTTTTCGTAGTAGGATTTCTATGTCGATAACCGGGAGCAGGGTCAAGGTCATGGTCTTTCCATTAGAAATGCATGGGGCAATTGGTAAATTTTGATAACTTGAGAAAATTGAGAATTGTCGAGAATTGCGATGGAGGTTTTGTTTTTACGTTGTCGTGTCTGGCTTGCCACTGCAGTTTAATTAATATTCTTTTTACCATACAGACCTAAGCCTGGCTCTAGGTCAAATCAGGTTAATTTTGGCATTTGACTAGGCAATATTATAAGATACATAATCCGTTTGGGCTCAACAAGAGTGTTCCAATGGCGCTGAACATTTCTTTCAACGGCTCTCCTCTGTCACCTATTATGCCACAAAATTTAGGTTTCCGCTTTGTTCCTGTAAGAAATACTGTGACCTCGAGCAACCTCAAAAGATGACACGACCAAACGATTGTGTGTAACATATTCGGTAGTGATTAAAACTGGCTGTTTAGCGGCATCACTCCCATTGCACAGTGTAATTATTCATCTGGGATTCTGGGATCCGTGTCAGCTATGAAATGATCACCTTGTAAAAATATCATGAGGCAATCTGTTCAAGTGACCAAGTCGAATGCGTTACAATTTCAGGACATTTTTTCGCATATATGAGCAGATTCAAATTACTTTTTGGGAATGAAATTCTTTCAGACACGTTTGTTTACATTGCATGAATCCTCTCAAACGTATGCTGTGCTGCACTGGGTCACCTTGTATCGATACTACTTTTCCATCTCGGGGGACGACGTAATTGTGTGTTAGTGGTGCTCATAGGATAACTTATATTTGTTTCAATTATGGATAGACTCGCAACATCTTTGAAAACTTTCGTTTAAGGCTGAAAGGTCATTTATTAATAAGTTCATTTGCCCTCGTCTCCCTCGAAACAATGGATCCCTTTCTATCACTTTTAATGGCTGCAATTTCATTTTTATAAATATTGTCAAGTTGTTTCCAGTTCAGTTTTAGGAGTAGGTGTCTCACTAGAGTCATCACGGGACTTTTTACGGAGACCCCGACCCCACCACCCAAACGAGCAACTCCCACGATGAAGTGTTAATCAATGAACCAAATTTGAAAGTCCCACAAGGCATAACGACGACCGTCTACCTCAGGTCACACCCTCACCAGTCAGTTGCCAGCTGGCCTTGAGTATTTACGGTACCTACCACCTCCCAGTTGACCTAAATTATTTTTCCAGAAGTTGTAATATGTTGTGTTAGAGATAAATGGCGTACGGTGGTGCTGCGCTAAGGTGTTTTTTTACTACCTGTAGAGACCTGAGGAGGCCGGTTGCCCACCCCCTCGGGTGGGCGCGTGTTAATTGTCATAAATTCTGACACTTGCACAATGAAAATTTCGTAAAGACAAAGCAATATGATTGCCAGCAACCGATTACAAAAATAATCACTATGTTTGCGGCGTTAAACATAAGGCTGTACTACTGCAGTGGTCAAAAACCGTCTACATACCTACCTTAGGTGCTAAATATTTGGAACTTATAGCAAGAACGCATTTTTATTTTTCCTATCGAAAGATATTTTATCAAACAAAAATTTTGAGGTGTCTAAAATGGCAATTTCAACTGGGAAAAGGTCAAGCTAGGCCAAAAAGGAAAGGTCAAACAAATTAAAAGTAAAAATTTTCAAATTTTGAAATTTTCTTTTTCAAAATAAGGTATAGTTCAAGACGAGTTCAATGATATACAAAACTTGTTAATCAGGCTATGCGTTTTGAGTTATGAAGCATCAAAATGAGTCTATAAGGTGACCTCCCGAAAATGCCTCGGGCTATAACTCGGTCACCGTTGATCGGAGGGGGCTAAGATTCTCACAGGCGTGTTTCGGGCCCAAAACTACCCCGGAGACAAAGTTTCAGATTTTTCTAGACATGGTGGTGTCAAACTGAAATATTTTTGGTCGTTTTGTCCTGGAATGCCCCACAAATTTCCGGTTTCCTCCCATTTTGACTGAGATCAGGAAATTGCTGGTCGAAATGTGGGGGGGGGCAGGCCCCCTGCTCCTCCTTTTCGAGGCTTGTAGCATACGTGAAATTCATTGTGAGATCGCTGCATCAATTTGTTCTGCAAAGTCGATAAGTTGTTAGCTGGCCTTTCTTATCGATTCCTAGATGTTAAACATTGGGAGATATTAAATATTCAGCCACAGCCCTTCGTTGAAATAATCGAACTGTCTCCCGCGAAACCTTTCCAACAAGGGAAAGAGCTGGCGACGCCATAGGACCCTGACAATGCGTCGATAAGCCTAAACAATTATTAACTGGTTTTTGTACTACATTCCCTAAATGATTTTGACAGCAACAGCCACACATCACAGTAGGTATGTCCATAAAACTTATCTTGATTTAGCCTATAAACCACTCGTGTTCAATACTTTAAGAATTTACTTACCTTGCCACACTCATAAAGCAAAATCAGAAAATAACCTTTGCATTTTGAATACATTGCGGCAGCTTCATGGCTGCCAGGTTGGCCATTTTATGAACAAATATTTCGAATTGGGCCTTTTTTTGCGTTTGGCCCCACGATTTTTTCGGTTGGCCCTTTCTTGGAATCTGGCCTTTTTTTGCCCCTTTTTCTAGCAGCTGTCACCTAAGCTATTTCTGGTTTGCCCCTTGTCCTATAAATATGGCTTCTTTTGACCTCATCCGCTCTTGAATACGATATTCTGACACCGAAAAAGCAGCAGAGCAGCAGAAAAAAATGGTATGATGGTGGGAGGGAGGGACAGAACTTTGTTAAAACACGATCTACAAGAATGATGGCCACCGAAAACCGGACGCAAAGTAGGCGATACTACATGTGCCTTTTGGGTGAAAATTCGATGGCAAAGTGCGCCCTATGAGGCTCCGCACTCCTCACTTACCAAAATCCTAGTTCCGCCACTGTTCAAGAGCAAAAAATGCATAGTTGGGGAGAAAGCAATAAATGTTAGCGGGGAGAGGTGCGGCCAAGATGATTATTTATGTTAACAAATGTTCTGGTTATGTGGATAGTAGGCCATGTCGTGATCACCACTTTTTCACAGGATCTTTGATTTCCGGGTGTTTTCTAATGTATTAATGGTCGCTGATCACGATTTTCTGGTCGAAAATGTCGAATTCGAAAAATATTTGCCCGCGCAAGCCGTTTGAAATTCTTCCGGTTTGCCAAAATTTCGATGTTTTCATATCTCACGGACAATAAAATGCAACTTATGTATGGAAAGGGCCACAGAACTTTTAAACCATTGAATGTGAACAATTTGAAACCTTTTTTGACTCCTTAAAATATATACTTGAATGATAAAGTACCGTGGAAAGACGGGATGTTTGAGCTTAAAAATATGATAATAGATGGCGCGCATGACGCAGCCGTCAACCACTGTCCCGCTACGTCGCTTATGTCAAGAAGCTATTAGCCAAAGGAGCTGGATATAGGATTTGAGCCTATTATGGATTCGATGAATGAACATTTACCTCACAAGATGATCTAGATTTTTCTCGCTTGCAATTTTAAATATTTTTGGTAATGGTTGCTTTCAAAGCAGGTACAATTAAGATCAGCCAGCCATATATAGATTAGGTATCTAAGTATGTAGTCACTGCGGATCAATTTCAAGTATCAAAATGTATGCAAGAGCCAGTCGATTATATTTAGATTAGTCTTGCTATCACTAGCAAGGAGAATACCGCATTTCGGGAAAAATGAAGCTACACCACACCTAGCGCCGCCGTCAAGCCATGTATGCTGCCGCTTAACCAGCTCTCGACTGGGGCTGACGTTGTTGGTCACATTATGATGCTGCAGCTTGAAGAGATGGAGGCCAGAGAAGTGGACCAATTTCACGTTTCAATAGCTTGAAAATTCGAACCGACCGCTGATGAAGTTACCTAGACTTACAGAAGAGCATCTGTGACAGCAAGAAACAAGTACAAAGTTCGCTGTGAAATAAGGAAGTATTTAAACCTGAAGGAAGCGATCAGAAGGCGCCTACAAAACATGAAGATATTGTAAGCATGGACAAAGCATGACAACATTGTTTGACATATAAAGCAGAGTTTTACCATCAAAGGCATCGGCAAACAGAACATTTCTGGAAGACCAGCGAGAAGCGCAGAGGTTGTATCTTGGCGGCTTGGATGCAGTCGTGACGGACCATTGGAGACGGCAGCAGCTGCGGCAAGCCACTGCTGCTGTTGTTGTGGCTACCAGGAGTTCTCCGGATGTTGCGTTCTGACGGAGCTGAAGCTGCGTCAGAACGCAACGGCACCATTGACAGCGACCGATGGTGGTATATGCAGCAGCGAGCTTCCTATTTGTAGCATCACACCAGCTGCTGACAGACGCCGCACGCGAACAGGCTCTGGCAGGCATAAGTCAATCTCGGAAGGAAAACTTATTTTTAAATGCTACACGGAAGTGGTTTGTAGACTTGTCCGGGTGATTGTCATATTATTGTGCTCGAATGCGGACGAGCCGGCTTCTCGATCAGACCTTATTGGCGGCAGCAGCAGTGGCTTGCCGCAGCTGCTGCCGTCTCCAATGGTCCGTCACGACTGCATCCAAGCCACAAAGATATAACTTCTGTGCTTCTCGCTGGTGTTCCAGAAATGTTCTGTTTGCCGATGCCTTTGATGGTAAAACTCTGCTTTATATGTCAAACAATGTTGTCATGCTTTGTCCATACTTAAATATCTTCATGTTTTGTAGGCGCCTTCTGATCTCTTCCTTCAGGTTACAATGCTTCCTTATTTCACAGCGAACTTTGTACTTGTTTCTTGCTGTCACAGATGCTCTTCTGTAAGTCTCGGTAACCTCATCAGCGGTCGGTTCGAATTTTCAAGCTATTGAAACGTGAAATTGGTCCACTTCTCTGGCCTCCATCTCTTCAAGCTGCAGCATCATAATGTGACCAACAACGTCAGCCCCAGTCGAGAGCTGGTTAAGCGGCAGCATACATGGCTTGACGGCGGCGCTAGGTGTGGTGTAGCTTCATTTTTCCCGAAATGCGGTATTCTCCTTGCTAGTGATAGCAAGACTAATCTAAATATAATCGACTGGCTCTTGCATACATTTTGATACTTGAAATTGATCCGCAGTGACTACATACTTAGATACCTAATCTATATATGGCTGGCTGATCTTAATTGTACCTGCTTTGAAAGCAACCATTACCAATAATATTTAAAACTGCAAGCGAGAGAAATCTAGATCATCTTGTGAAGGTAAATGTTCATTCATCGAATCCATAATAGGCTCAAATCCTATATCCAGCTCCTTTGGCTAATAGCTTCTTGACATAAGCGACGTAGCGGGACAGTGGTTGACGGCTGCGTCATGCGCGCCATCTATTATCATCTTTTTAAGCTCAAACATCCCCGTCTTTCCACGGTACTTTATCATTCAAGTATATATTTTAAGGAGTCAAAAAAGGTTTCAAATTGTTCACATTCAATGGTTTAAAAGTTCTGTGGCCCTTTCCATACATAAGTTGCATTTTATTGTCCGTGAGATATGAAAACATCGAAATTTTGGCAAACCGGAAGAATTTCAAACGGCTTGCGCGGGCAAATATTTTTCGAATTCGACATTTTCGACCAGAAAATCGTGATCAGCGACCATTAATACATCAGAAAACACCCGGAAATCAAAGATCCTGTGAAAAAGTGGTGATCACGACATGGCCTAGTGGATAGTCACGCGGGATTGGAAGGGCACCCCTGGCTTCCTATTAAAGGGAATGTCCCACCTTTGTCGAATCCTGGAATTTAGTGTAATTATAGGAAATTCTAATCCGAAAATCAAGGACGCGTCCATGATTTCTCTGAAAAATGTAAAATAAGCCAAATATTTTCATTTTTAAAATGCTCCTCTGGGGAAAGAAATAAATATCTGCCAGTGGATGATGTCATGATCTGATAACCACTACCATATTCAATACGCTTCACGGACTTCGATTGGCTGATACTCACCGTGACGTCAGCGTATGTCGTCACACCAACAGCCAGAACAACTGTGGCCTGCTGCTAAGGGTACATGATGGGTGCATTTCAGGTAGGTTTTAGTTTTTTTCTACAGAAATCTCGAGTTCTAAAACAAATGATATATTGAGTACCGGGTTTTCCGACTTGCTTTACAACTTGGCTATCTCCGTTAAAATCAGGTTATGAAGGTGCCACATTCCCTTTAAATGAGTAGTGTGCTGGAAAATATTGCGTCAAGTAAATGTCAAACTGTCAACAATTAGTTTTAAACAGTGATACAAGTCGCTTTTCTGTGGGCTTATGACGACCGCTAGTGGTTGTTTAGCCTCAAATTGGACTTTTGTGGTATTTAATTGGCTACTTTGGTGAAAATAAAGTTTTGCCCCTCTTTGACCCTTTTTCTAACTCGGTTTTACCTTTTCCGCGGAAAAAATTGGCAGCCCTGGGCAGCATTTATAACCTGAAATAACATGGAATAACACAAAAATTGAAACATTTTTCAACACTAACGCGTCTAAGTCTTATTAAACCCCCTCAAAATGAGGTTTTGATCCCCTGAAGACACTATAATGGTCAGCACAAGAAATGCCCCCACTGACTTTTCCTTAAAAAATGCCCTGGGGCACAGGGTCAGGGGCGGGGCGCTATCCGGACCAGGAGGCGCAACTTTTGGACCGTAAAACCTATCCGGTGGAAGCCGAACGGTAACGTCGGGTTTTTGATACTCATATCTATCCTCGGGGGCGGGGAAAGAAGCATTTCAGAGGGCCGGCGTCAGGGGCGTAGCCAAGGGGGGCGGCAGGGACAGCCGCCCCTCCCTGAGGGGCCCGAAGGGCCCTCTTGAGGACACGAGCCGCGCGAAGCGCGGCTCGTCCGCACTATGCTCTGTGGCCAAATTTGGAATTTTATACCAGACAGGGCCCTTTTAAGCCCTCTTCAGCACTCTGTTATGTAACAAGCAGGGCCCTTTTTACCCATCAGGGCCCTTTTTGTGCTGTCTCAGGGGCCCTTTTCGGGGCGCCGCCCCTCCCTGAGCGAAATCCTGGCTACGCTCCTGGCCGGCGTCGACAGGGGGCGTCGAGGGTCGACAGGGGAAAATACTCCTTGGCCCTTGCCCCTGGATCCGCCTATGATGCAGCTCGGGCTGTTGAGCGTAAGCTCGGGTTGTATGATGCAAAACGAATCCTTGAGCAGCAGATGAGATTCGTACCCTTTCCTTCGGTACATGATCACTTTTAATCCCTAGGCTACCGAAATAACTTTTTGCAGGCCTGCCGTCCCCTAGCCACAACAACTATATATTCCACAAAAGTCTGTAGTGCAGTGCTTTATTTGCGGTTTCCTGGACGATGGAATGTGGGGCAGAGCGCTGCCACACTTTCCTGTGCATTCTATCAGAGCGGGCTGGTGGCTGAAGGTCGCTGCCGTGGTCACGTGCCGACCACTCGGTTGCGGGACGACTGGGTCGCCGGCTCCCGCAGGACAGACTGCGTCTCAGACAGTCAGGCTGGACAGCAGAGTTAGGGCCTTACTGGACGTCTGCTGACACGTCCGATTAGGTCAGAAGTGGCCTGGTCCCTTCACTTTTCGTAAAAACGCAGCATATTAGGAAAATCGAACAACTTTGAAACCAGACAGTACGGAATGTAACAGATAGTCTCAGTCCGATGGGTTTTTGGCTGGCGAGGTTAAGTGGTGGATACAAGGGGGCAGCTAGGGAGCTCAAGCCCCCGAAATGTCAAGCGTCTATAGAAACTGCATAGCCGGAAGCTATTTCGAGGCCATGGCGTGGGAGGTTCAAGCCCTCTAGCCCTCTAGCCCCCCTCCCCTTCTCCCCTGAATGAACCCCTGGATCCAATACTGGGCAGGAGGTTCAATATTGATTGTTCCCGTTTTTTTTTTTTGGCAGCGACTCACTTATGGACACCGGATCCGTTTCAGCGTCACAAAAAATCGATGCTGTGCAGGGCATATTTTAAGGAATTGGGACTGGTGGGCATTCGGCTGAAAAGGGCACAGATTCCCACTAAAAGGGCACTCCTACAGCATCAAATGACTGGTGACTGGTGGGCACTGGGCCGTCCAGGGCCGTTCACTGGTGGGCATAGCATGGGGGACTGGTGGGCAAAATGCCCACCACTTTGTAGCTTAAAATATGCCCTGATGCCGTGTGAAAACTCTTAGTGCAGTTAATTCGCACAGAGCTTGTCGAGTTACATTGCTTACTCAGTGGAAGTTTCACAAACTGAGACATTATAAACCATAAAATATTCGTATGGCCAGAAGGAACCGAAAAACAGGAGGTTCATCAACCCTAGAAAATAGTTGCCAGGCCGTGGGTATGACCGGCTGCTCGAGGCCAATGGGATTCAGAGCAGTCAGGTAATCAGGTACTGATATGACACAGCCTGGCAACCAGGGCAGAGGCTGCCACTGGCGGATCCAGGGGGGTCAAAGGGTCTGTGGCCCCCTCCAAACTCTAAAATTATATCTTTTGGCCACCCTAAAAGGGCCAAATATTAGCCGTTTTTCTTCAAAAGTATTGTTTTCCCGTGTTTTATTAATTTAGCCCCAAAACGTTGGTTTGGCCCCCTCCAAAAGTTTCTCCTGGATCCGCCAATGGAGGCTGCTGGGCTCTAAACCGAGCTCAGCACTCGAACGCGCTAAGCTTGGCCTGGCTGTGCAGCTGATCTGACCACACAAAACCTCTAAACCACTTTACAGCTCTTTTGCACAATAACAAACGCAGAGCCTGTTGAGAGGCATCGTATGCTTACACTATCATCACATGACGTTAGTTTTCTTTCACAAAAAAATGTTAAAACATGAGAATAGGCAGCTATTTTGGCACTGGTGAGGCTCGCAAGTTATTAGAATACAGATGATAAACAATAATATCAATGACTTGATTTTGATCCATGCACTTAAACAGTTGATTTATATCAGTGTCTTGACGTTAAAAGCACCTACTTGGAACTTACCATATACTCTTTACACAAAGCTCCATCAGTCCGGAAAGAGGTCCATAAAATGGCACAAAATATAAATGGTCTGCTTTAAACGGGTCTTCACAGAAATGCGTATGTGAATGCCAAACGTTTAAAAAAATCTTATTATTTTAAGCAATTTAAAATTTGTCGGCGGTGACTTTTTTACTCAACGACTGTATGAAAATCACGTGAGATCTTGGGAACTTGCTCAACACGTATTTACGCAGTTTTAGTATGTTGTACTCTGGCATGTGCACATCCAGCTCGCAAAATCCTCACGCATAAGCCGTTGGGATTTTCTTACAACAGAGCCTAGGACGACCTCTACCCTAAGTGCGCCCTCTTACGTACCCCGTGTCTGTGCCCCGAGGACTAACTAGCGATTTTGTGCCGAGGGTAAACGTGCTGTCCTCAGCAGATTTATAGACACATGTCACGGTCACTAATTGTCTCGTTTCTCCAGCACCGTCGCAGGCACAGAAACATAACGGTGAATGGCGGTCATGCATGCAGAGGCAGCCCCGTCTTACGTTGGCACTCAAAGTGTCGAGCATTGGGGATAAAAATCGAGCAATCACTTCCAGGACAAACTTTGAATCGATAAAAAGCAGATTGCAACGCTCGTACAATATATTCTAGTCATTTATCGGCAGTGAAATCGATTTATTCAGAACCATAGCAGCTTACTGGTGGTTCGTGGTATGATACTAGATCGCCAAGGCCAGATTTCCTAGAAATGTTGGAGCTGTTTGGTTTTTAAAGCTACGTCTGATTTATGAACAAAGGCGACCATGCATATATGGAAACGTGTCAGCACATTCAGATGCATGCCGTGGGGATCCAGGGCAATCATCTCGTTTTCGGCCATGTGGCTACTGGGTTCTAGTACCTGTTAGTGGAAATACTGAGACCACACTCAGCTTATTTTACTCGCAAAACTAGGCGTCATCTCTGCCAACAGGCAAGACAAATACCGGCGTAATTTACTGTTCAGAAGGGGACCAAAGTATACATCATCCATTGCGTCCATGGGTATGGTGACTGCCAGAATAATTATACGCCCCGAAGCCGACTTATTCGTGAGGATGAACAGTGAAAAACTGCGTTGGTCTTGTGCTGTTTGCCGATGTCCAATTAGCTCCTTTGTTTGGGACCTTCGGCGACATAGTGGTATGGTTAAGTGGAGCCTGGGGGAATACGGAAACGTCCAGGCGAGCATTGTTACTGCAAGGGTAAAGATGTAAAAAGACCAGGAAGAAGACAAAGTGCAGCACATATAGAGATACGGAAGTCGTAAGTCTAGCGTTAATGCCCGATCTGACTTATTTCCGTTCTCCAACAAATGTATCAACTACGTAACGACCATTATGTCTTGACACAGAGGTCGGTACAGCTATTATCCTGGAATATATAACTTAGAAAGCACTAATGTTTCTGTACCTAACAACCCAGAGACGGATATAGAATTTCTGCAAGAAGAGGGATGGGGGAGGGGCGAAGTCTCAGGGGAACATGATGGCACCCTGTAGGTTAAGTTCTCGGTGTTTTTAAAAGAGTGGTTGCTTAAAAAATCTTACAGGGAATTGAGGAACAAAATTTGATCAAAGGGTGGTCTCTGTGGAAAAAATCGGCCAAATAGCACAACGGAAGCCTGTCGATGGCAGAGTAAGGGCGGGAAACTATGAAAATCGCCCGAATCCCGTCCTCTTCCAGGGTCGCCTACTACATTCAATTTTAATGTAACTGTGCCAGCCAGTTCTCGCCTTTTCAGGACGTTTGGGGTGAACTCGACACCAGACAGGGGCACCTGACACACAAGGAGCGGCCACTCCCTTCGCACCTTTTGACCCGTAACCTGGTAAGCCCGATAGTCCGTGATCACAAGTATCTCGGGGAGGAACATGACTATAAATGTTTCCGGGGAGAGTATGAACCTTGAAAACGGCACGGGGATCGCAATTAGGCTCTTTCTGAATGTTCAAGATATAATTGAGAGTCTATTGTGAGCGGTTTTTCGGGTTGATTACCTTTTAACAATAATTAGAGAAAGAAAAGGCCCATTTGCGTCAGAGACAAACGAACGCAGTAGAGAACACAAAAACGCCTCACTGATTGACTGCACCCACTGTTAAACCCCAGCCACACCCAGGGGCGTAGCCAAGGGGGGCGGCAGGGACAGCCGCCCCTCCCTGAGGGTCCGAAGGCCCCCCTGAGGACACGAGCCGCGCGAAGCCCGGCGCGCCCGCACTATGCTCGGTGGCCAAGTTTGACATTTTATACCAGACAGGGCCCTCTTAAGCCCTCTTCAGCACTCTATTCTGTAACAAGCAGGGCCCTTTTTACCCATCAGGGCCCTTTTGGCGCTGTCGCAGGGGCCGTTTTTGGGACGCCGCCCCTCCCTGAGCGAAATCCTGGCTACGCCCCTGGCCACACCGATCCCTTAGAGAAGTCCCTCGTCAATCCTGCACTGCCGGTGCGCCGGGGACGCCGTTTCCCGTCGTCACGTCAGGCTGCGGCCCAGCACTCATATCACGTGACAATAAGGCCGGCATCTGCGGCTTAGCCGTCGCATGCCGTGACGGTGCGGTCTGCAGCTTCCTGCGCGACCAGCGACGCATGGTGGATCGGCCGGCGCGCTGAGACCGCTCACAATAAGCCGCGCACTCAGTAAGCCCCATGAGGCGAAATTGGAGCAAACGGGTGTGGAGTGGAACAATCGAATGTTTCACCGTTACGCCAACCGAGATAATGCGCAGTTATGAGGCGCATTGCGTCCTGCTATCTTCCAGAAATGTTTCCAGGAACATGATGTCATGAAGAGGAGTTTTTTTAGGCATGCTTGGTCCTTGGGTGCCATAGTAAGAAATCGGCTAAAAAAACTTGGTAGCTCGAATATCAGCCTAGTAGATCTCGTGCGTTACCGATGTGGTTTTCGGTAATGAGTCGCAGATGTATATGCGCAGCAAACCTGCTGTACCACCTGCCGTGCCTGCCATTGAATCTGTAATTACATATTACACCTGGCAGCTTTTGTTCTATTACCTACCGGCGAGCCTCATCAAGTCGTGATTCAACATACAGCTTGTGCGTTTTGCTCCCTGCTATCAATAACTTTATTATGCACCAATACTCAGCATCCTTATATGTTAAGAAATTATTGAAAAACATGATTGTTTCGAGAGAGGTATAAAACAATTTCTGAAAATCAGAAGCAAATTATGGGGTTGGCAACCACTTTTGGTCAACAATCTAAAGCTAAGGACAAAACACGCATGTTGTATTTCTAATCATGCCCGAGAGAGCAATAGCTGGCCAGAAACTGCCAACAACTGTTGTGCCTAGTATGTACAGATTCAAAAGCAGGGCACCGCACCTGCCGAGTTGATTAAAGTGCTGCGCATTCGGCAGCCAGCCCCACGCTTGCTGGCGCTGCTAACAACAATAAGCAGGACACGCCGCACCCTGCCACTGACCAGTATGGCTGACGGCGGTGAGGGGGGCCGGTTTGGCCCGGCAGCTCCGCGCCAGCGCCGGCGCCTCCACTGTGTAGAAGCTGACTGCCTCGCAGTAGGTGTTGCGCGCCTCATCGATGACCACTTGCCGCTTCCGGGGCCGCGGCAGAGTTGACGACTTCTTCAGCGCCGACTTCAACACCGGCTGCTGGGGGCTGGTCACCGCTACCCCCGCCATGATCGGCGCCGTGAGTTGCGTCCTTCACTGTCACTAGTGTTTACTGGCCCACTGAGTGGAGTGTGGCTACCACGTGCTGTTGCAACGCCCCTCACTGATAAACTGAGACCGAGATAAACGCTTTCCTTATCATCTACGAGCGCCGAACCTAGCCCGCCCAATTTCTCACTCGCTATCTGAATGCCACTACAGTACGATGGACTGGTGAGCACGTGCGAGGGGGAAGCACCACACAACTTGCAGAACGTCTAGCCTGGGGCGCGCCCCCGTCCTTACGCGACTGCGGTGCGCCGCCACACTACCTGTCGCGCCACCGGACGCGCTGCTGCTGCGCCGCCTGACGTCACTGAGACACCTGAGCCAGCCCCGCCCCCTCCGGGGGAGGGGCCGCGGCCCGGAAGGACACCGTGGTCTGTTCCGGCGGCAGGGGAGGGGACGGAAGCGCAGGCTGGAATGGGGAAGTGGGCAATAGGCACGTGCCGTCTGCCGGACTAGCCTGCGGGAAGGGTATGAGTTACAGCTGCTGTTTCCGGCCTTGCGGAGATGAGATGGCAGCTGCGGTGTGCGGTACCGGTATCTCAGAACAATCCACATCGAGCTGTGAACGAGACCTTCTGTTGGCATTGGGCTGCATTCGAATAATAAAGCCACAACAGAAATGTTGATATTTGTACAGTGTAAAAAACGACAATTAGTTTTATTTATTTTAGACCCTTTCTACATCGCGGGCTTAAAAAGTAAATGTGTGTATGTTTGGGAAATGTTTCAGCACGTTCAGAATTCTTTGGGTTTTGAAGATTTCAATGGTCATATTACGTTCAGTTAGCATCAGAATACGTTTTCAATCGTATTTTTAACTGAGTCTAATCGACAAACCTTTGTAAAATTATGACACCAGAAGACACCGAATGTATTTCCTGTAAGAATATATCATTGAAGTTAAGCTTTTTCAGCTCAGTGGGTATTTATTGGAAGTGTCTATAAATCGGAAAAATTAAGCATGCCTCTAGAAGGTGTTGTTGGCATTATTTTGCAGCGATATGCCAGTATTATCTGCATAAGTGCATAGGATATATGTGCAACCAAGAGCCTACACACATGGAGCAGCAAGCATGCGAACCAAACTAGATGACTAAATTTTTATTCGACTCAACTCTGTCTCACAGCTCAATGGCTGACTCTGATTCTGACACAACTCACCTTGTTAAAACCGCTAAATGAAATCTGACTCCGCAAAATACGGAAGTGAGTCGACTCAACTCCGATTCAAATAAACATTCAGTCAGAGTCGACTCCGACTCAGAATGATGGTAAAATATTCGCACACTCACTGCACATTGCCTTCAATAAGATGCAAATTGCAACGCATTTATTTATAACATAAGCATTTTTCCTTCTTAGGAATGAACAAGGATACTACTTGCAAACAGGCGAGTGAGATAAAGGGCCTCAGGACTTTTCATTTTGAATGCATGTATTTGATGAGGAAAGTCACAATTGAAGCAATAAGCGTAGTTTGAAATGCAACAAACAGGAATGCATATTTTAGGCATATGAATTTTGCGTGGCGTGCCTGTCCGAGTAAATTCGGAACAACCCTGTGACAGTTTTAACTTAGAAACCCAAACTACACAACGCCAGGGACCAAAAAAGTGTTCAGTGTATCACCATTGACAATGTCAAACCATTAAGGTGTCACTATCTCAGGCTGGAAAATGTGTCACGTTTTGTATTAATAGGATACCAACGGATGCTCCTGGACCATCCTAGTTGTTGAAAAATACTGCGAGTTCAAATTACAGGTGCCAATTTCGGCAATTTTTTCCGTTATTGGCCTGGAGGAAACATGTCGGGTATCTCTGGTCACCTTGCCCACCTTGGGCAAGGTTTTTTACACCCACCATTTAAAATGCAAAAATGGTAGGCGGTTCGACCCCTGCACAACACATCTAAAAAAATAATAAACTCACCTTGTCCTTCCGAAAAGATAAAGAAATCGCTTTGGAAAGAGCTACAACTTTAACGCCGCCGCCAAGCTCAGATCTGGTCCAGGAAAACCAGCAGCTGTATTTTTGAACTATGTTTGTTTAAATTTTAGCATATTTAAGCTTTTAAAGAATAAACAGTACGATTTCTATTGCCCTGGAATTAGCAGTGATACTCTCAAAATTGTCGTCACAAAGCAGGATGGCCAGGGGAGCAGCAGACGGCGCGATGAAGACAACATAAGTGTAACCTCGGATGGGATAAAAGATGACAATGCATAAAAATTTACAAAGTCACATGACTTAGAAGAACTTAAGAAAAATAGGACCCGTTTAGTAGCCTCAGCCTTGCGTGAGGTTATCTTACCCTGCTACCGAAGCCTAAATCGATAGCTTTTTTGTGCCCATGACGGTTGGTGACCGGCGTGGCGCGCACCGGTGTATAGTGAATGATAAATAACAATCAACATCGTCATAATAGTCTCGAAGAGAGGCTGATTGTGAGAGATTTTATATATATATAATATATAATATATATATATATATATATATATATATATATATATATATATATATATAATATAATATATATATATATATATATAATATAATATATATATATATATATATATATATATATATATATATATATATAAATATGGTCACACAACCACTACACCCAGCCGCAAACGATAATGCACCTCCAAGACGGTGCTCTTAAAGTTCATAGCACACTGCAATGACCGGCGACGACTAACAACCCTTGAAACCATCATCATTGGCAACAAGTCGCCGGTCATAAACATTCAGACAAAACAGCTCACTACACTACCACTTAATGAAATGAAAATTTAGTTCACACTCTGGTAGGCTCTGAAGGCGCCATGCATTCAAATCACCCATTATGTGAAAATAAGATTTTTTGGTACCTACCCTCTGCCAGGCGGTTATACTACTTAGTTATCTAGTGTGTTCACACAAACGAAGGAACGAAATAGAACATAAAGATGTGGCTTCCAAAGAGTGAACTATGGCATGAGCTTAGGGCCTTGTATGGTGTGCTCCCTCTGAGCTGAGAAATTCTGATTCTGGGCCAGACACAAATTTAGCTGTATTACTTTTACAAACTATTGCTAAGATTAAACTCAAAATATCGAAAAAAATAATTTCACTTTTCGAACTGTATGTATTATATGACACATTTCGGTTTAATGACCTTCCGGCATGGGTCTAATGTGGATATGAAAATGATAAATTTCCTATTATAGCCTAATAACAATATGAAACCCTTTAAAATCATTAGACCTGAAAAGTTAAAAAATGTCAGCCATTTGAGGACACATGTTCAAAGATAAAGTGTTGAGTCGGCTCAACTCTGACTCACGTCTTGGAGGCTGACCCGATTCTGACTCGACTCAACTGGTTGAGCAATTGACTCGACTCTGGCTCAACCCAAATACAGAAGTGAGTCGACTCAACTCTGACTAAAAAAACTTGAGGCGACTCAAAGACGGCTCCCTACTCTGATTCGTGATACTCTGATCATCTGCAGACAATATCTGCACTTCACTTTCTCTTCGCCGGGCTTAGCATGCTGCTTCGTCATTGACCGGCAGAAATTTTTTTTTCAGAATTCAGCTATACATGTTTATCTGTATATATATATATATCCCTACAGAGATAACGTGGAAGTGGGAGGCCTCCAGCATTATTCCTGCGAGAAAGGATAGTTGGATCACAACAAAACGATATAATCATTTGAAAATATGGCATTGCATGGAATCTAGATAGGTACTGTTTTCAGAATGAACAAAATATAGTGGCTTAAAAAACGCAAAACCTGGTGTTGGAAAATGCTGCCACAGTCAACGTAAAAACGCATAACGATCCCTGTCTGTCCGAATTATCATGAATTTACTTATTTAGAGAACAAATTATAATTTTCACTGTTTCAAAGGATGCTAAATTTGTGCATAATCACATAATGAACATACTTTGGCATTTCACTCTAATCGGGAAAAAATTGAAACCGCCATCAATTGAGGGGTGTGGATTTTTTTTTAAAAATAGTTAGGGGTGCCCATCAAGTTTAAAGCAATGTGAATAACTACCGTATAAAGAGGTGCAATAGCATTATATAAAATGTGCTTCAGCCAGCTCACAAGTCTGCTGAAGATCACAAAACCAATTATAAATCCTTGAAATGGAACAAACGAGAATCTGCCAGTGCTGCTCCTACTCGTGAGGTTAAATGTATTCCTTGTGTATTCTATAAACTTTGGAATGTTTCGCCCAGCGGACATTCCCCTCTCCCAATATTTTGTGATTCTCTCAGCCGCTGCGGGAGACAGTATAGCAGAATTTAGCAGCGGAAACCGAGTCGCTGCTGGCGAAGTGTTGATTGAGCACATCCATTTGTTTTGTTTGATTTGACTTCACCTATCATTTCATTTACATGACCGGACATTTGATTGGGGGTTTTAATGTGTAGGCGTTTTTAATCTTGGGTGGTTTAAACTTTCCTGCGTTCTTACATGAACGTTTACATGACCTGTTGGTGATAAAATACATAGGCTGGACACAAAACATCAACTAGTAGTGACTTTACAAATACTAAGTCCCCGAAAAGCTAACACGACAAAAAACTTAAGCGTCACGTTTTTATGGGGATGTTAATAAGGTATATGCGAGGTATACTGCAGTTGCACCCTTCAAACGGATAGAAGCCCATTCAAATTCCTTTTTTAGTTCTGAGCCATGTTCAAGTAGCAAGTATCGTACAAATCGTGTGCTGCCATACCCCAAATTATTAGATCCATCAGTCCGGGAGATTGTTACTCTCCCTCTCCCAGACCACGCCCTTAAGCGACCGATTCCATTGGAATTCACTTTCTACAAAATCTACTGTGTATGACACCAGCGCAGGTAACAGCCTCACTTTCAACATGTAACAGTGCCAGCAACAAGAAGGAGTGGGCACACAAAACAGGGCGACAGACCAGGGGTGTAGCCCGAGCGTTGTAATAGGGTGGCGCCCCTCCTCTCGGGGATGGCCTCTAGCAACAAAGCTGCAGAAAACATTTTATCAATTGACGATTTATTTAGAATATGAACTTGTAAGGTTTTCTTTGGTCCAATGAAAAAATAACATCCAAAAGCAAGCCACAGCTGCACCCTGACAGACAAAATGTACGCCGAGCAGTAAAACCTTGGTAATTTGTGCGTCGTTAAACCCTCCAAAATGTGCGCTGGAAACCTGTTGGCTGCGTCACAGCCTCTCCAAGCCTACCGCGACCTTGTCTAGGTTACCATTTTGGCTCACTTCCGGGCATCCGCTGTCCGACGCGTCAAGATCACAACGATACGCTGTCTGCCGCCATTGCTGGGGGTGTCGGCACGTTCGACGCAGGGTCAGACCGGCGTTCGCTAGTCTCGCCGACTCTGTGGGAGGCAGTACCTGTCGCCTGCGCAGCTGGCGGCCTCGCACCGCGTCCGGTACAGGCTGTAAACAACACCAGGGACCTCAGCGGCAGCAGTCAACCCGACCAGGAGGACAGCAGGCTGACACTCACAGAACAGCAAGTCCGCTTCTGATATCGATGAGAGAACTTCGCCTATTGCTACGTTTTCCTCGAGTGGTTTATTGGTTTACGTATCGTGGAAAGTAACACAGGCTTCTATTATAACGTACGCGGTCGGCATTATAATAGGCGTCTATACTGCGAGCAGTAAGAGGAACCAAGGCAGTTTCCATCCCATTTAACATTAACGTCCAACTACGTCTGAACACGTGCTGTTTTTTAGCCCTTGTTCAGAGAGCTGACAATTCTTTAGGTTTTTTTCGAGCAAGAGGAAGTATAATTCAATAACATCGATACATGCATATGTTTCTATGGTTACCATATCATTATTTCCATACTAATCGCGTATATACTCTCACGGGGCGTGAAAATCGAGTGCTTGGATGGAGGTCCCGGGCTTAGTGTTTAGTCGGAATTTTTGTTGGCACGCTGGCGCCGCACCATGTCGTTGGGTCATCGGTAAGGACGGGGCGGAAGCACGCGGCCTGCGTTCGGTTCCGACTGGCCAGACGTCGGCGTCATGCCGGCGGCGGCGGCCAATTCGGGGCGTCTCGCCCCAACAACGCCCCCGTCCACAGATCCGTGGTAGCTGCCGCCGTCACGCACCTCTTCAACCAGAACGACGGTATAAAAGCGGGTTGAGCCAACGAGTGAAGCGCCTGAATGCACGGCATATATCGCAAGAAAAGGAGCGGTATTATTTCGTTATCAAGTGTGTGTGGTGCAAAGCCCCCAGAATACATAGACAATTTCTCAACCTTCCCTTAGGCTGGGGTTTTTCTTACCCCTTCCCCAAAGGAATCTTAGTGCTAGGAATGGTCCAGCCGCCGTAGGAAGGGGATTCTAATATTAGGGATGTTTCAGGCGCTTTAGGGAGGGGATTTTGATATAAGGGATGTTTCGGCCACCGAAGAGAGGAGATTTTGATATAAGAGGTGTTTTGGTCGCCGTAGGCAGCTACAGCAGCGCAGCGCCTACTTGCATAGCTGTTCATTGGTCCTTTTCGCATCTTTCCCGTGATTTAGTCGAGATCATTCCAGGTAAGGGCACCACGCCAGGTCAAGTGAGCTCACCTTCAAAAATATTCCAAGTAGCAGGAGTGACAGCATATTCAAACTAATGACCTGATATTCCTACCACATGTTCGGGCCATCGAGTATTACAACATGTCGCAACGGCCAACGGGATTTTTTGCACCGATGACCTACGGACAAGCAGGTATGGGTTATGACATCCCCACTGTAAGCCTACATTCTAGAATACCTTTTTCAGTATATTTGTCTCTGATAAACTCCAAAATGTCAAAATTATGGGTTCATGACTTATTCCCAACCTTTAACACGCGCATTAACGGGGGAGACCACCCACCCAAGTTTTTTGGAGATAGCATAAAAACGGTGGCGTGTAGCGCTGCCGTACTTGGCATGCCTTTTTATCATTTGTACAACTTTTGTCAAAATTTTAAGGTTAGATCATCTCAGGTCAGTCACCAGTACAGGTCAAGTGACCTGGCCTCAAAAAAAGTTTTGAATAGCATAAGTCAGAACAGGGTGAATCCCATTAAATCCCATTAAACTCATATCAAATAATAGGCCCACTGAGTTCTCTAAAATGTGTATGGTTTTTATATCGATGACCTAAGGGCAGTTGCGAGCCATGACCTCTCCATTGGAAATAAATGGAAAAAATGGTTTTAACTGAATAACTTAGTAACGGAAGATGATACAGCGTTTGTTTTAACTTCATTAGATTTGTCTTGTCTTTGCAATTCTAATGATATGTATTTTGATATAATTTGACCTTGACCCGACCTCAGGTCAGGTCAAATATCATATTTGACTTGATTTGACCTAGCAAGGCCATATTATACATCATTCGATTCGGCTTGCTGCGAGGATTCAGTTTTGAGGCCCACGTAGACAGTGGCCAGCGAAATGCTCAGGTCTGCTGGCTGCACTCGTCATTCAAGGCACACCATTCCAAAAACAGTTCCGGCACAAATGGCCAAAAGTCTCACGTTTTAATGGTGAGGTACTGCATCAGCATTTACGGATTCTGCAACTTAACTCAAGCACGTTGCATACAAAATCATCAGCTTTGGCGCTAGAATGATTCCTGGAAGACAAAAAGCAAACATCAAACGTTATTCGCACATTACGATGGCTTAGAGCCGAGCAACTGGTGCAGTACGACACTGAGTGCGCTGTGGTTCACGCGTACTGAAGAGATTGAGTGAGCTGCCCTTGCCTCGCTTCAAGACCGAGGCAAGCAGGACGGCGGCGATTGTGTTATCTAGGAGTTCTGTTCGAAATACAATTCGACACTTATGGTATCTTCAGACGTGCCTTGAGAAGTGTTATGGTGAATGGGGGTGTGGTGCAGATTCAGGAAATGTGTGGCTGAACATGAACCTGGTGTGTTTTTGTATTTCTCTTTATGTCTGCTGAATGCCCTTATACCAATATCAACGTTTCCTATATACATTTCGTATTTCAATTAAGAATAAATCATTGTGAAAAGTCATGGTACCGTGGATCTTTGACGAAATAAATATGCACCCTTGACCAAAATGTCCTCTCCCATCGGAAATCCTGGATCCGCCCATGACCGCCAATGATACAGGCAAGTTTTTAGAGGACGCGTCGACCCTCTCCCTGCACCACTGGTACCTGCTCATGCTCTAGGACGAAACTTCACCTTGTGCTCAATGAGAGCGAGGTAATTGTGTGTGAGGTTGCGGGACGTCCTCAGTGAGAGCGTCCTTACTCCAGAGGGTGTGAGCCGGCCATCGGCGTCGGTCCATTTCCCCACTGCGTGCAAAACGACGCAGTCCTGTGGCCGCCCAGTGCGTACCCTTGGACGTTGTTTCCGGAACCTCAGCCAGGAAAAATGAATGATGGTTAATTTGATGAAAAGATACCTGCTTTTCACTGAAGGTGCTTAAACTTGAAGCGAAGATAATTTCCTGAAATATACTCCTCTGTATAGTGATGTGACTTCTCGTGCGATGGGGTTGCACCTGGAGTATCGTATCGACCACATGAACGTATTGAAACAAATATTATATTTAGTTCGACTGTTTGCGGTAAACAGAGGTACAGCCGCTGCAACACCAGCATCAACTTCGCAGCGGGGGTGCTGTCATGTTCCATGCGATGGGAAATAGTTCTCATCCCCATATTCATCATTGGTTTCATAATAAGTGATGATGAGAACGGCGTCACTGTTAGGGGCGGATCCAGGATAAAGGGGGGGGTTCAAACCGGTCACGCTCCCTCTAAGCGGCTAAATTTTACACATTAAAAGAAAATCCGGGCTGATTCTCTTGAAATGCGCTGTTATCATGATTTCATTCGGGTTTGCTTCATTCCTCCTAAAGTTTGGATTAGATCCACCTCTGCGGCCTGCAGACTATAATGGTTGGATTGGTCATCCTACATCAACCTCATCTTACATGCATCGGTGATCTGTTCTTTACCGCATTCCGTCCTTCCTGGTAGTCTAAAGAGAATACTCTCATGAAGGCCTGCGTCTGAATCCAGCACCAACAGCGTGCTTAGTAGGTACTTGTGTCTTGACCTACGGCAAGACCCAACACATTGGGGGGGCGGTCCAAAATTCGGGGTGCCGGGTGGTTTCTGATTGGCGTAACTGTCCTCCCGCGAATTCCAGAAGACATCGTCATGAAATTAGTATTTGTTTTAGCTTCGGGCTTTCGGCATTTGCAGCAAAATAAGCCCATGCTTTTTTGTGTAAAACTGTCGCCCGGACATATCAGCCAACTGCCCGTATCAACATGTCAATTTTCAACGGAGCGACATGATACAAGTGGAAGGTCCTGTTCCTGCTGTCAACTAGTCTACCGTTATGCACGTGGATTGCCAAAGTGGTGCCAGTGTCGGCTGTAACGCCTGACATTGGCGGGGGAACAATCACATTCCCAAGGAGGGTCCACCACTGCCTTTCCGCCTAGCCTTTCCTCGTTGTGCGCTCCAGGCATGTGAAGGATCTTCACATTGCAGTTTCCTAAGACCGCGGGGCGCTGACGCTCTTATAAGAGATGTGCATTGGCAAGGCCAGCACCCGTGCAATACATACCTACTGCTACCGTCATTGCAGGCATTGGTAGAGATCCGGGGGTTGGGGCGTCAGGATCCCCAGGATTTTTAGTCTCCCATAGGCTTTGCATAGGAGCTCGTATTGCTGACCAAGCGTTAGCCCACACAGGATCGTTAACCCCTGGATCGAGAATAGATCTCCAACCTTGATTGCAGCTTTGGCAGGGGTGTGGATTTTTATATTTTTGGGGGTGCCCAGGCACCCCCAACCAAAATGTGTTACAAAGTCCTAATGAAGTGCTCAAAGAAGAGCAAAAATTAATAAATACGTGTTACAGTGTTATAATGACATTCTGCTTCTGACCTACAGCCCAATATTTTACAAAGCAACGGAAATCCTCAGGCATTATGGACAGTGGCGGATCTAGCCGGCAGGTTTGGGGGGCAATCCAAAGTCGATAAAAAACGTCAAGCGGTGAGGGTATCCCACAATTTAACAGACGGTAGGTTTTGGGAGTAAACCCAAGAGGCGATAATAAAAACGTAATTTGACGTTCATCCAAGGCCCGAAAAACACGGTCAGTTACAGTAAGAAGCGCTGTATCGGTCGAGTGGTTCGCTCTGAAGCCGTGCTGGCTGGCGCTGAACAGGTGATGAGTGGAAAAATAGGTGAACAGCTGATCGTAAACAACACGTTCTATGATTTTTCCTATAGTTGTTAGTATGGAGATGGGCCGGAAGCAGCTGAAATCGTTGGATTTGGCCGATTTACGAATAGGGTGAACTATGGTTAGTTTCCAAGTATCGGGCTTAACGTGGCTGGTGATGCTAGTGTTGACGATGTGGGTTAACACATATCTCAGAGGGTGGATAAACATCTTTATAAATCTAATACACAGTCCGTTGACACCACAGGAAAAAAAGAGTTCTTCATTCAGTTGACTATGGACTCCAGGCAGTCCGGTGTGATTGGACACAGCTCCAAGCACCAGTGTGAACGCGAGGGAGGCGCACAGGTAGATCGGGGCCGGATGAGCCTACGGATCGCGATGTGTTTACACCAATCTCGGCAAAGTATTTGTTGAGCGTGTTGAGTATTTGTTGAGATATAAAGCTTTATGCTTTATTAAACCGAAATGTTTTAGTGTCATGGTTCATCATCTGACTTGTAAAACCTTTCCTTGCAGAAACAGATGAGCAAAAACTCGCAATTCTCGTGAGTATATCCAGCTGGACAGTGCCAAAGAGTTTGAAGATGACTTGTCAGCCACCACCCAGAAAAATCAATTCGTAAAATGTGGCACCCTCCACGTTGAGGGCGTTAACGTTGTGAACTTGGAGGGGCTGCCGAAAAGTGAGTAGCTGTTGGTGCGGGCAGCAAGCTTACCCCTACTACATCAGAAATATCCGGACCCGCATCATGAGGAAGCCCAGCTGCGCAAATAAGCAGGAAAATATTCAGAGAAGGGTCGCCGTTACCAATCCGCACCCACCAGCGACTAGTACGCATCAAGAATGCCACTGGCCTGGAGTGAGTCTGTGGCTGTGACGTGCAGTTGTTTTGTTTATCGAGTGGTTTTATGATTCAGAGTGTCTGATAAATCCATGAAAAGTAGACACATTTTTCAATGTAAAATAACAATTAAGTTAACATGTCCAATGAATTTTTCGCGTACTAGGCTGTGGAACATTTGATAATCAGTGACTTCAGTCCTCAATCACTCCTCTGTGGATTGCTTGGCTTCTTTCAGTCTGTGCTCGAGAGGAACTGTGCACGTCTGAACAAGCTTAACCCTCGCCCCACCGGGGGCCATCGATGGCCCCCTAAGGTTTTCGGGATAGCAGAAAAACGAAGAGGCGCAGCACCGCGGTTCACGGCTTTACCTCTCACTGCATCATTTTGCCATTATACCTGACATTTTTTACCCCGGGTCACCCAAGGTTAGGTCACCAGACGAGGTCAACCAAGGTCACCTCACTTCAACTTTAGAGCTCTGTAAGAGCTACATTTCGAAGTCGATCGATTTTAAACTTCCTACACTTTATGGCCCCTCCAGGGTCTACAAGGCGTATATCCGGGATTTTTCGATTTTGTGCCCTGAGGTCAGGTCTCTAGGTAACCTCTCCCATTGAAAAAGCATGGGGAAAAGCTGTCTTATGATCTAAAAGTCACAAAAGCGATTTAAAATGCTCAGCTGATCAGAAAAGCGTTCTTGGACACCCTTTCACGGATTCCAGGGGCCATACTTGCCCTTTGACCTCTCCAAGGTCATCCAAAGTTACCAGGGGTCAAAAACAGTATTTTGACAATAACTTTTGACCTGTATAAGCTAAAGCGCTGAAACAAACACCATCGTGTTTGTCTCGTCATTGGCTTTCATTTGATATACGGTAAGGTCACTTTCTGACCTTTCGTGACCTCAGGTCATCTTAGGTCATGAGGTGATCTCTGGAGGTCAAACCACTGGCGGGAGGTCTTTACGTTTCACATAGCGGAAGAAGTACTGACAATTTCCTATCAAATGTAATTTACCAGACCTCAATAGCTCTAATGGCATAAGAGTTATGCCCAGTCTGCTCAAGCATTGCATATTTGAGGGAAAATAGCCGATCTTGACCTAATTTGACCTCTGGAAGTCAAACCATTGACCTGAGCACTAAAACATGTAAAGTAATTTCTTACTGAATTCACGCGAGCTTTCTATCACACTTTGCAGATTTGCGCTAACGCCCATATTTTCGGAGTTAGAGGGGGGCCATCGATGGCCCTGGTGGGGCGAAGGTGGCGCTGGACCCCCGGTGGGGCGCGGGTTAACACGCAGCCCGCTGGGGGGGTGCGAAATTCGCCTCTCCTCCTGGTTTTCCCAAGATAGCTCAAAAACAAAGAAACGCAGAACAATGAAACTTACAGCACCTTATTCCTGATCGATTTTACACATCTGACCAAATTTTTTAGTTAAGGTCATGTTAGGTCAAGGAGCTATTCAGGGTTAAGTGACCCAACCTCAAAACCTAAAATTACGAGTTTGAAGCAGCGCCCAGGGAACATTACACTCAAAAACACTTTTGAGATTGTTTTGATATTGATCTAAACATAAACCCTCCCACGGCATCGTAGGCCACCAGAAAACAACATTGTTATCTCTGAAACACCGCTTAAATCAGTGATGCATCTAGCACACCGATGTGAGACTCGCCTTTGTCTCCAAGATAGCATTTTCAAAGCTTACAGGATCTCGTAGATCACCGAGCGTGCATTGAGCACTTTCTCTGATCTACGAAAAGAAAGAGCAGGGATTTGAACTCAGACACTTAGATCTGATAGCCCTGCCATCTATCGTTGTTCTATCCTCTAAGATAGATAAACACATCCGCCGTCCATGCTGTTTATTTTAAGAAGCCCCCGTCAATTGGCCACTCGAACAGAGACCACAAACACACCGAAGTCCTCTAAGCCGGAGGACTTCTAGAGGTTTAAACCCTCTGAACTGAGGACACAACACCTTCCCCCTCTGAACATATTACATCTACCCCATTCCCTCAACACGCAGTGAAATGTGAATAGCACGACAGTACACACAAGCAGTCCTAAACACTCTACGGTTCAGGGCTGTAACGCTCAGGCGCGTAACGCAAACGCGCACCTCTACGTGGGCTATGAGGGAGGCGCTCCGGAACTGGGCGCTGGACACCTGGCGCAAGAACAGGGTTATGTTCAGCTGGAGTCTCGACATCACTACCAACAGGAGGAACCCAAGGACGATGCTCAGCCTCGAGCTCTGGATCAAACCGGTGCAGACACTGACCATGAACTGGAGAGAGTCGGCGCGCGTGTACGCGCTGTCCATCAGACAGTCTGTAGCTCACCGGGCCCTTCTGCGAAGAAATCTGCAGCGGCGGGCCGTACTGGCGCTTTTTCCCGAAGGGGACACGGACACGTACCCAGTCACCGGGCTGCCAAGTAGGAAGCGGACCGGTGCTCCTGTTGCACCTGGTGAGGTACTTGCCCTGGTAACGAGCGTGGTGCTCCTTCACACCAGCGGCGATCGTGTCTGGCTGAACAGAACACGGATCAGGAACGATCAGCTTAGTGCGCATATCACGGCCGCGCATAGCTTTGAACGGTGTCACTCCTGTAGCTGGGTGAACAGTGGCGCGGTACACCTGTAGGGAGCGTCGTAAGAAGCAAGTGCGCTCCTCTCCCAGGAGACGGGCGGTCTCCAGAGAGTCCTTAACGTGGCGATTATGCCGTTCCACAAGACCGCATGTCTGTGGAGAGTAGGGTGAGCTATGCATCAGCTTGATGCCATGTACTTGGCAGTACCTGTTGAACTCATGTGAAGTGAACACTGAGCCGTTATCTGTGAGCAGTGCGGAACAGACACCCTCACGACTAAAGACGGCATCCAGAAAGCTAATAACGGTTGCGGAGGTTACCTCGTGCATGAGAGCTACCTCCGGCCAACGACTGTAGGCGTCGACTAGCACCAGACCGTAACGTTCGGACACTGGTCCAGGCATAGGGCCAATCGCGTCCAGCACCAGCCTGGTCCACGGTCCTGCAGGTAAGTCCACCTGTTGCACAGGGGGCGAGAAACAGTGGCAGACTTGCTGTGCGTGTTGCAAAGCGCACAGTTTCGAATCAAAGTCTCCACCTGGCGGTCCATACCTGGCCACCAGTAACAGGCGCGAAGGCGCTGTTTTGTACGCACAGCACCGGGATGACACTCATGTGCCACGTCTAGGAGTCGGCGCTGGAGATCAGCTGGTGCAACGAGCTGATCGCCGCGGAATACCAAAGAGCCTGAAACAGAAAGCTCATTGCGTACCTGGAAGTAGGGCGACATGTGTGGGTCACGTCGGTTCCATCGGCCAGACAGAACACTGTCGCGAACTTGCGACAGAACCTGGTCAGAGGCAGCGGCAGCGCAGAGCTCATCCTCTGTTACAGCAGAAAGCTCGGTCTGTAGACCTAGAGCAGCAATCTCCACACTGTCATCGTCTTCCCAGCTGTCAACGACTGGGAGCCGTGAAAGGCCGTCAGCAACAGCATTGTCCTGCGAACGGACATGTTGAACATCAAAGTTAAAGGCTAGCAGTCGAGCCTCCCATCGAGCAATACGGCGGCCCACACGGGTAGAGCCTTTCAGGCCAAATACGCTTGTAAGTGCCTGATTGTCAGTACGGAGGAGGAACTTCCTTCCCCAGAGGAAGGGTCTCCACTTCTCAACTGCGTAGACACAGCCGAGAGCCTCCTTTTCCACGACTGAGTACCGGAGCTCAGCAGGAGTGAACTTCTTGGAGGTGTACGCCACGACCTCCTCCATCCCTGAAGCAGTTACCTGGCTAAGGATTGCACCACAACCAATATCGGAGGCATCGGATGTCACAATGGTGCGGAGGGAAGGATTGAAGAAAGC
Source organism: Lepas anatifera (assembly GCA_034440635.1). Classification (NCBI taxonomy): domain Eukaryota; kingdom Metazoa; phylum Arthropoda; class Thecostraca; family Lepadidae; genus Lepas; species Lepas anatifera. The sequence goes on from JAOTON010001666.1 coordinate 141,363, forward strand.
AAGTCCCTTGGAAGCAGAGATTTCACTCATCACAGAGCGCAAAGCCTGAGAGAGAACCGTAGTCCACTCAAAGTGCTCTGCCAGCAGCGCATCTCTGAGGATGGCTGTCTTGTCAGAAAAGTGCTCAATGAAGCGGGAGTAGTAGCCCAGAGCACCAAGAAGGGACTTCAGCTCCTTCTGTGAAGTGGGATCTGGCATGTTAAGCAGTGGGCGAACACGCTCAGGATCCACAGCAAGCTGTCCTGCAGAGATCCTTAGACCGAGGAACGGAATCTCAGTCCGAGCTCGAAGACACTTAGTCTCGTTCACCTGTACGTTGTGCGCTTTGAAGATGGCCTCAACCTGGGCCAGCGACTGGTCATGTTCCTTACGAGAGGAACCATGCACTACCACATCATCAAGATACACAGTCACGCCGGGAACACCTTGCAACATGTCCATCATGATCCTCTGGAAGCATGGTCCAGAACTACACAGGCCCTGAGGTATGCGAGTCATACGAAACAGGCCTGCATGTGTCAGAAACGCAACGAGGTTTCTCGAATCAGGATGCAGCTCGACCTGATGATAAGCATCCTTAAGGTCAAGAACAGTGTACACAGAACTCCCCTGTAGGGAATGAAGCACATCATCCATATGAGGTATGGGGTACCCGTCAGTTACCACAGCTTGGTTGACCTGTCTAAGGTCTAACAGAAACCTGATGTCACCAGATTTCTTACGCCCCACCACCACAGGAGATACCCAGGGACTGGCATCCACACGCTCAATGATCCCTGCAGCCTCCATCTCAGAGAGCTTAGCTGCAAACTCATCTCTGACAGCAAACGGAAGGCGTCTCAGAGGCTGTTGGACAGGACACACAGAAGGGTCAACAGTCACCTGATGCATGTACCCTTTGATGCAGGGTTGAGGTACCTGTGGCTGGTTACGTAACCCTGCCCCTGTAGGAGAAGGGGCTCCCCCTGTAGGAGCACTCTGGTCTGAACTCGACCCTGGCACTGGGGGAGTCACAGCACACACTTGTCCATCCACAACATTGACACGTAACAGCTCCATCAAATCAAGTCCCATAAGGGGAACACCCTTCTGAACTATGTACACTTTCACAGGCTTTGTACAGCCCTCTATTTTCACATCAGCAATGCCAAGAACTGAGAGTTTGTTACCAGAGTAACTGTGGAGCTTCACATCAGTGGGACAAAGAAACTCGGGGTCTCCACCCCACACATCCAATGGTAGCAGTGTAACAGGGCTACCTGTATCCACAACAAAGGTCACAGTCTTACCATGAACCTTCACGTCTTTGGTCAGGTGTGAGCCAGCAGCACGTACAGACATTAATGTCACTGTACTTACAGTTTTAGTAGATTTACACACTCTGGCAAAGTGGTTTACTTTACCACACTTAGCACATGACTTGCCTCTTGCTGGACATGCACTGTCATTAGGATAATGATCAGCAACGGCTCCGCACCCATAACACACAAAACCTGGCCCTGGAGGGGGCACGTGTAGTGTCAGAATGTGGCTTCACCTTTGGGCTGTATCCCTTATGTGAACTAGCCTGCCTGCCTGTAGGCAGACGCTCCTTGAACGAAGGCTTGGGTGCAGGATTCTTCCTGACGAGGTTACTTGAAGTTGAAATTGGGGCAGTCATACTTCTCGCTTCTTCATGAGAGCGTTCATAAGCTTCTGACAGAGAACTGACTTGCTCCAGAGTGAGCTTGGGATCCTGAAGGAATCGTTCACGCAGGTGGGGGTGTACCGTAGCCTCTACCACCTGGTCTCGAATCATTTCATCAGTCAGGGAACCAAACTGGCAGGAGGTGGAGAGGGACCGTAGGTCAGCTATGTAGTTGGCTGTGCTCTCCCCTACCTCCTGACGACGCTGGCGGAACTTGAAGCGTGAGGCTATGGGGTTGACTTGTGGCGCAAAGTGACCGTCTAGTCTCCGCATAGTGTAGTCGAAAGCGGATTCCCCATCCAGCTTGGCTGTCTCAGGTAAGGAGCGAAAGATTCTCTGACCCTCCGGCCCCAGGCAGTGGAGGAGTAGAGCAACCTGCCTTTCATCTGAAAAGGTGTTGCCTCCAACTGCCATCATGTATGTATTAAATGAAAACTTCCATTGCGAGAAAGGCATGGGCGGACGCCCAGGATGCGGCAGAAATGGCGCGGGCGCATGTATTCCGTCCATTTGAACAGCGAAAGTAGGGGCGGCGGCGAAGAATGCAACTGTAACTTGTAGTTAATAATGTAATTGTGTATGTAAATACTTGAAATGTAATGTAATTCACGTGTATCTCATACTGGTCGCCATGTTCTATCCTCTAAGATAGATAAACACATCCGCCGTCCATGCTGTTTATTTTAAGAAGCCCCCGTCAATTGGCCACTCGAACAGAGACCACAAACACACCGAAGTCCTCTAAGCCGGAGGACTTCTAAGGGTTTAAACCCTCTGAACTGAGGACACAACAATCGTCAGAATCGAAACTTCCCTTGCATACGATAAGCGCCTTTGGCAGCGGTATGGTCAGGCGACGCCGCGCGTGCTGTGCCGTGCGCGCGCGGATGAATACCTATTATGTTTTTGCGCCAATACGATCCAGTGAGTAAAGCTTCTTTGTGGAGTGTGGGTGGCTTGCATAAGTCTGTGCTAATATTTGCTGCAATTGTGGTGGGAGCGTTTGTGCTATTTAAGGTGGTGTTGTAAGGTGCTGTTGCAGGGCCTGCTTCCTTGATCCATATAAGGGAAATAGGAGATCAAGCCTTCAGCGTCTGTCTCGGGGCTGGGGAGAAGGATCATCCGCACCGTATCGAAAATCAGTAACAGGTGTACCGCGTTGTTGGCTTACCCAATTGAGCCAAGGTAGAGTAAGAATTCCACATTTATGTGCAGGAAATTGAGCTTGAAAAATATTGCCTTTCGGACAAAAAAGTGTACCTAATGCCTGGTCTAAGCTGACCAATACTCTCATTGCTCGGCAGATCATTTAGCTCGGCATCAAGCTGGAGTCGGATCGCCCGAGGACAGTAAGTACATATCTACCTACCTATGCATCCTGAAGGAGGGGTGGCGTCGGCGTGGAAACTTGCAGAATATTTGCGGTACTAAGGGATATTTTGAAGTGGTCCCTTTCCAGTCAACGCTATGGGGTTAATGGTTAAGAATTTGAATATTGAGACGCGTCCCCTGCCCCTTGTTGCTACGCCCGTGGGGTAGATGGGCGGTGGGATGGATGGGTGAAAAGCGACATTTCAGGGGCGCTTCAATCTTTCAGGGGGCACCAAAGGTCGAACGGGAAGCACGTGTCCACATTTACCTCTGGATCCGCCTATGGTTCAGTACTGTGTGTTAGAGCGAGAGGCGGCCCCGAGCCCTGCGCGGGGCCCCACTGTCGCCGAACGGCTGCCGCCACCCATTACGGCAGAGCAAGTGCGCTATAAAGTAGTGCATACGTACGTTCATTAAGTGCTTTCACTGGCAGACACAGGAGTGCCGTTTGGGGGGGTGGCAACCCAGGAAAGTCGTGAAAACATTATTTTTCAACAAAATGGCTAAAATGGGTGCTTTTAACCAGTGACGGATCTAGGATTTCGTTAAGGGGGGGCCCAGGCTCGGAGGGCGCCGAACCTGAGGGGCGCCAATTTCAGCCGCGGATCTAGCCGGTCGGTTTGGAAGGGACAAACCACTGTCGAAAAGCAAAAAAAAAACGTCACGCAGTCAAAAGCTGCGCCACCAATATCACTTGCCGGAAGAATTTTGGGGTATTTCAGACGAAAACCCAAAAAAGGGCTCGAGGTACTTCTTCCTATCCAAGGCTGGCTATACTATAACTGAGAATTATTGGTATTTACTCCATGATTCTGATGAAGGGTTGTGCCCGAATATATAATCTTCAGTGTTTTTTACATTTCCGGATTCGAGGGGACAGGCCAGGGAACATCTTATCAAATTATATTCTGTTTGAAGTTGAGAGTTGAAACACCAAAATCTTGCTTATAAACTAAAAAGGAGTAGGGGAAAAAGGAGGTCGATCGCTTTGGGGGCGAAAACATAGTTTTGTCCCGAGCTTTTCCGTTTGGGGAATGCCATTTTTGCCCCCCTGGATCCGCCACTGGCCAATTTACCACCCAAAAGGCGGCCAGTGTCAATGAAAAACGCGTTTAAAAAAGGATTTGTAAATGCTTATTTTCATGAAGGCTTCCTCTTAGTGAAGACATCTTCGCGTTTACCATCAAGCATATTTCGGGCCAGCTAACGACTGGTACCTTGGTAGAAAATGCTGAAAGCACCCGCTGACGCTAACTGAAGCACGATGAGCAAATAATACAGTTATCTTCGGTCATGGCAAAAACTGGGGCGTAGTATCCACCACCTCCACTTATCACAGTTGTCCTGGCTAACGGCTCCATACTGAAATACCCGATTGACGCTAACCTGAGCCTCATAGGCCGCAGAACCTCTGCGGGCCTGGGCCCCTGAGTTTTTGGTGACTTCCCTGAGTTTATATCGAGTCCCCTCAGCTGATCTAGGACCGCTTTAGTTAACTAGGCTCTCACACTGAACTTGAAACCTATATGTCGCCGCTGAAGCCTATTAAGTTTTTCGGGGCCCTTTTATTGATATAGGGCCCCATCAACATGTCCTGGGCCCTCTGAGCTAAAAACTGGAGCTCTGAGCTCTGAGCCCCAAGCTGGATTAGTGTCCCTTAAGCTGGTCATTGTCCCCTGGGCTGGTATCGTTTTCGTTTAACTGATATAGATCCCTTCAGCTTGTTTGGGGCCCGCTGTGCGTATCTGGACACTAGTTCGGCGAGCCACCCAGCTAGTCTGGCCCTATTAGTTTTATGGGCCTTCTGAGCTTCTGCAGGTTCCCCTCAGAGTGCCTGGGCCCCATGAGTTGAAAACTGAACCCCTGGGTTAGTTTTGGGTCCCTGAGCCTATTTAGAAACCGTTTAGATAGGTAGGCACCCCACGCTGGTCTTGAGAATCCTGTGTTGGCACTGAGGTCAAATGAGCTCGTCGGGCGCCCTTATCTAAGTCCCCTTAACTGGCACGGGCCCCTCAGCTGATTTTGGAGACCCAAAATCCCTCCTACCGGATTCGACCCACGCCAGATTTCCTGACTCCCTGAGGGCCCCTGGGGGCCATTGCGGATTTTTCCAGGGATCATGGCTGGGGTCCCTCCCCCGAAACAAAGCTTACAACATGTCTCTGTCTATATACTCTAGCATCTGCCAGAGTTGAGCTAGAATCATTTTTAGGCACACTTCGCTTCCTCTCGTTACGGCGAATCATCAAATAATGCATAATATGACTATACTAGGTCAAAACAAAAAAATGACCTGACCTATGGGTAGGTCAAGGTCACCATCTAGCCTAGCATAGTCAGTATGCATATGAATCAAGTCACAATAGCAATAAAAATGGTATCAAAATACGGGTTTTATCAATATTTCCTGCAAAGCAATTGACCCAAGTCTTAAAACCTGCTTAGGAAGCCCCAGATGAACTCTCAGAGGTAATATGTCTAAACTTGCAACATAAACCGATAAAGAGGCCGAGGATACTATGATTTGGGGAATCCGAAGGTATTCCAAGCGGCGTCTGCAGACATAGAACAATTTTTCGGCAAATTTCCGTTTTACCCCACGCATTTTCAATGGAGAGGTCATTATTCGTACCTGTCCCTAGGTCATCGATGGGAGAAATCCCGGGATAAATCTATTAGTACTTTTTGGGCCCATTATATGGTACAAGCTTGAATTCGATAGGTTCACCCTTTTCTTACTTACGCCACCTTAAACATTTTTGGGGTGAGGTCACTTGAACTGCGCCGGTGACCTGACCTGAGATGACACAACCTTAAATTTTGAGGGAAAGTTTTGATCAATGATAAGGGGTGACAAGTACTGTGTCGCTTCGCGCCGACGTTTTTTTCGTGCCACTGGGAGACCTCGAGGGGGTGTTCAAGCACCCCCCCCAACGGGCCGGAACGGGGCGTGAATACTCTAGAACAGGACTGAGGCCAAAAGGGAAGGCTCTAAACAATGTCTGCAATTTTTGAGGTCAAGGTCCTTCAAGGTCATTGACCTATTACGGCACAACCCAACAAATTAGGCCTAATTTACGCTATAACTAGCGCTGTGCCCAAGCTTACCAATGACCTTTGATCAAGCATTGATCATCAAGGCCAGTGACCTTTAAAATTGACCTGTAACCTGGATCTAAACACCGAATAACCTTTACTTTGATGTAATTGCATGCGTCATAATAGGTGTCGTAACATTATGCAACGTCATTTAGGGGCTGTCCAGGAGTACCTGTGCTCATCAGGGACACTTATGCTCTCTGGAGGGGCCTTTGCTTCGATGCGGCACCTGTGCCACCCAGGGCGCCTTCGCTCCCCAATGGACGCAACCTAGCTATCCAGGGGCATCTTTGCTGTTCCGGGGGTGCCTTTGATACCCAGTGGCCAAGGGGAGCTTTTTCTTATCCAGGTTCACCTTGGTATTTAGGGGCGTATTTTTATTCAAGGTAACCTATACTACCCAGTGGCGCCTACCCTATGCAAGGGGCGCTTAGGCTATCCAGGGGGCGGCAATTTGCTATACATAGGGCGCCCTTATGCTCTCCATGGGCACCTCATTCAGAGGGTGCCTCTGATATTCAGGGGCGCTTTTCCTATCAGCAGGGTACCTGTGCCATCTTGGGGCTATTCTTATCAAGGGACGCTGCTGTTATTCAGGAATACCTACACCACTGTCGAGGGTCGCCTTTGCTACCCAGAGGCGCCTTTACTTCTCAGGAAGTTTGGCGCCCGTGCTTTAAGGAATGCTTTGGCATCGATTGATTGCTCTATTATTGGGCTTAGGTGCGCGTGAACCTTGAGCTCATGTAGCGCCCATATTGTTGCTAAGGAACGCTTATGCTATCAAAGGGCGCCTTTACTATCCAGGGCCGCTGTTTTATTCAAGGCAGTCTGCTCTATCCACGGGCATCTGATATTTCGGGGGCGGTGCCTAGGTTATTCAGGAGGCGGTTTTTTTCTCCACAGGGGCGCACTATTGCTTTCCAGGGGCGCCGTTACTGCCCAGGGGTGTCTTTCTATCCAGGGGCGCATATGCTGTCTAGATGTATTTTTCAATCACAGACATGATTGAAATACATGCCCCTACGTTATCCTGGGTGCTTTTTGTCTCCGGTGAGGCGCTATTTTTCTCTTTCGGCACCAGTTTATTAAACGGCACCTATGCTGTCCAGAGAACCCTTTGTTATCTGGGGCTGCCTTCGCTGTTAAGGGGCGCCTTTGCTACCCAAAGGGAACATTTTACTTTAATGGAGTGCCTATTTCCATCTAAGCGGCGCATATGCTGTCTTGGAGCGCCTTTGCAAACATGGGGCGCACTTTTCTATCCAGGTGCGCCTTTGCACTTGAGGGGGTGCCTCTGCAATCCAGGAGGAGCCCAAAATAGATGGAGAATAAAAATTCTGAAATAAGGCGCTCGAACACTGAAATAAAGTGACTAGTTATCAGAAAGAAGCGCTCATCTGCTTAGCGGGGAGGACTGCTGGTTGGTGAGGGCAGCGTTCTCGGAAGTGGGGCGCACATACTGAAAAAGACACCCGGTTGCAGCGATGGAGCACTAAGCCTTCAGTTATAGGTTAACGAAATGTGGTTTAAGGCAGTCCATGCTCAAATTGAGCGCTCGAGCCCTGTAACAGAGCGCGCGACTGTCGGACAGGTGTGCCAAACCATAGACAATAGGGAAGCTGAAGATGGAAAGGGACACCTATGATATCCTGGGGGCGCCTGTACTCTCAGGTGAGGCGCTTGTTTTCTTTCTCAGGCGCCTAGTTTATCCATGACCGCCTATGCTGTCCAGATCATCTATTTCAAGAAGGGTTATTTTTGCTGTCCAGGGGCGCCTTTGCTATCCAAGGGCACATATGATATATGTAGGGCGCTTTATGCAGAGGGCGCCTAGGCTGTCCAAGGGCGCCGTCCTAACCAAAAGCCGCCTTTCACTTCCCTGAAGTGCCTATTTCTATGTAAGGGGTGCATATATTATCTAGGAGTGCCCTTGATATACGGAGACGCCTTTTTGTCCAGCGGCGCCTTTGCTCTTCAGGGACGCTGCTCCAATCCAGGGTAGCTGAAGATGGATAAGGGACATGTATGTTATACAGAGGGAGCCTGTACTTTCCAATGGGGCGCTCATTTTCCTTCTCAAGCACCTAGTTTATCTGGAGAGCGCCTAGGCTATCCAAAGGCGCCTTTACTATCGGAGGGGTGCCTTCCTAGGGGCACCTTTGCTGTCCAAAGCACTTGTGTCCAGGGTTGTCTTTGCTGTCCAGTGGCGCCTCCAAAAGTGCATATGATATCCGTGGGCGCTTTATCCAGTGGGTGCCTGGACTATCAAAGGGCACTTTTTCTATCCAAGGGTTGCATTTACTTTCCTGAAGTGCCTATTTCTATCTAAGGGGCTCCTATTCTGTCCAGGACACCTATGTTTCCCAGATTTGCCTTTGCTGCCCAGGGACGCCTTTGCTATCCAAGGGCACCTTTCTTAACCAAGGGGCGCATTTTGCTTTCCTGGAGCACCTATTTCTATCTAAGGGGCGCATATGTTATCTAGGAGCGCCTTTGATACCAGGAGGCGGCTTTTTGTCCAAGGGCGCCTTTGCTCTTGGGGGGCGCTACTCCAATCCAGGGCAGCTGAAGGTGGATAATGGGCATCTATGTTATACAGAGGGAGCCTGTATTTCCCAGTGGGGCGCTCGTTTTCCTTCTCGGGCTCCTAGTTTATCCAGGGGGCGCCTAGGCTGTCCAAAGGCGGCTTTTCTATCGAAGGGGTGCCTTCCTAGGGGCGCCCTTGCTACCCAGGGGCGCCTTTGCCGTCCACAGCACTTGTGTTATCCAGGGTTGTCTTTGCTGTCCAGGGGCGCCTTTGCTTCCAAGGGTGCATATGACATCCATAGGGCGCTTTTTCCAGTGGGCGCCTAGGCTATCAAAGGGCGCCTTTTTCTGCTCAAGGTGAGCATTTTATTTTCCTAAAGCGCCTACTTCTATCTAAGGGGCGCTTGTGCTGTACGGGGTAAATATATTACCAAGATTTGACTTTGCTGCCAAGGGGCGCCTTTCCTAGCCAAGGGCGCATATAATATCCGTAGGGCGCTTTTTCCAGTGGGCGCCTTGGCTATCAAAGGGCGCCTTTTTCTGCCCAAGGTGATCATTTTATTTTCCCAAGGCGCCTACTTCTATCTAAGGGGCGCTTATTTTGTCCGGGGTACATATGTTACCAAGATTTGCCTTTGCTGCCCAGGGGCGCCTTTCCTAGCCAAGGGCGCCTATGATATCCGTAGGGCGCTTTTTCCAGTGGACGCCTAGGCTATCAAAGGGCGCCTTTTTCTGCCCAAGGTGAGCATTTTATTTTCCTAAGGCGCCTACTTCTATCTAAGGGGCGCTTATGCTGTACGGGGTACATATGTTACCAAGATTTGCCTTTGCTGCCCAGGGGCGCCTTTCCTAGCCAAGGGCGCCTATGATATCCGTAGGGCGCTTTTCCAGTGGGTGCCTAGGCTATCAAAGGGCGCCTTTTCTGCCCAAGGTGAGCATTTTATTTTCCTAGGACGCCTACTTCTATCTAAGGGGCGCTTATGCTGTCCGGGGTACATATGTTACTAAGATTTGCCTTTGCTGCCCAGGGGCGCCTTTCCTAGCCAAGGGCGCATATGATATCCGTAGGGCGCTTTTTCCAGTTGGCGCCTAGGCTATCCAAAGGCGGGTTTCTATCGAAGGGGTGCCTTCCTAGGGGCGCCTTTGCTACCCAGGGGCGCCTTTGCTGTCCACAGCACTTGTGTTATCCAGGGTTGTCTTTGCTGTCCAGGGGCGCCTTTGCTATCCAAAGGTGCATATGACATCCGTAGGGCGCTTTTTCCAGTGGGCGCTTAGGCTATCAAAGGGCGCCTTTTTCTGCTCAAGGTGAGCATTTTATATTCCTAAAGCGCCTACTTCTATCTAAGGGGCGCTTGTGCTGTACGGGGTACATATGTTACCAAGATTTGACTTTGCTGCCAAGGGGCGCCTTTCCTAGCCAAGGGCGCATATAATATCCGTAGGGCGCTTTTTCCAGTGGGCGCCTAGGCTATCAAAGGGCGCCTTTTTCTGCCCAAGGTGATCATTTTATTTTCCCAAGGCGCCTACTTCTATCTAAGGGGCGCTTATTTTGTCCGGGGTACATATGTTACCAAGATTTGCCTTTGCTGCCCAGGGGCGCCTTTCCTAGCCAAGGGCGCATATGATATCGGTAGGGCGCTTCATCCAGGGGGCGCCTAGGCTATCCAAAGGCGGCTTTTCTATCGAAGGGGTGCCTTCCTAGGGGCGCCTTTGCTACCCAGGGGCGCCTTTGCTGTCCACAGCACTTTTGTTATCCAGGGTTATCTTTGCTGTCCAGGGGCGCCTTTGCTATCCAAGGGTGCATACGACATCCGTAAGGCGTTTTTTCCAGTGGGCGCCTAGGCTATCAAAGGGCGCCTTTTTCTACCCAATGTGAGCATTTCATATTCCTAAAGCACCTATTTCTATCTAAGGGGCGCTTATGCTGTCCAGAGCACCTGGGTTACCAAGATTTGCCTTTGCTGCCCAGGGGCGCCTTTCCTAGAACAGGGCGCATATGATATCCGTAGGGCGCTTCATCCAGGGGGCGCCTAGGCTATCCAAAGGCGGATTTTCTATCGAAGGGGTGCCGTCTTAGGGGCGCTTTTGCTACCCAGGGGCGCCTTTGCCGTCCACAGCACTTGTGTTATCCAGGGTTGTCTTTGCTGTCCAGGGGCGCCTTTGCTATCCAAGGGTGCATATGACATCCGTAAGGTGCTTTTTTCAGTGGGCGCCTAGGCTATCAAAAGGCGCCTTTTTCTACCCAAGGTGAGCATTCTATTTTCCTAAAGCGCCTACTTCTATCTAGGGGACGCTTATGCTGTCCGGGGTACATATGTTACCAAGATTTGCCTTTGCTGCCCAGGGGCGCCTTTCCTAGCCAAGGGCGCATATGATGTCCGTAGGGCGCTTCATCCAGGGGGCGCCTAGGCTATCCAAAGGCGGGTTTCTATCGAAGGGGTGCCTTTCTAGGGGCGCCTTTGCTACCCAGGGGCGCCTTTGCCGTCCACAGCACTTGTGTTATCCAGGGTTGTCTTTGCTGTCCAGGGGCGCCTTTGCTATCCAACGGTGCATATGACATCCGTTGGGCGCTTTTTCCACTGGGCGCTTAGGCTGTCAAAGGGCGCCTTTTTCTGCCCAAGGTGAGCATTTCATTTTCCTAAAGCGCCTACTTCTATCTCAGGGGCGCTTATGCTGTCCGGGGTACATATGTTACCAAGATTTGCCTTTGCTGCCCAGGGGCGCCTTTCCTAGCCAAGGGCGCATATGATATCCGTAGGGCGCTTCATCCAGGGGGCGTCTAGGCTACCTGGGGGCGCTTCATCCAGGGGGCGCCTAGGCTACTCAGGAGAGTATTAGTTCCCCATGGCGCAATCTTGCTATCTAGTGGCGCCTTTTCTTTGCCGGGGCGCTTTTGTTAGCTTTCTAAATTTCATCTGCAACATTTTACTGGGGCGCAAAAGACCAGTAAAGGCGTCTAATGTTTGGGCAGGGGCGCTTTGCCATGGTTTTAAGGAGTATGTGTTAATTCAAGTGGAATAAGTGGTATCTACCACCTTGGCGCACGAGATGGGTACAGGCGCGCCACTCATATCGGGCGCCTTCGGCGCCCGATATGAGCTAAGCTCTACTGGGGCGCTTGGGAGCTAAGGGGGGGCCCGGGCCCCTGGGCCCCCCTTGGATCCGTCACTGCTTTTAACCCTATTAGTGTAGGGGGCTCCAGAGGCCCCCGGACGGTTTTTTCTGGTGGCGTGGCTAAACCTGAATAGGTAGGTATCGCCCTCGTACTTTGTGACTTTTCCTAACTATCGATTTGGCATCAAGCAAAACTTAAAAGAAAGTTCTAAGTGGTCCATGGGCGACTCCAGGGACATGTTTTAGGGGGCATGTTAACCCATACGCGTCGGAAAGGGGGGGTCAGGGGGACCTGGCTCCCCACTTTTTGGCCAAAAATTTCCTGATCTAAGTGAAAATGAGAAAAAGCCGGACATTCTTATATCCAGCCGCTGCGGAAGGCAACGAGGAGCCCAAATTCGAACAGTTTTTGGTCCTGATGTTGAAAGTTTTTTGTCAGTATCAGGTTGAAGTTTGGCTGGCCCCCCCATACTTTTTTGCCGGTGGCGACACTTATGTGTTAACCGGCTATGAGAAGAACTGGCTCAACTGCGTCTTGCTCTATTTCTGGAACAAAATCACTTGTTTTTTTAGCGCAATGCAATGATTGCTTCGTTACTTTATCAATGTGCTCATATCGGCGTGCCTACTTTGTGGTTTTGTGTTCCAAGGGCGGCTCCAGGGATATATATAATTGGGGGTATTACATATCATTGTATAATGCTCTTTGATCAGAAGTAATTTTTTTAGCAAAGCGAAAGCTCTTGATATATGGTTGTAGATAGATTTTTGTGCTTAGTTTCGTTTTTGGGATCAGTGGCGGTGGCTGAGCGAGGTTTGGGTGGGGCAGTTGGTACGATAATGACTCGTAACCGCATTATTCTGTTGAAATGCTTGACTGAGGTACAGAAATAATAAAGATGTATGATGGATTTTGTATACTATATTACACTTACATGGATGCAAATCTACAGTTGCCACCAAGGGCGGATCCAGGAGAAAAACTGGGGGGATAATTTTCATATTTTACGAGACATGTACATCGATAGGGTGATTTCAATCGAACATTGGATATACCTATGGGTGTCCAATGCCTAATGGGTGGATTGTCCTGTGAGAGAGTCCCATGAGTGCCCTGTGGTGGATTGTCGGTAATGGAAGCGAGTACCTCCAGACCTGGGGCTGTATTCTCACCTCCATCGGTCGTAAGAATTGTGCAGGTGCGCAAATTTGCGATTCTGAGCTCTGCCGTAACCACGCATGCGTGGGATGCGGACGGGGTCGGTATTTTCAGCTCTGGGCGTACACAAAAACTACATTTTTATCTTTGGCGTACGGCAGAAATTGTCAGCCTCCCTGTGCAAGGCCTGCGTATGACTTAGGCAAACCATTGTCACGCACGGAAGGAGATGAGAATATCAAATTTGCGTACGTGAGTTATTTCTACGCAGTAGTTGGTACCTAAAATTGAAAATTGGCCGATTTTTTCGTACCTATTAGTTCGTACCTGAAAATTGGCCGATTTTTCTACTTACTAGCTTTTAAAGTAATACTTTAAAAGCTTATTTTAATTTATACTTTAAATACTTATTTTGAGATTGCCAATTTCGCCGGATGGCACTGCACTGCCTGGACAGTATACCGATTGATACGTCATATGGCCTAACCTAACTTGTCCTAACCTAACCTAACCTAACCTAACCTAACCTAACCTAACCTAACCTAACCTAACCTAGTTCCTAACCTAACCTATATGATGTAATGGTCTGACTAGGTCACATCACATGAAGGTCAAGGTCACAGGTCAAAACCATTCAAGATATTTGACCTAAGTGATTTCGGTCTGATGACGTCACTGGAAATGACGTATATAATGATATGATGTCATATTTAAGGTCATCCGAGGTCCAGGTCAAGAACATGTCAAGGTTAAAGGTCATAGGTCAAGGTTAAACCTTCGTTACCGGCCCAGAGTGTGCTACAATACAGGCCATAATGTACATTATTGGAAATATCACGTTGTGACGTCATAGGCCAATAACCTTGAATGACCTTGGCCCAAAAACTTCGAGAACATTCTTTGGGACCTTCCCTTAGTGACCTTAGTCCATTAGCAGCGCGGTCCCGACTTTTTCTGTTTTCACGGCCATTCTCGTCAGGTCCCCAGCACGGCCCAGATTTGACCTTCATGACCTCGTTTGACCTTGAAGATAAAAAATGACCGAACTTTCTAATTCAAGAATTTTCATTGACCTAGGTCAATGAAAGTTGCGCATAATGTAGATAACCACCGCCCCCACCAACTCTCTAAACAGTGTTTTTTAGCTCTCTTGGTGTCGAGATCTCAAGGGGGCACTTCAAGACCCCCCTTCCACTGCGCGTTAGTGCCAGACCCCTCTCCACTGCGCGTGTTAAACCCCAAACATGATGAGCAATGGGTTAAAACTTGTTTTTTTAGGATCGAAGGCCATCGAGGCTCTGTCTGACCAACTGGGCACAGACATATCGGCAATCACGTCTGCGGAAGCCGTCTGCCCACGGGTGCTGGGAAAAGAGGATCACTTCTCCGTACAGGTTGAGGACATAGAGATTGGGCAGGTGGAAAGCCTGGAGGAAGGGATCCTTCTGTGGGCGGTTGGCTTCACTGTCTTCGCCCAGCCACTGAAGGGTGACCCACGCAAACCATTCGCGGTGTTCATGCAGAGGTTTATCCTCCAAGGTTGACGACGGATCTCGTGTGCCCGCCTCATCCTGGAGACTTGCTCAGCGGATGGGTGTCGTCTGAGGAGCTCGATGAGGCGAGTGTTCGGTGTTGCTAGCCACAGTTGGCGATAGCACAGAGTTCAGCATTTTCTTTCATAAAGGGTTATTCATAAAGGGAGGAGCTCCAGCATGAGGCAAGTGTTCGGTGTTGCCTAGCCCCTGCTAGCGATAGCGCAGGGAAGTTCAGTGTGTTCACGCTGTTACTTCATAAAGGGTCTTTCATAAAGGGTTATTTCATAATGGGAGGAGCTCCAGGATGAGGCAAGTGTTCGGTGTTGCCTAGCCCCTGCTGGCGATAGCGCAGGGAAGTTCAGTGTGTTCACGTTGTTATTTCATAAAGTTTTCCGATTTTCAATATATGTTTGATGGTCACTAGAATGGATTTTTTATATACAATCAGAACGGGGCACCGATCGTTTTGAAATATGTGAATATTAAGGCTATGATCTTGGAGATCAGAGACAAATATAGATCTGAAGAGTCTTCGAGATTAAATTGCATGAAAACTATCTCGGAGATTCATGATCTGGAAGATCACGATCTACTTTAGTGCTAGTGGTGATCTTCGAGATCGCTCCTTGATCTCAAACTGTTTTTCAGTGTAGCAAACCGATCAATTTGAAAGCTCTGCAATATGATAAGGTCATTAGGGTCTACAAATCTGCTATCTCGGAATTTTGATATTGTTGACCTAAGATGGGGTCAATTTTTTGGCCCCCATTATAAAGCTATGGTGAGAAATAGAATGGGCTCGTTTTCAGTAAATACTGGATAGGTAAAGCTGAAAATCCTCAAACCGTCTATTCTTACCACGATCTTGACCATCAAGTTGAGTTTTTGAGCATCTAACTTCTCAAAGGTCACATCAGGTCACGGGAGCAGGGAGTGATTGTTTTGCCAATAACTTCTCACTGAATTGAGATAAAGCTCCCATTTTGCTTGCATTGTGCTTATATTGTCACGGGGAGTTTATTGATATGCAACATGACCATACCAGGTCACTCTGTGACCCTGACCTAGGTCGAGGTCAGGTCATTTTGACTATTTGACCTAGCAAAGTCATATTATACATCATTCGATTTGCCACGATGAGAGGAATCCAATGATGCATACAGATTTGTTCTAGCTCCTCTTAGGGCAGATCTAGAGAGGGGAACGTACACTGCTCTGTTGTAAGCCTATGAAGCCTTCTTTTACCTATGCTGACCTCAATATTGACCTAATATAAAAATTTTACTTATAAAATCTCTTCGTCTTTTCAAGAGCTTTCAAACGCCGCCCGTAATTTTCATTTAGCTTTTGTGGGGAACGAGATACGGAGGGGGGCGAAAAACGTCCCCCGAGCGGGGCGCGTCATGCAAGGGACCCCAGCGGGGCAGGCGCTTAGCCCTGTGTTAAGGCGCAGGCCTGTGCACGCCTAAACAGGCATGCGCCTTGCTCAGGAAAAATTATAGAAAAAATATAAAAAATAGAAAAATTATCTTAAGCGGCGGTAGTTTTCGAACGGCTGGATTTTTAAATATGTTCAAAACGTTTAAAGTTTCATTGTGCAATCTTGGAAGTATGGCACATGTCAGTGGAAGCGATAGCTGCACGGTCTCGAATAGTGATGGGCTGTTGCTTGGACCTTAATCCATCACCGCCTGAGGGGTCCGATCGGACCCCCTTGGTTTTTCGCAAATGATTCTGAGCCGATTTAGATGAGACCCGCGTCGCTTTGCACGACTCTAGGGAGATCAGTTTGACAACTTATGACCAAAAATTGACAACAGGTAGGTCAGGTCAACGAGTTATGACGTAATTTCTAAGTCCATGTAAGGCGATTCTGTTCTCACAAAATAAGGCTGACAAAACCAGGGTGTAACTCGGCTTCTACAAGAGTTAAATAAAGTTTCTAAACATTGTTCGAAAGCTCTTGAAAAATCGGTAAGATCAAAACCAAGCTCTCCAGAGTTCACCAAAGGTCACGTTTTGCGAAGTTGCTTGTGTCTATAACTTTTGAACGAAACAAGATACAGTCCCAAATGTTTTATCAATAAGCATGACCCAAGGATCAGGTCACGACGAGCACATGTATTACTTTTCATTCTAGGTCTCTGGTTCCCGAGGTGTAAGATATTTTCTAAATGGGTCTAAATGTGACCTATTTTTACTCACTGTAACGCCACGAATCAACGGATACGCTTCAAACTCGGATCCAGAGTGGAAGAGGGTAAGGAGCTTCCAGTTCTGTTTTAGTTTTTTCCGTATCACCTCCGGTTCCCGAGATCGTAGGGGTTCCATCACACCCCAGGCGGTGGTGTGTTTGAAAAGAGCCCAGGCAGAGCCGGGTTAATGGACAGTGCCATATAAGGGTGTGAATCAAATTTCTTTGGGAGTGCTCGGAAACCTGCAATTCAATAGTCATTTAGTGTTAAAATACCCTCTTACGCTTATTTTAACCTTTAAAATACCCCTTTACCCTTATTTTTAATCATTTTCAGAATTCAAAAGAAATTTGTGATGGCTAAAACAAAAATAAAATTATGTTTTCTCCTTTCATATGGCGGTCATTTACTTTTTAATTTGAGCACCCCCGATGATTTTTGGAAATCCACGCTCCTGAGCTAAGGGATAGTGATAGAACGGATCAAACATGCGACGCGGGGCATTTCACACCTTTGGCGCTATATCGCCATCCATAGAGTTCTACACCGCACCCACAGGCGTATAGTGTATATAACCATCACGTAATACCGGAAGAAGAAAAAACAGCCACCAGCTTCCCCCGCAAAAAAGCAACGGTCTCTTAAAATTCGAAAGCCGAACTCAGTAGCGGATTCAATTCTAGCCTGGCGAATTCTATCCAGCAGTCATAATTGTGTGCGAACATACAGGCGACGCTTCTGTATCAAGTTCAAACTAGCGGCGGTTTGCGACACTTCTTCCACTGCAATCAATATTTTGCCCTCGTCAGCACTTTTTCTCACGCGATCCAAACATCACATTTCATACTTCTCCAGCAACCGATGTACGAACCCTGTCACTAAGTAGAAGCAAGGGCAAACCAGCCAGCCTGGATCTCAAGGATGCCAGTGCAGCAAGGTTACTTCCGCAAGTCCCACCTCGTAACGTAGTCAAGACTCAAGAGGCTCTGGAATCGACTGGACTATAGAGTTCACTCCGTATCGATTAAGACTTCACTGCCTTCCGATTGGACCCCTCTTCTTTCGCAAATGATACCGCGTCGGTTTGCAAGCTTCTAGGGTGTAATAAACTTATGACCAAAAATTGGCATCAGTTCAGGTCAGATTAACGAGTTATGAAGTAATAACTAAATCCACGTACGACGATTATTTTCTTCTAAAATGAGGCTGACAAAATCAGGGTGTAAATCGGATTCTAAAAGACTCAGATCGAGTTTCTAAACATCATTCGAAAACTCTTGAAAAGAAAAGTCTGCACGCCGTCATTCATTTTGAGGTCAGGTCAATATTAAGGTCGCCAGAGGTCACCTCAGATCATGGATTGAAAATTTATTGTGTCTATAACTTTTGAACGAATCAAGAAAAAATAGTACGTTTGGAAGCATAGTAATGAGCATGACCCAAGGATTCGAATGCTATGCAGCATAACAATAAAAGGTCATCATTTGACATTGAGCTAAGACCAAGGTCATGATGTGGCCTTAAAAGATAATGCTGCATAGCACTTCAATCCTGGGGCCAAAACACACACGTTGCTGTTTATTGTTTCTGGGTCTAATGACTCCCGAGATATAAGGGATTCTCTAAATGGGTCTAAATTTGACACATTTTGGCCCTCTGTGACGTCACAGGTCAACGGGTATGGTTCAAACTCAGGTCCAGAGAAGAAGACGATAAGGTCCTTCCAGTACCGTTTCAATTTTCCCCTATCACTTCCGGTTTCCGAGACAGTACGGGGTCCGATCGGACCCCCAGGCGGTGGTGTGTACGAGAAGAGTCCAGGCGGTGCCGGGTTAACATGCGGTGGTGATTGATTCATTGCGTCTTCACCTTGCCTTGTCACTACCGCTGACCTTGGGTTGACGCATCACCACAGGCGGCAGGCGATGGGAATGGTGACGATGAAGCGGACTCCGTACACGCCGCGGTGACCCTGAGTTTCATGGTGACGCACACGGGTGCAGATATGAGTGAAAGGAATGCGACAGAAGATAAGCTGAAGCCATTGTCTTATTTATGTGGAAATTGCAGATGCCTCAAGCGCAGGGAAGGTAGCGCTTAGAGACGTATACTTCAGGATAAAGCTTTAACAGACAAGTAGTTTTTGGCTTTTTGCATGCTGTTTTCATAACCAGCAGAAAAAGAAAGCACAACTAACAGTAAAATGACTTGTATTATTTTAAAGTATTTATATCATGGTCATGTTTTATTCATACGGAGTTTTTATGACATCAGGACTTAGGACGAGCGTGAAGTTTTATTTCCCATCTCGGAATGCCACGGTCATCATTTGTACCTATCATTTCATTATGAATACCATGTTTTACTTATTTGATCTGAGCTATAAGTGGGGCTACCTGTTGCTCATTTACGTAAAAAATAATCAAACAGCCTTTAATGCAGCACTTCTCATGACATTGGGAATTCATTAATCGCTGAAGTTGATTTAAACAAAATGGGCATGGTTCTGGCAGTGATATATATATATATATATATATATATATATATATATATATATATTCATTTATTTATTTATTTATACATGTTTCATTAAAAATAACAGCATATCTGGCGTTGATGTGCTTTTTCGAAAGAGATTCTATCTTCCTTATTACCTTTTTTCCCTCAGAGGAATAGTTGTTTAAAAGTGTGCCTATAGTATCATCACGTAACGTTTCATCATTCCTAATGACATCTTCAGACTGATACATAGGCGCTAGGCATGACACTAAGTAAGATATTATATACAATAAGATTATAGAATTAGCGTATTCAAACATTCGTATCGTGTCGGGGCTAAAAGTCAGAGACACAGGTTTCTATTTTGGCATCGCAACAATTTAAAATTATTTTACAGGCAAATGAGTTTCAACAAGAGGCACTCCCGCAGCAGCTAAGTAGCAGCTTCATATTTACAACATTGAAGTTCTACTCCCTAGGTGCTAGAGGCTGTCCATCACACAGCTGAAGTGTGCCTCGCATATCCGACTGGCGATTAATGATTGGGTCTTTATCTTTTATATGCATGGTTTCTAAAATCTTCAGTTTCCACTTTTTAGAACACCTATGAAGAATTGAAGCATTTTCCACCATAGCCGCTCTTGTTAGGGTCTTGTTGTGGTTTGATTTTACGTGCCGTTTAGGTGCACCATCTTGCAGATGCATAGTGATTGTTCTTGATAGTGAAGTGGTAGTATGGCCAATGTAAGAAGCGTTCGATCGGTGCGCACAGTCACCGAATGGACAATTGAATTCGTATACTACATCATTGGCCTTCAGGGTTGAGTTGTCACTGGATAAGTTGTTTTTCACGATTAGGCCTGATATCTTTGGACTTTTGTAATAAATGGTCGATTTGATGGTGTCTTGAGAGTTCACTGGTTCGCAATTCCTTGATACTATGTTGCGTATTACCTGCTCATCGGTCTTGTATGCGGTTGACATGGTCCCTTTGTAGAAGAGGGTGATGTTCTTCTGTGTAACTTGCTCGTTACTGCCGTGATGGGCGTTGTCGTCTCCAGCATTAGTTCCGGACGGATGTATCTGTTGTTCAGCATGCGCTTCAACTTGCTCTTCTGCGTGGTCAGTATCCTGATGGGAAGGGGTCACCGCAAAGTGTTTGTAAGCTGCCGTCTGACCTGGTCGTCGATCGCGGTCATGCTGTAGCTGTTGCTGGCAAGTATGCTTTTGATTCTGGTTAGTTTCTGGTGAATGAGGGGCCACGTACCGCAATGTTTCAGCGCCCCGTGGACGTAGGATCTCACGACGCTCTCTTTGTATCGATCAGGGCATTCGCTGATCCCATTGAGGCATCTGCCGTTGTCTGTCGGCTTTCTGTAAACGGATGTGGTGAACGCCCCGCTGAAGGCGTCAACAGTTACGTCCAGAAATGCGATGCAGTTATTAACGGATCGTTCAACTGTGAACGGAAGGACTGAGTTTTGTTGGAGTTTGGTCCTCAAAATTTTAAGTTCTTCCTCGATTTGGATGTCTAGAAATATGTCATCTATGTATCTGCAGTAGGTGAAAGGCTTGATCTCCATCCTGTTAATTGCTCTGGTCTCGATATGGGACATGTACGCTTCAGCAAACAGAACGCCGAGCGGTGAACCCATGGCGACTCCATCGACCTGGCGGTATATTCTACCCTCGGGGCAACGGAAAGGTGTACTCTTTGTACATAGCGCCAGTAACTGCTCGAGACACAACAAGACCCTAACAACAACAACAACAACAACAACAACAACAACAACAACAACAACAACAGCAACAGCAACAGCAACAGCAGCAACAACAACAACAACAACAACAACAACAACAACAACAACAACAACAACAACAACAACAACAACAACAACAACAACAGCAACAGCAACAGCAACAGCAACAACAACAACAACAGTAAACAACAGTAGTAGGGAGAAAACTTTACAACAACAACAACAACAATAATAACAACAACAACAATAACAACAACAACAACAATAACAACAACAATAACCACAACAACAAGAGCGACTATTGTGGAAAATACTTCAATTCTTCATAGGTCTTCTAAAAAGTGGAAACTGAAGGTTTTAGAAGCCATGTATATAAGAGATAAAGACTCAATCATTAATCGCCAGTCGGATATGCGAGGCACACTTCAGCTGTGTGATGGACAGCCTCTAGCACCTAGGGAGTAGAACTTCAATGTTGTAAATATGAAGCTGCTACTTGGCTGCTGCGGGAGTGCCTCTTGTCGAAACTCATTTGCCAGTAAAATAATTTCAAATTGTTGCGATGCTAAAATAGAAACCTGTGTCTCTGACTTTTAGCCCCGACACGATACGAATGTTTGAATACGCTAATTTTATAATCTTATTGTATATAGTATCTTACTTAGTGTCATGCCCAGTGCCTATGTATCAGCCTGAAGATGTCATTAGAAATGATGAAACGTTACGTGGTGATACTATAGGCACACTTTTAAACAACTTTTCCTTTGAGGGAAAAAAGGTAATAAGGAAGATAGAATCTCGTTCGAAAAAGCACACCAACACCAGATAGGCTGTTATTTTTAATGAAACATGCATATATGTATATATATATATATATATATATATATATATATATATATATCAGGGTAATAGAGGACGGGTACACCAAAGTTTAGTAGTGCAAGCCGCTAGATAAGCGGATCAAAAATACAAAAATATAGCTATATTGCCACAATTTTCTCTTCAAAATTAAAAAATGTCTCGAACGTGATGAAAACAACAGCTAAAAGCTCAAAAGAAAAATTAAATGTATTTTTGTCTCCATCATTTAGGAGAAACTGGTAGATTCCTCCAAATTTCTTCCAAACTAAGACTAAATATGGGCGCTCCAAAATAGCGGCAAACTCTGTGCTTTTTGTTCACTCAGTTTTCAATAGAAATTGACAACAATTAGGTATCGGGGACATTTTTTTGTTGCAAAGCTATTTATTAGACAGTTTGGATTGCAGCGGATGTGAATTAAATTACGAAAACTTACCGAGATTGATTGCAGTCAGTTTGAACCCTCTCTCCTTTATCTTTTTTAAGGAAAAGGCATTTTTGTTCTCAAGAGTCAAGATACTGACTGCGTGTTGGCCATATTTGTGTGCCAAAAAAGGAACTCACTAAATAGAGTGAGTTCTTGCAGCTTGTTAAAACAAGTGATTGGAGTCCAATTTGTGGAGAAGCCTTTCTTCCTTCCTGAGTTCTTGGTCAAAAGTTCAATCTAGGCAGGTAAGTTTGTATTCTGACTCCACACTGAATGATTTTGGTTACCTAACAACTCTGATTGCCTGGTTTGCTTTAGTTTGAAGACTAGCAACAGCTATATTGCACTCTGTAAACCAAAATAGAGATGAAGTGAGGTGAAATCAGTTAAACCTGTGCAAGGTTTCAGTAGTGTTTATGTTTTTTGTTGAGCGGCTGCAGCATCAATTGTAGTCTACGCTGGAACACATTCCTTGTTCTTGGTGTGTTCTCCCAGATGTGTGACATGTGGACTCTGATATCAAGGCAGCATTGAGTAATCCAAAAAATTCTTTCTGATGTGGAAAAGAAAATGGTATTTTTCTGGTCCTGTTGCAGCTGTGATCCAAAAACTTATTAAGTGTGATTTCTTGAGACGCTAACTTGTGAAAACTTTCATATGTGATGCGTCTTGGGTACCAGCAGTGAGTTATTTCCAGCAGTCAAGATTGCTTAACTTCTAAGAGTGACTTTGTAGGTTATTGAGCTGCAGTACTTGTTTTTTATAGGTGTAAGAAATAGTCCCAGTTTCCATTCATAGTCGAGCGTGGCCACACATAGTTTTCGGATGCAATCAATATGCTTAGAGCTTTTGGCAATGGTAACCATTTTCAATCCAGTTCTTGTAAATCCACATCCAACAAGATCTGGCAGGATTTGGTATTGTGATGGTAAAGATTTCCCTTACAGTGCAGAGATAAAGGAGAGTTGACTGGAGAGGGTATAACTTTCTTTTTTATTAGACAAAACTAAACAAAACAAAATTGTATCAACACTTCAGAAAAAATCAGTAACAAAATTCATCAACAGAACAGTCAACCCTTAAACAAAACTTTAAACATTTGTGAAGGGAGAGTGAAAGAAAACTTGAATGGTGTACCAGAAATGTTGACATATTCAAGATTGAAGTGTTCTATTGGTTACAGATCCTTTTGTATCCAGCCAAAGTGCCATCGAACCCGTGATTGCTGTATCCTGAATCTCAGGTCTATCTGAATCGCCTCTAGCCCATGGAAACTGAGCCTTTAAGTTACAAATTAGTTAAGAAATAGATGAGAAAAAACGGTTTGGTAGGACTAGGTACAAAATTTGATATGTTTATAAGGAGCTGCAAAAGTTGGCAGAATAACATGACTCCTGACAGAAAATTTGAATATTTTGTCTGTGGGTACTGAACCAGAACTGGTATCCCACTTGGACATAGTGAAATTCAATCTAAGTGCAATTCCCCAAGCTGATTAGTCTTGCCAAGTTGGGATTGTGTGTGTGCACATTTTTTAGCTGCATTGCAAGAGAGATGCATGTAGTTTTGTCTAGATGCATATAGTTGCATGCAGGTGTAGTTCACCTGAAGATTGTCTTGGACCGAAACATTGAGTTTTACCCTTTCCTGATTTTTTTTAGCTAATTGTTATCCTTATCCGCACTGTGCGTAGCCTTTTTGTTTCCTTCATTGTAGCTTTGGTCTAGACATGGAGTTTTAGTTCACACACACTCACACACACACAGTTTTAGTCTATGGACAGACCATGCCACGTCTCATCTGTGCTTTTGCACCGATTTTCTGTGGCAAAAGTACAGCACTGTCTGCACAGCACTGTCGTGGCAAAAGCACTGTCCCTTCGCGTTCATTTTTTTTTGCTCATTCTAGCAGTGTCTCTGGCAGTGTACTGCGTGGGTTTTAGCTTTTGATCCTGGTCTGGGGTTTTTCTTTTTTCTTTTAGAATTTCAAGTACTGACTACACTGCACACTTTTTAATGAATTTTTTTCATTTTTTAGTCACTGCAAACAAGTTTGCGCCATTGAAATGTATTGGGCAAGCTACACTACGCAAAAGGAGAAAACGAAAAACGTCCTTAAAAACGAAAAAATGTCCTCATGAAACGATAAAATGTAGTTGAAAAGCAAGAAGTGACAAACTATTTAGTTTGGTATTTGAGCCGTATTTCGTTTGTTCACTTTATGATTGTTGTTTACGAGTGTGAGGAAGTTATTATAGTCCTTACTGGAGCAATTGGCGGCGTTGTGGGGTGGTTAATCAAATATTGAAGATATTTGGATAATTATTGTGTATGCTAGGAAGACCGCATTGTGAAATTTGGCAATACACTTGCGTGGAATCAGTGGTGGATCCAGGACTTCATTTTGAGGTGGGGAGGGGGCTAGTGGACTCGAGCACCACCCACCAACGCCTCAGATCAGTCTTCGCCTATGCACTCTCTGTATATGCCAGTCTAGCTAATAAAACCAATCTTGGAATGACGGAATGATGTAATGCGTTACAGACGAACACATCTAGCCTCCCCAGCTGAAGTGCCCTAAAACTCAAATTATCATCAGTCTCCGCCTATGCATTAGCTATAGGCACTTAAACATGGAGGGGGGCTTGAGGCCTTAGCCCTCTGCCTGGTATCCACCACTGCACGGAAGCTACCTATGAGTGATCAGTAGATATTGCATTCAGATGGTATCTTTTGAATGCTGATGTTTGCAGTGTGAAAAAATCGCTGGTGCCTGAACTTTTGCATTCTGGTTGACGTAGGCAGATCCAGGGAGGGTTGGTCCAGGGCCCCAGGTGGATGCAGGGAGTTTGTCCAATGTCCTTCAGATTTTTGTCAAGTATATTTCTAATTTGATGATTGGATGTTGGTTTAAGACTAAGTTTGCTTCCTTTTCTTGTCGAGTTTCTTGCCGCTTCGTGAAAAAGCGAAGTTATCGCCAAACTACATAGAACAATTCCCGTGTCATCTTTATGAAAAACATATTGAAAGCTTTATTTGAGGCATCTAAAAAATCATGTTTTCCCCGCAGACGTGGAAATCCAAAAAAGTAACGTCGTGTAAAAATTGCAGATTATCACTATCTACGCAGTTTTACGCAGACACGGTAAATTGAGGACAGGTATTGGTCCTAAAATTTCCAGAGTTCATCCGTGCGTTTATTATATTTAAGAAAGTAGTTCGGTCAGAGATGCCTTTTTCATCCATTGGTATTTGACCAGAGACAACTTCAGAAATTCCCCCTTTCCCTGGTGACGTTTTACATAGGCAGATTTAAGATTGCCGATCGGGGGGCACCTTCCCGAGGGGGGGCGCCATCCGGTCCGGGGTCGCCACTTTTGACGGGCAAAACCTATCAGATGGGCGCAAAATCCTATCGGTGGGTGCCGATTTTCGCTTCCTGGGGGAGGGGGAAGGGGTGGGAAGCGAAATTTCAGGAGGCGCCGTGATAATTTCAGGGGGTGCCGAGGGTCGATCATGGGGGAGAAAACGTGCCCTCCTTGCCCGCCCCTGGATCCGCCTATGACGTTTTATTATCATTGTTATATTAGTCGGTGTTGTTCGAAACGGTTCGCTAACAGCCAAAATATTGTCCAGGCGCCCCATGTGACGCAAAAAATCAGCAGGGGCTGATCAGAAAGGGAATTATAACTCAAAACGAAACAGGGAACCATGCTGCCTCCTCTATTGGCTGTTGGTGTGTCATTAACCCTATTTCCGGCAGGGGGGCTAATATTGCCCCCCTAAGGTTTTTCAAGAATATCTCCGAAACGGCTTGCGATAGAACTTTGAAACTTCCTGACTTTTCCTAAAACTAGTACAGGCAGGTTTTCTGAAATTGTCAATATTATATATTTACCAGGGGCGGAGCTATGGCTGGGTTTTTTGGGGAGGTTCTATCCACAAACCAAGTATTATCGTATGCGATGGGTTCTTTGTAAAAGGAAGCCGTCTCTGCTGATCCTGATACCAGTTATATGGTTTTATTATATTATTTTTTATGTGAGATGATAGTGCATTCACAATTGTCACTATTTGTATTCATCAGGGGCGGTTACAGCAGTTCAAAATGGGGGGAATGTTATCAAGAAGGACTAAACGTTAGTAAGTGAGAAGACTGCTTACAGCCGTGCCAGGGCGAATACAATTGGGTATATGAAAATTCAAAATAGTTATAACCAAATTCTAGATTACCAGAGGCGTGTCCAGTCACTACACATTTTCAAAATGCATATTCCCAGCCAGTATCACCGCCGCGACTCAATATCGTTGTATATTAAAAATGTGTTTCCAATCACCCTCACCCGCCCCCCCCACGACGAGAGTCCTTGATCCGCCTATGTCACCCCCTTTCCCAGAGCTGCCATGGGAGGGTAAAAATTATCAGAAATAAATTTCAACTAGTCGAGGGACTAATATACTCATGCATACCACTCGCATATTGTTGGGATGTATTTTACCCCACTGTTTTACCTTACTGCATCCGCCCCTGATGAGTTTTTCACTTTTTTTCATTTATTTATGTGTCAAAGATGCCAAGCAGTATATCACGGCTTCTAATCCGCGTAACAAAAACTTTTTAGGTTGTATATATTTCCCCTCATAGTCCTGGTCCTGGAACTGCCATTGAATTTCGAATTTTTGCGTAACTCGAGTATATGACAATTTTGGGTCAATTATTTGTAAATCTGAACTAGTTTTGTGAAAATCGTACAACAGAGACAAGGGTTATGGAAAATCTAAAAAATACACAAAAATTGTATATTTTGCACGACTTTCTCCTTAAAAATCAAAATTTTGAAATTTTCTTTTTTTCAAAATAAAGTTTAGCGTCAGGGGAATCTATAGCACTTTGAATTTTCAAAATCGGCCGGTTAGATTACGAAATCTTAGGGGGCTGATATTGCCCCCCTGCCGGAAATAGGGGGTAGCCGGGAGCCTGACGGAAATAGGGTTAAGCCGGACAATTATTATTATTATCATTAGATGACTGCTGACATTCCTTGCTTTGCCCCGTTGGTATTCCATATTGTCCGCTTCTCCCAATTTGGCAAGTGGATAACAAAGTGGCAGCTCTATCTTTGGTCATGTAGTGAAACATCTGAATGCTCACGAAGAGTTCTAAGCACTCCCTTGATTGAGTAAAAAAACAACCATATCACTCGCAGTGCTCCACCCAGTGGTTAAAAGCGGAAACCGAGGCTGGGATTCGAACTCACCATCGTCTGATTTATAGACCATCGCTCTAACCGCTGCGCTACGCGACCGCCGGCGTACGGGGTGTACGCCGGGAAATTTGCGGCTTACATTTGCATGGTTCTCGGAAATCGATTTTTTTAGGCATTTATGTACATCTGACATAAAAATACCAAATGGAAAGTGGAAAGGGCAGGGAACAGGCCTTCCAATGACGACGTTACATTTCTTCCAAAAGCCATAGGCTGTGGCTAGCACGTGGTTGAAAATGAGCAATTTAACACGTAAGCCCTATGGAGCAGTCGCATTTGTACGCCGTAACAGTATATTGCTGCCAACTAACTTTGGAGGGGGCTGTATATATATATATATATATATATATATATATATATATATATATATATATATATCATATCGCAAAACACAACAATCGAAGATCATATCGCAAAAAACAACAACAACAGATCAAAACACCAAACTCAGACTCAACATCTACTAGAGCAGCCCTAAGATATCCAATCTCATTATGCAAAACAACATCTCAAAGAAGCGCACGACACTCAAGCAGACCAATGTAATATACCAGTTCCAATGTAAGGCCGGGGACTGCGCAACCCGTAAGGTATGTTACATTGGTATGACTACCACATCTCTCAGCAGACGACTCACCATGCACCTACAGGAAGGATCACCTAAGCAACACATGCAGGAGTACCACAACACAGATATTACACGAAACATACTGACACAAAAACACCACAATCCTAGCACAGTGCACTGATATCGCAGACCCACGACACTAGAAACACTGTACATCCGAGACACGTCACCCATCATCAACATCCACACCAAACAATTCACACACCTTCCCCTATATGATAGGAATATTTGGTGAATATTTAGTCAGCACTTTAAGTGTGTTGTTTTCCTGTTATTTACTATATGTGATGTGTTAGGCGTGATTGAAATGTTTGCTTGGTGTTTTTGTGATGAAGGATCATTTCGCAATATGCTGTGCGCTTTCATGCAAGGATTTAAAAATTCAAACTGATTAATACTTTTAAAGAGCGTCGATTTTGTGTGTGATCACACCATAAGCTTGGTGAAATATTACTATGTGAAACTTAAACCTATTTCATGTCGTTTGCTACGACTTTGCACGAACATACCGAAAATCACATTAAACTTATTCGAAACATTGAATCTAAATCTAAAAAAACTTTCTGTGGCTAAACAAGCAATTATATCTAACGAAAAATGCACACACACACACACACACACACACACACACACACACACACACACACACACACACACACACACACACACACACACACACACACACACACACACACACACACACACACACACACACACACACACACACACACACACACACACACACACACACACACACATATACATATATATATATATATATATATATATATATATATATATATATATATATATATATATATATATATATATATCTGTATATCTGGGCAAAATATTTTCATTTAAGCATATTCCATTGAAGATTGTTGCGTTCTTTGCTTTCACCAGTTTCTTTTGAAGTCTTAGTATTTTGTTGATCGTTAATTTAATATTGGACGGAATTGAGTTGATGAGCTCACCAAAGTTCATAAAGTCACAATAAATCGACGTTTCGAATCTATTAGTTGATTCATTATTCAAGATAACATGTAAAAAAACTGTCGCCGGTCGATTGAGTTCCAAGATAAATAAATCGCATTTGGAAAACATTGAGCACATTGCGAGGCGTGTGACTGGCAGAATTAACACTTACAGTACGAATATTCATTTTGCTATTGTTACGTTAAACACTATCATTATTACATATACCAGTTAGCAATCATTTTGCACACATCATTCAATACAGTTCCCCTAACTAAATGAAACAGATACAAGTTTAGGAGTCAATTTGACATCATCAACAATACAACCTGCCTAATTCCCCCATAGTGCCATGGATGTGTGTGTGCTGATCTGTGCATTGATGGATGGTTTATGTCTGTGGATGTAAAGTGCTTCTTTAATGAAGAGTCTGTATGGATCGTTGAGAGTGTCAATGATGAATGTGTTTTCTGCTAGCATTTTGTGTGTGACTTGTGTGTTGTGTGTGTTGGCCATGTGATCCTTGGGTCCCCCTTCTTTGGCGTGTATGGTGAGGCGTCGTGAAAGGGTGGTGGTGGTGGCACCAATGTAGCAAGTGTTACGAGGCCTGCAATCCTCGTGTGGGCATACGAATTGGTATACTACATTGGTGCGGTTCAGTGTCTTTGTTTTGATCGGATTGTTTCGCATAATGAAGTGTCCACATATACTACCAAAACAGCAAATCTAAACACTTCATTATGCGAAACAATCCGATCAAAACAAAGACACTGAACCGCACCAATGTAGTATACCAATTCGTATGCCCACACGAGGATTGCAGGCCTCGTAACACTTGCTACATTGGTGCCACCCAGGGCCGTAGGAACGGTTTGAAAAGTGGGGGGGCCAACCTTAGAGGGGGTCCACCTCAAGGGGGCCCAGTCCACGGGGGCCCATAATTATAAAAAAACATTAGTTAGCTCGTTTGGTGTCAATAAGGCACGCATGCACACAAGGATGTCAATATATGGAAAATTGAGAAATTAAATTTTGCCCTATGATTTTGAGTTGTACCTATTTGATACCAAATCATAGAAAACGCCAAAAAAACATTTTTTGTTTTTTTACCAAGACCCATTTCAAATATGAAATACATTTTTAAGCATTTTTTGGAGGGTTTCAATCATTTTTTACCGCGAGCGCGTTTTTTATATTTACAGATGTTTAGGCCCTTTTTTCTTCTTTTTTTAATTTAAATACGCTTATGAACAATGGGCATCCTCCTACCTCCAGCATCAAATTAGGTATCTCCTTGGACATCACGCAAGACCATAAGCAAGCTTGTAACGTTTGCATGGTGTCCAAGGATACTTAGCCATTGGGCAAAACATGGGACAATTTTGTTACTGAAACAAATTGGCGCGGCTAAGTACACATCACATCTACAAAACTTTTCATCACATTTACAAAATTAGGAACTGTTAAGAAAACTACAGACAATGCTTTGATACCAAATACCCTCATTACGCTATGCCTAATCAACTTGTATTTTCTTATTCAATGACGAAAATGGGAACATTTACTTATGTTATTACAGATCTCTTCTTGCCATCATTAGAGATTGATTTAGGTGAAGCCTGATCACAATAAATACGCCTAGCTATATTTCGATGCCTAAAATGCAGAGTTTCAGCATGACTGCAAGTGCAATGTAGGTACTTGATGGCCAGCTTTGTGATGCCGAGGAGGTGTGGGAATGGTGTTATAGTGGTTAGCAGCCTTGCTTTCCACGCGACCAACTCGGGTTTAAGGCACGGCAGATTCCTTGTGCAAGGAGCGATTTGACTTCCAAGAAACCCCCCAACAGGGAAAGAGTTGGCGACGCCATATAACCCTGGCATTGAAAGACGTCGCGCCTTTCGATGGCTCAGGGACGACTGTTGCTCGGCATTTGGTGCGGTGTCTGTGTCCGATTCATATTTTGTCTTGGGATTGGGATGGAGTTTGATTGGGCCCAGTTCTCGGGACTCATTTGGCAACACTCGGGTAGTAGGTGCCTTGGCTTTTTACGAAGCGCTCCTCCTCCAGGGGCTTGCAGGCAGCGTTCTACCGAACTTGAACGTTCCCTGACAAGCTATCGGGCCCGTTTGGGTTTCTTGTTCTATATTACAGTTGCTGATAGTTGTATATTCGTTGCGGGGGCCCACCTCAAAGGGGGGGGCAGTATCTCCCTGACCCCCGGTTCCTATGCCTATGCCACCCAGGGACCGCTAAATTATCTCGGAGGGCCCCAAGGTCCAGACCATGGCTCAGGAACCCAGATCAGTCAGCTCAAGGGCCTAGACCAGTGCATTAGCCTCGGGACCAGCTTATCAAGGGACCCTACATAAGCACAGGACCCCTAGAAGCTCATCACAGGGGAGTTCCAGATTCGCACAGGGTGCCAGATTAGCTTAGGGGCCCGGTTCAGCTCGGAGGTCCCCAGGTCAACTTATGTAGGGTCTCAAAACAGCTCAAGGGACTTGTTCAAGCTCACGGAGCCCAGCTTAGCTCAATGATGCTAGAACAGTTCAGGGCCCCCATACCAGATCAGAGGCCCCAGTTAAGCACAGCGGTACCCAGATTAGCTCAGGGCCCCAGCTAGGCTTAGGGGGTCCCAGGGTGGCTGATATAGTCTCAGAACACAGTGGCGTAGCCAGGATTCAGCCAAGGAGGGGTCCGACTACCGTCGTGGGGCCCCAGGCCGGGGGTCCCCCTTAGTAACCGGGCCCATCTCCTATATCTTTTGTATAGTATTTTAACATTATAACATTCACACGAGGAAATTTCGTTGTGCCTTTTTAAGCATTCATTCTTATTTTGTTTATAGCTTGGTTTTTTCGATCTGACCAAGTGTTGGTAAACTAAGGTCACCAAATATTAAGGATGACCCATACCTTATATGGTAGCGTGGCTATAATAACAGCTTTGAGCCATATTTCGGGAAGTTCAATGTTGATGCGCGCATGATGTTAAACGTGAGTCTACCTCAATTCACTCGGGTAATCAGACATGAAGTTATTGGAGGTCAGTCGTTTTGAGTACGAAGAAATGATCTTCTACGGGAAATGATTAGCAAGTATATCCCGGTGTCGAATCCATGGACTCTTAATCAGGAAATTTCCAAAGAAACGAAAAAAACGAATAAAGATACAAGGGATATGGTAGTGTGTCCCGAACGTTACATAACCTCTATTCCGTCGACAGATCCTGTTGAGATCCAGTTACTTTCTTACCCTTGCTATCTTGTAAACGAGCAAATTACCAAGACAAAAGGCGCCCAAGATATCTATCGCCTTGGCTCACTCTGTTATTGTTATTTTCAACCTTTCATACCTATTTTTCTTTTTGGGATTATGCTCATCAATTTCTGTCATTACCCTTGTTTGTCTGGTTTCCTACGAAAATGTTGGAAAGTTGTTTATTTCAGAATATTTAGGAATGTAGTTATTGGTGTTAAGCTAATATATTAAAAATTGACTAAAGTGCCCAATTCCCTGTTCGATTTGCTCTTATGGTAAAATTAGATTAATTTTTGCCTTTCCTTCGATAATGGTGCCTGATCGACATGTTTCAATTTGTGCTTTTTTAGTACGCAATAGGGGTAGGTACATTTTTTCCGAGGCATATGATTTTGAAATTTTTTATTTGAGCTCTGGGGCCACCAAAGACCAACACTTGGCGGCGCTCACAAAGCTAATTTTCAGCCGCTCTCCCGATTAGATCTCAGTGGGTCTCGGAGACCGATTCACGGCGCCTCTTGATCAAAACTGGGGGCTCCTGAGAATCTCTCGGGGCTCCTGAGATTAGTTATCGGCAGCACCTCTGAGACTAATTATTGGGCCCCCCAGATTTGCTCTGGAGGGGGGGGCTGAGACTGAGTATCGTGGTCATCCAGATTAGCTATTGGGGTCCCCTGAGGCTGTCTTTGGGGTGGGGGAGGGTAGCTGGGAATAACTTCCGACAGCCCTCTGAGACTTACTCTAAGGCGCACCTGAGACAAACACCCGGGGGGGTGGAATCACCTCTGAGACTGAGTCTTTGGCGTTCCTGAGGCTGACTCGGAGGCTACAGATTAGCTCTCGCGGGCCTAAGGCTAACTCCGGGCCCGTGAGACCAAAACTCGGGAGCACCTCTGGAAATTACTCTCAGAACCCCGAGATTAACTCTCGGATGTCTCTGAGACTGACAACCGGGAGCCCTCTGAGACTAACTTTTGGGTGCTCCCTGAGGTTGACTCTCGGGGCCGTTTATACCAAAACTCGGGGGGGGCACAGCCTGAGGCTAAATCTCGAGGGCTCCCAAAATTACCCCCTCTGGGGCCCCTGAAACCAGCACTCTGCGGATCAAATTAGACTAACTCTCGGACCCTCGGATTAACTCTCGGGGCCACCTGAAACTAAATATTGACTCCTGAGAGAGAAGCCCGTGAGACTATGAGGGCCCCCTGAGACCGACTCTTGGGGTGCTCTGAGACTGACTCTTGGGGTTCTCTGAGACAGACTCTCAGGGGGACCCCGAGACCGAATCTCGGGGTCCCCTAAGACAGACTCTTGGGGTCCCCTTGACCGACTCTTGGGGTTCTCTGAGACTGACTTTCAGGGGCCCCCCTGAAATAGACTATGTTGCAGGGCCCTGAGAACCACTCTCTGGGGGGCCCCTGAGACTAGCTCGGCCCCCTACCCTGAGACAGACTCCCGGGGTCCCTGATACCGAATTTTGGGGCCCCTGAGACCAACCCTCTAGGGACCCTAAAATCTACTTTCGGGGGGCCTTGAGACCGACTCTCAGGGCGGGGGCCGTGAGGCCGACTCGGGACGCCCTGAGAACGAATCTTCAGGGGCCCCTGAGACTGACTCTAGGGACCCCGTGATCAGAGAATCCTTGGCAGTGGTTCAGATTGGCCCAAGGGGTGGGGGTCTGCGGACGCCTAGGGCCCCCTTGGCTACACCACTGCATCCAAACTTTCGGAGGCCCTCTGAAATCACCATTTGGAGGCTCCTAAAATAATTGCTCCCCTAGACCAATACTCCGGAGCCCCTTGATGCTGATGCCCGGGGGGTCCTAAGACTAAGCTCGGGGTCCCAACTTAGATCAGGCTCAGGGGCACCCTTAGACCCATGCTCGCGCTTTTCTCAGGAGTAACTCGACACCGATGTTCCGGGGCCCTCAAGATCAATATTTCGAGCCCCCCAAGACTAATGCTCGGTGCTCTGGAGCCCCTCGATGCCGATGCTCAGGGGTCCTGAACCCAGGCCTGGGGGCCCCTGGGACCAAACTCTGAGTCTCATGAGGTCAATGCTCGTGCCTCACTCATGAGTCCCTCGATATCAATAGCCGGGGGCACCCCGAGGGGGGCCCTGAACCCCTGAGACCAAGCTCGGGCCCCCTGAGACCAAGATCAGGGCCCCTGAGACCAATGCTCGTGTTTTCCAGTGCATACGGTCAGCCTTATGCATCAGATGCCCTCGGATGCCTCCCTGAGACCAGGCTTGAGGGCCCCTGACACTAAGCTCGGGGAGAGGGGGCCTGAGACCAAGCTTGGGGGCATCCCTGAGACCAAGCTCGGGGTCCCCTGAGACCAAGCTCGGGGGCCCCTGAGACCAAGCTCGGGGGCCCTGATTCCAAACTCAAAGGGCCCCCTGAGACTAAGCTCGGGAGCTCCCTGAGACCAAGCTCGGAGGGCCCCCAGACACCAAGCTCGGGGCCTCTGAGACCAAGCTCAGGGGCCCCTGAGACCAAAATCGAAAGGCCCGTGAGACCAAGATCGAAAGGCCCGTGAGACCGAGCTCGGGGGAGGGGCCCTGAGACCAAGCTCGGGGGCCCTGAGGCCAAGCTCGGGACCCCCTGAGACTGAGCACCGGGGTCCCCCAAGATCAATATTTGGTACTCTGGAGCCCTCGATACCGATTATCGGGGGCCTCCTGAGACCAAGCTCGGGAGCCCCCCCGAGACCAAGCTCAGGGGCCCCCGAAATCCATTTTTGTGTTTTTAGTGCATAAGGTCAGCCCAAGGGGGTCCGCGGACCCCCGAGACCCCCTCCCCTGGCTACACCACTGTCAGAACATCTCAAGGGCCCATTCAAGCTCTCGGCCGCCCGGTCAGTGGCTGTAAAGCCTTATAGGGGTCCCAGACCATCTCAGGGGCCCTCAGTTCAACACAGAGGCCCATATTAGCTCTGATGACCAGATAAACTTAAGGGCCCGGATCATCCAGGGGCCCCTTGTCGGCATATTTGGGGCTTCAGAACACTTCAGGGTTTCAATTAAAGCTTATAACCAAATTTCAGAGCAGGGGCCCTATTCCTGTGCAGGGGCCTCAGATAAGTTTAGGGTCTTCTGTGCATCACAGGGGATCCAGATTAGCTCAAGGGGCAATATTAACTTTACGGTCCCAGCTCAGCTCAGGGGCCCCCAGGTCGGTGGATATAGGTTCTGGCCAACTCACGGGGCCCTGTTTAAGGTCACGGCTCCTAGCTCAGTTTAGGCATCCTAGAACAGTTCATGCTGCCCAAACCATCTCAGGGGCGCTCAGTTCAGCTCAAAGGGCCCAGATTAGCTCGTATGGCATCAGAGGCCAGTTCAGGGGCCCCGAGAAGCTTAGGGGACCTTAAAATAAACTCATAGGACCTCAACTTAGTTTAGGGGCACAGGTAAGTTTAACGGGGTTCCGGGGCAAGCTATCGGGACAGTTTGAGTTTCTTGCTTGATATTACAGTTGTTGATATTCTTATCTCCGTTGCGGGGGCCCATGCCAAAAAGTGGGGGGGGCCAGTGGCCCCCTGGCCCCCCCGGTTCCTACGCCTATGGTGCCACCACCACCACCCTTTCACGACGCCTCACCATACACGCCAAAGAAGGGGTACCCAAGGATCACATGGCCAACACACACAACACACAAGTCACACACAAAATGCTAGCAGAAAACACATTCATCATTGACACTCACAACGATCCATACAGACTCTTCATTAAAGAAGCACTTTACATCCACAGACATAAACCATCCATCAATGCACAGATCAGCACACACACATCCATGGCACTATGGGGGAATTAGGCAGGTTGTATTGTTGATGATGTCAAATTGACTCCTAAACTTGTATCTGTTTCATTTAGTTAGGGAACTGTATTGAATGATGTGTGCAAAATGATTGCTAACTGGTATATGTAATAATGATAGTGTTTAACGTAACAATAGCAAAATGAATATTCGTACTGTAAGTGTTAATTCTGCCAGTCACACGCCTCGCAATGTGCTCAATGTTTTCCAAATGCGATTTATTTATCTTGGAACTCAATCGACCGGCGACAGTTTTTTTTACATGTTATCTTGAATAATGAATCAACTAATAGATTCGAAACGTCGATTTATTGTGACTTTATGAACTTTGGTGAGCTCATCAACTCAATTCCGTCCAATATTAAATTAACGATCAACAAAATACTAAGACTTCAAAAGAAACTGGTGAAAGCAAAGAACGCAACAATCTTCAATGGAATATGCTTAAATGATATATATATATATATATATATATATATATATATATATATATATATATATATTGGTGTATTTGGGCAAGATGTTTTCTTTCAGGCAGGTATTGTTGTACAGCACTGAGTTTTGGGCTTTTGAGAGTTTCCTGTTAAGTTTTTGGATTTGATTAAATGTCTTTTTAGTTGAATCTGGTATTTTATCTAATAATTCTGCGATATTCATTTAAATTCCATTTTTTCCGACGCGTTTCAATTGTATTATACACAATCATTATCAAGGTAAAAAAGTTGTGCTGGATGCCGGAGTTGCTAATCTTTAAGTTATTTTAAAAATAGCTATTTAGTACATTTTTGCGTGGCATACTATTTAAGAATACTTCTAGTTTTGCGAACACATTTCAGGTATATAAAAACACATAGGTATAAAAATACTCTCTTTTAGATACTCTCTTCATAATAAATAATATAAATAATTCAAATAAATTCATAAAATACTCTCTTCATAATACTCTCTTTTAGTGAGCGTCACACCGGAGTAAAAACCCGATCCAACACGGGGCTTAGAGAGTTGTCCCCGCACACTGACTGGATACGTATTTTACGAAGTCTTGATCCTCGAGTCTTTTGGTTAAAGACACTCAAACTTTGACGATACTGCTTTTCATATTTAAGGCTGCGTTTGGCCTCAGTATAGCTTGGGCATTTGGTCCGAATTTAAACCCAGAACCCATCGCCTCATCCTAGCCCCACGGCACAGCATGCGCTAAAGTACAGCATCATTGGACGCGTTGTTTCCAAGCTGTAGGTAAATGGTTCTACACAAAAACAGATTAGAAACTGTTATACTCTGTCTGCGGCTGGTGACATTAAATCTACGTTTGGTATCGACAATTCAACAGCGAGACAGTCATGGCATGCTTCGAAATTGTATACTTTTCGTTGATCTGTCCTGTATAATTTACATAAAAAATTGACATTAGCCTCACTGTTTCGTTCTACAAGGTTCAAATTATCTTACCCCATGCTGCCAATCACCTAGTTATAGTCTTTTTATGGGTCTGCACGCTCTTTATTAAATATCAAGGCGGACAAGCACACACTGGGGATTTTGTCCCATGACAGGCTGAATGCTTAACTTGTTCCACCACGCCACCTCCTCCTCACTTCTTCATTATCAGCCCATCCCGTTCCAGTTCCAGTTCCGCCCAATCGCTCTTCTCCGTCGTCGTTTCTGTCATCCACTGTCCTCCCGTTCCCAGCCACGATCCACTCTCCTGCTGAACCGGCTG
This sequence comes from Lepas anatifera, assembly GCA_034440635.1. Lineage (NCBI taxonomy): Eukaryota > Metazoa > Arthropoda > Thecostraca > Lepadidae > Lepas > Lepas anatifera. Next base: position 179,277 of record JAOTON010001666.1, read on the forward strand.
CTACGAACCGAACGCTCCCTCCTTCTTCAGCACTGCCACCTGGCTGTAAAAGCTTAGTGCACCGGCCGCCAGGTGTTTCCTGATCTGATGTAACCGCTTGGCCGGCAGTTGAGTCATGAAGCGCACGAACGGACCGAGCCGTCCGTGCACGTACCGCTGCAGGGAGCGGCAGAGCTCCGGGTGTGGCCACGCTGCTGCTGCCGCCCCAGATGACGAGCCCAGCCGGCCTCCGGGTCACTACCTGAAGGGGAAGGGGTCGCGGCGGGTCAGAGGTGCGACGCCAAGGCGTCACGGGCGAGAACAGGGCAGGTAGCTAAAGACTCACTGAGCAAACCGGAGTTCGGTTAATTTCAGTTACTGATGGGGTACATGTGGCTCATTACTAGCTGGCTTCGTGAGTCCGGAAAGTACTGTGAAAATAGTATGATCTGGATAAAAAATCTGGGAAAATAGTGTTTCACTGATTGTCTCGATAAGAACGTGGTATTTCGTAACCTCGTTCACCACAAATGCACCAAGGTATATCATAATATGTATAAATTGCGCCAGTGAGCTTTTCCAAATACAAAAATAACTTTCGATCAAAATTGGACAGCATTCGGCCCTACTCTGCCCTCCACCCACGAATTTCTGTGGCAACAAGGAAAGGAACATTGCCAATGCTTTCTCCTTTACACAACAAGCCAGCTCTAAAAGACGTTATTTGAAGACCAATCTAACAACCACTACTGACCCACATCTCCGAATCTGTGCATGCACCACTGACCAACCTGTCCGATCATTTGTATGCACAACTGACCCACCTGTCCGATCCTGTGTATGTATTCCACCTGTCCGAATGTGGCCGATCCTGTGCCCGTTCCACTGACCCTGGACCCACCTGTCCGATGGTAGCCAGCAGATCGGCCGGCGACATGTAGTAGGTGATGGGAGCCTTGTGGTAGTTGTACCAGGTGAAAGGGTAGATGGGCCGACCGCCGGCCGCCGCCGCCAAACGATCAGTCTCCTCCAGAATGACGCGCGTCTGTCAGAGGACGCTCCGTCAGATGGTGCCTCCTCAGAGGGCGTCTGTCATGGAGCAATCACTCAGATGGTGTCTCCACAGAGAGCTTTTGTCGGGGGGCACTCCGTCAGATGGTGCCTCCACAGAGGGGGATATTTAATGAAAAACGCGCATACAACTAGTGAATGTTTGAGCACAGCATAGGCGCAAAAGCAGTGACGGATCCAAGAAGGGGGCCAAGGGGGCCCGGCCCCCTTAGCTCCGAAGCGCCTCAGCATAGCTTAGCTCATATCGGGCGCCGAAGGCGCCCGATATGAGCGGCGCGCCTGTACCCATTTCGTGCGCCAAGGTAGTAGATACCACTTATTCTACTTGAATTAACACATAGTCCTTAAAACCATGGCAAAGCTCCCCTGCCCAAACACTAGACGCCTTTACTGGTCTTTTGCGCCCCAGTAAAATGTTGAAGATGAAATTTAGAAAGCTAACAAAAGCGCCCCGGCAAAGAAAAGGCGCCACTAGATAGCAGGATTGCGCCATGGGGAACTAATGCACCCCTGAGTAGCCTAGGCGACCCCTGGATGAAGCGCCCTGGGTAGCCTAGGCGCCCCCCTGGATGAAGCGCCCTACGGATATCATATGCGCCCTTGGCTAGGAAAGGTGCCCCTGGGCAGCAAAGGCAAATCTTGGTAACATAGGTGCCCTGGACAGCATAAGCGCCCCTTAGATAGAAATAGGCGCTTTAGGAAAATAAAATGCTCACCTTGGGTAGAAAAAGGCGCCCTTTGATAGCCTAGGCGCCCACTGGAAAAAGCGCCCTACGGATGTCATATGCACCCTTGGATAGCAAAGGCGCCCCTGGACAGCAAAGACAACCCTGGATAACACAAGTGCTGTGGACAGCAAAGGTGCCCCTGGGTAGCAAAGGCGCCCCTAGGAAGGCACCCCTTCGGTAGTAAAGGCGCCTTTGGATAGCCTAGGCGCCCCTAGATAAACTAGGTGCCTGAGAAGGAAAATGAGCGCCCCATTGGAAAGTACAGGCTCCCCCTGTATAACATAGATGTCCCTTATCCATCTTCAGCTACCCTGGATTGGAGCAGCGCCCCTCAAGAGCAAAGGCGCCGCTGGACAAAAAGGCGTCTCCGTATATCAAGGGCACTCCTAGATAATATATGCACCCCTCACACAGAAATAGGCACTTCAGGGAAAGTGAAAGGCGGCATTTGGTTAGGACGGCGCCCTTGGACAGCCAAGGCGCCCTTTGCATAAAGCGCCCTACAGATAGCATATGCACCCTTGGATAGCAAAGGCGCCCCTGGACAGCAAAGTTAACCCTTCTTGAAATAGATGATCTGGACAGCATAGGCGGTCATGGATAAAATAGGCGCCTGAGAAAGAAAACAAGCGCCTCACCTGAGAGTACAGGCGCCCCCAGGATATCATAGGTGTCACTTTCCATCTTCAGCTGCCCTACTGTCTATGGTTTGGCACACCTGCCCGACAGTCGCGCGCTCTGTTTCAGGGCTCGGGTGCTCAATTTGAGCATGGACTGCCTTTAACCACATTTCATTAACCTATAACTGAAGGCTTAGTACTCCATCGCTGCAACCGGGTGCCTTTTTCAGTATGTGCGCCTCACTTCCGAGAACGCTGCCCTCACCAACCAGCAGTCCTCCCCGTTCAGCAGATGAGCGCCTCTTTCTGATAATTAGGCACTTTATTTCAGTGTTCGAGCGCCTTATTTCAGAATTTTTATTCTCCATCTATTTTGGGCTCCTCCTGGATTGCAGAGGCACCCCCTCAAGTGCAAAGGCGCACCTGGATAGAAAAGTGCACCCCATGTTTGCAAAGGCGCTCCAAGATAGCATATGCGCCCCTTAGATGGAAATAGGCACTCCAGGAAAGTAAAATGCTCCCTTTGGGTAGCAAAGGTGCCCCTTAACAGCGAAGGCAGCCCTAGATAACAAAGTTTCTCTGGACAGCATAGGTGCCCTTGGATAAACTAGTGCCCGGAAGAGAAAAATAGCGCCTTAGGGCAATTCCAGCACCAATCGACCAAGGCCTACACGGTACCTCTCCGATTTTCTTTAAAACTGGCATATAGGGTTCTCATGGACCCCGAAGCTGAATCTGAGAGTTTCAGCTCAATCGGAATAAAACTTTAGAAGTTATTGCCTCCGGCATTTTTTGAAAATCTGCTTACAGTGCATTTTTTAGATGACCATACAACCCACAGAGACTGATGAACTATGTATTAAATATACCTTTTCCTGTCTGAAATGAACCGAAAAACTCGAATCTGAAGTCCGTTTGACCCTAGGTCACTTGTGAAAATAATTATGATTTGACCTTGACCTAAGGTCATGTCCCAAATTTGCTGGTACACCTTGTTTTCAAAATGGAATATCTCAAATTTAAGATTGAACTTTTTTCCGTCCAATAAAATAGGTTAGAACATCCGTTTTTTATATCTACTAGTGTTTTTAACACGCACAGTGGAGGATGGTCTGGTGTCAACACGTAATGAAGGGGGTCCCGAAATGCCTCCCCTGAAATCTTGCCAATTAAGAGGGTTAGGAAAACGCATGTTCCGGGATTTGTGAGGCCTGTAAACTGTTTTATTTGAGCTCAATTGTATGGACTTATATCTATATCTTCAAGGTCAAATCAGGTCATATATGTTAAATGTATGTACGTCATACCGGACACCTTTAGTGAAGTGCCGTGATTATACGGAAAAAGTTGCGAAACGTTTGAAATATATAACAGTGATATATTGAAACAGTGATATTGAAAAATATAACAGTACGGTGACAGTGGACACCCTCACGTCAAAGGAGCCCTAGATAGGAGGAGGTTAGGGAGTATTTATACTCTTTTGACTCCGTGCAAATGGCTTCTGAAGATATTACGTTCAAAGAATGGTCAAAATCAGAGAGAGAATCGACGCGTTCGGATTGCGTGGATAATATAGAGCGATTTGTTGATCCCCTGAGTGAGAATGTATGTAACCTAACCCATCACCACTACATATATATGGCTCAAGGGCATTATATAGCAAACTGGAAGGAAAAGGCACCAAAGGGGGAAAGCCGTAGTCATCGATGACTTATCAGAAAATAATACATGTGCTGCGCAAAATGCTGCTCAGTCGTATCACTGGTCTGCAAAGCAGGTGACTGTACACCTTTTTGTTCCATACTGGATTGAGGATGGAGTCCGGTGCAGTATAAGTTTTTTTTAAGTGACGACTTAAAGCACTCTCACGTCATGGCTCATATCTTGCAGCACAAACCCGTACCTTGGCTACGCACCCACATGCCAAGTTTGAAGAAAACACATTACGTATCAGACGGGTGCGGTGGCCAATACAAAAACAATTTTCACTTTATCAATGCTTGTTATCATCCAGACAGACTTTCAAATACCATGTGAATAACGCTTTTTGCTACCAGCCACGGGAAGAACGCCTGTGACGGAGTTGGCGGTAAAGTTAGAAGAAGAACAGCCAAGGTAAGCAAGGTAAAGGAGAGAAGAAAAGGATCAGATCTTGGATCTTCTATTGATGTTCTCTTTTCTGACGCAATACTTCGACACCACAATCCATTTCGCGTTTGTCAGTAGAGAGGAGGTCTTTGAAATGTCAAAACGACTGATACAGTGGTACAGCTCGGCGTTGAAGATCAAGGGCACCCAACGGTTTCATCGTTTCACACCCGTAAACCTGAACACCATGCAGGTGCGAGAGCTCTCTGAAGACATCGACGGAACCAGTGGCAGATCTAGCCGGTCGGTTTGGGAGGAGCAAACCAAAGTCAAAAAGGAAAAAAGAGAAAAAACGTCACGCAGTGAAAAATTGTGCAACAATAATATGATTTGACAGTAGGATTTGGGATATTTGAGCCAAAAGGCAAAAAAACGTCACGGGGTGAAAAAGTATGGGCACAAAATACTTTTTTCTATCCAAGACCCAATATTTACACTGAACTTAGCTGGTTCTGTTTGAAGTTGAGAGTTGAAGCACCGAAATCTTGCTTATAAATTAAAAATGAGTCGGGGCATAAAGCAGGTCGACCGCTTGGGGGAGGGGGGGCAAAAACATAGTTTTGCCCCTAGCTTTCCATTTGGGGGACATGCCGTTTTTGCTTCCCCCTGGATCCGCCACTGGACGGAACAGAGCTGCCTACTGTGACAGCGTAAGGTCAGCTCAGCACAAAGACAGCTCATGGAGGCGCCGGCTCCCGTATTTCGGTGCATTGTTGCAAACCGGTGTCCGGTGTACATACATACATATTTTTCCACGTGTTGACAAATGCTTGCTTCCTTTAACTTCAAGGAGAGTAAAATCGCGCAAAGATATCGTCAAGGAGAGAGTATTGCTCTAGTACTAACTCGCGAGTGGAAAATACTTGCTTCGGTCCGATGCAGAAAAAAACTTATTTGAATCGACGCGATAGGCGAGTTCTATATATGAACACGGGAAACCACGATTGCCTTATTTGGCTTTCTTCAGACTTCTAGCACTGTTCCTATTGTATCACCATTTTGTCCCACTACCTTTCCAATATGCTGTCGAAGCCCCAGCGACGAGTTATCATCATCCTTTAAAGCACTGTAATGAGCATTAACACGCAGTCGGACAGGGCTTAAGCATAATTACCCGAGGTGGCCGGAAACCCTTCATGGCAGAAAAACAACATCGATGAGCGAGTTAATTTTGGAAAGAACTTTGAAAATCTGTCCTCTATGTTTACGCACTGACTGACCTACAGGCTTACAAAATCAGATGTATATTTCTAAATAGCCATAATCTGCGGTCACATAAGCACCGCCACCGGAAAAAAGTGGGGCCAGTCAAACTTAAACCTGATGCTGACAAAAACCTTTCCATGATATGACCAAAAACTGTTCAAATTTGGGCTCCTCGATGCCCTCCACAGTTACCGTTTATGCAAATTTCAGGTTTTCTCCCATTTTGACTGAGATAAGGAAATTTTTGGCCAAAAAGTGGGGGCCAGGCCCCTGGCCTTCTTTTCCGACGCCTATGTGCGGTCACACCAGTTCAGATGCATTGCAGACCTAGCGATGCGACGAAAACGTAGCATCGTCAGAGTTGTATGTTAAGATCATTTCACTAGATCATAGGTTACAGACCAAGGTCATATAAACATTATCGCAATTGTTGATCGCACAGCTTTCGGTCACATGACGTTCCCTGGCAATACGTGTATGATGTTTTTATGTTACAGCTGAGGTTACAGAATGATAAGTTCCAGGTCACAGGCCAAAGACCGTGGGTCAAGGTCAAACTCATTGATTGCTTAATGGTTGCTTCTATGCAAGCTTCAACGTATGTGCATCCATTATGGAAATATCTCACGTTGTGGTGTCATTGTCAATTACCTTGACCGACCTCGACCTAAATATTCCAGAGAACAATTTATATCTTCTCTTTATGAAATTTGCCCGCTCAAAGTGTATTCGCGACTTTGTTTCGCACAGTAACGGCATTTCGCTAAGTGTCAGGTACGGCCTACATTTGACCTCTATGACCTCATTTGACCTTGAGGATACTGGTCTAGGTCCATGAAATCTAGCCTAAAAAACACATTCTACAGCCCTCACAAAACCCGCAACACGCGTTTTGCTAACCCTCTTAATTGGTGAAATCTCAGGGGAGGCATTTCGGGACCCCTTCATTACGTGTTGATGCCAGGCTACCCTCCACTAAGCGTGTTAAAAACACTAGTAGATATAAAAAACGGATGTTCTAACCTATTTTAATGGAAGGAGAAAAGTTCAATCTTTAATTTGGAATATGCCATTTTGAACAAAAGGTGTACCAGCAAATTTTGAATGTGACCCTAGGTCAAGGTCAAATCACAACTTTTTTCACAAGTAACCTAGGGTCAAACAGACTTCAGATTCGAGTTCTTCGGCGCATTTCAGACAGGAAAATATATACTTTAAGCATATTTCATCAGTCTCTGTGGGTTTTATGATCACCTAAAAAATGCACTGTAAGCAGATTTTCAAAAAATGCCTGAGGCAATAACTTCTAAAGTTTTACTCCAATCGAGCTAGAACTTTCAGATTCGTCTTTACGGCCCATGAGAACCCTATAAAATTATTTTGAAGAAAATCGAAGAGGTACCGTGTAGATTTGCCATTTGGCTGGTCGATTGGTGCTGGAATTGCCCCTTACCGGAGAAAAAAACACCCAGGATAACGTAGGGGCATGTATTTCAATCATTTCTGTGATTGAAAAATACATAGACAGCATATGCGCCCCTGGATAGAAAGACACCCCTGGGCAGTAACCGCGCCCCTGGAAAGCAATAGTGCGCCCCTGTGGAGAAAAAAAGCCGCCTCCTGAATAACCTAGGCACCGCCCCCGAAATATCAGATGCCCGTGGATAGAACAGACTGCCTTGAATAAAACATAGGCCCTGGATAGCAAAGGCGCCCTTTGATAGCATTCGCGTTCCTTAGCAACAATATGTACGCTACATGAGCTCAAGGTTCACGCGCACCTAAGCCCAATAATAGAGCAATCAATCGATGCCAAAGCACTCCTTAAAGCATGGGCGCCAAACTTCCTAAAAAGTAAAGGCGCCTTTGGGTAGCAAAGGCGACCCTCGACAGTGGTGTAGGTATTCCTGAATAACAGCAGCGTCCCTTTATAAGAATAGTCCCAAGATGGCACAGGTACCCTGCTGATAGGAAAAGCGCTCCTGAATATCAGAGGCACCCTCTGAATGAGGTGCCCATGGAGAGCATAAGGGCGCCCTATGTATAGCAAATTGCCGCCCCCTGGATAGCCTAAGCGCCTCTTGCATAGGGTAGGCGCCACTGGGTAGTATAGGTTACCTTGAATAAAAATACGCCCCTCAGTACCAGGGTGAACCTGGATAAGAAAAAGCTCCCCTTGGGCACTGAGTATCAAAGACACCCCCGGAACAGCAGAGATGCCCCTGGATAGCTAGGTTGCGTCCATTGGGTAGCGAAGGCGCCCCTGGGTGGCACAGGTGCCTCATCGAAGCAAAGGCCCCTCCAGAGAGCATAGGTGTCCCTGATGAGTACAGTTACTCCTGATCAGCCCCTAAATGACGTTGCATAATGTTACGACACCTATTATAACGTATGCTATTACATCAAAGTTAAGGTTATTCAGTGCTTAGATCAGGGTCACAGGTCAATTTTAAAGGTGACTGGCCTTGATGATCAAGGCTTGATCAAAAGTCATTGGTAAGCTTGGGCGCAGCGCTAGTTATAGCGTAAATTATGCGTAATATGTTGGGTTGTGCTGTAATAGGTCAATGACCTTGAAGGACCTTGACCCCAAAATTTCAGACATTGTTTAGAGCCTTCCCTTTTGGCCTCAGCCCTGTTCTAGAGTATTCGCGCCCCGTTCCGGCCCCTTGGGGTGTGCTTGAACACCCCCTCGAGGTCTCCCAGTGGCACGAAAAAGCGTCGGCGCGAAGCGACAAAGTACTTGTCACATCTTATCATTGATCACTTCCGCAACTTTCTCTCAAAATTTAAGGTTGTGTCATCTCAAGTCAGGTCACCAGTGCAGGTCAAGTGACCTCACCCCAAAAAATGTTTAAGTTGGCGTAAGTAAGAAAAGGGTGAATCTATCGAATTCAAACTTGTACCATATAATAGGCTCAAAAAGTACTAATAAATTTATTCCGGGATTTTTCCCATCGATGACCTAGGGACAGGTACGAATCATGACTTCTCCACTGAAAATGCATGGGGTAAAACGGAAATTTGCCGAACAATTGCTCTATGTCTGCAGACGCCGCTTGAAATACCTTCGGATTCCCCAAATCATAGTACCCTAGGCCTCTTTATCGGTTCATGTTGCAAGTTTAGACATGTTACCTCTGAGAGTTCATCTGGGGCTTCCTGAGCAGGTTTTAAGACTTGGGTCAATTGCTTTGCAGGAAATATTGATAAAACCCGTATTTTGATACCATTTTTTATTGTTATTGTGAGTTGATCGATATGCATACTGACTATGCTAGGCTAGATGGTGGCCTTGACCTAGCCTTAGGTCAGGTCATTTTTATGTTTTAACCTAGTATAGTCATATTATACATTATTTGATGATTCGCCGTAACGAGAGCAGTGACGGATCTAGAATTTCGTTAAGGGGGGGGCAGGCTCGGAGGGCGCCGAACCTGGGGGCGCCGAACCTGGGGGCGCCGAACCTGAGGGGCGCCAATTTCAGTGGCAGATCTAGCCAGTCGGTTTGGGAGGGGCAAACCAAAGTCGAAAAGCAAAAAAAAAAAACGTCACGCAGTAAACAGCTGCGCTATTAATATCACTTGCCGGTAGAATTTTGGGTATTTGAGGCGAAAAGCTAAAAAATGTCACGGGGTGAAAAATATGGGCTCGAGATACTTCTTCCTATCCAAGGCTGGCTATACTATTACTGACTATACTATAACTGAGAATTATTGATATTCACTCCATGATTCTGATGAAGGGCTGTGCCCGAATATATAATCTTTAGTGTTTTTTACATTTCCGGATTCGAGGAGACAGGCCAGGGAACATCTTATCAACTTATGTTCTGTTTGAAGTTGAGAGCTGAAACACCAAAATCTTGCTTATAAACTAAAAAGGAGTAGGGGAAAAAAGGAGGTCGATCGCTTTGGGGGTCAAAAACATAGTTTTGCCCCGAGCTTTTCCGTTCGGGGGAATGCCTTTCCCCCCTCCCTGGATCCGCCAGTGGCCAATTTACCACCCAAAAGGCGGCCAGTGTCAATGAAAAATGCGTTTAAAAAGGATTTGTAAATGCTTATTTTCATGAAAGCTTCCTCTTAGTGAGGACATGTTCACGTTTACCATCAAGCATATTTCGGGCCAGCTAACGACTGGCACCTTGGTAGAAAATGCTGGAAGCACCCACTGACACTAACTGAAGCACGATGAGCAAATAATACAGTTATCTTCGTTAATGGCGAAAACCGATGTGTCGTATCCACCACCTCCACTTATCACAGTTGTCCTGGCTAACGGTTGTGGCGTGCTTTATCTGTGAGTTGGCCTTTCCCAGTTTTTCCTCGTATATCACACGACAAATCACTGTAGAATGATTTAGTTATATATTTGGTAATTGTAACAAGCGCCTGAAGGGAAACAAAGTCGAATTCAGTAAACTTTGAAGAAGATTGCCAGAAATGATATAGAGACCTGCTTGCGCCGCGGCACCGTATAACACACTGAACTCCCGCGCGTCGCTCACACTGGCTGTGTGTCGGACTGCGGCGCGTCTCATTGGTCGAGGGCCCGGCGCGGCGGCGGCCGCGCCGGGGCCGTGCGCGCGGCAGGCCTGCGTGAGGAGAGCGAACTACAGTGCCTCCCCCTTAGACCGGCGCAGGATAAGCCGGCGATGAACAGGCTATCACCAGGTCTGGTGGGTGAAACCAGACGTGCGACCGGAGAACGATGGTCCACGAAGACAACAAGCAATCGATCCTATGTAGCCTATGTTGAGCGTAGCGGTTGCGAGGGAAAGCAGATATATACAGGCAGTGGGAAAACAATGGAACGCTGGGTACGGCGAATGCGGACAGTGCGAGCCGATGCATCATGCCAAAACGGAAAACAAAAACGAACATGACAATATGGAAAATACACAACAAGTACTAAGTCAGGGCTCGATAAAATGTACACGGTAACGGTTGGGTGGGCGGACCTGTCGGCCCGAACGCGTGCGGAGGATGGGCGGCAGCGGTGGCGCTACCGGCGCGGCAGGTGGCACAGCGGGCGGCGGACCCAGCGGCAGCAGTGGCTGGGGTCCCTGCAGCGGCAGCGGCGGCAGTGATGGGCCTGCTGGAGAAGCCGGACTGGAGGCGGGGCTGGGTTCCAGATGGGCCGGTTTGACACGGTCGATGGACACCGTGTCGGCCCTGTTACGGCGGTCAATGGTGATAGTCTTCTCCGTGCGCCGCAGAACTTTGAAGGGGCCGTCATACGGGCAGTCCAGTGGCCGCCTGGTGGCGTCCCGGCGCACAAACACGTGAGTGGCCGTGTCCAGCGCAGCCGGCAGGTGGGTGGTACCCTGTGTCTGCCGTGGTATTGTGGGACGCAGGCGGCGCATGTCGGCACGGAGTGTGGCGGCATAGGAGGCCGGGTCTGGTGACGGCACACCTTGCTGGGGAGCGCAGAACTCTCCCGGCAGACGCAGCGTGGTGCCATACACCAGCTCAGCTGCGCTGCAGGTGAGGTCGTTCTTCAGTGCGGAGCGAACTCCCAGCAGGGCGAGGGGCAACACGTCCGTCCACCTGGTGTTGTCGGCGGCCCGCAGAGCTGATTTGAGCTGCCGGTGGAGCCGCTCAACCATCCCATTTGACATCGGATGGTAGCTGGTTGTACGCTGGCGATGGCAGCCCAGGAGCTGTGACAGCTCCGACCACAGGTGCGACTCGAACTGCGAGCCCCGGTCGGTGATGACGATCTCAGGCACTCCGAACCGCGCCACCCAGCCGTTTACAAACGCGCGCGCCACTGTTGCAGTCTGCATGTCTTTCATGGGAACCGCCTCACACCAGCGTGTAAAACGGTCAACGCACGTGAGAAGGTAGGCGTGGCCGTCAGAGGGCGGTAGAGGGCCCACAATGTCTATGTGGACCTCCCGGAACCTGTCGTCCGGAGGTTTGAACCCGGCCACGGGTGCCTTTGTGTGTCGCTGGACTTTGGCCCGTTGACATCTAACGCACTGCGTCACCCACTGCTTCAGGTCCCGTTTCATGTTCGGCCACACGAACCGTTGGCTCACCAGTTCTTGTGTGGCCTTGACGCCAGGATGTGACAGCTCGTGCAGCAGCCGAAACACGTGCCGGCGCAGAGGAGGCGGCACCCAGGGACGGGGTGTGCCGGTGGACTCGTCCACCACCAGCGTGCACCCGTCGGTGAGGCGGACGTCGCGCAGCTGGAGGCCATGCTCTGCTTGGCGGAAGGCCGTGAGGGTGCTGTCCTCGTGCTGGGCGGCAGCCAGCTGGTTGAAGTCGCCCAGCGGTGGCTGCGGCAGCGAGAGCATGGCCACCGTGCGCGACAGGGCGTCGGCTGCTGCGTTGTCACGTCCAGGCACGTGGCGGATGTCGGTGGTGAACTGGGCCACATATTCGAGCTGGCGGCTCTCACGGGGGGCGTGCCGGTCGGAGGTTGTTCCAACTGCATGGACGAGTGGTTTGTGGTCAGTGAAAATTATCACTGGGCGCCCCTCCACCGCATGCCTGAACTTCCGCAGAGCTGCGTATGCTGCCAGCAGCTCACGGCCGAAGGTGCTGTAGCGGGCCTCTGTAGGCGTCAGCGACCGTGAGAAGAAGGACAGGGGCTGCCACGCCCCTGCCACGTGTTGCTGCAGCACGGCTCCGATCCCGGTGTTGGAGGCGTCCACCTGGAGGCTGAGCGGAGCTCCTGGCACCGGGTGTGTCAGCTGCGCCGCGCTGGCCAGCGCTGACTTGACGGCGGTGAACGCCTCCGTGGCCGCCTCTGTCCAGGTGACTGTAGCTGACTGGGCCGGCCGGCCGCCGGGGCCGTCACAGAGTAATGCGTGGAGCGGCCGCATGAGGGCAGCAGCGTCGGGCAGGAAGCGGTGATAATAGGCCACCATACCCATAAAGCGGCGCAGCTGCCTCATGGTGTCTGGCCGCGGGAAGTCACTGATGGCAGCCACCTTGTCAGGCAGCGGCGCGATTCCGTCAGCGGACACGTCGTGGCCCAGGAACCGGAGGCGAGGTGCGCCAAGCACGGATTTGCCCTTGTTGATGACCAGTCCGTACTCCTGAAGGCGCTGAAACACCTGTCGCAGGTGCTGATGATGCAGCTCAGGAGACGGGCTGGCGACGAGAATATCGTCTAGGTACGAGAATGTACAAGGCAAATTTCTCAGCACCTCGTCCATGAAACGCTGAAAGGTCTGGGCCGCGTTTTTCAGGCCGAATGGTAGTCGGAGGGCTTCATAGGAGCCGAAAGGGGTGGTGATGGCCGTCTTGGGGATGTCAGATTCTTCCACTGGAATATGATGGTAGGCCCGGACGAGGTCGAGCTTGCTGAAGATCTGACATCCGTGGAGATTGGCGCTGAAATCTTGTAGGTACGGAAGCGGGTACCTGTCCGGCACTGTGACCTTGTTCAGCGCGCGATAATCCCCACACGGCCTCCATTCTCCCGGCGTAGCCTTTTCGACCAGGTGAAGCGGCGCAGCCCAGCTGCTGTTGGAGGGGCGCACAACCCCCTGCTTTATCATGTTGTTAATTTCGCGCTGAGCGATACGCCTTCTATCCGGCGCGAGTTTCCGTGGTCGGGAGAAACACGGAGGACCGTGCGTCACGATATGGTGGGTGACGCTGTGTGGCACGGCCGCTGCTGGGTCCCGTTCTTTCGTCACGTCCGGAAACTGCCGCCACATCTCCTCAAAGCCCCCACTGGCGACAGTGAGGCTGCGCAGCACCTGCGTTGGTACCGAAGGGGGCGTGGCTTCGGCGGCGCACAACTGGCCTGAGGCGGTTTTTCAGCGTTCGGCTGCCCATGTCCACGGCCAGCCGGTAGTGGCTGAGGAAGTTCGCGCCGATAATTGGGCAGGTTACTGCGGCCACCAGAAGCCTCCATGGGTAGCTCCGCCCCTCTAAAACCAGCGTGTAGTCGGCGTAACCTTGGGTTTGGATAACGCTGCCGTTGGCCGCCGTCAATGTGGGGGGAGAATCACTGTCCACAGTGGTGCCACTGGGAACTCGGGCCGGCGGCAGCACGCTCACCTGAGCCCCAGTGTCCACCATCAAGTTCATTTCGCCATCACTGATGTGGAGCAGCGGCGCGAGCTGTGCGATGCCTGTGAGAGCTGCCGCGGGCTCTCTCAGGCCTGGGCGTTTCCCTCGCGCCAGGAGCAGGGAGACGTGCAGCGCCGCGCGTCTGCGCCGAACCGCCGGTGGTAATAGCAGAGACCGCTGCTGTCCGGCCGGTGTGGCTCCTGCTGTGGCTGCTGGCGGGGCGGCAAGCGCGGCCGGGAGCCGGACCGAGGACGGAAGTCCCGCCTTTGCGATGGGAACTGGTCCCACCTACGGTCCCCTTCCGCCCGGTCCAGACGGGCTTCCAGCCGGCTGAAAGCCGCGGAAAGTGAGGCTACCATGCCTTGTAGTGTGGCAATGGCACCTGCCTCTCCCGTGGCGGTAGCAGCGGCATTGGTTGGCAGTTCGTTGGCGGTGACGGCTGCCACCACCGACGGCCCGGACGCTGCCAGGAAGCGGTCTGCCGCTGTGGCCAGCTGGTCCAGTGGGGTCTCCTCCGGCAGGAGTGCCAGAGCCGCCCTCGCCGTCTGCGGCAGCCGCTGCAGAAAGAGCGTCCGCAGCAGCTCCCCGTCCTGCGGCACGTCGGGGGCGGTGCCCAGCTCCGAACGCATCCGGAGGAGGAGCTGGGACGGCTTTTGGTCTCCCAGCTGCTGGTGGCGGAGGAGCGATTCCAGACGCGAGGCTCTGGAGTGTGCGAGCCGGGTGCGCAGGGCCGCTGTTAGAGCCGAGTAGCTGGGCGTCGGGCTGGTGACGATGTCCCGTACCTGAGCGGCGACTGGAAGTGGGAGGTTTGCCACCAGCAGATGAAATTTGGTAATATCATCTTGGATTCCAGCTACCCGGCAGGCACAGTCAACCTGGGTGAGCCACAGCTCAGTCTCCTCCGCCGCAAATGGAGGCAGCTTGAAGGCCGCGACCTGTCGGCTCGCGGCTGGGATGACGTCCCTTGCGGCGCCTCCTGCTGGGTTATCAGCGCAGTGTCCGTCCATGGCCGTCGGAATGTCGCCCCTCTGACGTCACGCACCGTCCAGGCGCAACGAGCCGAGCGCAAGCGTGCGAAATCGAGGGCTCTGATTGGCCCTCCGGTAGGTGCGCACAGGTCCGGCGCGGGGACAATAAGCAGGTATGCGGCGTCCTCAGCCTGAGGAGGGTGAACGGTGTGGCCAGCGGTAACTCACGGCTGAGCGAGGAAGGGGCCGATGGCCAGGCGCACTGAACCGATCGCGCAACGGTCGTTTGACTGACGCGTAGCGACGGTGAAGACGACGGCAGCTGAGGACGGCTGCCCGGCAGAGTCTCTGGCGTGTCTTCGTGGCAATTGACGACTAGAGGTCTGGAAGGTGTTGGTCACAGTTCGCTGGGACGGCAACGCTTGTAAATTTCCCAGCGGATCACGTCGGGGTCACCACTTGTGGCGTGCTTTATCTGTGAGTTGGCCTTTCCCAGTTTTTCCTCGTATATCACACGACAAATCACTGTAGAATGATTTAGTTATATATTTGGTAATTGTAATTGAAGCCCAGGCTAGACCAGTTGAACTCTATGTGGGGACCTCGGAGGAGGAGATACTGACCATCTGCCAGGAGCATAGGGGTTCTCTGAATGCTGGGAGGGGGGATGCTGCTCCCCTGCGGGCCCGAAGTGCTGCCTCTGTGGTGCGGAGTGCTGGTCAGTCGGGAGGTCGGGGTGCTGGTCAGTCGGGGGGTCGGGGTGCTGGTCCGGCAGGTGATCTGTATGCTGGTCAGTCGGGTGGCCGGAGTGCTGGTCCGTCAGGTGGTCGGGGTGCTGGTTCGTCAGGTGGTCGGGGTGCTGGTCCTTCAGGTGGTCGGGGTGCTGGTCCGTCAGTTGGTCGGGGTGCTGGTCCGTCAGGTGGTCGGGGTGCTGGTCCGTCAGGTGGTCGGGGTGCTGGTCCGTCGGGTGATCTGGGTGCTGGTCCGTCGGGTGGTCAGGCGTCTGCCCCGTTGGGTGATCAGGGGTCTGGTCCGTCGGGTGGTCGGGGTGCTGGTCCATCGGGTGGTCAGGGTGCTGGTCCGTCAGGTGGTCAGGGTGCTGTTCCGTCAGGTGGTCGGGGTGCTGGTCCTTCAGATGGTCAGGGTGCTGGTCCCTCGGGTGGTCAGGGTACTGGTCCCTCAGGTGGTCGGGGTGCTGGTCCGTCGGGTGGTCAGGCGTCTGGCCCGTTGGGTGGTCAGGGGTCTGGTCCGTCGGGTGGTCGGGGTGCTGGTCCGTCGGGTGGTCAGGGTGCTGGTCCGTCAGGTGGTCTGGGTGCTGGTCTGTCGGGGGGTCAGGGAACTTGTCCGTCAGGTGGTCAGGGTGCTGGTCCGTCGGGAGGTCAGGGTATTTCATACTTTGCCCCTGGTGCTGCTTCACGTGGTGGGGGTGCTTTGTTGGGCGCGGGAGGTTCTGTCTTACCCTGTCCTGGGGGTGCTGGTCTGTCAAGTGCTCAGGGTGCTGCATCGCCTGGTGCCCAGGGTGCTGTATCGTCCGGTGCTGCATCGTCTGGTGCTGCTGGGGGTACTCCTCCGTCTGGTGTTTTGGATGATGGTCAGCCTAAGGGATGGGGTGCTTTCCGAGGGGGGTGGGATGCTGCTGCCCCGTCCGGGGGTCAAGGTACTGCTCCCCCTGGTGACTGGCCTGCTTGTGGTGAGGACACCCCACCCATGATTCGGGGCACCACCGAAACGGTTGCTTCCACTGGTGTGCCGACTGGTGATGCCCCTGCAGCACGGACTGCTGCTACAGTTGGGGTGGGGACTGTGCCGCTTCCTGCTGGGGGCCGACCTGCTGACCATGTGCCTGCTTTGGTGTCTGCACCTGTTGTGACCGGTGGCATCCCGCATCCTTCCCACGCACCGCCGCCTGCTCTGACTGTTGCTCCTGGGGGGTTTCGTCCGTCGTCGCCGTTAACCACCACGGGTGCCACTCACAGTGTTTAACACAAATCAGTCATGTCTAATAATATATTGTAAAAAAAAATTGTTAGAAAGTATTACAACATAGGTATATAAATATTGTACCAATAATCAGCTTAAATAGGGCACTAGAGGTCTACTTCATCTTGCACGAGAATTTAAAGTTTTTAAAATCCAAAAATGGTTGGTCCACCTAAAAACTAAGTAAAACAGTAAAGGTTTGTGACAAATTGTTAAAGCTCTGTTTTCTCCACACTTTTCTCCCAAAGGATATTTGCTAATTGTAACCCCGATTGAAGCTTAGTGGCATTGGAAATACTTCATCCATTTGTTTCCTGTGTAGTCCCTGAAAATTCAGTTCGCTCTTAACCAAAATGTTAACAATAGATTTCTTCCAGTCTTTTCAACACATGTAAATGACCATGATTTAGAATTATCTGGCGTGCAAAACATTCTTGAAACCTGCAAATACTACTCAGTTTCAACTTACAATGAAAGTAGCCTTCAAGGAAGTATCCCAATAATACATATTAACATTCGGTCACTACCCAAACATTTTGATTCTCTTCAAGCATTTATCTCGCAACTCAAATACAAGCCATTAATAATAATGCTCTCAGAACTGTGGTTAACTCCCGAACTAAAAGACTCATATCACATTAAAGACTATAATTTTGAACCTTCTTCACCAACACAATGCAAAGGAAAGGGGACAGGAATTTATATTAGCAAACATCTTTCCTACAGCAGGAGGGGTGACCTAGAGTCCAGTCTGATACAACATCAATCTTGCTTCCTTGATATTCATAACCTATTTCCCTTTCACGTTTTGGTCGGATCACTCTATAGATCACCATCATATCCAACAGCAATCTTTATGGACTATCTTGAAAAAACCCTTGATAAAATTTCATCCGAAAACAAGATCTGCTTACTGGGAGGTGACTTTAATTTTGACCTTATTAAATCCAGCTGCCAAGATCACACCTCACTTTTCTTGCATTTACTGTCCTCACAGGGGTATCATCCCTGCATTTCCCTCCCAACAAGAATAACATCTGAATCACAAACCCTCATAGATAATTTTTTTCTAAACGATAATTCTATCATTAAGTCATCATCTATTATATTGACTGATCTAAGTGACCATCTCCCGATTACTATTGAGTGGAATTCCACTATAAGATTACCCTCCCAGTGCCCCAAACCCCAACTATCTTTTGACTTTCGGAAAATAGAGATACTCAAACAGAATTTAGCACAAAAGTTCCGAAATTTTTCTTCTATTATTGACCCTGTAACAGCAGCAAAAGTTATCCAGACTACTTTAAATGAAGAGATCACAAAATTATCAATTAAAGAGAAATCTCGCAGAATCACCCCCATTCGGCCTTGGATCTCATTTAGCCTTCTTAAATGCATCAACCATAAATCTGACCTCTACCTAAAATTTATGAAATCTCGAGATAAAGTCGATGAAACTAACTACAAAAACTACAATAATTACCTCACTAGCACGATTCGAACAGCCCGTAAGCTCTACTTTCAGAGAAAATTAAACGAGGAAAAAGACCATCCAAAAAAACTCTGGGACACTCTTCTCACCCTTAGTCGTAAAAATAAAATAAAACGGGATCTTCCAGGACAATTCAAAGTAAATGATGAATACATCACTGAACCCTCTTTGATTGCAGACAAATTCAACAATTACTTTTCCACAATAGCAACAAAACTTGATCAGGCGCTACCACAGTCCACTTCAGATCCTCTTGAATACCTGGGCAACCAAACAACGCAACGTTTTGAATTTAACCTGGTGAATACGCAATTAGTAGAACAAATCATTTCTTCTCTCAGTAACAAAGGCGCCGGTTACGATGGAGTCAGCTCAAAAATTTTGAAAGCTATTAACCCAGTAATCTCTCCACACTTAACTCATTTATTTAACATATGTCTCTGCAACGGGTTATTCCCGGATGAATTTAAAACAGCACTCATAGTACCTATATTTAAGTCAGGTAACCGCTTCACTTTTACTAACTATCGCCCAATTTCAATCTTACCGGCGCTTTCAAAAGTTTTCGAAAAAATTGTATTTGCCCAGCTCACTGAATATTTGACCGAAATTGACATGCTATACAAATACCAGTTCGGTTTTCGGAAAAAACATAGTACTTTCATGCCCATTGCCCTACTCTACGATGATATTACCTCTGCCCTTGCAACAAAAATGATTTCTGCCACAATTTACCTGGATTTCAGTAAGGCGTTTGATACCGTGAATCACAAAATTCTCCTATCAAAATTACACTTTTGGGGCATCCAAGACAATTCATTAAAATTTTTCAAATCATACCTGTCAAATCGTTCACAAACTCTGAAGTACAACTCGACTATCTCAGCTAATCCTAAAAAAGTATCCCTTGGTGTACCGCAGGGTAGTGTGCTGGGCCCCCTCCTTTTCCTAATCTATATAAATGATATATCAAGAAGCTCAAATGCCCCGAAATTCTATCTCTTCGCAGACGACACTGCACTGCTATATACCGCTAAAAATATTGATGAACTGCAATCCAAAATTGACAACAGTCTATCAGATATAACCATCTGGCTCCAATGTAACCGGCTCACCCTTAACACAAAAAAATCAACTTACCAAATATTCTCCACTCGTAGTGTACCCAATTTGGCTATCAAAATTAATAATGACGTACTGGACAGAAAATTCACTACAAAATATCTTGGCGTCTACATCAATGAGGATCTGAAGTGGACCAACCATATAAAAAGTATAGAAAACACAATATCACGTAATATAGGTCTTATACGTAGGTCACAACATATTCTGGACTCTGGTCATCTTCTCCTGCTCTACAATGCTCTTATTCTCCCTTTCTTGAATTACTGCCTTCCAATTTGGGGGAGCACATTCAAATATCATTTAAATAAGCTGATGATGCTACAGAAAAAAATTGTCCGTTTGATAGATCAATCTGAGCCCCTTGCTCACACCAGTCCCTTATTTAAAAAATACAAAATCATGAAAATTGAAGATCTGACGGAAGTAGCCCAATTAAAACTCCTCCATAGCCATCTCAACCAGACTTTACCGTGCCCCCTCAGTGAAAGGATCAATACAACTAACCCAAATCCCCTTCTCCCTGATATAAGACGAACCCAACACTTTCAGGTCCCCTTCGCCTCAACCATGTACAGGAAATTTTCTTTATTCATTGCGGCCCCACGAACCTGGAATAATGTGATTACCCCTAAAATCAGAAGACTGGATGATATCCCACAAAGTAAAGCGTTTTTCAGGACAGTGATTACAAAACTTTACCTAGACAAATATTGAATATCGTAAACCCTCTTATTGGTATCTTTGTATCCCTAATTGTATCATTGTAAACCGTTAAAATAAACATATTATGCACCAGCTTTTGTCACTATTCGTCTCTTTGCATAAGTAAAGTACAAAAAGTAATACAAGCAAGTAAAAATAAGCATGAGTAAAAAAAGCGCTGTAATCTTTGATTTGGCAGTAAGGTACCACACAGGCCTGCCTCCGGCACCTGTACACCTATCATTTCCTCGAACTTACCACGCGCCCTCAAATCTCTCCACGACATCTGTAGTGCTATAAAAAAATAATATCCACTCCCTTCCCAAATTCTAACAAATAAAAAACACTATTTCAGGACCTGGCGACGGCTGATTGAGAGTGGCGCCGTGGGTGCGCCGCTGGCCCGTGGTGGGGGTGCGCGCCGGGCGGGTTGCGGCGCATTCTCCGGTCTGCGGCATCCATGGCGGCGTGCTTTTGCTACCCCTTGTAACAAGCGCCTGAAGGGAAACAAAGTCGAATTCAGTAAACTTTGAAGAAGATTGCCAGAAATGATATAGAGACCTGCTTGCGCCGCGGCACCGTATAACACACTGAACTCCCGCGCGTCGCTCACACTGGCTGTGTGTCGGACTGCGGCGCGTCTCATTGGTCGAGGGCCCGGCGCGGCGGCGGCCGCGCCGGGGCCGTGCGCGCGGCAGGCCTGCGTGAGGAGAGCGAACTACACGGTTCCATACTGAAATAGCCGATTGACGCTAAACTGAGCCTCATAGGCCGCAGAACCTCTGCGGGCCTGGGCCCCTGAGTTTTTGGTGACTTCCCTAAGTTTATATCGAGTCCCCTCAGCTGATCTGGGACCGCCTTAGTCAACCAGGTCCTCACACTGAACTTGAGACCTATATGTCGCCGATGAAGCCTATTAAGCTTTTCGGGGCCCTTTTTATTGATATAGGGCCCCCTCAACAGGCCCTGGGCCCTCTGAGCTAAAAGCTGGAGCTCTGAGCTCTGAGCCCCAAGCTGGGTTAGTGTCCCTTAAGCTGGTCAGGGTCCCCTGGGTTGGTACCGTTTTCGTTTAACTGATATAGATCCCTTCAGCTTGTTTGGGGCCCGTTGTGCGTATCTGGGCACTAGTTCGTCGAGGCACCCAGCTAATCTGGCCCTATTAGTTTTATGGGCCTTCTGAGCTGCTGCAGGGTCCACTCAGAGTGTCAGGGCCCCATGAGTTGAAAATTGAACTCCTGGGTTAGTTTTGAGTAGATGGGCTTATTTAGAAACCGTTTCAATAGGTAGGCACCCCACGCTGGTCTTGAGAATCCTGTGTTGGCACTGAGGTCAAATGAGCTCGTCGGGGGCCCTTATCTGGGCCCCCGTAACTGGCACGGGCCCCTCAGCTGATTTTTGAGACCCAAAATCCCTTCTACCGGATTCCACCCACGCTAGATTTCCTGGCTCCCTGAGAGCCCCTGGGGGCCATTGGGGATTTTTTCCCGCGATCAGCGCTGGGGTCCCTCCCCGAGACAGGGCTTACAACATGTCTCTGTCTCTATTCTCTAGCGTCTGCCAGAGTTGAGCTAGAATCATTTTAAGGCACAATTCGCTTCCTCTTGTTACGGCGAATCATCAAATAATGTATAATATGACTATACTAGGTTAAAACATAAAAATGACCTGACCTAAGGCTAGGTCAAGGCCACCATCTATTCTAGCATAGTCAGTATGCATATCAATCAACTCACAATAACAATAAAAAATGGTATCAAAATACGGGTTTTATCAATATTTCCTGCAAAGCAATTGACCCAAGTCTTAAAATCTGCTTAGGAAGCCCCAGATGAACTCTCAGAGGTAACATGTCTAAACTAGCAACGTGAACCGATAAAGAGGCCTAGGATACTATAATTTGGGGAATCCGAAGCGTCTGCTGACCTGCTCTCTGGAGGGGCCTTTGCTTCGATGAGGCACCTGTGCCACCCAGGGGAGCCTTCGCTCCCCAATGGACGCAACCTAGCTATCCAGGAGCATCTTTGCTGTTCGGGGGGTGTCTTTGATACCCAGTGCCCAAGGGGAGCTTTTTCTTATCCAGGTTCACTTTGGTATTGAGGGGCGTATTTTTATTCAAGGTAACCTATACTACCCTGTGGCGCCTACCCTATGCAAGGGCGCTTAGGCTATCCAGGGGGCGGCAATTTGCTATACATAGGGCGCCCTTATGCTCTCCATGGGCACCTCATTCAGAGGGTGCCTCTGATATTCAGGGGCGCTTTTCCTATCAGCAGGGTACCTGTGCCATCTTGGGGCTATTCTTATAAAGGGACGCTGCTGTTATTCAAGAATACCTACACCACTGTCGAGGGTCGCCTTTGCTACCCAGAGGCGCCTTTACTTCTTAGGCAGTTTGGCGCCCGTGCTTTAAGGAGGGCTTTGGCATCGATTGATTGCTCTATTATTGGGCTTAGGTGCGCGTGAACCTTGAGCTCATGTAGCGCCCATATTGTTGCCAAGGAACGCTTACGCTATCAAAGGGCGCCTTTACTATTCAGGGCCTTTGTTTTATTCAAGGCAGTCTGTTCTATCCACGGGCATCTGATATTTCGGGGCGGTGCCTAGGTTATTCAGGAGGCGGTTTTTCTCCACAGGAGCGCACTATTGCTTTCCAGGGGCGCCGTTACTGTCCAGGGGTGTCTTTCTATCCAGGGGCGCATATGCTGTCTAGGTGTATTTTTCAATCACAGACATGATTGAAATACATGCCCCTACGTTATCCTGGGGTGCTTTTTGTTTCCGGTGAGGCGCTATTTTTCTCTTCCGGGCACCAGTTTATCCAAGGGCACCTATGCTGTCCAGAGAACCTTTATTATCTAGGGCTGCCTTCGCTGTTAAGGGGCACCTTTGCTACCCAAAGCGAGCATTTTACTTTCCTGGAGTGCCTATTTCCATCTAAGGGGCGCATATGCTATCTTGGAGCGCCTTTGCAAACATGGGGTGCACTTTTCTATCCAGGTGCGCCTTTGCACTTGAGGGGGTGCCTCTGCAATCCAGGAGGAGCCCAAAATAGATGGAGAATAAAAATTCTGAAATAAGGCGCTCGAACACTGAAATAAAGTGCCTAATTATCAGAAAGAGGCGCTCATCTGCTGAACGGGGAGGACTGCTGGTTGGTGAGGGCAGCGTTCTCGGAAGTGAGGCGCACATACTGAAAAAGGCACCCGGTTGCAGCGATGGAGCACTAAGCCTTCAGTTATAGGTTAATGAAATGTGGTTAAAGGCAGTCCATGCTCAAATTGAGCGCTCGAGCCCTGTACCAGAGCGCGCGACTGTCGGACAGGTGTGCCAAACCATAGACAAAAGGGCAGCTGAAGATGGAAAGGGACACCTATGATATCCTGGGGGCGCCTGTACTCTCATGTGAGGCGCTTGTTTTCTTTCTCATGCGCCTAGTTTATCCATGGCCGCCTATGCTGTCAAGATCATCTATTTCAAGAATGGTTAACTTTGCTGTTCAGGGGCACCTTTGCTATCCAAGGGCGCATATGATATCTGTAGGGCGCTTTATGCAAAGGGTGCCTAGGCTGTCCAAGGGCCCGTCCTAACCAAATGCCGCCTTTCACTTTCCCTGAAGTGCCTATTTCTATGTAAGGGGTGCATATATTATCTAGGAGTGCCCTTGATATACGGAGACGCCTTTTTGTCCAGCGGCGCCTTTGCTCTTGAGGGGCGCTACTCCAATCCAGGGTAGCTGAAGATGGATAAGGGACATCTATGTTATATAGGGGGAGACTGTACTTTCCAATGGGGCACTCATTTTCCTTCTCAGGCACCTAGTTTATCTAGGGGGCGCCTAGGCTATCCAAAGGCGCCTTTACTATCGAAGGGGTGCCTTCCTAGGGGCGCCTTTGCTATCCAGGGGCGCCTTTGCTGTCTAAAGCACTTGTGTTATCCAGGGTTGTCTTTGCTGTCCAGTGGCGCCTTTGCTATCCAAAAGTGCATATGATATCCGTGGGCGCTTTATCCAGTGGGCGCCTGGACTATCAAAGGGTACTTTTTCTATCCAAGGGTTACATTTATTTTCCTGAAGTGCCTATTTCTATCTAAGGGCCTCCTATTCTGTCCAGGGCACCTATATTTCCCAAATTTGCCTTTGCTGTCCAGGGACGCCTTTGCTATCCAAGGGCACCATTCTTAACCAAGGGGTGCATTTTGCTTTCCTGGAGCGCCTATTTCTATCTAAGGGGCGCATGTTATCTAGGATCGCCTTTGATACCCGGAGGCGGCTTTTTGTCCAGGGGCGTCTTTTCTCTTGAGGGGCGCTGCTCCAATCCAGGGCAGCTGAAGGTGGATAAGGGACATCTATGTTATACAGAGGGAGCCTGTACTTCCCAGTGGGGCGCTCGTTTTCCTTCTCGGGCACCTAGATTATCCAGGGGGCGCCTAGGCTATCCAAGGACGGCTTTTCTATCGAAGGTGTGTCTTCCTAGGGGCGCCTTTGCTACCCAAGGGCGCATTTGCTGTTCATAGCACTTGTGTTATCCAGGGTTGTCTTTGCTGTCCAGGGGCGCCTTTGCTATCCAAGGGTGCATATGACATCCGTAAGGCGCTTTTTCCCGTGGGCGCCTAGGCTATCAAAGGGCGCCTTTTTCTACCCAAGGTGAGCATTTTATTTTCCTAAAGCGCCTACTTCTATCTAAGGGGCGCTTATGCTGTCCAGGGCACCTGTTACCAAGATTTGCCTTTGCTGCCCAGGGGCGCCTTTCCTAGCCAAGGGCGCATATGATATCCGTAGGGTGCTTCATCCAGGGGCGCCTAGGCTACCCAGGGCCGCTTCATCCAGGGGGCGCCTAGGTTACTCAGGGGTGCATTAGTTCCCCATGGCGCAATCCTGCTATCTAGTGGCGCCTTTTCTTTGCCGGGGCGCTTTTGTTAGCTTTCTAAATTTCATTTTCAACATTTTACTGGGGCGCAAAAGGCCAGTAAAGGCGTCTAGTGTTTGGGCAGGGGCGCTTTGCCATGTTTTTAGGGACTACGTGTTAATTCAAGTGGAATAAGTGGTATCTACCACATTGGCGCACAAAATGGGTACAGGCGCGCCGCTCATATCGGGCGCCTTCGGCACCCGATATGAGCTAAGCTATGCTGAGGCGCTTCGGAGCTAAGGGGGGGCCTGGGCCCCCTGGGCCCCCTTGGATCCGTCACTGAACGAGAGGAAGCGAATTGTGCCTAAAATGATTCTAGCTCAACTCGGGCAGACGCTAGAGTATAGAGACAGAGACATGTTGTAAGCTTTGTCTCGGGGGAAGGACCCCAGCGCTGATCGCGGGAAAAATCCACAATGGCCCCCAGGGGCCCTCAGGAGTCAGGAAATCTGGCGTGGGTGGAATCCGGTAGAAGGGATTTTGGGTCTCCAAAATCAGCTGAGGGGCCCGTGCCAGTTAAGGGGGCCCAGATAAGGGTCCCCAACGAGCTCATTTGACCTCAGTGCCAACACAGGATTCTCAAGACCAGCGTGGGGTGCCTACCTATTGAAACGGTTTCTAAATAAGCCCATCTACTCAAAACTAACCCAGGGGTTCAATTTTCAACTCATGGGGCCCAGACACTCTGAGGGGACGCTGCAACAGCTCAGAAGGCCCATAAAACTAATAGGGCCAGACTAGCTGGGTGCCTCGACGAACAAGTGCCCAGATACGCACAACGGGCCCCAAACAAGCTGAAGGGATCTATATCAGTTAAACGAAAACGGTACCAGCCCAGGGGATCCTGACCAGCTTAAGGGACACTAATCCAGCTTGGGGCTGAGAGCTCAGAGCCCCAACTTTTAGCTCAGAGGGCCCAGGACCTGTTGAGAGGGCCCTATATCAATAAAAGGGCCCGAAAAGCTTAATAGGCTTCAGCGGCGACACATAGGTTTCAAGTTCAGTGTGAGGGCCTGGTTAACTAAAACGGTCCCAGATTAGCGGAGGGGACTCGATATAAACTCAGGGCAGTCACCAAAAACTCAGGGGCCCAGGCCCGCAGAGGTTCTGCGGCCTTTGAGGCTCAGTTTAGTGTCAATCGGCTATTTCAGTATGGAGAAGTTGGCCAGGACAACTGTGATAAGTGGAGGTGGTGGATACGACGCCTCAGTTTTCGCCATGACCGAATATACCTGTATTATTTGCTCATCGTGCTTCAGTTAGTGTCAGTGGGTGCTTTCAGCATTTTCTACCAGGGTGCCAGTCGTTAGCTGGCCCGAAATATGCTTGATGGTAAACGTGAACATGCCCTCACTAAGAGGAAGCTTTCATGAAAATAAGCATTTACAAATCCTTTTTAAACGCGTTTTACATTGACACTGGCCGCCTTTTGGGTGGTAAATTGGCCAGTGGCGGATCCAAGGGGGGGCAAAAAGGCATTCCCCCAAACGGAAAAGCTCGGGGCAACATTATGTTTTTGATCCCCAAAGC
The DNA here is from genome assembly GCA_034440635.1 of Lepas anatifera. Lineage (NCBI taxonomy): Eukaryota > Metazoa > Arthropoda > Thecostraca > Lepadidae > Lepas > Lepas anatifera. Next base: position 205,775 of record JAOTON010001666.1, read on the forward strand.
GATCGACCTCCTTTTTCCCCTACTCCTTTTTAGATTATAAGCAAGATTTTGGTGTTTCAACTCTCAACTTCAAACAGAACATAAGTTGATAAGATGCTCCCTGACCTGTCCCCTCGAATCCTTGTTATCCTTTGTTATCTAGGGCTTTGTTTGAACCTTTGTTATCTAGGGCTGCCTTCGATGTTAAGAGGCGCCTTTGCTACCCAAAGGGAGCATTTTACTTTCCTGGAGTGCCTATTTCCATCTAAGGGGCGCATATGCTATCTTGGAGCGCCTTTGCAAACATTGGGGAGCACTTTTCTATCCAGGTGCGCCTTTGCACTTGAGGGGGTGCCTCTCAATCCAGGAGGAGCCCAAAATAGATGGAGAATAAAAATTCTGAAATAAGGCGCTCGAACACTGAAATAAAGTGCCTAGTTACCAGAAAGAGGCGCTCATCTGCTGAGCGGGGACGACTGCTGGTTGGTGAGGGCAGCGTTCTCGGAAGTGGGGCGCACATACTGAAAAAGGCATCCGGTTGCAGCGATGGAGCACTAAGCCTTCAGTTATAGGTTAATGAAATGTGGTTAAAGGCAGTCCATGCTCAAATTGAGCGCTCGAGCCCTGTAACAGAGCGCGCGACTGTGGGACAGGTGTGCCAAACTATAGACAGTAGGGCAGCTGAAGATGGAAATGGACACCTATGATATCCTGGGGACGTCTGTACTCTCAGGTGAGGCGCTTTTTTCTTTCTCAGGCGCCTAGTTTATTCATGGCCGCCTATGCTGTCCAGATCATCTATTTCAAGAAGGGTTAACTTTGCTGTCCATGGGCGCCTTTGCTATCTAAGGGCGCATATGATATCTGTAGGGCGCCTTATGCAGAGGGCGCCTAGGCTGTCCAAGGGCGCCGTCTTAACCAAAGGCCGTCTTTCACTTCGATGAAGTGCCTATTTCTATGTAAGGGGTGCATATATTATCTAGGAGTGCCCTTGATATACGGAGACGCCTTTTTGTCCAGCGGCGCCTTTGCTCTTGAGGGGCGCTGCTCCAATCCAGAATAGCTGATGATGGATAATGGACATTAGGCCGTTTCAAATTTCAATTTTTTTCAGAATTCGTTAGGTCAGCACTTTTTCCCATGATGTGGTTTATTTGTAGCCGATTGACATCAATTTCGCCAAAGTTTGTCTAGAAATAAGGTTGCCTATATTCGCTTCAAAATTTCATGTTTTCGGGTTCACCATTGGTGTTATGGGCAGTACCAGCGTTGCAGTCGCCAAGGCCATCGGCATTGTTTCTGAGGTTGCCATTTTTACCAGCGCAAATTTTCGATAGGGCTGTATGCTGTGTAGTACATTGCCTATTTTACGGACGTTGTGGGAAGTATTCACATGTAGGAAAGGGAGGGAAATGGTCCCTGAAGTACGCTCTTTGATAAATATGTTGGCACATCGATAGAGTGTCTGACATAGGTTTCAGTAAATTATCATGGTGCAATATTCACTGGGAAAGGAGGACGAGAATACAAAAATATCGTGTGAGAGAGTAGGGAATACTTCTCCTCAGTCCTCATATCATTTAGTTTTAAGGCAATACATATACGATCCAAATATATTTGCAAGCGATTCGTCTCCCTCGCAAGTCACAAGCGAAGTGAAAGCAGAGACGATACAAGTTTGCGCTTTTCGGCATACTTTCACTTCGCTGACTCTCTGCGTAGTTGCTCATCTTGACTATATTCCAGGAACATGCAGTACATTTTAACAGAAACCACACTTATGATACCTCACTTGAGTATCTCACATGCATGTCACGTCTTGATTTCAGGCGTCATCACATAGCGTGCTCATCGCTGCCTTTTCTAAACTCCGTCAGGCGCGCCCTGCAATGCTCTTCTGCCTGCAGCAGTGACTGAAAGTGACTATCATCTTTGACATTTCCAAAAAAGTGCTTTAATAATACCAAGGCTTTTTCCCGATACGTCATTAGTGACTTTGATCGATCGGACAAGCCCCTTGTGAAGCCGCAAGTCCTTGTGAGAGGCTCAAAATTTTGGATGTGCCGACAACCATGCATGGCCAGCGGATATGAGGTCCACAAAGCCACGAAGACTCGTACACCATGTCAGCCAGCTGGCTTGTTTCGTCGAGGACAAGATCAGTAGTGGAGTGGTCCGTCGCAGCTACTCTGGGTGTCGCCACTAGTTTCTCACTAATCATAACCTTCCGCTCTTTAGAAATCTCGTCGCTGAATAAAATGAACACGACTGCTAGCTTTAGATACCACAAGTGTCGTCGCAGCACCTTGATGGAAGCATCCTCTACCTCACGGCTTACGTGTGATTGCACGTGAACAGCGTTCGGTACAGAGGTCATTTGAGGTCATAGAGGTCATTTGCTGGTGCATCTGCTGCGACAGGCGCTCTAGCCTACACAAGCACGATGAACAGAGCTATGCGGTAAAGCTTGTGTGTTAGATATTTTTGTAGCCTATCTGGTCGGCGAACAGGTACATTTTGATGCAGTACAGACCGGAACAAAAAATAGAATCAGACCATGGAATCGGCACCGCCATGATTCTGAACCAGCGCCAACTGTACCAATGTCACAGCAAACTATCCTCAAAGGGACAGGTGATTGACACTATATGCACATTGCACAGTATTAGCGAGGGATGCGTCAGTGAAACCCTTAAATCCCATTAGCAACAAGGCTACATGCAGATATGGCACAACATTATTCTCTTTTATCCACATTGTATTTTTTTCAAATTTCCTGTGACAAGTTGGGCACATCAAACTTTGCAAAGCAAATGAAGTTAACATTGGAACCGAAGTTCAGAGGCTTATGACACTTTGAAACCAACCCTTGCCATCCAGCGGGCTTGATTGAATGAACCGTTGACATGGAGCTTTGACGAGATCCATGAAGCTTCATGAACCGTGTGCCTCGGGGATGTACAAGACCAACAGCTATCAGGGAGGTCGCCGAGCTCAGCCTTCAAGCGCCTGTCGCAGCAGATGCACCAGCAAATGACTTCCAACTATACCAAACGCTGGTCACATACAAGCACGCAGACCGTGAGGAAGGAGAAGCTGCCACCAAGGTGTTGCGACGACACTTGTGGCATCTAAAGCTAGCAGTCGTCATGTTCATTTCATTCAGCGACGAGATTTCTAAAGAGCAAAAGGTTATAATTAGTGAAAAACTAGTGGCGACACCCAGAGTACCTGCGACGGACCACTCCCCTAATGATTTTGTCCTCGACGAAACAAGCCAGCTGGCTGACATGGCGTACGAGTCTTCCTGGCTTTGTGGACCTCATATCCGCTGGCCATGCATGGTTGTCGGCACATCCAAAATGTTGAGCATCTCACAAGGACTTGCGGCTTCAAGAGGGGCTTGTCCGATCGATCAAAGTCACTAATGACGTATCGGGAAAAATCCTTGGTATTTTTAAAACACTTTTTTGGAAATATCAAAGATGATAGTCGCTTTCAGTCACTGCTGCAAGCAGAAGAGCATCGCAGGGCGCGCCTGACGGAGTTTAGAAAAGGCAGCGATGAGCACGCTATAGTAGGAAAGCGTGGTATGTGAAGACGCCTGAAAGCAAGACGTGACATGCATGTGAGATACTCAAGTGAGGTATAAGGGTGGTTTCTGTTAAAATGTAGTGCATGTTCCTGGAATAAAGTCAAGATGAGCAACTAGGCAGAGAGTCAGCGAAGTGAAAGTATGCCGAAAAACGTAAACTTGTATCGTCTCTGCTTTCACTTCGCTTGTGACTTGCGAGGGAGACGAACGCTTGCAAATATAATTGGATCCTATATGTATTGCCTTAAAACTAAATGATATGAGGACTGAGGAGGTATTCCCTACTCTCTTACAGGACGTTTTTGCATTATTGTCCTCCTTTCCCACATAATATTTCACCATGTTAATTTACTGAAACATATGTCAGACACTCTATCGATGTGCCAACATATTTATCAAAGAGCACACTTCAGGGACAATTTCCCTCCCTTTCCTACATGTGAATACTTCCCACAACGTCCGTAAAATAGGCAATGTACTACACAGTATACAGCCCTATCGAAAATTTGCGCTGGAAAGAAATGACAACCTCAGAAACAAGGCCCATGGCATTGGTGACTGCAACGCTGGTACTGCCCATAACACCAATGGAGAACCCGAAAACATGAAATTTTGAAACGGATATAGACAACCTTATTTCTGAACAAACTGGGGCGAAATTGTTGTCAATCGACTACAAATAAACCAAATCATGGGAAAATATAATGACCTAACGAATTCTGAAAACTTTTTGAAATTTGAAACGGCATAATGGACATCTATGTTATACAGGGGGAGCCTGTACTTTCCAATGGGCGCTCATTTTCCTTCTCAGGCACCTAGTTTATCTAGGGAGCGCCTAGGCTTTCCAAAAGCGCCTTTACTATCGAAGGGGTGCCTTCCTAGGGGCGCCTTTGCTGCCCAAAGCATTTGTCTTATCCAGGGTTGTCTTTGCTGTCCAGTGGCACCTTTGCTGTCCAAAAGTGTATATGATATCCGTGGGCGCTTTATCCAGTGGGCGCCTGGACTATCAAAGGGCACTTTTTCTATCCAAGGGTTGCATTTATTTTCCTGAAGTGCCTATTTCTATCTAAGGGGCTCCTATTCTGTCCAGGACACCTATGTTTCCCAGGTTTGCCTTTGCTGTCCAGGGACGCCTTTGCTATCCAAGGGCACCTTTCTTAACCAAGGGGCGCATTTTGCTTTCCTGGAGCGCCTATTTCTATCTAAGGGGCGCATATGTTATCTAGGAGCGCCTTTGATACCAGGAGGCGGCTTTTTGTCCAGGGGCGCATTTGCTCTTCCGGGGCGCTGCTCCAATCCAGGGCAGCTGAAGGTGGATAAGGGACATCTATGTTATACAGAGGGAGCCTGTACTTCTCAGTGGGGCGCTCATTTTCCTTCTCGGGCTCCTAGTTTATCCAGGGGGCGCCTAGGCTATCCAAAGGTGGCTTTTCTATCGAAGGGGTGCCTCCCTAGGGGCGCCTTTGCTACCCAGGGGCACCTTTGCTGTCCACAGCACTTGTGTTATCCAAGGTTGTCTTTGCTGTCCAGGGGCGCCTTTGCTATCCAAGGGTGCATATGACATCCGTAAGGCGCTTTTTCCAGTGGGCGCCTAGGCTATCAATGGGTGCCTTTTCTCCCCAAGGTGAGCATTTTATTTTCCTAAAGCGCCTATTTCTATCTAACGGGAGCTTATGCTGTCCAGGGCACGTATGTTACCAAGATTTGCCTTTGCTGCCCAGGGGCGCCTTTCCTAGCCAAGGGCGCATATGATATCCGTAGGGCGCTTCATCCAGGGGGCGCCTAGGCTACCCAGGGCGCTTCATCCAGGGGGCGCCTAGGCTACTCAGGGGTGCATTAGTTCCCCATGGCGCAATCTTGCTATCTAGTGGCGTCTTTTCTTTGCCGGGGAGCTTTTGTTAGCTTTCTAAATTTCATCTTCAACATTTTACTGGGGTGCAAAAGGCCAGTAAAGGCGTCTAGTGTTTGGGCAGGGGCGCTTTGCCATGGTTTTAATGAGTATGTGTTAATTCAAGTGGAATAAGTGGTATCTACCACCTTGGCGCACGAAATGGATACGGGCGCGCCGCTCATATCGGGCGCCTTCGGCGCCCGATATGAGCTAAGCTATACTGGGGCGCTTCGGAGCTAAGGGGGGGGCGGGCCCCTGCCCCCTTGGATCCGTCACTGACATACACATTGCTCTGTTTTTTTTATTCTAGATCTCTTGGTTCCCAAGTTATAATAGATGTTCTAAATGGGTCAAATTTGGATCCATTTTGGCCCACTGTGACGTCATGGGTCGAAGAATTTGACTCAAAACTCGGATCCAAAGAAAACTTGGACCCAGAGAGGAAGACGGCAAGGCACTTCAAGCAACTTTTAAGTTTCTCCGCATCACTTCCGGTTCCCGAAATCGTAGGGGCGAGGGGTCCGATCGGACTCCCCACGCGGTGGTGTGCAAGAAAAGAAACCAGGCGTTGCCGGTTTAAATCACACTCGGCGCAGCGCGATGACGGTCTCACCCGCACACAGTGGGTCCAAGCACTCCAGTCGTGGCGCAAGTACAACGACGGGTACAGAGCCGCCGAGCCGTTATAGAGCCACTGTGACCTGTGGAGCCCAGCACATACAGGTACAGTGAACACCCCCGTGGACGGGTAGAGGGCCGCCGAGCCGTTATAGAGCCACTGCGCCCTGTGGAGCCGAGTACCGGATTAGAGGTACATGGAACAACCACGTCGACGGGTACAGAGCCGCCGAGCCGTTATAGAGCCACTGCGTCCTGTGGAGCCCAGCACAGGATCAGAGGTACAGTGAACACCCACGTGGACGGGTACAGGGCCACCGAGCCGTTATAGAGCCACTGTGCCCTGTGGAGCCCAGCACAGGATCAGAGGTACAGTTTACACCCCCGTGGACGGGAACAGGGCCGCCGAGCCGTTATAGAGCCACTGCGCCCTGTGGAGCCCAGTACAGGATGGAGAGGTACAGTAACCACCTACGTGGACGGGTACAGGGCCGCCGAGCCGTTATAGAACCACTGCACCCTGATACCCCTGCATGAAGCGGTCACTTTTGAGACAGACGGACCTCCACAAAGAATGACCTGTCGGAATGTGTTGAAAATAGTTTTTCTCTACTTGCAGTTTCGATCACATGGAAGAGGTCTGGGTGGCGCATTCGATTAGCGCGCTCGCTCGGCTCGGCCCTTGACATATATATATATATATATATATATATATATATATATATATATATATAAACAAAATTCATAGAAATTCATTGAAAAAGAAAATTCATAACCTGGAATTACCTGGTTATGAATTTTCGCGATCTGGAGCGCCCTTGTAAAGTAAGCATTTCCTTGCAGTTTTAAATTTAACTTTTAGTGAAGCCAAACTAATCCATAAAATAGCTCAGCTCAGTTTTACCAATGAACCGACCCGAAGCGAAGTTCTAGGATTGTAAATGTCGTTTATTTAAGGTATAATGAGCGTATGATGATAAGTAATATGTATTGATTATGCCCGATGATGCTATCTGGAATAGTGAAATGTTGCGAAAAAATGAGGTTTTTGGAGAAGTTTTAAAGGATCTACAACGCAGTGAAAGGAAAAGTATAAGAACTATCGAATCCCTACATAAAAAGATAACTAAAGCTCGATTTGCCGTCATATTTAATGAACTCTGTATTAAGGAAAAACCTGCTCCCAAGATACACGAATACACATATATATATATATATATATATATATATATATATATATATATATATATATATATATATATATGTGGTATGATCTACTGAGCGTGGCAGGTTCACGCCACCCTAGGGGCAGGATTCGGCACCTTGCCCCACCTCAAGTCTAGCTTACTCATAGTCCCCTCCGTGGCTTTATGACTTCAGCAGTTCATGCCAGGGACGTAGCCAGGAATTCGTTCAAGGGAGGCGCCCCGAAAAGGGCCCCTGCGACAGGGCCAAAAGGGTCCTGATGGGTAAAAAGTGCCCTGTTTGTCACAGAATCGTGCCCTCAGGAGGGCCTTTCGGGCCCTCAGGGGTGGGGGCGGCTGTACCTGCCGCTCACCCCTTGGCTACGCCCCTGGTTCATGCATCGAGGAATACAGATAATTAATTAATTGCACAGAAAATAAAGAGTACGAAGACTTGTAAACGGCATATCACTGACAACATTTCAGAAATGAAACGTTTCATAGGTAGTGATTGATATTACACTGTTGGATAAGCACTTGTTAGAAAAAATTACGCCAATAGAAATCACCTAAGCAAAGAAACCACCCAAGTTTATTGGAAACCAGCACCCAAAAACGTTACTTGGAGGGGATGCACACGGGTTTCCCATTTCGGAATTGAGACGAGCCGCATTGGATGCTGACTGAGAGCATCCCATTCCTTAGTATGGGCCTGCTTCACGAACGCCGGTGCTCTGACCTGGTGTTATCTTCGCGGATAGGAGCGGCGCAGTGTTCCACGTCGGGAAGGTAGTTCTTGCAGTAGGGGTAGTGATAATAGCCCCAGAGAGCGTTAGGTCGCTCCTGGCGCGCCACCCTCAAGGTCTCCTCCAGAAACGCCCGACTGGTCCGCTCGAACAGCGTCTCTGCCTGCCACATATAGAAACGTTCTCGTCTTCACGGGAGCGCGAGAGAAGAACGACATCAAGTGCTCTTTTTGCTCATCGCTTGCTGCGGTCAGTCTACTAAATCGGATGGTAATAACCCATTAGACATTTGAAGGGAAAGTGAGGGCTTGACTTCGCTGGCTCCGTGGTTGTGATTGTCTGCACGCGTCACGTGTACTTGGACTCCGCGGATATACATCCCAAGCTGCGAATGATGGGTCTGACATTGAAGGGCAGCGCCTCCTGCCGGACCCGTGACCTACCGTGTCGTTGGTGAGGAGGCGGGCGCTGCGGGTGTGCCCGTGCAGGTAATGCTGCCGCCGGAAGTAGTTGCGAGCCAGCCGGCGGTAGCGCAGAATACCGGTACTGCGGAGCGTCGGCATCCACTGCTCAAAGTCGATGACGGCCGGGCCTGTGGAGCAGATGGTGGCGTCCAATCTAGGGCGTCTGGGGCCGGGCTGGACCGGTATCCAAAACTTTCCCAGACTTAATTGAATTCTAAGCGCGCAGGAATACACTCTAGTTCGCGCATAAGGAGAATAGCGGGTGAAGTCCTAACAACAGGGGTGTGTTTTTTTAATCTTTTGGAGGCTCCCAATCAAATGAGGGATACCATTAATATATCCGTCGCACGTTTATAATATTTACTTTTAGGGACTGAAAATGGGCTTAGGTATCATTATTCGGGAACGTTCATCGTTTAAGTCAAAACAGCCTTTATAACCGAATGATTTTCGTAACACGGTCGTAGTTGAGGCTAAGTATAAATTTGCGCACCGCCAATGGTTTCCGAAACTTCACATCCTTGTCTAACAGTAGGTGAAAATGCTGGCCCGAGGTTCCGGACGACTTAAAGTTGATTGAGAGTTAATGACTGACTGGATTCAGCTCCTCCAGGGTAAAACCTCCTGTGACAACTTGTAACTATAAACCGTGGAGCCGTAAGAAATGACCAACGTGTGAAATTGCAAACGGTCAATCAACTAGCATTTCTCGCTCCGTGGTATGACCGAATTAACTAATCGTTTCTGGGCCTATTAAAATAAATCATTTAAACAACTCTGAGACAATAAGCTCTGACGCTCTCAGCTGAAGACGCTCAGAAGCTGAGGCGTTATAAAACAGTGACCAGCCTGTATAGCCGGGAGGGACAGTGACCGGCCTGTATAGCCGGGAGGGGACAGTGACCGGCCTGTATAGCCGGGAGGGACAGTAACCGCCCTGTATAGCCGGGAGGGACAGTGGCCGCCCTGTATAGCCGGGAGGGACAGTGACCAGCCTGTATAGCCGGGAGGAACAGTGACCGGTCTGTATAGCCGGGAGGGACAGTGACCGGTCTGTATAGCCGGGAGGGTCAGTGACCGGCCTGTATAGCTGGGAGGGACAGTAATCGGCCTGTATAGCCAGGAGGGACAGTGACCGGCCTGTATAGCTGGGAGGGACAGTGACCGGTCTGTATACGTGGGAGGAACAGTGACCGGCCTGTATAGCCGGGAGGGACAGTAACCGCCCTGTATAGCCGGGAGGGACAGTGGCCGCCCTGTATAGCCGGGAGGGACAGTGACCAGCCTGTATAGCCGGGAGGAACAGTGACCGGTCTGTATAGCCGGGAGGGACAGTGACCGGTCTGTATAGCCGGGAGGGTCAGTGACCAGCCTGTATAGCCGGGAGGGAGAGTGACCGGCCTTTTAGCCGGGAGGGATGACGATTGACCTGTGTAATTTGCGGAGATGAGCTGGCGGACGTCGCTGCGAAGCTTGCGCAGGTGGCGCCCCAGGCTGCCGCGGGGTGGGATGCCCCCGTTCACCTCCGTGCCGTTCTCGTAGGCCTGTCGGCAAACGATGCTGAGACGCGTGGCCCGCATTGAGAGTGCCGTCAACTTCCCAACTCTCAGTACGCGGCTCACCGGAATCGTACCAGTGACTGAAACTTGAGAGTGGTCAACCTTAACAGCGTCAGCTGCTGTGGTTACAAATCCGGAAAACATTTTTTAGAGGAATTATGAAAGCTATTGAGGGTGCAACAGTGTTGCACTGTCACACAGTCATACCTGTGGACGTCAAAAATTGGGAACAGTAAACAGCCTATAAACCAGGGGGACGTCCCGCTCAAAACTCTAGCGCCTAGCCAAGTTTGTGTATTTACTCGTCTTTGACAGCATAGGCCAACGCGAAAGTTTTTAAGTTGAATGCTGGTTCGCAGCCTCGCTAACGCTCCTCGAGACAGTAATAAAGTTCGGGCTTCACCTCTCAGCCCCACCCCCTACCCCGGTCATCGCCAGTTCGGAGTCCAAACCACCCCCTCCCCGTAGAAAATGGGTAGTGGTGCTACTGGTCGTCGGTCGTGCTTACCTGTGGCCACAGTCCCGGTCGGTAGAGAGTGTTGAAGCGGTCGCCAAGGAAGCGGTCCCCCTCGTTCTGAATGATGCCATACTGCGACAAGTTGAACTTGATGTCTGAAGGACACTGGAACACACCAGACGGGCTAGTAGGCGACGGCGGGAATCCTCTGAACGGAGTTCGCACTCCAGCAGTTAGGAAGTACCTCGAGCCCATCGAAATGATTGGCTAGTGTCAATCTTGCACAATACCATCCTCACAAGAGCAGCAGCCGCCGGCAGTGAATAATGCTGTTTTGCTGTTTTGTAGGATGTAACACCGACTATCGTAGTGTGTGTGTGTGTGTGTGTGTGTGTGTGTGTGTGTGTGTGTGTGTGTGTGTGTGTGTGTGTGTGTGTGTGTGTGTGTGTGTGTGTGTGTGTGTGTGTGTGTGTGTGTGTGTGTGTGTGTGTGTGTGTGTGTGTGTGTGTGTGTGTGTGTGTGTGTGTGTGTGTGTGTGTGTGTGTGTGTGTGTGTGTGTGTGTGTGTGTGTGTGTGTGTGTGTGTGTGTGTGTGTGGGGGGGGGGGGGGGGGGGGGGGGGGGGGGGGGGGGGGGGGGGGGGGGGGGTGCGTGCGTGCGTGCGTGTGCGTGTGTTGGGGTTTTTGGGCGTTTTTTAGCATCTTGGCCATATCACGCCCTTCTTTACAGTAGCCTCTTAGGTGCTAGTAGCTAGTGAAGTGGATATTTTATCCAGAGTGCAGTGTGTAGTCACCACAACACTTGCTCTGGTGGCATACTCGATTTCAAATGGTCAGTCACCTGACACTCATACTCCTCCACCTTGTCCAACTCTGTTTGGGTTGTAAATGACATTAAAACCTATCTCAGCCAGGTACGATAGAACATGTTTGAATTCCGCTGACGCACTGTCACCAAGAATGTCTGACATCGACAGCCCAGGGAGGAATCGATCCCGGATTCCACGCAATCCGGCACACGCTTCAGTCTCTGATAACACGTGTTCAACGCTCATTCTTGCGCTACAATGGGAGCATGTGTTTGGGGCGGAACCAAACAGATGGTGTCTATGCGTGGCGTATGTGTGGCCAATCCGTAGTCGAGTCAGACACACCTCCTCCCTTCTATCTTTCCGAGCACTCGACTCCCAGTGACCAATTGTAGTTCGGAGACACTTCAGGGCACGGTCAGACTCAGTGTCCCATCTCGTCTGCCATTCAGATCGTAAAACGTTGTTAATAAGGGCCCTCAGGTCATCCGATGGCACCCTGAATCTTTCGCGGGGACGCAACGACGACGCTATTTTGGCGGCTTCATCCGCTAATTCGTTCCCGGGTATGCCCACATGACTAGGGAACCACAAGAAGTTTATTTCGACATTTTCAGTTGCAGCAGTGGTCAATAACTTTAAAATAGTGGGTACGAGCCATGATGAATGTGATTGACTAGAGCGGAGAGCTTCCAGTGAACTGGCTGAGTCAGGGATTATAAGATGTTGTCTCTCGGGGAGTTGGCGGATGTATCGCAAGACTTGTAGGATCGCATACAGCTCAGTGGTGAACACAGACACGGTTCCCGGGCGACAAAAACAGCGACGGACTCCCACTCCAGTAAAGGCGCACCCCGCTCCAGCCGTTCTGATGGGACGAGTTCTGATGACGAACGAGTTCTGATGGGAGTGTTAGTGTTTTTCTGTACTGCATTAGCTCTAAATCACATCTGATCGAGGCCCGGCGCCATGGTTCCAGGCTCTCCGGTCGTTTCTTTGCAATGGTACTAAACTCGATGTTGGAATTCTCCAACCAGCGTGCAATCCGTGTGCAGAGTGCTGACGAGGAGCTAGGTCTACCGGCTGACAGAAGCTCTGTCAGCGATTGGTCAAAGATCCACTGGTACGTGGGATGGGTTGGGTATTGGCGGATTTTACATGCGTATGTGAGAGCGAGCCGTTTTCGTCTGAGGTCAAGTGGGGGTTCGTTGGCGTCCACCAACAGGCTCGCTCTTCGTGATGTCCGAAAGGCGCCCGCTGCAACTCGTATACATGCATGGTGGACCGCGTCTAAAGGCTGCTTAATACTCGATAGTGCGCCGTCATATACCACTAATGCATAGTCCAGTACGGATCTTATTAGTGCGTGGTATAGTCGTAGTGGAGTGATTGGGTCGACACCGTAACATGTGCGAGAAATCGTCTTTGAAATGCTTGTGCGACGGATACACTTGTCTCTCAAGGATAACATGTGTTGAGAGTACGTAAGACGTTTGTCCATGATAACACCAAGGAATTTAACTTTGTCGGTAATCGGAATACGTCTTCCATACAGGCGCAGTGATGGCTCTGGGCAATGTCTGGTTCTACGGCAAAAATGTACACATGTTGTTTTTTTCGGTCGAAAACCTAAAATCGTTCACCAGGCTCCAGTCTGTCAGGCGGTCAATACATATCCGCAGGTGCCGCTGCGCAGAGATTGTGGTTGAGGTGCTCACCCATACAGCAAGATCATCGATAAAGAGCGATCTGTCTACTGATGGGGGGATTACGTCGCATATGTCGTTAATTAAAACGCCAAAAAGAGTCACACTGATGACACTTCCTTGTGGTACTCCGCTCTGCTGCTCAAATATTCTACACAGAGAGTTGCCGACTTTAACCCTGAAGAACCGATTTCTGAGGAAGTTTTCTAGAAAGTAGCCCATATGTCCATGGATTACTGCCCTTCGTAATTTTTGCAGGATTGCGTGGCGCCAGGCCGTATCATATGCCTTTTCAATATCGAAGAACAACGCAAGCGTGTGTTTTTATGTAAAAGACCGGCGGACGGCTGTGTCAAGTGATATGAGGTGGTCGATGGTACATCTCCCCCTCGGAAGCCGCACTGTGTATTGGAAAGAAAGCCAGTGCTTTCCAAAAACCAGATTAATCTCTTGTTTATCATTCTCTCAAAGAGTTTACAGATACATGAAGTAAGAGCGATTGGTCTGTAATGAAGTGGATCCGTTCCATCCTTGTCCGGCTTAACACGTGCATTGACGGGGGCGGGTACCCGCCCCCTCGGGTTTTTCGGAAATAGGAGAAAAACGGCGGCGCGTAGCGCCGCCGTACTTGGCATACCTTTTTCCTCATCATTTTTACAACTTCTGTGAAAATTTTAAGGCTAGGTCATGTCAGGTCAGGTCACCAGTACAGGTCAAGTGACCCAACCTGAAAAAAGTTTAAGATAGCATAAGTCGGAGCAGGGTGAACTTATCCATTTGAAACTCATATCAAATAATGGCCATACCGAGTTCTCTAAAAAATGTTCCTGTATTTTTGATATCGATGACCTAAGGTCAGGCACGAGGCATGACCTCTCCATTGGAAATACATGGGAAAAATGCTTTTTACGGAATAACTCAGTAACGAATGGTGATAGAGCATTTATTTTAGCTGCATTAGACTCGCCTGGGCTTTGCGGTTCTAATGATATGCATTTTATGTAATTTGACCCTGACCTGACCTCAGGTCAGGTCAAATCCTTAATTTGACCTAGCAAGGTCAAATTATATATCATTGGATTCGGATTGCTGAGAGGATTCATACGGTTTAAATCGTTTTGCTCTATCTTTACTTGTTCAGATGTAATGGCCGAAAAACTTAATTTACATGTTATCCCTATGACGGCATGTTTTGACCTCTCTTGACCTTAAATGTGACCTGACAAAAAAATTGTCCAGATGTTTTCGATGGAGAAGTGGATGGGCAACCCAACACCGTTTACCGTTTTTCGCTACCTACCGTGGTTCTTGAGATCTTAGGGGGCGGGTACCCGCCCCCCCGTCAAAGCGAAGGTGGCTCAGACCCCCCGTCAATGCGCGTGTTAAGTAATGGGATGATTGTCGCTTCACGCCAATTATCAGGGAAATCGTGTGTGGTCCATATATGGTTGCAGAAGGAGAGAATAGCATTTTGGGATCGTTCATCTAGTCGCCTCAGCATGTCGTAGTGTATATTGTCTATATAGGTTCCGGAACGTACCGCCAACCCATTCGTACCTTTTCCGGCAGCTGGTTTCCCCTGAAGGTCAGTACATAGGTGCCTGTGTTGACTGTCTCTCCGTTCCGTTTCCTTATCATTCTCCTGACTGCCGTCACGCCCTGCTCCTCCATTTCTGCGAGTACTTCCTCATCAGTCCCATCCTCTAGGTCCCAGCAGTTTACCACGCCTTTTGTTGAGTTTTTGGATGGGTGCAGTTTTACCACGATAGGCACGGACACTCTTTTGTCTTCAGCTCTGAAATGTACCTCGGTAGCTACCAGAAGCTTGGCAATTTCTGCACTGTTGGACATCATGATGTCGTATTTAACCTCAGAGTGACAAAATACTTTTTTGTGGTGCCAAATTTTCCTAGACCTTAGGCGATCTGGAAGGAGTTAACCTTTGAACCCTTTTCAAGGGTCATAACTACTGTGTGGGGGTTCAGTTCGCGCGGATTCGTTACCATGTGTGGAGAGGGAGCGGCTGACAGATGCGGTGGTTTCCGACCCGCTCCCCACAGGGAGACGGGAAGGACTGTTGCTGGTCATCGGCAAGGCGCGGGTCGGTGCTCGTGGAGTAGGGATATCGTAGTTTTGGAAAGTCGTAGTTGCCATGAAGAAATGTTTTACCCTCGGCCCCCCGGGTTGCCAGCTGTCAATAGCTGGGCCCGGGGGGCTGGTACAGTGCCTACGGGGGCAGGTGCGCCCGTCTCAGAGGGGCGAGAGATGCTCACACAACCCCTCTGATCAGAACACACCCACCCCCTTGACGCCATCAGCCCAGTGGGCCGGCAGGGCGATGAGTCGGGACGAAGCAAAACGCTGCAGCCCTCACGCAGTGGAGGCTGCGGTCCACCAGGCGCGCGCAACAGGCCGGGGTCTCGAAAAACGACGATTTCCGAAACCCCGGCCCGCGTCGCGCCCGGAAAGAACTATCACAGTCCCCACCGCGAAGGGCGCCGCGCCGCACGCCCGAAACATAATCCCCCTGCCCAGCTGAACCGAGCGACAGTGCCCGTAGACACTGCCGCGTAGCTAGGCCGCCCGCGGCAGCCTACAGACGGCTTACCCCCGGTTGGATCGAGATATCTGGACCAAAGGGGGCGTGTTGGAGCCCTCGGGACTGACCCGCCTGAGGGAGACCTCAACCCCCCAGGATCCCGTCAACCTCGTCGCCGGGGCTCGAGATAGGCCTCGAGTGGGCGCCTTACACCCATAAAATGCCGAAGAAGGCAAATAACTGTGGGACCAATAACTGACGCGTAAAAAGAGGACAGGAACTAAAAATAATCAATAAAATAAAAAACAAAAACCAACAGGAGCTACATACTGGGAGGTGCAGGACAGATCTGACCCGATTCAATACGGTTACCGACCAGGTAACAAAGGGCCCGCAAGGCAGCCATCAGCATCGCCACGGACCTCATCACCAGAGCCACCGACGACAGACGCCGACTCTAACCGACCGGAGTCGGAAGAGGCGGCGGCCGTCGGAGGGCTAGAAAAGATGTATCCGCGGCGATGCGACAAAGTGCCTCCCAAGGCTGACTGGGGCCCCGGGCGCGTCACACCCCGTTGCTCCAATCTTTACTTGCCGAACGAATCCGGCAAGTGAAGATCGGTCCCCTGAGGGGCGACTATTGTAGTCAAAATTTTGGTTTAAGGGTTATATTTTAAGCCCATGGCCATTTTGAAAATTTTCTCCAAGCTGTTGCAGGTTCTGTTTTTGGGATCGAAGTCCCACTAAAGTCATGAAGGAATTGACACGGAAACTCCGACCCCATCATCCGAACGAGCAATTCCCGCAATAACGGGTTGATTTGGAAGTCGGAGTTTAACGTTTACGAAAGCACAGGTATGACTACCCTGCTCAGGCTACCCTCTCACCAGTCAGTTGCCAACCAACCTACGTCGGTTAAATACTGAGCACCGGAGCGTCTCAGTGGAACCAATCCTAAGCTTTCAGCGGGCCGGAGCCCAATTTTCCGTACCAACTGAGTTACCAGGGCAGCAATTACTTTGCATATGAAATAAATACACGGCAATGTCGAAGAGATAAACAATGAGAAGGTGAGTTTACCAGCAGTGCTGACTTTAGCCGAAGATTGAGAATGAAGCGCAATGCCACAGGCTATTTTAAACGCCACTTTCCCTCCAAAAGGAGCGTCACCAGCGGTAAAAGTGAGAGGTCAGTGAATCTTCAAACGTCTGCTCTCCGCCCCCCCGTCGCGAACCACTCACTCTTCGGACTTGAGGTTGTTGTTATCTTTCACTTATGTTGTTTGTGAGACTTCCCACTGTTGTTGAGATCGGAAAAATCCAGGCCCTCGCTGGCACTTTATTCCATTTTGATTTTGTACCTATGCCCTTGCTCTTGGGCACACAAATTGAGCCGACAAGAATGGTTAGCAATGCTGGACATCCCGCAATAAATAAAACCGAAAAATGTAGTTGATTACACAATAATATTGGCGCAATCCTATTATACATGGGGTGTCAAGGAAGAGTATGTTTATTTTTAGTAATCACAGACCGTCCAGCTTGCAAAAGACGGCACAAGTGTCCGGGGATTTAGCTTCCTTAAGTATAGGTAGCGGGGTTTTGAATCTAGTAGAGACGTAAAAATCCCGCTAAGAAACCGCCCCAGAACAGACAGTGGCTGAAGAGCTGGTGATCAGACAGTGGCTGAAGAGCTGGTGATCAGACAGTGGCTGAAGAGCTGGTGAACAGACAGTGGCTGAAGAGCTGGTGATCAGACAATGGCTGGTGAGTGTTTGCTGGAGATGCCCACCAGCGCAGACATTTATCAAACACAAAACAGCAGAATCTCTCGGCTTAAAATAAAATCACCATGGATTTGAACAATTTCTTGATGAAAACACGGTATCATCTAACCCATTGCCTTGAACCTAATTTAGCTGAAGAAATCATAATAAATGAAACCGTCAAAACAAAATGAGCACACTGCAAATAAGAACGGCCGAGCTGGCGGACCACCTCCCGAATGTTCAAATCCCGTCCGTTTGTCGCAGCGCAGTCTTTGAAGTCTATGGGTTAAAGCGTTTCTTTTTATCGATATTTCTACCGCAAGGGGCTACTCATAAGGGACGTCACTTTTGGAGTTTCCAACTTCTCCCCCTCTCCACGTCATGGATTGCGGTCCCTCCAAGGCATGGCGTCATTTGTGGGCCGACCCCCATGTCAAATCAGCCAGCATGATTTGATATATCAGACTGCAGACCCTGAAGAAGGATATAGCTATAAAACAAACTGAGTCCTACCGTTATACGACATTTTATGATAACAGGACTTTAAGGCTGTAGCTGACATTAAGCAGTGGCTGACATTCCAAGCCACTGCTTCCTGAATCAGAATTAATTCCAAGTCACTGCTTCCATTCCAAGCCACTGCTTCCTGAATCAGAATTAATGTATTCAGGTCTCAGTCCTACTTCTAGGAAGCTCCACCTTCTCCGAGAAACTCAGTAAGACTCAGCAGCAGTGAAAAATCCCCGTCGGTAAAAGCCCACTCCCTGTCCTGACGCGTCACTTTTTGGCCCACCCCTCCTCCCGATGATCACGTCATGGCATGTCACCTTTCGGCCACCCCCTCCCCTCAACGGGTGACGGCATTTATGAACAGCCCCTTATACGATCACAACACAAAACCTGCCGGTAAAAAAAAACATTCTCACCACAGCTGAAGCAAGAATTCAAGATTGAACTCGAAGATTTACACGAGACTATAACAACAATCATCCAAACATTGTTTACTGTTCTCGATTCTTAGCAGCAATTTTAAATTTTCAACATACAATTTTATTTTTGCCATCAATTACGCCAACGAAAATTGTTTTGGTATTTCAGCAATGAGTTCAGCTTTAAAAAGACAGTTCAAAGTACCGCCCACTTCGCTTACTCATCTTGACTTAGAGTTTTGTGGCTTGTTGAGGTGGCTTTGTGTAAGGGCTCTGGTGATATTTTGCAAAAAATGATTTTGTTTTATCTTTAGATAACCTGAAATGTATATGTATATAAAGCATGCACTGGCCTGGGATTGTAGGACCCTGTTCACACCCATGTGTAACCTTATTTTGAGTCAGCTGAGGTCCAGACACGCTACCTATTCAGCATCAAACTAAAGCAGCCATAAAAGAGCTAAATATAGCGAAAAAGATTGAATAAGTTAAATGCAGCAATCAATAAATGGATTTCAACGGGATTCAGTTGTTCTCATTGATTTTCTGCCGTTACATTTTGTAAGATGTCATCAACGTTACAAGTAGTTAAAGAAGAGGGGAAACATCAGGTATAAGCACATTACTGGTAGATGCCGCACTTTCCACCAGAGAACTGCCGGCAGGGCCCTCACCTGTTGTGTTGGGACGTTCCAGAACACCTCAAGCGGCCGCACGGGTCCAACCAGGAAGGCTGCAACCATAAACACGGCACAGAACATGACGTCCACCAACAACATGACGTCGCCTGGTTGCTCCCAGCGATCGGTTCCTTGATTGGTCGCCCCACCGTTGAGAACCCCTCCACTCTAACGCAAAACTGATGGGAAGGGAAAACGACGCCCTTCGATGAATCTGCGGAGTCAACAGCAGAGCAGAGCAGGCAGGCTTATGTGGCGCTGTACGAGGCACGGTGATGGTTGCGGACAGAGTTTGACACGGTCTTTCAGTGCCTGTCAACGGTAGGCGGGGCGTTGCTACTTGTGGTCCGGGGAAAGACTGCTCCCCGCTTTCCATACAAAAATTAATCGATGCTAGCCGATTTGGAGGAAGTATAATTTTTCGGTACCGTGAAATACGGTAGCAGTAAGCCCCAGCCCAGATTTTCAGTTTTAGAATGGGTGCTTTGTCCGTTGAACATTCACAGTACAGGTACACCCATCCCGGTCCCTTTTCGCTCGGCGGCGATGCAGCTGAATGCAGGGAAAGTTATTCGGCGTTGCAGTCTACGGTAGTCAATTTAGGATCTAGGTACACCTTTTTAACTTCAATTTAGAATAATTCAAGTTCAAATTAAAATAACTCAAGTTCAAATTGGAAATATCTCAAGAGAATTTAAAATAAGACAAGTTCAAATTAAAATAACTCAAGTTCAAACTGAAATATCTCAAGTTCAGCTTAAAATATGTCAAGTTAGAATCAACTCTGTTGATGAAGTCGGTCAAGATGATTCACGCAGACGCCAAAAATGTAGCATAGAGAAGTACCAAATAATGTGCGCTTATTCATAGCTTTAGTGCCTGGAAACGTGGTCAACAATACATATGACCTCTATCAGCACCTACGGGACTACCGCCTGATCACTGTATGATGAGAACCCCAGCTTCTGCTGAGGTAGGTGATATGACAGATCCCCGCTGCCTGATTCTGCTTACCCACCCAGCTTAGTTGCATCAGACAGTCTGATACCAAGCGATGAAGCTGTCAGCTCCAGTGCATGTCACCGTGCGCCCGTGAGGGGCATCTGTTGGAGACGCTATATGACCTTTAGGGGTGGGGCGCCCTTAACTCTTGCCCCGGTGGCGGGTACAAGCCACCTTCGCCACCTGGTGGGGGGGGGCTAAAAAGACTCCACCACGGTCTCAAAAACTAAGAGAGCTAGAAAAAAGTGCAAAACGGCAATCGAAAGCTCTTCAAAAATTATATCGAAAATACTTCAGTCATTTTTCTTGTCAGGTCAATATCAAGGCCACCAGAGGTCAAAATAGGTTAAAATCGCTGATATGAGGTGTACTAAGAAAACCTCATATACCTCAGAAACTATGATAGCTAGAAACATTTTTCTAACACCATTGGAAAGCTCTTGAGCTGCTCTTTCACAATAGTGACATTCATTTTCGTGTCAGGTCAAAGCCCAGGGAACTATACTAAAGCCCAGGGCACTACTACGGAACTATTGGGCATATTCTTGGGAATGTCAATAGCGACCCATGCATGAGGGCATTTTCTTTTTGCTAATAACTTCCAAACCCAACAAAATACATCCATAGTTGACGCACAATTGCAATCCTCTTGTCAATACGAACCGAATGATATATAATATTGCTACCCCAGGTCAAATTTAAGAATTTGACCTGACCCAGGTCAACGGTCTGACGGAACTTGACCTGGTATAGTCATGATGTATATCATTTGGCTTGCAGTGACTATACAAACACTTTGGTGACAAAATAAAAGTTCTATCTTAGTTAATGCAAAATTTATAGAGTAAAACACCAAAAAATGCTTATTTGACCTAAGGTGACCTTTTTAAGGCCACAAGTCAAAATGTGTGGCATCAACTTGAGAAATGGGGTAAGAGCAGGTCGTAACCGATGTTTGAAGTTGATTCCATCCATACTTACTGAGAAAAGCTCATTTCGTGATTTTCCCCATGTATCGACAATGGGGAGGTCATGCTCTGCACATGACCTTAGGCCACCAATATAACAAATCCCGGACCAAATGTTGTAGCTCCTGGTGGGCCCAATATGTAGCATGGGTTTCAACTTGATTGATTAACCCTTCTTTTAGTTATGCGGTTCTAAGCATTCTTTGAGGTGAGGTCACTTCACCTGGCCTGGTGACCTGACCTGATATGACCTTGAACTAAAATTTTCAGGAAATATGTAAAAAGGATGAAGGAACAGCTGGACCAGGTTTGGTGGCGCTGCGCGCTGTCGTTTTTTGGTCACTTCGGAAAAGCCAAATGAGCTGCCGCCCCGGTAGCTCAGTTGGTAGAGCGTTGGGCTCCGGCCCGCTGCTCAGAAGCATGCAGTGGCAGTGCATGTCCAGGCTTGGGATCGGTTCCCCTGAGACGCTCCGGCGCTCAATAGTTTACCCGACGTACAGGTCGGCTGGCAACTGACTGGTGAGAGGGTGACCTGAGCGGGGCGGCCGTCCCTGTGCTTTGTGGGACGCTAAACGTTGGCTTCTAAATCAACCCTTCATTGTGGGAGCTGCTCGTGCGGATGGTGGGGTCGGGGTTTCCGTGACAAGTCCCTTGATGACTTTAGTGAGACTCCGACCCTAACAGTCGAACTGAGAATAACTTGGACAAAGTTTATAAAAAAACCCTAGGGGGGTCTAAAAAGACCCTCCACCCGGGCGAAGGTTAAGCCCAAATAATCAATCAAGTAGGGGTGGATCCAGGGCGGGGGGGGGTTCAAACCGGCCATGCTCCCTCTAGGCGGCTAAGTTTTGCCCAAGAAAATCCGGGCTGATTCTCTTGAAATGCGCTGTTTTTTTTACGATTGAATCCGGGTTTGCTTCATTCCTCCCAAAGTTTGGATTAGATCCACCTCTGCGGCCTCCGGACGATAATGGTTGGATAGGTCATCCTGCATCATCCTCATCCTATATTCATCAATGATCTGTTCTTTATCACATTCAATCCTTCCTGACAGTCTAAAGAAAATAGTCCCATGAAGGCCTGCGTCTGAACCCTGCACCGGCAGCGTTCTCAGTACCTGGGTCTTGACATATGACATGAACCAATGTCCCGCAACACAGCCATGGCGATCTGTTGGCCGCCCGACATCGCTGACCTAGACACACCCTCCATGACATGGTTGGAACTCATCCCAGTTCTGGTGTCAGTGGTACTCTGGGGTCAAAGGTTACAGGGAACTAGAGTCCACATCCACTCGGACGACATGGGGTGGTGGGTGTGTGGAGCCGGGGGTGGGCGCGGATCCCCCGTATTATGACGGTGCTGCGTCACCCCCTGTTCGTGTCGGCCCAACACGAGTGTATCATCGATGTAGCCTTTGTGCCGACGGACCAGAACGGCGCCGCGGACGCGCTCAGCCGCGGCGACCGCGGCCGATACCGGCGACTGAGACCTGGGGCAAGCCCGCACCCGACCCCACTCCCGCCGGGGCTCACGGAATATTTACATAGCACGGACAGCGCCATCGTTGCGCTCACTGAGCTCACCCTGTAGTGTATTCATGCTCACTGTGCCCACCAAACCAAACCACCAGGCAGTGTACTCGGAAAAAATACAGCACACGTTATCAATGGAACTCGCGCCTTACACCAGGCGCCAATTCTACTTTTCAGCGTGCCATCCCGTTGTGGGATCTGGCGGGAGCATGACCTGTCATTAAGCGAGTCATCCTAACGACCGGGCGGGAACGGCCGTTATCAGCCAATACGGGAGAGAGTCATTAGTTGCAGGCGACGTCGGGATTCTAATAAATATATTCCCTCCTGTAAATCGAATCAACTCACATCATACATCATTTAAAAGCCCTTGCCGAGACCATACTAAAATAGGGCTTTATATTGTTCTACCACGTCGTGTTCTTCAGATAGGGCACAAAATGTGCCGTAAAAATCAGTTTTGGCCGTAATGCATTGAATGACATTGACTTTAACATGGGAACCAACGTAGGTATCACCGAAATCGGGGGCAAATTTATTTCGGTCAAAATCAGTACCCAAACCAGGAAATATGAAATTAAAAACCAGTTCACGGCATTTTGAGGGGCACAGATTGGTTCTTCGAGGGTTCAGCCTGTATTCATATTTCCTGGCTTGTGTTTTGATTTTAGGGTCATTCCACCATAAATCGACCAAAAATTTCGTAAAACAAAACCCTTCTATTTTTTATTCTCTCCGAAATTGGTGTCAAGGGGGTTTCAAAGGTGTAGAATCTAACCATGGCGCCAAAAAAATTATTTGAAAATTTGGTATGGCAGATAAAGGCTCCGGTATTTTTCAGAGGCCACCATGTAGGCATTGTTTTGAAAACCTATAGTTCTGCCATTTTTTTATTGATTGTAACAATATTTTGCATTTTTGTTCACCATCTAGCATATTTTAATTTGATTATCTTCGATTTTTATATTTCTGCAAAACTGACGTCATGACCTCGTGACCTAGTTTTTAAACGGTGACCTTTACCCGCAGTACAGTGAAATTTAAATATTCGTGTAAGATAATTTTTACCTTTGGAAATACTCTTTTAGGTTAAGTAATAAAAAATATGGCTTTCGCACTAAATATACTACTTCTTACTTCCGAAACATGACACTAGGTGTCACTATGGAGCTGTACCATCGTAACTCACGGTATGGTTAATGCCAGTGACGGCGGAACGTCCGAATTTAAGAGGGGCGCAATAGACTTTTCAACCAATTTCTTTCCCGTCAACGCCATAGGGGGTGTTAACCCTTACACGACAGGGGGTGTTGCAACCCCCCCCAGGTTTTTCAAGAATTGAAAACGAGCTTCTTAAGTTAGAGTCTTGAAATGTTGTATAGCCTCTGACGCATTCATTGCGGACATCTTGCAAAGAATTTGTCCTGCCCTTCAGGGTCACGAAGTTATGACCTCCGGAGTGGAGGGATGTTGGGGTCATTTGCGGGCCTGTACCTGTTTTCACGGGAATGCCCCAGACTCTTATCGTTCTTTTCCATCATTTGCTCATAAACTGTCCCAGAATATTTTCTTCCAGCCTTCGAGGTTCATTGTTATCATTTGAGACCTTTTATTACCTTTTTGACATTTAATGACCTTTATTTGAACTTGCGTGACCTCAGTGATAACTCTGTGTCGAATAACGACTACAGGTGCGTGTTTCAATTCGGTATTTCTAAATGAGATGAACACCGAATTATTTGACTTGCGTCCGATACGGGCTTAACCTTTTTCGACCTGTGACCTTTTTTACCTTGAAAGGGGGTAAGCAATAATAATTGAGAAAGCAAACTTACTTGGAGTAAATGATGCAGAATGGTTTATGAATGGTCAATTTGAATGACATGGACACTAAACTAGTTGGTTGGCATATTACATTGACTTGACCTTTTTCGAAATTTGACTTTATTTGACCTTGAAAGGGGTGTAAGCAATAACACATGATGAAGCAGGCACTTGGCGAAACTGATGCAAAATTTCTTATGAATAGTCAATTTGTATGAAAATGACACTGAACAAGCCGTTTTTCTTTTAAAACGGACTTGAACTTTTTCAACCTTTGAACTAATTTGACCTTGAAGGGGGTGTAAGCAGTGACAGATGATGAGAAACTCACTAAATTGGCGTAAATGATTCCGAATGGCTTGTGAATAGTCCATTTAAATGATGTGGACTCTGAACTAGTTACTTTCATTTCTAAGGAGTACTTTTAAGCTCTGAACCAGTCCCATGCAATGCAATGCACCACTAAAAGTTACCAATGATTTATTTTAAGTGCCTAAAACTTCTTCATTATAAAAGAGCTAAAACAATGAGTATGCTGAGAAAAATTCACTACAAGATTACCATAGGTCAAGTTTAAACACGTTTGAAAATGCCACAAGAGATTACCAAAGGCTATAAAAACAGAACTGAGGTTATAACATGTTTTAAATTCAAGCTACGTCCGGGGAAACGCGACACAAAGCCTCAAAATCCGAAATCTTCTTTAACCCTCGCCCCACCTAGAATAATGAAATCGATGGTCCCCTAAGGTTTTTTCAGAACAACAGAAAAACAACGAGGGGAAGCACCGCGGTTGAGGGTTCTAGCTATTGCCCCATTATTTTTCCATCATCCCTGAAATTTATTACCCCGGGTCACCCTAGGTCAGGTCACCAGGCGATGTCAACCAAGGTCACCTCACTTTAACTTTTGAGCTCTACCATAGCTAAATTTCTAAGCCGATCGATTTAAAACTTTCGACACTTCATGACCCCTCAGGAGTCTAAAAGATTTATCTTCGGGATTTTTGATTTGGTGACCTGAGGTCAGGTCACCAGGTAACCTCTTCCATAGAAAAAGCATGGGAAAAGCTGTCTTATGAGATAAAAGTCACAAAACAATCGTAAATGCTCAATTTGCTCAGACAAGCGTTCTTGGACACCCTTTCATGGATCCCTGGGTCGATATTGCCCTTTGACCTATCTGAGATCATCAGAGGTCACCAGAGGTAAAAACAGCAGTATGACGATAACTTTTGACCTAATTAAGCTACAACACTGAATCAAAGATCATCGTGTCTGTCTCGTCACCAATTTTCATTTTATATACAACACGGTCACTTTCTTACCTTTCGAGACCTCAGGTCATATTAAGTCACGAGGTACCCTCCAGAGGTCAAACCACTGGCGGGAGGCCATTATGCTCCAAATAGCGGAGAAAGTCCTGGCATTTTCCTATCAAATGATTTTGGCTAGATCTCAATAGCTCTAATGGCGTGAGAAATATGCTCAGGTTTCTTAAGGATTGCATGTTTTACTGGAAATAGCCAATCGTGACATAACTTGACCTCTGGAGGTCAAAACATAGACCTGAGCGCTTAAACGTGTAGTAAAATCTTACTGAATTCACATGAGCTTTTTAATGCCTTTTGCAGCTTTGCGCTAACTTCCATATTTTCGGAGTTATGGGGCACTGATGGCCCCCCAGTGGGGCGAAGGTGGCGCCGGACCCCGGTGGGGCGCGGGTTAAATGCTTCTGGAAATGACATCATAGTTCGGTGATTCAATGTGACGGGAACACATCTATTTTTAAAAGATGTACAATGATCCAAACAACCATACATGACATTTACAACAGCTAAGTTCATTCCCAAAGGGACAATAATGTGAATTCAAAATAGGGGAGGGTAACCCCTATTCCTGTGCTTGTGTTAAAATGCTTCAACTCTAGGTTGACAGCTTAATTTTGATTCTTCAAATGTTTTTATTTTAAATTTGCAAGTCAATTAGAACATGAGCTACGATAGCATAGCTCCACAATGACACCTAGGGTTATATATATGAAGCTAAAAGTAGTATATGCATTTCGAAAGCCATTTTTTCTTTATTTGATATGAAGACTGCTACCATATGTCAAAACGCTTTCAAGAGAATTTTTTAATTTCACTGTACTACGGGTCATGGTCACCGTTATAAAACTAGGTCATGAGGTCACCAAACATTTTTTGTTTAAATTTCAAAATTGAAGATAGCCAAAATGTTGCCCGTAGAATTTACATCCTAAAACCATACAATTTTCTGAAATCACTTGAAAACTTTTGGAGCTATAGACATTCTAATCAATGCCTGTATAAGGACCTTCAGAAATTGTCGGAGGCCATTTCTCTCAAAATGATTTTTAAATGATTTTTTGGGTGCCATGGGTGGATTCTACGACCTTGTGAGTCCCCATATACCAATTTTGGAGGAAATTAAAAATAGTAGGGTTTTATCCCTTGGTCGATTTATGGTGGAATGACCCTTCAAGCGAAATTGATTGTCCCCAATCTTGTTGATAGGTTGGGTCCCATTTTACGGTCAAGGGCATTTAATGCATAGCGACCAAAATTAATTTTTTGGGTACTATCTCAACAACACAGCGCAATAGAGCATTATAAAGACCTGTTTTGAAATGGGTTTTCAAATGATGTATGATTTGACGTGATTCGGTTCACCGGAGCAAATATCATTCTGTTGACCTCGGGATACCAAGGATTTCACGCTGAGTTCAACAGTCCCTGGAGCCTGAAACAAGCTGTGCCCCGCAAAAAACCGTACACGCCGCGGTGACCCTGAGTTTCATGGTGACGCACACGGGTGCAGATATGAGTGAAAGGAATGCGACAGAAGATAAGCTGAAGCCATTGCCGTATTTATGTGGAAATTGCAGATGCCTCAAGCGCAGGAACGATAGTTCTCAGAGACGTAGACTTCAGGATACAGCTTTGACAGACAAGAAGTTTTTGCATGTTGTTTTCATAACCAGCAGAAAAAGAAAACACAACGAACAGTACACTTTTATCATTTTAAAGTCTTTATGTCATGGTCATATTTTATTCATACGGAGTTTTTTTATGACATGAATACTTAGGACGAGCGTGTAGTTTTATTTCCCATCTCGGAATGCCACGAATATCATTTGTACCTATCATTTCATTGTGAATACCATGTTTTTGTTTTACTTATTTGACTTGAACTATAAGTGGGGCTACCTGTTGCTCATTTACGTAAAAAATAATCAAACAGCCTTTAATGCAGCACTTCTCATGACATTGGGAATTCATTCATCGCTGAAGTTGATTTAAGTGAAATGGCCATGGTTCTGGCAGTGTATATATATATATATATATATATATATATATATATATATATATATATATATATATATATAGAATATGATTGATTGATGTGCCGCAGAAAGTTTCTTAGATGTAGATTCAAGTTTTCTTATCAGTTTTCTTATTGACAACTCGTGTCTAACTTCACCACAGAGCTGAATGTGAACAATAGGCTACCCTTTCTAGACGTTATGATAGATAGTAATGGTGAAACATTCGTAACTGACGTGTACCGTAAACCGACAGACGGAGGCCGATGCATGAATGGGGCCGGGGATTGCACTGATAGCTACAAGAGGGGTGTGGTTAGAGCTTATGTTCGCAGAGCACTCAAGAACTGCTCAAACTGGCTATTGTTGCACCGTGAATTAGGCAGGGTTAGACAAATACTTGTCAACAATGGCTATAGCAACCGAATGTTCGATTCGGTCGTGAAAAGTATGCTTAACCATAGAGAAGAGCAGTCCACCGCTCCTAAAACCATTGACCTGCACTACAGAAACTCACTCACACCATCCTGGAAACAAGACGAGAAAGCCATCAAAGACATAGTACACAAAAATACGACACCAATAGATCCCAGCAACAAACTCAAGCTAAAAATCTACTACCAAAGTCCCAAAACATTTAATCTGGCCATGAGCAACAACATCTCCAAGAAATCTTCACCACTCAAGCAGACCAGTGTAGTGTATCAGTTCCAATGTAAAACTGGGGACTGTGCAACCCGTAAGATATGCTACATTGGTCTCACCACCACAACACTACGCAGACGCCTCACGATGCACCTTCAAGAAGGATCCCCCAAGCGGCATATGAAAGAACACCATGACACAGACATCACACGAAACATGCTAACAGAAAACACAACAGTTATCACACAGTGCAACGATCATCGCAGACTGCAAACACTAGAAACACTATTCATTAGGGACACATCGCCTGTAATCAACATACATATCAAACAGCTCACACAGCTCCCGCTCTACGATAGAAGCATCCTGTTTTAGCGTGCGTACTTGTGTGTTTTTGTGATAGGTGTTGTGTTGACTTGCCTTTACTATACCGAGACTGTACGTTTTGTCGCAACGAAGGCTTAGTACTAATTATGTGTGTGCTCGCTGTTGAGATTAAAAAACAAGACTGTAATTTGAAGTGTTACTAAGTGCCAATGCCACACTGTATGTGATCATGCTTAAAATTAGGCGAAATATTATATCATATGACTTTTCACACATGTCCTTTGCCTCTGTTCTCCATAAACATTCCGAAAATAATCGTAAACTGATCAGAAAACTTGAATCTACATCTAACAATCTTTCAGCGGCACAGCAATCAATCATATTCAATACCCAGTGCATTAAAGAGAACCTGCTCCCCAAATACACCACTATATATATATATATATATATATATATATATATATATATATATATATATATATATTTTTATAAATTTTGTTCAAGTTGTTCCTGGTAAGGCTGCTGGAGTCGGAGTCTCACTAAAGTCATCAAGGGACTTGTCACGGAGACCCCGACCCCACCACCCGAACGAGCAACTCCCTCAATGGAGGGTTATATTTAGATAGCCAAAGCTTAACGTCCCACAAAGCACAGGGACGGCCGCCCCGCTCAGGTCACCCTTCACCAGTCAGTTGCCAGCCGACCTGTACGTCGGGTAAACTATTGAGCGCCGGAGCGTCTCAGGGGAACCGATCCCAAGCCTGGGCATGCACTGCCACTGCATGCTTCTGGCAGGGGCCGGGCCCAACGCTCTACCAACTGAGCTACCGGGGCGGTTTATATATATATATATATATATATATATATATATATATGGGGTTATCACAGACATAATGTGATATAGGTGAACACAGAAAGTTATTTAAGTTATATTTATTTTACAGACGTTTCACTGTTGTACAGCTTCATCAGTGTAGGTACATAATTACAAAAATATCAATACAAAATTACAAAGTTCAGCTCACAGCAGGACACAATATTTCAAACTGATTCAACAGGACATGATTTTGGTTTTCATTTCTTTTCTTCTCAAGTTCTCGTGCTTAATTAACGAGGCTCGAAATTAACGTAAAATTAACGAAGCTCAACAATGTCGACCAACATATACAATTCACCTTAGAGAAAGAAAGTGAGAATGCTTTAGCATTCCTAGATACCGTAGTCATTAGGACTGATAATGGACTGAAATTTAATGTTCACAGAAAACCAACAAACAAAGAGGATTGATTACATTCATTATTTTTCTGGACATAGTGAAAAAAACAAAAAGCGGCATATTGATCGGCTTCTTTTTACGAGCGTTCAGCATTTGCAGTCCAGAATATCTACAGACCGAAATAGATTATATCTTCAAACGATTTGAAACATTTAAATATCCCCGAGGGTGGCTGTTTAAGCTCAAACAAAAGGCAGAGAAGATATATAAAGGAAAACACGTCAAGAAAAATCCGATTAGAAACCAGAACGCTACGTATACATTCCGAACTAGAAAGCAGCTACTACGATTTCAAAATTCTTAGCACGGTCAGGTTTGAATGTAAGGATAGTCTCAGGAGCGAAGACTGGAGAAAATCTAAAACGTAAAGAAAGAGATACTTCTGAAAATATCATAGTTTACAGCATTCCATGTGCTGGATGTTCAAAATCTTATATAGGGGAAACGGGCAGAGGTTGGAAAACAAGGATTCAGGAACATAAGCGCGACGTCAGATTTCATAGAACATCGAATGCGTTATTAGTTTATTTGATAGCTCTGAAGTTTTAGCCGAAACGAAAAACAAGCAGATTAGGAAAACACTCGAAGCGGCCTTCATTTCAGTTCTTCCGAACACTAACCTTCGGTCAGGTTTTGTAAGTTGGGCGTCTTGGGGGGGGGCAAAACAAGCTATAAAAGAAAAACATAAGACATTAACCATGAGAACTTGAGAAGAAAAGAAATCAAAATCATGTCTTGTTGAATCAGTTTGAAAATATTGTGTCCTGTTGTGAGCTGAACTTTGTAATTTTGTATTGATGTTTTTTGTAATTATGTACCTACACTGATGGAGCTGTACAACAGTGAAACGTCTGTAAAATAAATATAACTTAAATAACTTTCTCTGTGTTCACCTATATCATATATATATATATATATATATATATATATATATATATATATATATATATATATATATATATATATATGTTGGTATAATTGGGCGATATATTATGTCAACGTTACAGCCACCCCTGAGAAATACATAACAAGCGTGTACGTCAGCCAACTAACAGTGGAAAAACTCTCAACCCAAAAAGTGATTGTCCCACAAAATACAAAGCTAGCGTTCTGCGAGCCTTCATCTCACGATTCATAAAAAACATGTTCCACCTACGAATCATTAGACAAGGAGTTCAGCAGATTGAAACAACTTTTGGTTACCAACGGCTACACAAACACGGCAATAGATCAGGAAATACACAAACAGCTTGACAAACTACATACACATGAGCAAACTACAGCCCAACAGCGAGACAGAGTTCACAAGTTATACTACAAAAACCACATGAACACACAGTACAAAACAGACGCATAAATCATCAAAGACATACTGAAGAAAAACATATCATGCAAAACAGAGAACGAATACATCCAACTAAACATCTACTACCAAAGCAAAAAACACGCAATATAGTCATGAAGAACAGCCCAGTCACCACAAAATATTCAAACCGCACCAATGCACTATGGGCCAGCAGCGTCCAAAATGTGGTCATAAATCGGCTGGCAGGAATATTGACCCAAATTGTTGTCTCCAGGGGTAAGCATGGCCGAAGAATCCGGAAATGATGTCAATTCAGCAGATAACTTAACTGCACCCCGCTGGGGGCCAAATTTGCCCTCCTGTTTTCCCCAGATAACGAAAAAACGAAGAGACTCAGAGCAACGAAACTTGCAGTACCTTATCCCTGATCAATTTTACGCATCTGACCAAATTTTTAGGTTAGGTCATGTCAGGTCAAGGAGCTATCCGTGGTCAAGTGACCCGACCTCAAAACCTAAAACCACGAGTTTGAAGCGGCACCTACGGAACATCTGACAACCTATTAGTTTGCGACTTTCACAATATGATGAGGTCATTAGGGTCTACAAATCAGCTATCTCGGAATTTTCATATTGTTGACCTAAGATGGGGCCAATTTTTTGGTCATCCCATTAGGTATAAGTCTATGGTGAAAAATTGAAAGGGCTTGTTTTCAGTAAATACCGAACAGATAAAGCTAAAAATGCTCACACCGTGTATTCTTACTACGATCTGGACGATAAAGATGAGTTTTTGACTATCTGACCTCTCAAAGGTCATGTCAGGTCACGGGAGCTTACAGTGATTGTTTTGCCAATAACTTCTCACTGAAATGAAATAAAACTTTTATTTTGCTTGCATTGTGCTTATATTGTCACAGGGAGTCGATTGATATGCAACATGACCATACCAGGTACCCAGTGACCCTGACCTAACTCAAGGTTAGGCAATTGTCACAATTTGACCTAGCAAGGCCATATTATGCACCATTCGGTTCCCCACCATGAGAGGAATTTAATGATGCATAAATAGTTTCCTAGCTTTGCTGTGTAAATATCTAGAGGTGGAAACGTACCCTGCCCTGTAGTAAGCCTATGGAACCTTCTTTGACCTATGCTGACCTCAATATTGACCTGACATAACAATGTTTTCTATAATTTCTTTTGCCTCGTCAAGAGTTTTCGAACACTGTTACCGTCTGCCTGGCCCGACAACGCGTTCCGCTGGAGGTCTAGGCACATGCCATGCTTCTGCATAACGTCCCTTCCAATTATCAGCCTACAGGACTTTCCGAGCTGGTGTCTGTACCAGCACTGATGACTTTCCCATCCACCATAATAAACAATCGACACTGATAGGTACGTCCCGCTTCTCCGAGTGGTGCACTCAACTTACTTCACCCAGTGCAAATCACAGACTGAACAACGAAAAGCCCTTAACACGCGCATTGACGGGGTACCTGCCCCTGGGTTTTTCGGAGACAGCAGAAAAACGGCGGCGCTACGCGCCACCGTACTCGGCATACCTTTTCCTCATCAATTTTACAACTTTTGTTAAAATTATAAGGTTAGGTCGTCTCAGGTCGGGTCCCAATACAGGTCAAGTGACCTGACCTAAAAAAGTTTAAGTTAGCATAAGTCGGAGCAGGGTGAACTTATCCAATTGAAACTCATATCACATAATGGGCCTACCGAGTTCTCTAAAATGTGTTCCGGTATTTTTGATATCGATGACCGAAGGTCAGGTACGAGGCATGACCTCTCCATTGGAAATACATGGGAAAATGGTTTTTACCTTATAACTCAGTAATGGATGGTGATAGAGCGTTTTTTTAGCTGCAGTAAACTCGCCTTGTCTTTGCAGTTCTAATGATATGCATTTTATATAATTTGAACTTGACCTGACTTCAGGTCAGGTCATATCCTTGATTTGACCTAGCAAGGTCAACATTATATATATTCGATTCGGCCTGCTGCGAGGATTCATACAGTTTAGCCGTTTTGTTTATCTTTACTTGTCCAGATGTAATGGCCGAAAAACTGAATTTACATGTTATCCCTATGACGGCATGTTTTGACCTCTCGTGACCTTAAATGTGACTTGACAAAAATGGTTCAAATATTTTCGATGGAGAAGTCAATGGCTACCCAACGCCGTTTACCGTTTTCGCTACCTACCGTGGTTCTTGAGATCTTAGGGGGGTGGGTACCCGCCCCTCGTCAATGTGAAGGTGGCTCAGACCCCGTCAATGCGCGTGTTAAGGCCTCATAGCCTCCTCCCACGTTTCAATCCTATTGCCTTCTCAAATTACATCAATGGTGACACCGGAACTGTTCGGTTTATATTCTCATAAACTCGGTTTGTGTGTGTGTCTTATCTCCCTTCGTACCGCCCTCAAGCGTGCGCTCGACGCTCGCCGCCGCTGCCCGCGGACGCCGCCGGGAGGTGAGAGGCCCCACTTAAATCGGCCTAGAAAGTTTCGCGCACTTATGCGCACCAGGTCTTTGTTGTGAACGGTAAAATAAAGTGCGGTGATTAAGCTCCAATACATTTTGGGCGTATCCAGCGGATCCCATCGGAAATCTTCCCCTGAAATGTTTGTTCAGTCAATTTTTTCCGTATAAATTGCTTTTTTTGCCTGTTAAGAAAAATGGCGGATTTTGACATTATAAACATCACCATGGAAGCGAAGGTTTCAAACCTCAAAAGTGTCTTATATTAAAGTTTTTTCGTCAAAATTGTTGTCTCAAAGGATGCAGAACCGAGCTTCAATATCTTAAACCTCCGGTTGCGCGACCCATCACAACCTCTCACTTTAGTAAGCAATACGCCCAGCGGTGATAGGTGCAACAATAAAGCCAGATTCAATTCGGGGGCAATTCGGTACCGTACTGGTTCTGGTCCATTTGACAAATCATTTTCCGATTAATGACCGTTTGGGCCCGCTGGCCCTAGTGTAATGTAGTCCACAAATTCACTTACCCCCATGAGGATTGTAGGCCTCATGCAGACTGCATTGGTGTCACCACAGCAACACTATCACGACGCCTGACCATGCATATACGAGAACAAACTGGCCCAGCGGAACATTGGTTACGCAAACACAAGTCAAAACCATCACACAAACTCTTGAAAGAAAGCACCAAAATCATCGACGCAAGCACAGACCGCTACCGACTATTCATAAAAGAAGCACTTCACATCAACCGATACCAACAGTCACTAAACATTGAGAAATACACTAACATTTCCCTAGCGCTCTGAGGTGTATGAGAATATGTATTTATACCTACATGTGTTTTTTATACCTGAAATATGTTCGCAAAACTAAATGTATTCTTAGATGGTATGCCACGCAAAAAAGTACGAAATAGCTATTTTTAAATGAAATTAAAGATTAGCAACTGTGGCACCCAGTACAACTTTTGTAACCTTGATAATGATTGTGTAAAATACAATCCAAACGCGTCGGTAAACATGGAATTTAAATGAATATCAAAGAATTATTGGACCAAATACCAGATTCAACCAAAAAGACATTTAATCATATCCATAAACTTCACCGGAAACTCTCAAAAGCCCAACAATCAGTGCTATTCAACGATACCTGCCTTCAAGAAAAAATATATCACGGCTGGTCTGTATTTTGTCCGTCGTACCATGAAGTAGGTATACATCATGGTACTACGGACAAAACACTGACCGAAAATGTGAATATAATTTAATGTACATTTGTAGCCTCATGGCACACGAGGCCCACTTTCTTGCCTCAATCAGTTTAGCCAATCTCACTGATTTGGAACCGGATCTGTCTAAATTCAGATAGCTTAAGCGGGGCAACCTGAATCTTTACCATAATACTCTCTTTTTAGCGAGCGTCACGCTGGAGTAAAAACCTGATCCAGCACGGGGTTTAGAGAGTTGTCCCTGCACACTGACTGGATACGTCTTTTACGAAGTCTTGATCCTCGAGTCTTTCGGTTAAAGACACTCAAACTTTGACGATACTGCTTCTCATATTTAAGGCTGCGTTTGGCCTCAGTATAGCCTGGGCATTTGGTCCGAATTTGAACCCATAACCCATCGCCTCATCTCAATCCGACGGCACAGCATGCGCTAAAGTACAGCATCATTGGAAGCGCTGTTTCCAAGCTGTAGGTAAATGGTTCCACACAAAAACAGATTAGAAACTGTTATACTCCGTCTGCGGCTGGTGACATTAAATCTACGTTTGGTATCGACAATTCAACAGCGAGACAGTCATGGCATGCTTCGAAATTGTATACTTTTCGTTGATCTGTCCTGTATAATTTACATAAAAATTTGACATTAGCCTCACTGTTTCGTTCCACAAGGATCAAATTATCTTACCCCATGCTGCCAATCACCCAGTTATAGTCTTTTTATGGGCCTGCACGCTCTTTATTAAATATCAAGGCGGACAAGCACACACTGGGGATTTTGTCCCATGACAGGCTGAATGCGTAACTTGTTCCACCACGCCACCTCCTCCTCACTTCTTCATTATCAGCCCATCCCGTTCCAGTTCCAGTTCCGCCCAATCGCTCTTCTCCGTCGTCGTTTCTGTCATCCACTGTCCTCCCGTTCCCAGCCACGATCCACTCTCCTGCTGAACCGGCCGCCACGAACCGAACGCTCCCTCCTTCTTCAGCACTGCCACCTGGCTGTAAAAGCTTAGTGCGCCGGCCGCCAGGTGTTTCCTGATCTGCTGTAACCGCTTGGCCGGCAGTTGAGTCATGAAGCGCACGAACGGACCGAGCCGTCCGTGCACGTACCGCTGCAGGGAGCGGCAGAGCTCGGGTGTGGCCACGCTGTTGCTGCCGCCCCAGATGATGAGCCCAGCCGGCTGCCGCGTCACTACCTGAAGGGGAAGGGGTCGCGGCGGGTCAGAGGTGCGACGCCAAGGCGTCACTGGCGACAATAGGGCAGGTAGCTAAAGACTCACTGAGCAAACCGGGGTTCGGCTACTTTCAGTTACTGATGGGGTTCATGTGGCTCATTATGGCTCATTACAAGCTGACTTCTTATGTGCACGCCTTAGACGATTTTCAAGGGTATGAAAAAAGACTTCAGACCACCAGCGTCAATGTGCATTGCACCAAACTAACATTTCCAAAAATCGATCTGGATAAGAAATTCTGGGAAAATAGTGTAGTGTCACTGATTGCCTTGATAAGAACGTCACATTTTATTACCTCGCTCACCACATATTACACGAGAGGCGCCCCGAATTAAGCACCTAGTGCCTATGCGCCAATCGTATAACAATCAAATAATCTGTTTCGTATGTTGATAAAATAAACGTCTTGTCTTGTCTTGTCTATATTCACACAGGTACATCACAACATGTATAAATTGCGCCAGTAAGCTCTTTCCAAATGCGAAAATAATTTTCCATCAAAATCGGATAAAAGTCAGTCCTTTTCCACCCTCCAATCACGTATTTCTGGTGCAAAAAGAAAAATAACATTTCCGATACTTTCTCCTTTACACGATAAGCCAGCTCTAAAAGACGTTATTGGAAGACCAATCTCCTCATTGGCCTGGTATGCACCACTGACTCACCTGTCCGATCCTGTGCATGTATCAGTAACCCACCTGTCCGATCCTGTGTATGCACCACTGACCAGCCTGTCCGAATCTGTGCATGCACCACTGACCAACCTGTCCGAAAATTTGTATGCATAACTGACCCACCTGTCCGAATCTGTGTAGGCACCACTGACCCACCTGTCCGATCCTGTGTATGTATTCCACCCTGTCCGAATGTGGCCGATCTTGTGCCCGTGCCACTGACCCTGGACCCACCTGTCCGATGGTACCCAGCAGATCGGCCGGCGACATGTAGTAGGTGATGGGAGCCTTGTGGTAGTTGTACCAGGTGAAAGGGTAGATGGGCCGACCGCCGGCCGCCGCCGCCAAACGATCAGTCTCCTCCAGAATGACGCGCGTCTGTCAGAGGACGCTCCGTCAGATGGTGCCTCCTCAGAGGGCGTCTGTCATGGAGCAATCACTCAGATGGTGCCTCCACAGAGAGCTTGTCTCGGGGGGCACTCCGTCAGAAGGTGCCTCCACAGAGGGCGCTTGTTGAGGATATGTAATGAGAAACACGCATAAAAAACTAGTGAATGTTTTAGCCCAGGATTGGCGCACAAGTCGTCACTCGACTTGAATCGAGGCACCTCTCCTTAATATTCCCTCTACACCTTCTCCACTCTCGCGCACACACAAGCCTTACACGTCCTCTCACAAAATTACATACATGGAGGATACAATTCAGTGACCATAGCCCGGTCAAGGACCTGGCTGAAATAGTTTTGCCGTCGTCACTGCACAGTGGGCAAGGTGACCAGCAAAAACCAGGATTTAATTATATTTTGAAATGTACTAAAACTGGTAGTAATTCAGTTAAATGTCCATTTTTCAGAATATGACAATTATTTTCCCTCAGGGTGGGTATTTTCCTGCTGGACCAGCCCTAACTTGAATAATGTTATAGCAGCAGCACCGTTATTGCAAAGCTGATCTTATTTATTATTTCAAATTGTATTCCTCCAAAGTAATTCTGATATATGAAAATATGGATGATTTTTCTGAAGAATCTGTAAATATTGCATTTCTGCATACTTAAATTATATTGAAAGATCGTGACTCTTTGATCATCTGGGTGATGAAAAACGACACTGTGCTGAAGTCGAGTAGTTCTATTTTTGTAATGTTAATGTAGACTTCTAATGAGATTAACACAGACTAGCAAGCTGAAATCTATATGACGATAAAGCCCTGAGCTTCTTGTATATAAGACTGGAATAAGGATTGCTTGCGCGTTTTTTTGCGCGAAAAATGAAATGGCAAGTTTGCAGCAGAATGTCATACCACAGTCACTGACGCAGCATGCGTAGCTGCCCGCAGATATTGAATTCGTTCAAGACGTAGAAGCTGTATGAGACATTTGCGATAAGCGGAGCTCATTTGGTCACAAAGATGGGTATCATACCTTATTTAATATATTTCTGGACACCCAAGTGCTTGCGGAAGCGTTTCTAAATTCGGTAAACCTGTCTGTGGTCACTATGATAACAACTTTCTGTGCGTTAACAGTTCTTTAACATTGTACGTGTGAGATATTAGGTTGCAGTTACCATTATTGCGTATCAGTGACAGACAAGAGTTACACAATTTGAACGTAACTCACATACTGATCTAAAATTAAATCTCAGACTTATTGCTACTCCTGCGTATTTCATATTGATTTGCCGTAACAAAATGACATCAATTTATTGCCAGCGTGGCTGCAATGACAGGCTTTTTATAAGCACTCGACACAATCCCGCTGATGTTGGCATAAGTAACACCATAGCAACGGCGTTTCAGTCGAATTGTGGTGAGAAATACGGTTTTGTATTGCAGCATCACAACTAATTGTACATTTTTCAGCTCGTGATGGCTTCGTGATGTTCCCAATTTAGCAGCGCGGTATGCACAGTCCTAAACACCCACCCTCCGTCATTAAAGTACGCATTCTATTTATTTTGCGTTGAATTAAGCCAACATGTGAAAACAGATCAAATCGGATTATATTTATTGAAAATTTAAATATTTTCTCCACTTTCTGACGTTGAAGTTGTCGGTAAGTTCATACTTAAAGCATACCTCAGCTGATAAATGTGATAAGGCACAAATCATACGCTGCACTTGATTAGGCACTGTTACTAATTCAGTGAAAAATATGTTAAAATTCTAGGCAGATATAAGATTGAGTGCGAGATTCGGTTTCACGGGGCACTGAGCCGAGCTGATGAGATCCTTGTGGCCTTTGTTTAGATCATCCTGGATGCCTTCCCCACTGGTTCCGGTTAATGGAGAATATGACATGTCCCTTTCCACATCAGAAAATATTTCGTAGGATCTGGTGAGATATGTGCAGACTTTGCTTGTGCTTTATTACTCTTCCTGCTTGTGATTTTAAATGCCCCGAAAATAATATTTTATTGAGATTTGCTGCCAAACTCGACCACATTCTCCAGCGTGCCCAGTCGTGATCGTCACCAGTTTGTTTGGCTTTCCTGAAGAAACTATTTTGTTTTCTGTTTTTCTTCAGATAGTTTGCTACCCACGGTTTGTCTTTCTGTCTCAAGGTGGTTGTTTTAGTTGGAACTGCTGTTTTCACGGCCGTTAAAAGAGTTTGGGTAAAGTAATGTACTGCAGCATTAATTTACTTGTCACTTATTTCTGCCCAATTGATAGCCATCAAAAGCTGAACGAAAAGGTCGCTGTCCATCCTTACTTAGTTTGTCAGAGTTTTCTGCACCAAAAAAGCTCTAGGTATGTAGGGGAGAGTGTCATAAGACGCCCCCCTCCCCGGATGGTTTTTTTGACAATTGATAAGATGGGGTAAAAGCTTCCACGTGTCGATATGAAAGATTGATTATTTTCCTTTTAAAAATTGATAGTCTATTTGACGTCCAGATTTTGCAAGTAAGTGAGAAAGTTAGTTCTATGAAGGCAATTAAAAAGGGCGTCTTAAAAATGGGGTAACTGAGACGCCCTACCCGTTTACGAGATATGCCTTCCACTTAAGCACGTCACACTTGTTCCATTCTGAAGGGTTCAGTGGATGTGTGGGAATGCAAAAAGAGTCAGAGATCCCGTGAGCTTAGTTGGGACTCTGACTGGCCTCAATGATCTCTGGTATAGTTTAGGACCCCATGCTTGGTTTCTGGTCGCGTCAATCTGTGTAGAACTGTTACTTGTATGACATCGCTGAATGAGACCGACTACTGTCTGAGCTTGTTTTA
Source organism: Lepas anatifera (assembly GCA_034440635.1). Taxonomy (NCBI): domain Eukaryota; kingdom Metazoa; phylum Arthropoda; class Thecostraca; family Lepadidae; genus Lepas; species Lepas anatifera. The sequence continues at coordinate 245,785 of JAOTON010001666.1, forward strand.
TGGGCGCTCTGAGTCAGCACAGACCCCTGAATACGAATACGCCCTATTCTATATTTTGACATAAAGTAAAACAGATTGTCCCACTTCGCCCCATCTCAGATGATACCTTACAGTTTTAACCTTATCCCGCACGATTTCAGCCCAGGCCGTTATTTTCATCCGGTTCCTCATCCCAAGTAGACCTCTGAGGTCCATAGGTAGGGTGACAGCACAGGTTACACGCGGCTGCACACAAGCAGGCATGGGCCAAATTCCGCGAGAGTATGATTTAAATCCATATCCACACACCTCTGAAAAAAGATCAAATCCAATTCTAAACCCTCCTTTATGAAAATATTTTAAATTCAATACGCAGTCCTCAATATAGGTCTGCTGATATATCTAAATGCTGAAAGTGAGTGTAAAACACCAGCCTTCACAATAAAATGGATAATTTTAAACACAATAGACAAAAACAGTACCATTCCTTCAAACATATCTAAGGAGAATAAAAAATCTAGTAGCATTATAAGCGCTTTCCTTCAAAAAGTATTGGTTTGGGGTTTTGAAATTTTCAGAAAGTGGCGCCTCTACCGGTAGCGGTTTCAGGTAACCAAGGGTTTTCAAGTAACTGAGACAGATGAAGAAGCGGTAACGATTAAAAAAAATTATCAGAGCACACGAACGTGGGAACCGGTGGGCTGTGGTGACAGCTAGCCCAAGGATTCGAATGATATGCAACATGACCTTGAAAAGTCATCATTTACTTCAAGGTCATCATCATTTACGTTTTAATCCTTCGGTCAATACGAACACATTGGTTCCTTTTGTTTTGTTCTAGATCTCATGGTTCTCGAGTTATAATAAATTTTCTAAATGCGTCTAAATTTGAGCTATTTTGGCCCACTGTGACGTCACGGGTCGAAGGGTTTGATTGAAGCTCGGATCCAGAGCAAACTCGGATCCAGAGCAGAAGACGGCATGGCGCTTTCAGCACCGTTTTATCTCTATATGACTTCCGGTTTCCGAGATTGTAGAGGGCGGGGGAAGTGGTTCGATCAGACTCCCCAGGCGGTGGTGTGTACGAAAAGAGCCCAGGCGTTGCCGTTTTAAAGGGAATGTGGCACCTTTATAACGTGATTTTAACTGAGATAGCCAAGTTGTAAAGCAAGTCGGAAATCCCGGTACTCTATATATCATTTGTCTTGGAACTCGATATTTCCGTAGAAAAAAGCTAAAACCTACCTCAAATGTACCTCTCATGTAGGTAACTCTCGCCAGGCGGCCATTGATGTGAGCTGCTGGTGTGACGACATATGCTGACGTCACGATGAGCATCAGCCAATCGAAGCCCTTGAAGTGTTTCGAGTAGGGTAGTGGTTGCCAGATCATGGCATTATTCACAGGCAAATATTCATTTGTTTTCCTTGAGGAGTATTTTAAAAATCAAAATATTGAGCTTTTTGTACATTTTTCAGAGAAATAATGAGCGGTTTCATTATTTTCGGCTTGAAGTACGCCTAATTACACTAAATTCCAGGATTCGACAAGGGGGCACATTCCCTTTAACACTTTGCACAGCCCGAGGACGGTCTTACCTGTACACAGTTGGTCCAAGCACTCCAGTCGCGGCGCAAGTACACCGACGGGTACAGAGCCACCGAGCCGTTATAGAGCCACTGCGCCCTGTGGAGCCCAGTACAAGATCAGAGGTACAGGGAACACCCACGTGGACGGGTACAGGGCCACCGAGCCGTTATAGAGCCACTGCACCCTGTGGAGCCCAGTACAGGATCAGAGGTACATGGAACACCCACGTGGACGGGTACAGGGCCACCGAGCCGTTATAGAGCCACTGCGCCCTGTGGAGCCCAGTACAGGATCAGAGGTACAGTGAACACCCACGTGGACAGGTACAGAGCCGCCGAGCCGTTATAGAGTCACTGCGCCTTGAGAAGTCCAGTACAGGATCAGAGGTACAGTGAACACCCCCGAGGACGGGTACAGAGCCGCCGAGCCGTTATAGAGCCACTGCGCCCTGTGGAGCCCAGTACAGGATCAGAGGTACACTGACATTCACGTGGACGGATACAGAGCCGCCGAGCCGTTATAGAGCCACTGCGCCCTGATATCCCTGTATGAAGCAGTCACTTTTGACATAGATGAACCTCCCACAAAGAATGAATAGTACGAACCTGTCAGAATGTTTTGAAAATAGTTTTTCCTCCCTACTTGCAGTTTCGATCACATGGAAGGGGTCTGGGTGGCGCAGTCGGTTGGCGCGTCCGCTCGGCTCGGCCCTTGGCATTATGTATTGGTATGGTCTGCAGAGTGCCAACCTGCAGAGTGCCAACCTGGGTTCGCGCCAACCTAGAGGCAGGATTTGGTGCCTTGCCATAGCTCAAGCCTAGCTTACTCATGTTCCTCTCCGTGGTTATAGGACTTCAGCAGTTCATGCATCGATAAATACAGATAATTGATTAATTGCATAGAGAATAAAGAGTACGAAAGACTTGTAAACGGCATATTACTGATAACATTTCAGAATTGAAACGTGTCATAATGATTGATATTACACTGTTCGACCAATTTTATCAAAATAACTTGTCAGAAAAAATTACGCCAATAGAAACCACCTAAGCAAAGAAATCACCCAAGTTTATTGGAAACCAGCACCCAAAAGCGTTACTTGGAGGGATGCACAGGGGTTTCCCATTTCGGAATTGAGACGAGCCGCATTGGATGCTGACTGAGAGCATCCCATTCCTTAGTATGAGCCCTGCTTCACGGACGCCGACGATCTGACCTGGTGTTATCTTCGCGGATAGGAGCGGCGCAGTGCTCCACGTCGGGAAGGTAGTTCTTGCAGTAGGGGTAGTGATAATAGCCCCATAGAGCGTTAGGTCGCTCCTGGCGCGCCACCCTCAAGGTCTCCTCCAGAAACGCCCGACTGGTCCGCTGGAACAGCGTCTCTGCCTGCCACATATTGAAACGTTTTCGTCTAGACGGGAGCGTGAGAGAAGAACGACATCAAGTGCTCTTTTTGCTCATCGCTTGCTGCGGTCAGTCTACTAAATCGGATGGTAATAACCCCTTAGACATTTGAAGGGGGAGTGGGGGTTTACTTCACTGATTCTGTGGTTGTGATTGTTTGCACGCGTCACGTGTACTCGGACTCCGCGGATACACAACCCAAGCTGCGAGTGATGGGTCTGACATTGAAGGGCCGCGCCTCCTGTCGGACCCGTGGCCTACCGTGTCGTTGATGAGTAGGCGGGCGCTGCGGGTTTGCCCGTCCAGGTAGTGCTGCCGCAGGAAGAAGTTGCGAGCCAGCCGGCGGTAGCGCAGAATACCGGTACTGCGGAGCGTCGGCATCCACTGCTCAAAGTCGATGACGGCCGGGCCTGTGGAGCAGATGGTGGCGTCCAATCTAGGGCGTCTGGGGCCGGGCTGGACCGGTTTACAATGCATTCCCAGGTTCAATTGGATTCTAAGCACGCAGGAATACGCTCTAGTTCGCGCACAAGGAGAATAGCGGTTGAAATCCTAACACCATGGATGTGGGTTTTTTATCACTTTGGGGGCATCCAAATCAAATGATGGATACCATTAAGATATCCATCGCACGTTTATAATCTTTAATTTTTAGAGACTGAAAATGAGCTTATCACTATTCATGACATTTCATATCATAGTTGTAGGTTTTCTAGCTTTTAGTTTATATATATATATATATATATATATATATATATATATATATATATATATATATATATATATATATATATATATAACAACGTTGACAACCGAATGATTTTTGTAACACGGTGGTAGTTGAGGCTGTGTAAATTGGCGCACCTCCAATCGTTTCCGAAACTTTACATCCTTGCCTAACAGTAGGTGAAAACGCTGGCCCGAGGCCCCGGACGACTTAAAGTTGATTCAGAGTTCATGACTGATTGGATTCAGCTCCTCCAGGGTAAAAAGTCCCGTGACAACTTGCAACTATAAACCGTGGAGCCTTGAGAAATGACCAACGTGTGCAATTGCAAACGATTAATCAACTAACAAAACTTGCTCCGTGTACTCGCATCGAATTAACTATTTTACTCTGGGCAAACAAGTGAATAAGGCCATAAAGACCGACCGATATGGCACTTACTGGCCCCATTAAAAGAAATAATGTAAACAACTTTGCGAAAATAAGCTCTGACGCTCTCTGCTGAAGCCACTCAGAAGCTGCGGCGTTATAAAACAGTGACCGGCCTGTATAGCCGGGAGGAACAGTGACCGGCCTGTATAGCTGAGAGGAACAGTGACCGGCCTGTATAGCCGGGAGGGTCAGTGACCGGTCTGTATGGCCGGTAGGGTCAGTGACCGGTCTGTATGGCTGGGAGGGACAGTAATCGGCCTTATAGCCAGGAGGAACAGTGACCGGCCTGTATAGCTGGGAGGGACAGTGACCGGTCTGCATAGGTAGGAGGAACAGCGACCGGCCTGTATAGCCGGGAGGAACAGTGACTGACCAGGGGCGCAACTTTATGTTTTCGATTGAGGGGGCACCCGGCTCGAAAGGGGGCCCGTACATGATGGGGGGCCCGTACATGATGGGGGGCCCGTACATGATGGGGGGCCCGTATTTTTTTAATGAAAATGTGACCGAAAAAACGTATTTTCGACCGTTTGTTGTCGAAAGCTGACTGCAAAGGTTAAATAACAATTTTTAGCGCGCTATTCGTCACTGTTCCTGATTTGCACTATTTAGCCCAAAAAGTAGTCAGAAGACCCAATCTTTTGAACGAGCTGCCAAACTATGTAAGCATATTGGACAAGTAGGTGTCTACTTACCGTCTTTGTCGTCCACGTGGATGCTCTCCTCCGGAGGTACAACGGGATCAGCCCCGGACGACGCAGGAGGGATGGATGCTGGAGGGTCTTTTAGCAAACGGGATCCGGCTGATGGCCTGGCCGAGGAAGGCAATGATCAGGAAAAGAAGGATTGGAATTACAACCTTACTTTACCGTTTTGCTGGAAACTATACACATTGCACTTTTCCGAGTTAGTTTTAAATTGGGGTTTTAATTTTTTGCGGTCGATGAATGAACGTAGCTTGCAAAGTACCAAAAATAGTAGTGATATGAACTACTTTAAGTGGACGCGTACGTTGCAGGAGATTAAATGCAAATATGATCGGGGTTATTTTATAACAGTTTGCAAAATTAGCAAGACGATTCTAGATTCATAGTTTACCTGAAAAATGTACAAAATTTGGGTAGTTTTGCCAGAGCAGCCCCTCGGTATTGAATGTTCTTTGTTTTACGCTTTTGTGCACCCGACTTATGTTTATACTGTCCAACCATTTTAACATTCACACCTGGAACAAAATCGCATTATCGCGAATAATTTGATACAAATGGAAGGTAGAGATCGAAGTGCGAAATTCCTTTATCAGCGGGGAAATCGAACCTACTGATATTTATGTTACATGATCAAGACACCTTTTTCTGATCCATTCACCTTGCCAGTTCATGGCATTGTACAACACTGGGTACCGGTCAAGGGGTACTATGAATAGGTGGTACTGCCTATTTCCCTTTACAATCCTCATATAGGATCAGTACAAAAGGAATGGGGGCCTAACATTTTCACGCCCCATCCATTTTTCCCCGAATGTTGCATGGGACCAGCCGCACGTTGCCCTGGGAAAACCACAGGGGCCCGCAAGCATGGCAGGGGGCCGGATTCGGCAACAGGGAGCACGGATACACCACTTGGGGCACGAAACTGCTCACAAATAAGGAACTCCTGCAAATACGCGACTAACACAACAGCTTCAGTTTCTGCACGATATTCTTAGACCACAAGGGGCCCAGACAGACCACATAGGGCCTGAGCACACCAAAGGGGCCGGGCAGACCACAGGAACCCAGAAAACCATAGGACGCCGGTAAACCCAAAAGGGGCCCGAGCAGACCACACACAGCCAGCAATTTGGCTGGACTCTGCCCGATATATGCTGGGCTTTGACTGGGCAGAGCCCGCGTACATGGGCTCAGCCCAGGTCCGGCTCCGCTCCGTCTGGGCAGAGCCCATGGCCAAGCAAGACCGGGCTCTACCGCTCGGGCAAGTTGTCATCCCCCGACCTAATGTCGGGCTCAGCCCGAGTCTATGTGGCTCAGCTATGAGTCTTAGGGCTCGGGCAGAGCCCCGACCCAGCCCGCTCTGGGCCCGGTCGAAATTGCTGGCTGGGCAGCGGGCCCGGGCAGACCACACGGGGCCTGGACAGATGAAAGGACCCGGGCAGACCACAGGGACCCGAGCTGAACACAGGGGCCGGGCTAACCACAGAGGGGCCCTAGTCTGGAAAGTATGGCATCAGACTTGACGAGTCCGCACCAGCCTTGTAGATTTTTCGCACCACCAGCAGCCTAAAATTCATACCAAGCATTGGTAAGAAATTTCACTGACCCGGAAATTTCGATGTTTTTACCAGTTTCTCCCTTCTTAGATCTCTGTGGGTGTTTGATTTGAGCTCCCTCGCACCATACAGCAAAAGTGGGCACTTGTTTGCTCCAAAGTTCGAACCACCGCACCACGAGATGTCCGCACCACGAGATCTCGCCAAAAGTGCCATACTTTGCAGACTGGGAGGGGCCCGGGCAAACCACAGAGGGCCCGCGCAGAAAAAAGGGGCCCCGAACGGACAAAGGGGTCCGCAGAGGCCACACAGAGGCCCGGACAGGCCAAAAGGGTTCCGGGAAAACCACAGGAGGCCCGGGCAGACCACAAGGGGCTCGATCAGAACAAAGTGGGCACTAGCAGACAAGGGGTCCGTGCAGACCAAATGGGACCCGGCCAGTCTGCAAAGTATGGCAGCAGGCCAGACGAGTCGCACCAGCCATCCAAAATTATCGCACCACCAGCCTAAAAATTCTCACCAATCTGCCAGATACTAGGGAGAAAAACGCACACATTCCTGCCCACACGATGCAATACTACCTCTCTTATTAGTTAGTTAAGGACTTTTTATAAGGCCCCCTCCTGTGTCTTCCTAACTATTCAGTCATTATTTTTTTTTAGTTTTCAGTGTCAACTTCCTCGCACCAGTCTTGCAAATTCGCACCAGGTTGATAAAATTCGCACCACTCGCTCCTGTCTCCAAGGGCACTCGCACCGACGAGATCTCGTCGAAAATGCCATACTTTGCACACTGGGGCCCGGGCAGACCACAGGGGACCGGACAGGCCACAGGGGGCCCGATCAGACCAATAGGGGCCCGGGATACCACAGGGGCCCGCATGGCAAGCATGGCAGAGGCTGTTTGCAGTTACACGAACCGCATCCATGGCAGGCCCGTCTGCATCCACAGGGTATTAACTACTGGGAGTAGGGACCCGGCTGCAGCCACCAGGGGGCGGAGCGAATGGGGTGGCCACCAGGGGGGGGCGAATGGGGCAGCCACCCCTTAAACCCAAGAGCCTCTGAGGACGAAATGCCGCCCCCAAACCCTCCCCTCCCCCAGGATGCGACGATTGGTCGCCCTTTGGGTGAAAAGTGCGCCCTTCGGGTGGCTAAGTGCCGCCCTGTCCCCTGAGGCTTTGCCCCTCCCCTCCCCTTACCCAAATTCTAGATACGTCACTGGCGGCCATAGGGGGCAAAAGATTCTCCAAGTCTTGGTATTTAGCCATCAGGGGAGCCGGACAGGGGATCATCACTCATTAGGGATTCAGCCCGACAGGAGCTAATAGCAAACAATCACTTCACTTGCCATTCAACACTGCACATCGGAGCACGATTTGGATTGACACGAAAAGCCCAAACGTAAAATCCAAATCAGAGCCTAACGAAACTTTTCCAGAGTAGACACAAGCCGATTGAATCATAAGCATGCCAATTTTACTGTTCAAGGCAAACTTTGTGCAATTCATTCGCCTCGGCGAATGCGACAAGAGAGCCAGGAGCATGCCTTAGCTTCCTTCGCGCTGCGCTGACAAGCCCGGGAAATTAGGAGGCTACCATTCGCCGGCGGACGCACATTATTTAACCCAGATTTGACGACAAGATTTGATACACTTTTTGACAGACAAATTTAAGAGACTTAAATTTGTCTGTATTTAAAATTCCACTAGAACAAACAAAAATGGAAAACTTCATGCACATTTCTGACAAAATGCCTAGAAATATATCAATGAAGAAAAGTAATGCCGGCGGAGAGATGCAAAAAAACAAACATGTCAATTTATTAAACCAGTACTTATCGGAACGGGCCCGGCTGCGCACGGTGGGGGGTGATGAACTACAGGGGTCAAGGAGCCCGGCTAGAGTCAGAGGGAGGTCTGGGTAGCCCAGAGGGAGCCTGAAATTATAGGACGGGTTCCCGGATACAGCGAAGTGGGAGGAGTGGAATCAGGGGCGGATTCAGGCCGATGGAGGGGGAGGGGGCAACGGGGCCTCAAATCGTGAAAAAACATATGGTTTTTGTTTGAAGAAAATCCGTAAAAATTGGTAAAATCGGGGCATTTGGGGAGGGCATCAAATCCCAATTTTACCTTTACCCCCCTGGATTCGCTAGTGCTGTGGCTCCTTGCAGACCACAGGGACACGGACAAACCATAGGAGCCCGGGCAACTTGCAAGGGGCCGGGCAGACCGCAGGGGACTGGGTAGACCACAGGGGGCCCGAGCAGACCACAGAGGGCCCGGGCAGACTAAAAGGAGCCCAGACCGCCCACAAGGGGCGCGGGCAGACCACAGGGGCCCGGGCGGACCACACAGGACCCAGGCACACTACAAAAAGCCCATACCACCTACAAAGGCCCCGGGCAGACTAAAAGGGGCCAAGGCAGAATATAAGGAACCCGGTTGCAGTCACAGAGGAACCAAAAAGGTCCCGAGACTGCCAGAAATAGGGCCCCGGATGCAGTCAAAATGGGCCTGAGAATATCGTTAGGGGCCCGTTTGCGGACACAGCGATTATGGGTGGCCCTAAAGGGGACCGCACCCAAGCAAGCATGCCAGGGAGCCCGACCGCAGCCACAGCAAGCCCAGATAGACCACGGGGCCCCGCACTCATGGCAAGGGCCCGTCCGTGGCATTAGAGGACCCGCGCCTCCTGGACCACAGGGAGCCCGGTTGCAGTCACAGGTCCCGGTTGCAGTCACAGGGGGCCCGGGTGGATCACAGGCGCCCGGTTGCGGTGACAGGGGCTCGGGGTGGATCACAGAGGGCTCGGTTGCAGTCACAGGAGCCCGGGTGGATAACAGGGGGCCGGGTGGATTCCAGGGGCCCGGTTGCAGTCACAGGTGGCCCGGTTGGACCACAGGGAATCCGTTTGCAGTCACAGGGGGCCTGGGTGAATCTCAGGGGGCCCGGTTGCAGTTAAAGAGGGCCCGTGTGGATCACATGGGGCCCAGGATGGATCACAGGGGGCCCCAGGTGGATTACAGGGGGCCCGATTGCAGTCTCAGGGGGGCCCGGGTGGATCATAGTGGGCCCGGGTGGATCACAAAGGGCCCGGTTGCAGTCACATAGTGCATGGTTGCAGTCACAGGGGCCCCGAGTGGATCACAGATGGCCCGGTTGCAGTCCCAGGGGGCCCGGGTGTATCACAGAGGGCCCGGTTGCAGTCACAGTGGGCCGGGTGGATTACAGGGGGCCCGGTTGAAGTCACAGGGGGCCGGATGGCTCACTGCAGAGGGGCCCGTTTGCAGTCACAGGGGACCTAGGTGGATCACAGATTGCCCGGGTGGATCTTAACTGGCCTGGTTGTAATCACAGGGGGGTCCGGTTGCAGTCACAGAGGGCCCGGGTGGATCACAGGGGGCCCGGTCGCAGTCACAGGGGGCCCGGGTGGATAACAGGGGGCCCGGTTTCAGTCACAGGGGGCCGAATGGATCATAGAAGGCCCGGTTGCAGTCACAGGGGGCCCGGATGGAGTCACAGGAGCCCGGGTGAATCATAGGGGGCCCGATTGTAATTACAGGGGGCCCGGGTTGATCACAGATGACCCGATCCCAGTCACAGGGGGCCCGGGTGGATGATAGGGGGCCCGGCTGTAATCACAGGGAGCCCAGGTGGATTACAGGGGGCTCGGTTGCAGTCAAAGATGGGCCAGGTGGATCACAGAGGGTCCGGTTGCAGTCACAGGGGCCCAGGTTGGATCACAGATGGCCCGGTTGCAGTCACAGGGGGCCCGGTTGGAGTCACAGGGGCCCCAGGTGGATTACAGGGGGCCCGGTTGCAGTCACAGGTGGGCCGGGTGGATCACAAATGGCCTGGTTGTAGTCACAGGGAGCTCGGGTGGATGACAGGGGGCCCGGTTGCAGTCACAGGAGCCCGGGTGGATCACAGGGGGCCCGGGTGGATCAAAAGGGCCCGGTTGCAGTCACAGAGGTGCGGATGGATCAAAGAGGGGCCCGGTTGCAGTCACAGGGGGCCGGATAGATTACAGGGGGCCCGGCTGCAGTCACAGGGGGCCCGGGTGGATTACAGGGGGCCCGGTTGCAGTCCACAGGGGGCCCGGGTGGATCACAGAGGGCCCGGTCGGATGACAGGAGGCCCGAGACTGCCGGAATTAGGGACCCGGCTGCAGTCAAAGTGGGCCTGAAAAATATCGTTAGGGACCCGGTTGCGGACACCGAGGTTAAAGGTGGCCCACAGGGCACCCGCAAGCATGCCAGGGAGCCTGGCCTCAGCCAAAGCTAGCCCAAGTAGACCACTGGGGCCCGGAATCGTGGCAGGGGCCCGGCTCTGTCCGCAGGGGCCCGCAACTTGGGATTGGGGGGGCTCGTCGGGTCATTGGGGGGGGCTTCTCCGAGCATTGGGGGGGATCGAGCCCCCCAAATATATGGAAACTTGCGCCCCTGTGACTGACTTATATAGCCGGGAGGAACAGTGACCGGCCTGTATAGCTGAGAGGAACAGTGACCGGCCTGTATAGCCGGGAGGGACAGTGACCGGCCTGTATAGCCGGGAGGGACAGTGACCGCCTGTATAGCCGGGAGGAACAGTGACTGACTTATATAGCCGGGAGGAACAGTGACCGGCCTGTATAGCCGGGAGGGTCAGTGACTGGCCTGTATAGCCGGGAGGGACTACCGGCCTGTATAGCCGGGAGGGACAGTGACCGGCCTGTATAGCCGGGAGGAACAGTGACTGCTTATATAGCCGGGAGGAACAGTGACCGGCCTGTATAGCCGGGAGGAACAGTGACCGGCCTGTATAGCCGGGAGGAACAGTGACCGCCCTGTATAGCCGGGAGGAACAGTGACCGGCCTGTATAGCCGGGAGGAACAGTGACCGGCCTGTATAGCCGGGAGGGACAGTGACCGGCCTGTATAGCCGGGAGGGGACAGTGACCGGCCTGTATAGCCGGGAGGGACAGTGACCGGTCTGTATAGCCGGGAGGAACAGTGACTGACTTATATAGCCGGGAGGAACAGTGACCGGCCTGTATAGCCGGGAGGGTCAGTGACTGGCCTGTATAGCTGGGAGGGACAGTAATCGGCCTGTATAGCCGGGAGGGACAGTGACCGGCCTGTATAGCCGGGAGGGACAGTGACCGACCTGCATAGCCGGAAGGGTCAGTGACCGGCCTGTATAGCCATGAGGGACAGTGACCGGCCTGTATAGCCGGGAGGGACAGTGACTGACCTGCATGACTGGAAGGGACGACGACTCACCTGTGTAATTTGCGGAGATGAGCTGGCGGACGTCGCTGCGAAGCTTGCGCAGGTGGCGTCCCAGGCTGCCGCGGGGTGGAATGCCCCCGTTCACCTCCGTGCCGTTCTCGTAGGCCTGTCGGCAAACGATGCTGAGACGCGTGGCCCGCATTGAGAGTGCCGTCAACTTCCCAACTCTCAGTACGCGACTCGCCGGAATCGTACCAGTGACTGAAGCTGGAGAGTGGTCAACCTTAACAGCGTCAGCCGCTGTGATGACAAATCCCGCAAACGGGTTTTTTGCGGAATTGTGAGAGCTGGTGAGGGTGCAGCAGTTTTGCACTGCAACACAGTCGTACCTGTGGACGTCAAAAGTGAGGAACAGCAAACGAATTATAAGCCAGGAGGACGTACCGCTCAAAACTTTTGCGCCCAGCCAAGTTTGTGTATTTACTCGTCTTTGCCAGCATAGGCCAACGCGAAAGTTTTTAAGTTGAATGTTGGTTCGCAGCCTCGCTAACGCTCCTCGAGACAGTTATAAAGTTCGGGCTTCACCTCTCAGCCCCACCCCCTACCCCGGTCATCGCCAGTTCGGAGTCCAAACCACCCCCCCTCCCCGTAGAAAATGGGTAGTGATGCTACTGGTCGTCGGTCGTGATTACCTGTGGCCACAGTCCCGGTCGGTAGAGAGTGTTGAAGCGGCCGCCAAGGAAGCGGTCCCCCTCGTTCTGAATGATGCCATACTGCGACAAGTTGAACTTGATGTCTGAAGGACACTGGAACACACCAGACGGGCTAGTAGGCGACGGCGGGAATCCTCTGAACGGAGTTCGCACTCCAGCAGTTAGGAAGTACCTCGAGCCCATCGAAAAGTTTGGCTGGTGCCAATCTCGTACAATACAATCCTGACAAGAGCAGCAGCCGCCGGTAGTGGTTTAATGATGTTGTGTAGGATGTAACACCGGGGATCGGAGTCAAAATGCTGGTTTAAGGGCTACGTTTTAAGCCCATGGCCATTTTTTAAATTTTCTCTAAGCTGTTGCAGGTTCTGCTTTTGGGATCGAAGCCTCACTGAAGTCATTAAGGAATTGACACGGAAACTCCGAACCCACCATCCCATCGAGCAATTCCCATCGGGAATTGCTCGATGGAGTTTGAGTTTAACGTTTCCGAAAGCACAGGTATGGCTACCCTGCTCAGGCCACCCTCTCACCAGTCAGTTGCCAATCGACCTACGTCGGGTAAATACTGAGTGCCGGAGCGTCTCAGTGGAACCGATCCTAAGCTTTCACCGGTGAGCGGGCCAGAGCCCAGCGCTCCGTACCAACTGAGTTACCAGGGCAGCAATTACTTTGCATATGAAATAAATACACGGCAATGTCGTAGATAAACAATGAGAATATGAGTTTACCAGCAGTGCTGACTTCAGCCGAGGATTGAGAACGAAGCACAGTGCCACAGGCTATTTTAAACGCCACTTTCCTCCAAAAGGAGTGTCACCACCGGAAAAAGTGAGAGGTCAGTGAATCTTCAAACGTCTGCTCTCCGCCCCCCCTCGCGAACCACTCTCTCTTCGGCCTTGGGTTTGTTATTATCTTTCGCTTATGATGTTTGCAAGATTTCCCACTGTGGTAGAAATCAGAAAAATCCAGGCCCTTGCTGGCACTCTATTCCATCGTTTACGTTCTGTCTTTGATTTTGTATCTGTGCACTTGCTCTTGAGCACACAAATTGAGCCGACAAGAATGGTTAGCAATGCAAGACATCCCGCAATAAATAAAACCGAAAAATGAAGGTAATTACGTGGGGAAAGTTTGCTAAAATAAACGTATTGCACCCCATAACTAATTGTGCCCCCCTTATAACAGAGAAAGGTACTAGTGGCAGTTTGTTTTGGGCAGCTTAATCCAGTTCTCACCTCCAATCCATACATTTTCCCAACGTGTCAATGAATTCGTGCATAAGAATGTATTTTAATCAGCTAGCGAAATAAATTCAGTACCTACTTCCTTAAATCTGCACGGGCTTATGAAGCCGGAAAATAAGAATACCTACGGCTGTCACATTCCAAAATAGATGGTGTTAATTTCAAAGCCAGAAATGCATTACATATTCTGAAAGCAACAATTATAGATTCCCCCTGGTGGTTAATTTTTAAGGCAGACATCTCTTATTTAAATGCAAAAAAGTAATCGCGCCCTGGTCAAATGCGCCCTATCTAAATATATGTTCAAAAATCAAATCGAAAGCCTTTCCGTATGAGTGTGATTTTATTATTACAAGTCATTGTGAATGCAAGAATACCACATTAAAATGACTCCCAGACCCTCCAGATGAAAAGCTTGGGAGGTAGCCGAGCCCCATTTGCTTTTATACTAATGTTTATTTCTGCCGTGCCATTGACTTAACACGCGCATTGACGGGGGTCTGAGCCACCTTCGCTTAGACGGGGAGGGCGGGTACCCGCCCCCCTAAGATCTCGAAAACCACGGTAGGTAGCGAAAAACGGTAAACGGCGTTGGGTAGCCCATCCACTTCGCCATCGAAAATATTTGTACCATTTTTGTCAGGCCACATTAAAGGTCATGAGAGGTCAAAACATGCCGCCATAGGGATAACATGTAAATGAAGGTTTTCGGTCATTACATCTGAACAAGTAAAGATAGAGCAAAACGACTTAAACTGTATGAATCCTCGCTGCAAGCTGAATCGAATGATATATAATTTGACCTTGCTAGGTCAAATCAAGGATATGACCTGACCTGAAGTCAGGTCAAGTTCAAATTATATAAAATGCATATCATTAGAACTGCAAAGACAAGGCGAGTTTACTGCAGCTAAAATAAACGCTTTATCACCATCCGTTGCTGAGTTATTCAGTCAAAACCATTTTCCCATGTATTTCCAATGGAGAGGTCATGGCTCGTACCTGACCTTAGGTCATCGATATAAAAAATACCGGAATATATTTTAGAGAACTCGGTGGGCCCATTATGTGGTATGAGTTTCAATCGGATAAGTTCACCCTGTTCCGACTTTGCTATCTTAAACTTTTTTTAGGTCAGGTCACTTGACCTGTACTGGTGACCTGACCTGGGATGACCTAACCTTAAAATTTTCACAGAAGTTGTAAAATGATGAGAAAAAAGGTATGCCGACTACAGTGGCGCTACGCGCCGCAGTTTTTCTGCTATCTCCGAAAAACCCGAGAGGGGCGGGTACCCGCCCCCCTCCGTCAATGCGCGTCTTAACATGGTATGAGGGAAGGGCGCAATTAAATCTAAATGCGCCCTCCCCGGGCGCAATTACCCTCACACTTTGGCAAATGCGCCCTTTGCATAGTTTCACTCAAATTCACTCTTAGAACACGCTATTTTCAGGCCAGGAATTGTCTTCTCAATAACAAAAAAATGATCAAATTTTGTAATTCAATCCACACTAGCGAGATTGAATAGGAGACATTCGTCTAGCAAGTGATTTCCCTTAGGGGCACAATATACATACTTTCCCCTAATAATATTGGCACAATCCTATTGTGCATGGAGTGTCAAGGAAGAATTTTTAGTAATCACAGACCCTCCAGCTTGAAAAGGACGGTACCAGTGTCCAGAGATATAGCTCGGTTACCTATAGGTAACGGGGTTTTGAATCTAGTAGAGACGTAAAGATCCCGCCAAGAAACCGCCCCAGAGCAGACAGTGGCTGAAGAGCTGGTGAACAAATAGTGGCTGAAGAGCTGGTGATCAGACAGTGGCTGGAGAGCTGGTGATCAGACAGTGGCTGAAGAGCTGGTGATCAGACAGTGGCTGGTGAGTGTTTGCTGGAGATGCTCACCAGCGCAGACATTTATCAAACACAAAACAGCAGAATCTCTCGGCTTAAAATAAAAATCACCATGGATTTGAACAATTTCTTGATGAATACACTGTATCATCTAACCCATTGCCTTGAACCTAATTTAGCCGAACAAATCATAATAAATGAAACCGTCAAAACAAAATGAGCCTACTGCAGATAAAAACGGCCGAGCTGGCGGATCCTCTCCCGAATTTTCAAATCCCATCCGTTTGTCGCAGCGCAGCCTTTGAAGTCTGGATTAATATGTTTCTGTTTATCGATATTACTACCATAAGGAACTGTTCATAAATGACGTCACGCTCTAAGGAGTTTCCAAGTCCCCCTTCTCCACGTTATAGTGTCACTTTATGGCGATCTCCAAGTCATGTCGTCATTTGTAGGCCGACCCCCGATGCCTAATCAGCCAGCATGATTTAATATATCAGACTGCAGACCCTAAAAAGGATATAGCTATAAAAAATTGCGTGTTACTGTCATATAACATTTAATGATAATAAGGCCTTAAGGCTGACAATCCAAGCCACTGCTTCCCTGAATCAGAATTAATGTATTCAGGTATCAGTCCTACTTCTAGGAAGCTCCACCTTCTCCGAGAAACTCAGTAAGACTCAGCAGCAGTGAACAAATCCCCGTCGGTAAAAGCCCACCCCCTGTCCTGACGCGTCACTTTTTGGCCCACCCTCCTCCCCCGACCACGTCATGGCATGTCACCTTTCGGCCACCCCCTCCCCTCAACGGGTGACGGAATTTATGAACAGCCCCTTATACGATCACAAAACAAAATCTGCTCGTAAAAAACATCATCACTGCAGCTGAAGCAAGAATTCAAGACTGAACTCGAAGATTTACACGAGATTATGACAACAATCATCCAAAAATCGTCTACTGCTCTCGATTCTTAGAATCAATTTTAATTTTTTTAACCTTTAATTTTATTTTTGCCATCAATTACGCCAATGAAAATTGTTTTGCTATTTCAACAATGAGTTCAGCTTTAAAAAGACAGTTCACAGTACCGCCCACTTCGCTTACTCATCTTGACTTAGAGTCAAACTTGTTGAAGTGGCTTTGTGTAAGGGCTCTGGTGATATTTTGCAACAAAAGAAAAAAACGATTCTGTTTTACCTTTAAATAACCTGAAATGTATATATAGCATGCACTGGCCTGGGATTGTAGGGCCCTGCTCACACCCATGCGTTATTTTAAGACACCGGTCGCTCAAAGCCGCAGTCAGCTGAGGTCCAGACACGCTTCCTATTCTAGCATCAAAGCATCAAACCAAGCAGCCATAAAAGAGCTACATAAATATATCGAAAAAGCCTGAATAATTTAAATGCAGCAATCAATAAATGGATGTCAACGGGATTCATTTGTTCTCATTGATTTTCCGGCGTTACATTTAGCAAGATTTCATCGACGTTACAAGTAGTCAAAGAAGAGGGGAAAACGTCGGGTATAAGCACATTACTGGTAGCTGCCGCGCTTTCCACCAGAGAACTGCCGGCAGGGCCTTCACCTCTTCTGTCGGGACGTTCCAGAACACCTCAAGCAGCCGCACTGGTCCAACCAGGAACACTGCAACCATCAACACGACACAGAACATGACGTCCACCAAACTAGGGATCCAACACAGGTAGTCTGCAGTCTCGGAGAGAGATGACCCGCAAAACACGTCTCCCGCACAATTGCCGCCCGGCTCAGGGGACTACTGTTCGTGAGAGGGTTATCTGATGTAGCCTGGGGCCAGTCCCGAGCCTGGTGCTCCCAGCGATCTGTTCCTTGATTGGTGGCTCCACCGCGGAAAACCCCTCTACTCTAACGCAAAACTAATGCGAGGGAAAGTGGTGCCCTTCAATGTATCCGCGGAGTCAACAGCAGAGAAGAGAAGGCGAACTTATGTGGCGCTGTGCGAGGCACGGAGCTGATTGCGGACAGAGTTTGACACGGTCTTTCAGTGCCTGTCAACGATAGGCGGGGCGTCGCTACTTGTGGTTCGGAGAAAGCCTGCTCCCCGCTTGCCATCCGAAAATTAGTCGATTCTAGCCGATTTGGGGAAGGCATAATATTTTTCGGTACCGTGAAATACGGTAGCAATCAGCCCAAGACCAGGGTTTCGGTTTTAGAATGGGTGCTTTGTCCGCGGAAGGTTAAACATTCACTGCACACCCCCTCCCGTCCCTTTTTGGTCAGTGGCGATGTAGCTGAATGCAGGGAAAGCTTAAACCAACACAGCAGACAGATGAACGCGTTTCGACAAAAATTGTCTTCTTCAACATCTATGGCATGAGGCATCTATGGCATCCCTCATGCCATAGATGTTGAGGATGACAATTTTTGTCGAAACGCGTTCATCTGTCTGCTGTGTTGGTTTACGTGAAAATATCTGTTCACCACTGTTGTACAATTGTCTGGCACGGAAAGCTATTCGGCGTTGCAGTCTACGGAAGTCAATTAGGGATCCTGTCATCGGACAAAACACGAGCGAGCGTCTAGATCCATCCACCGTCCCTATTAGAGGCCTCGTTAAAGAGACGTGGGAGGATCATCATACTGGATCTCATAACGAACGCATACCGGGATAAAGCTGGCTTAAAGAAAGAGGCCACCAAAGCCGTGTATCTCTAATGATGGAGTTGGCTGAGATTATCCGCGAGATGATTCACGCCAAAAATGTAGCATAGAGAAGTAATAATGCGCACTTATTCATAGTTTCAGTAATTGGAAACGTGGTCAACAATACATATGACCTCTATCAGCACCTACGGGACTACCGCCTGATCACCGTATGATGAGAACCCCAGCTTCTGCTGAGGTAGGTGATATGACAGATCCCCGCTGCCTGATTCTGCTTACCCACCCAGCTTAGTTGCATCAGACAGTCTGATACCAAGCGATGAAGCTGTCAGCTCCAGTGCATGTCACCGTGCGCCCGTGTCGCACCGGAGGGGCTGTCACACCGGCTGAGGGGGAGTGCGAGGGGGTGACAGCCGAGCCTGCTGCGGCGCTGGGGGCGCCGGGACCGGCGCGTGCCGCCGGCGAGGGGTGCTGTGACCGGCGGCGCCGCGCGGGCCGCTAACCTGGCTTTGGGCGACCACTTGTTACACCCCCGGGGCGCGCGGCGCGGTGCGTCGGCGGCGGCGGCGCTGTGACGTCAGAGGCACGATCAATACCGCACCTCCACCCCTGTGTCTCGCGCGCACGGCCCGCCAGCGGCCCCCGGAGCGCCGCTGCCGCCGCCGGCACCCCACACCGGTCCGTGTCGACTCCGACGCTGGGTGGGAGGCCGCGTCGGCCACAACTCTGCTACCACAGGCTGTGCGACGGTCTCGGACTGCCGTCGGCACGGCGTGTGGCGGAGAGGCGGCGCGCTGAGGAGATGGAGAGGACGGACACTCCTCCAGCCGCACAGGTGAGTGACTGCCTGCGCTGGAAGGCGCTGCTGGAAGTGGAGCTGGGCTTAAAGGGCCGGAATTTTGCTGAGCGGATTTGGGGAGGGTGCTTAGTTGATGGGTGCTCCGTGGCCCTGGTAACAGACTGCTGACCCAGGGGAGGTGCTGATGTTGCTTGCAAATAGCTTCTTTAATTACATGTTTTTCCTAAAGATAAGTGGTTGATTTGCGATAGTTTTTCGCATTAACCACGTAGTAAACGTCTACAGTGCGCCAGTATCAATTCGTGGTGCCACATGCGTGGATGATTCAATCGTGAATTATTGAATATTTTAGCCGGAAGGAATCCATGTCAGCAAGAAATATCGCACCTTTTTGCAAAGTTAACCTTTTATTACTTTTTGATCGCACCTGTGACATCACACATATAAGGCGAGCACATACAAATACGCAGGCTCGTGGCTTGGTACAATAGTCTCCGGTTGTAAGGTCAGGCTCGTTGGAATGGGAGGATGAGGACATGACCTGGACAGCCTGAAGCTCTCGGGGATGGATGTCTCATTTACGAGGGTACCGGCAAGTGCCAACTTCTAAGAGTGTTGCACCAGCTTGGTAGAATTACGTTTCCAATCGCATGTCTGGCACCATTAAACGCGCATTGACGGGGGGCGGTACCGCCCCCTCGGGTTTTTCGGAGACAGAGAAAACGGGGCGCGTAGCGCCGCCGTACTTGGTATACCTTTTCCTCATCATTTTACAACTTCTGTGAAAATTTTAAGGTTAGGTCATCTCAGGTCAGGTCACCATTACAGGTCAAGTGACCCGACCTCAAAAAAGTTTAAGATGGCATAAGTCGGGCAGGGTGAACTTATCCGATTGAAACTCATATCACATAATGGCCCCACCGAGTTCTCTAAAATATGTTCCGGTATTTTTGATATCGATGACCTAAGGTCAGGTACGAGGCATGACCTCTCCATTGGAAATACATGGGAAAATGGTTTTTCGGAATAACTCAGTAACGGATGGTGATAGACAATTTATTTTAGCTGCAATAGACTCGCCTGGCTTTGCGGTTCTAATGATATGCATTTTTATAATTTGACCCTGACCTGACCTCAGGTCGGTCAATCCTTGATTTGACCTAGCAGGTAAATTTATATCATTCGATTCGGCTTGCTAAGAGGATTCTATAGTTCAAGTCGTTTTGCTCTATCTTTACTTGTTCAGATTTAATGGCCGAAAAACTGAATTTACATGTTATCCCTATGACGGGCATGTTTTGACCTCTCGTGACCTTAAATGTGACCTGACAAAAAATGGGTCAATGTTTTCGATGGAGAAGTGGATGGGCAGCCCAACGCCGTTTACCGTTTTTCGCTACCTACCGTGGTTCTCGAGATCTTAGGGGGGTCCCCCCCCGTCAATGCGAAGGTGGCTCAGACCCCGTCATGGTGTTAAAACATGCAGGAACAAGCGTCTGCTTATCGTAGATAACAAACTGGAGCATTATGCATACCTACCAATGATACCACCTGAAATGTATGAAACTATTGTGTTACAGCACTTGTAAGCCACAAAACACGGTAATTTCGGAGAAGCTTCTCTCACTTCGCATTAGTGCTAATTCATCTCAACTTCGTACGCAGGGGCGTCGCCACGTAATATTTACTGGCGGGGACTGACCCCGGGCTGGCAATGACCGGGGAATGGAGGGGAGGCGATTTTTTAGCATATTAGCTGGCTTGAAAATGCTGACAATTATGTACTTCACCAGCACATTCACGTAGGTCTGCGAAGGTAATAGGGAGAAAGTGCTAAAATCCAAGGTCGAGTCCCAAAATTCCCTCCCCTGATTCATGAGTTGGGGGGGGGGGACGCGTATCCTCTGTCCCCCGATTTCCATGTCCATGTTGGCACGTGCCAGGACGTATGTAGTGGCCACATATATATGCAACAGGTGTCTTCCTGCAAACGCACCAGCTAACGGCATACTGACAGCTGTAAATGACCCATTCCGAGGATAATGACCGCGTTATAGCTGTTGATTGAGTGACGCTGCCGTTCCCGTAATGTTGCTGCAACTCGTCAGGCAAGAAGACAAACGTCACGTGTAGTGGAAGCAAATAGGCCCGATGCCACTGCCGGGGTCCTGGGCGGAGGCGGCACGCAGAGGGGGAGTATGCGACGAGGAGTCCGCGGCGGTCAAACGTGACAGTGCAACTTCAGCCACTTGTGGGCATTAGCCATGCGCTGTAGTTGAGATCTACCGACATTACACCTTCTGTCCACCTTATTCCATATGTTAAACGCATTCCTTGCTGCTGCCGGTTGACAGGGGCGCCTGTATATAGGATGTCCACAAACTAAATTGCTTAATTTGGTTTTCACTCAACACATTTTACTAGGTTGATTTCGTCACAAAATATCAAGAATAACTGAGTAAAATAACCGAATCGCTCGCATAATTGCGCCATACTTCAGATGTGTTGAGAGGTTTAAAAAATCGGGCCAAAAATCTTGAAGAAGACAGCGCATTAAGCGAAAGATATCAAACAGAAAATATAGCATAGAAGTGGCAAAACTACAATTTATGATACTAGTAAAAAGTGTTCATAAGGGATAAATGAGCGGAGATTTCTGTTTAAAGATGGATAATGGGGGTTATTTTAAGCTTTTCTGAGTAACTTATCATTGTTCTCTAACATACACGCGACGGAATCGCACAGTAAGTCCAGCTAGAATAAAATAATGCCTATATTGATTTACATGTAACCGGATGAAAAATCGACGAGAAAGTAGTTCGATAAGAATTGATGAATTTTTTCTTTTCAACTTTCTGAACTACCCATTTGTTCGCATTAGTAGTCCGCAACTACAGGCGAACCACTTGGAAATATAAAACTTTCTCAAAGCACATACGCATTCCGGCCTCACATATTTCGTTTTTAGAGCATTGAAGCTTTCCAAAAGCTTTATTCAGATTGTGTCACTATGAATAATGTTTCAATGGGGAAAGAACACCACTGTATGAATGCTAACGGTCTTGCCTGAAAATTTGATGCATTAAATTAAAATGATGCAGCTAACTGATGACAGAAACTTCAATTTCTTACGGCAGGTACTAAAGCTCGCTAGACGATGAGGTTCAATAATAATTGTTGGTGTTTACCGACGCACCAACTGCCAGGATCATACGGTGTCGCCAACTCTCACCCTGTTGGAAGGGATTTTGGCGATCAGATCGACTCATTCAGAGGCTCCGCCGGGACTTGAACCCGGGACCGGTGACTTAGAAGACAAGGGTGCTATCCACTAAGCCACCTCATCCCCACGATGAGGCTCGATCCGAGTCGAATGTACATCTTTCTTCTAAATTAGAGGGAGACGTCGCAAGCTCGAGAACCGGATTGATACTGAAAAATTGAAACGGCGCTGGAAGCACCTCACGGTCTTTTGTCATGGATCCGAGTTTGAACCATATCCGTTGACCTGTGACGTCACAGTACGCCAAAATGGGTCAAATTTAGGCCCATTTTGAAAATCCCTTATAGATTAGAAGCCATAAGAACTAGAACAAAACAAAATACATCAATTTGTTCGTCTTGACGCCAGGAATCAGATGATATGCGGATTCAAATGAATTCTAAGGCCATGCTGCATATCATTCGAATCATTTGATCATGCTCATTACTATGATACCAAGGGGGTGCGGTAGTGGAGTGGTCAGCATAGCTGTCTGCCACGCAGCCGACCCGGGTTCAAGGCCCGGCGGCTTTCCTGAACAAGGAGCAAGCTGGCTCCCGAGAAACCCTTCCAACAGGGGAAGAGTTGGCGACGCAATATGACCCTGGCAGTTGGTGCGTCGATAATCCTAAAAAAATTGATACCAACGTTAAAAAAATGTGTCTTGTTTCATTCAAAAGTTAAAGACACAAACAACTTCGAACACCGAAACTTTTGGCGACCTCTGATGGCCTTGGTATTGACCTAACCTCAGAATAAATGACGGATGCATATTGTTCGCTTCAAGAGCTTTCGAATTATGTTTAGAAGCTTGATCTAGTTCATCCAGAACCTGAGTTACACCTGGCTTTTTCAGCCTCTTTTTCGAACAGAATCGCCTAACATGGGTTTAGAAATGGCGTCATAACTCGTTGACCTGACCTGACCGGATGCCAGTTTTTGGTTATAAGTTGTCAATTCAATCACCCTAGAGGCCTGCAAAGCGGCGCCGATCTCATTTGAATCGGCTCAGAATCATTCGCGGAAAACCGAGGGAGTCGGACCGAACCCCCAGTTGGTGAAGGGTTAAGGCAGGCCTCAAAGGCATTGCAAGATCAGTCGAACCCAGACTGGAATAATTCTTTCCTGGAATCACTGAGCCAAAAAATCTTAAAGTTTTCCGTAAACGCCAAGTATATTTGTTCCACATTAATATTTCTGATGAAGATGTTCCGATACACTGAGATTTGTGCGACGGCTGCTAATGTATCAGCATCTGTGTGCTACTTTTCGCGTCGCAATTATTCGTGAGCACTATTTCGTCCTTCCAATATTCCTTGCGCAGGTGGTTTCCTGGTATCCAGAACCACCCTTCCGTAAACTTTCCATCGTATTTTTGCTTACGTTCCAGGTAGTTTCAGCGTTAAGCTTTGATAAAAAACAAAATACTATGTTAAGTTAGCAGTTTAGGTACCAGTGAACTTGACATTTTCCCTTCTCTAAATACGCTGATTTCCGGGATTCTTTTTTCGACTGGCACTACGGGCTTTGAAAAAAACAAGCAGAGAGGAATGCATCAGGAGATGACCATTCCCAAGTTATGGAACTCACCCTAGGTTTCTTGCTTCTTCTCTCTTTCACCAGAGCGGACTTTTGCAAATGTTTTACTTAAAAAAACTGCCTCGAAAGCGCTCTTAGAGGCGCTCATTAAGTTCGAGCTTTACCAGCCACCCCCCCCGCTTGGTCGGATTCCGTCACCGAAGTAAAAAATCTGTGGCATCGCCCGTAATAGGTTCGCATGCTTCTCAAACCGATAAGTTCGTGCCGGAAGTGTTCAGGCACAGATATTGAACTTAAAAACTTTTCTTCGAAATGTTTTGGCCTTACATTTTTGGGGATGTCTAGAAAGGAAATTTGTTTCGGATCATATGATTTCATCCCAAAAGCCACTGTTGCCAATGAGAAGCGGCTCAATTTCACGAAAAACTAGCCCAAATTCAGAAACATACCGCTGTCGCTCCACGTTCAAAATGGTAGTTTCCCCAATAAGTAACACATTCTTGTACACCGGAGACAGGACATTTGCATTATCTAGTGGTGCCGTCTGCAGCAGCTGTCAGTGGAGCGGCACTACGGAGGCGGCGGGGCCAGGCCGGGGGCGCCGGCCGGCCACCGCCGCAGCTATGGCAACTGGATAACGATCGTCGGTCCACAGGCGGCCTCCCAGGCAACGCTCTGCCCCACACCTGTGCGGCCTCCGGACTGCCCCGTCCCCTTCGCCGCCAGCTTCTGATGTGCCCGAGCCGTAACCCGATGGGGCATGTATAACGTTAGCTTAGACTGAACTGTCTGGCGAATGCATAATGCAAGTTTCTCCGGTGATAGTAGTTTCAGTCAATTTGTGATCCTTGACGTATTTTCTCAGATGTTATTGGTGTATCAAAAGTACGTCTCGGCCCAGCGCTTCAACTTAAGGCTCGTCCACAGTGACGAACTTGCGTTGGGACAGATTGAACTAGCTCCGTGTATAAAAAAAGCATCTGGTTGGCGTAAAATAATTCGTGCTATTTTACGAATCAGGTCGTCATATCGCTCACAAAACGTCTTGTTTATATGTTTTGCCTGCCGCAGAGACTGGTCCAGAATGAAACGTTGAGACAAGTAAAGGGACAATGCTTGTCAAGTCAATTTCCTTTCAACTGGGACATTTTTCTCAATAAAATTATCTATTACCTTCATTTTGAAAGTCTCCGAGAAACAATGTCACGCAACAATGCATTTAAATCGCTTTGGATCAAGAAAATCTTAAACATCGCAACATTGTTATAAAATATATAACGATAATAACTAAAAAAATTCATTTTAACCAACAATCGTCGTTTCTGCAGCCCTCTATTCGGCCACGGCGTGCCTGAGAAATTTACAGTTAGTAGAGAAACTGATAAATCAGGATACAGTCTGGTGCGATGGGGCATCGTGTGACAGCGAGCGTGCGAACATCACTAGCCCGCAAGAGAGTCGTTGCGTGGAAAAGCCCTGCCGAGTATGTATAATAGTATACATGTACAATACAATACAATACAATAGTATATATGCACAATAGTAGTACATGCATAGTGTGAGGGCGTGTCTGTGTGGTGCGAACCCGCCAGTGCTCCCGGGTCAAGGACGGAAACACATTAACCCGGCACCGCCTGGGCTCTTTTCGTACACACCACCGCTTGGGGTTAGGAGGTCAGAACGGACCACCTACAATCTCGGGAACCGAAAATTACACAAAAAACTGAAAAGACGCTGGAAACGCCTTACCATCTTCTACTCTAGAGCCGAGTTTGAACCATATCCGTTGACCCGTGACGTCGCAGTGGGTCAGAATGGGCCAAAATTAGATCCATTTAGGAAATAGCTTAAACACAGGAACCATTAGGCCTGGAACAACACAAAAGACACCAATGTTTTCGTCTTGACCCAATAATTCAAATGATATGTGGAATGACCTTGTAAGGTCATATCATGACCCTTACCTTAGGTGAATATCAAATAATGAATTTTCAAGCTCGTATTGGATATCATTCGAATCATTAAGTCATGCTCATTACTATGATACCAAATCTAAAACTGATCTTGATTCGTTTAAAGGCATAGACACAAATTCGAAAGTCGTGACTGCGGGAACCTATGGTGACCTTGGTTGACTTGGCCTTAAAATAGCTAACAACATGCCCGTTCCAAGAGCTTTCGAATAACGTTTAAAATCTTGATCTAGCTATTTTAGAAGCCGAGTTACACCCACGTTTTGACAGTCTCATTTTAGATGACACCAAAGGTTAAAAAGAAAACTCTCGGAACTTAGCATTTACAGCCTCAGTCCCGCTGAAAATTCGTCGCCTCGAACATGGTAGCTACTCACCAGACGGACACGAATCAAACAACAGGTGCAAAACTTGGTTTTCTCGTTAACTTGTCAGTGACGATGTCTTTTGATAAGATATTTCAATACTTTCTGGCATAGGCGGATACAGGATTGCTGATCGGGCAGGGGGCACCTTCGAGGGGGGAAGTGCGCCATCCGGACCAAGGGGGCACCACTTAAGACCGGCAAACTCATCAGGTGGACGTAAAATCCTATCGGTGGGCGCCGATTTTGCATCCTAGGGGGGGATGGGAAGCGATTTTTCAGGGGGCGCCATCGACCTTTTCAGGGGGGCACCGTGGCCATTTCAGGGGTTGCCGAGGGTCGATCGGGAGAGGGCACATGCCTCCCTTTACCCCCTGGACATAGGCGGATCCAGGGGGGGCAAGGGAGGGGCACGTGCCTCCCCCGATCGACCCTCGGCGACCCCCTGAAAGGTCGATGGCGCCCCCTGAAATGTCGCTTCCCACCCCCCCCAGGATGCGAAAGTCGGCGCCCACCGATAGGATTTGGCGCCCACCTGATAGCTTTTTCCGGTCATAAGTGGCGCCCCCTTGGTCCGGATGGCGCCCCCCGGTCCGGATGGCGCCCCCGGTCCGGATGGCGCCCCCGGGAAGGTGCCCCCCGGTCGGCAATCCTGGATCCGCCTATGCCCCTGGATCCGCCTATGCTTTCTGGTGGAAAAATCTTCACCGCCCAGCCACTTGCAGCAATTGCCGTTTGGGCATAACCGAGGTAATTGCACAACCAGGGCAGTTGAAAAATTCACATCCACCGTGCGCACGCACGCTCGCAATCGACAAGATTACTTCAGCAAGCAACTTTGAGCCTACTGTGAGCAGTGGTTTTACGGCCAGTTTACAGCAGCTGGCTTAGGCATCGTGTTGGGTATCGTGCATGTGCGGTTCACTGGCCTAATTGGCGCACGTGCCTGTGGGAAATTTTAGCTGGTTTCATTGAGGCTGGGAGCGGGGTAGGGAGGCGGCGGGCATTGCGTTGGGCGATGCGTTAAAGGTGCCGTCATTATTGCTATTGCACATTAATTAAGTGAAAGCCTGCAGTGTTCAGCTCCTTCAGATTAAACATTTTATTTGCGTCAGGAAGATGGAACAAATTGAAACACGCCAGCGACCGGGAAGGAGCTCCCTTTCGTCAGTCATCGAAAAATTAGTTATGGTATGTATATTGCGCAGATTGGTAGGTACCTCGGTTGATACGATGACGCAGTGCCGGATCTAGGACAATAGTTCGGAAGGGTAGGGAGGTGGCAACGGGGCCTAAATCGTGAAAAACATGGTATTTGAAGACCTTCGGCGAAAATGGAAGGGGCATGGGCCAGTCTGCAGAACGTGGCAGGCGGTTCGACGAGGCGCTTGGGGCAGCCCAAAGCCTGCCCCAATTGGGGCAGAAATTTGGTTGCTGGGGCAGACTCCTCCAAAGGGGGGGTAATATTTAACCGATAAAAGTTTTATTTACTCCATTTTAAACGAGACACCAAGAACTAAAATACAACCGCACACCCGACCCGACGACGACGACGTACTCACGACGCTCCACGTACCAAAGCAATAGAAACCCACGTGCAGTGCGTGCAGCAGCTATCATGCATTGGTGATGCACGATTTCAAGGATACCTTTATTCAAAGGTACCTACATTTAAGAGCGAAGTCTTCTCGCCTCAGTGACGTCATTTGCCCTTGTTTTCAAGCCGTATCAATTGATGCTATAAAAAATATTTCAATTGACAATTATATTCAGATAAATTGTTTTTCACAGCTAAAGCATTTTGTTCCCTTTTGTTTTCCCACATTTACATTAAAGCATCGCAGAATTTGGGATATTTTCAAAAGAACCAACCGAAGAAATATCCTCTTAGCCCATGTGATGTCAAATCATGGACCGGCATTCGTTCTTGGCAGGGGGCTGCCATGATTAGCCGGCCTTTGGCGATAAAAAAACTGCGGAGGAAATAAAAAACTATATCCAAGGAAATTTTATTTTTCGTTCTAAGATTGTTATATGTAACTAAAATCAAGTCTATATTAAAAAATCAGAAAATAATTATGAACTTAACTTTTGAAAGGCGCCCATTGCCTGATTTTCTTATTCACTTCCAGGAACTTGACGTCAATTAAGAAATTCCTTTATCTGGTATCTTTTAACCCAGGGGGTTGCGCTCCGGCTTTTTAGCCTATGCCAAAAATGGCAACCTCAAATCTGGCATTCACCATGGTGATGACGTCAGCGATCGCCTAGAGTTGCTTAGCAACGCATTGTCGCTGAGCATTGTAGAAGACGGGGCTATCAGGAGATAAGTTGCGTGTTAGGGGCAATAATACTGTTTTTTGAGGGCGTGGGGTAATAAATCTTGGGTCTACCCCTCACCAGATGCATCTTGAAACCGTAAAACACTCCACGATCCGGAGTCGATTCTCGTTGAATAAATAGGCGGCTCCACCCTGAGAGCAACTGCTGACGTCACAAACTAAAATTCTCTAGAAATAGAGGTTGCCATTTTTGAGAGGGGGAGTGTTCTACCTTTACATTTAAAGGCCTTGTTTTAACCATACTTCGTTTGATTACAAATATGACAATTTTGAGACAAATTGATTTTCCAGTGCAAGTTTAACTAATGGTTTTCGTTTCTTTTCTTTATTTTTTCTTCCCTCTGTGATTACCCAGACTGACTGCTACCCCAAGTACTACAACCTGCCCCAAGAGCCCCCTCTGCCCCAAGCTTGACCAAAAGTTGCCCCAAATCGGTAGGTCTGCCCCGAGGCTGCCCCAACGAGATCTCGTCGAAACCTGCCATGTTCTGCAGTCTGGGGCATGGGAGAGGCACATCTTGCTCCCTTCACCTGGATCCACGTCTGCCCTTGGCGCGAGCGTTGATACGGGGAAAAAGAAGTGAGGGGACTGTCGATCTTAAATCTGCTGCTGACAAGCTTTCTCTTAAAAATAACAAATCACCGGATTGGGAAATTTCAGGGGTATGGATTTCTATCACCTTTGGGGTGCCCCAGAACCCCCAATCAGTGGCGGATACAAGGGGCAAGGGGTCTCAGGCCCCCAAAATGTCGGAGTTCTTATAGTTAATGCATAATTGGGGGGCTGATCCGAGGCAATGGCAGGGGAGGCTCGAACAACCAAGCTCCCCTGAAATGAGGCCCTGGATCCGCCACTGCCCCCAAGGACGTATTTGGAAAACCCAATGGTGATTTGGGCACCCTCAACCAAAATGTGAAGCAGTCCTGATAAAGTACTTACAGAACAGGAAATTACAACAAATACGCGCTCCAGTGTTAAAGTGGTATTCTGCACCTGGCCTACCACTTGATATTTTAGCAAATGAGAGAAATCTTCGGGTATATTGGGCAATCAGAATTGTGTGTAAATACCTGCACGATAACGTATTGTATGCTCCATACTTAAGCATGGATGTAGTCCATAATATACAGCAAAGCCGATGTTATACACGAAAGCTAAATTAAATGTAGATTATCTACTAAACAATTCGTTCACAATAAGGCCAGCACATTGAAGGAAGTATTTGAAATAAAAAGGAGCAGCATCATAGGTGCTTTGGTCTGTGGTGCCAGGTGTTTTCCAACATGTGCATGCATTCACTGGCGGATGCAGAGGGAGGGGGAGAAGGAAAGCGCCATGGGCCCCTCGAATGGCGAAATTTTGACCGATTTTCTTAAAAACGTTGTCTTTACGATTTCTCCGTTGTAATACGATTACGAGTTCCCCCCCCTCAACGTCGCTCCTGCATCCGCCCCTGCATGCAGTGGAATATTACATGCCGTCTTTATGGATAAGCAGCGTGTCTCCTGTTGCGTTTCTGCTGCTTTACCACACCATGACGTGACAGTGCGAGGGCATACGATGCCTAGTTTTAACTCTTCACTGTCTGGGGGACCCCCTTGGTTTTTCGCGAATGATTCTGAGCCGATTTAGATGAGGCGCACGTCGCTTTACATACCTGTAGGGCAATTAATTTAATAACTTATGACAAAAATTGGCATCAGGTCACA
Organism: Lepas anatifera; assembly: GCA_034440635.1. Taxonomy (NCBI): domain Eukaryota; kingdom Metazoa; phylum Arthropoda; class Thecostraca; family Lepadidae; genus Lepas; species Lepas anatifera. Next base: position 275,846 of record JAOTON010001666.1, read on the forward strand.
AAAGGACATCAGGTTTTAAGCCATGCAAGACAATTCTGTTCTTTAAAATCAGGCTGACAAAACCAGGGTGTAACACGGCTTCTAGGTCAAGTTTCTCATCAACATTGGAGAGCTCATCAGGGGCGTAGCCAAGGGGCCCAGGGACAGCCGCCCCTCCCTGAGGGCCCGAAAGGCCCCCTGAGGACACGAGCCACTCGAAGCGCGGCTCGCCCGCACTATGCTCTGTGGCCAAATTTGACATTTTATACCAGACAGGGCCCTCTTAAGCCCTCTTCAGCGCTCTATTCTGCAACAAGCAGGGCCCTTTTGGCGCTGTCTCAGGGGCCCTTTTCGGGGCGCCGCCCCTCCCTGAGCGAAATCCTGGCCACGCCTCTGGAGCTCATATTGGAAAAAATAAGTACGCTGTCATAAATTTTGAGACCAGGTCAATAAAAAGTGATCGGAGGTCACCAAATGTCATGGTTTCTTAAAATATGTTTTTTATAACTTTTGAATGAAGTAATGTACGAAGAACAATCCATTCAGTGTCATAGGAACGTGCATAATCTAAGGATTCGAATGGCATACAAAATTACCTTAAAACGGCATTATTTGACCTCGTCCTAATTTCAAGGTCCGTTCCAGGTCACAATGTGACCTTAAGATGCCATCTTTTATATGGTTTGAATCGTTGGGCTGAGATAGAGAGCGCATTGTCTTGCCTTTGACTTTGCTTTAAATCTAATGGTTCCCGAGTTATAAGGAATTTCTAAAATGGGCTTAAATTCAACCATTTTGGCTCATTGTGATGTCACGCGTCAACCGATAGGATTCAAACTCGGCTCCAAAGAGCAGGTTTTTAAGGTACCTCCAACGCCGTTTCAATTTTTCTGTATCGCTTTCGGTTTCCGGGATCGTAGGGGGTGGGGCCGATCGGACCCTCAGGCGGTGGTGCGTACAAAAATTCTAGGCGGTGCCGGGTTCAGGTGCAATGGAGTTACACAAAATGTGATACTGAGGTTCTGGTTGCATTTCTTTTCCTTGTCAATTCATCGTATTTAACTACATTCTGGACGAACATTCGGTTTTTGCTGCGTCTTCATAACACTCTTAGCTTTCGAGTTAAAGGGAATGTGGCACCTTCATAACGTGATTTTAACTGATATATTCAAATTGTAAAGCAAGTCGGAAAGCCCGGTACTCAATATATCATTTGTCTTGGAGCTCGAGATTTCCGTAGAAAAAAGCTAAAACATACCTGAAATGTACCCCTCATGTACCCTTAGCAGCAGGCCACAGTTGTCATGGCTGTTGGTGTGATGACATATGCTGACGTCACAGTGAGTATCAGCCAATCGAAGCCCTTGAAGCCTATTGAATATGGTAGTGGTTGCCAGATCATGACATCATACACAGGCAGATATTTATTTCTTTTCCTTGAGGGACATTTTAAAAATCAAAATACTGAGCTTATTGTGCATTTTGCAGAGAAATCATGGACGCCTCCTTGATTTTCGGCTAAAAGTTCCCCTAATTACACTAAATTCCAGGATTCGGCCAAGGTGCCACATTCCCTTTGAAGGGCGTCTTCTTACTGCCAACGAGGGTGAAGGTAGCCCTCGCCCATGACTCGGCCGAAGGTTAAACCGGCCGCCATTTCGCGGATTCTTTCGGCACAGCGCAGATAATCGTCTGGCGCCATTACTTTCCCCTGAAAATAGAATGAGAGAAAAGCAGGCGATTTTCTTTAACCAATGAATGCATATAGGATACCTTTCTGATACATCTTGTGGTTTCAGGAAAAGGAGCAACAGGCACGGCACCATCTGTACGAGAGCATTCTGGCTCAGAATGGAGGTAAGTCTCCTCAGATTCTCTGGAATCAAGCCGTAATTGATAGTCGTTGATAGGTTTTGGAGTGCTGAGGCGAGGAGCATGCTTATAAGTTGACAAGGCGTATACTGGCCTGTACTCGTAACTGAGGGTCGTTTTGATAATGCCTAAATCAACACAACCACGACAGAAGCCCATGAACAATCGCTCTTACGTATCAGGTGCTCTTGTATCTGGTATATCTGATGCCAAGTATGTTGCTAGATCGTTGTAGCTCTAAGAAGCTCGAACTTTGTTTTACCAAGAACGGGGACATGAGTTCTAGAAGAGAGAAAAGTAGGAAAATACTCCTAAGAATAGGATGCTCCACTCATCTTTTTCAGAACCCCTTAAATATAACGGCTTCTAATCTGACAGTTTTTCGTTCTCTGTTGTCCGTCCGTAGTGGTTGTTGTACGGTGCAGCCATATAAAAAACATTTTTTTAATCATGATGAACGGACTTATTTTGTTCAGCTCTCATTCGTTTCCTGGCTATCAACCCTGGCCCTTGTAGAGGTTGTTGCAACCTCCCCACGGGTTCTTTGAATATGGTTTAGAAACGGTTCCAGTGCGGCTCGCTGCGCCGTGCATAGCTCACGGGGCATTTATTGCGCATATTGAAAAAAATGGACGCTGGTCAAGCCAGTTCCCTAATTTATGACGTCATTTCAGGAAGCATGTCAGGTCGATTTCCTACTTTTGCCCTGCATTTCCTTGCACGTAGCTTTGATGTAAGCAATGCAATGAGCTCAATGACATTATTTAGCCATCGGTGACCTTCATCGCTTTTTTACCTTGGTTGACCTTTGATGGCTTGTGATGACGTCTATGGGTGCCTTGCCCATTATGCGCTTAGCAGTTTTGGGAATACAATACAATGGCTAGGGATAAACAATTTGGAGCTATTTTTATTACCATGTTATATTCTATCGTCAGTAACCATCTTTAGAATTTTGGCTGTTATTAACCTTAACACACGCACTGGAGGGGGCCTCGGAGACCCCTCACCTATTTTTCCAAGGCAGCCGGAGAACCACTCGTAGGATAAAAACGATACTCGGCCACATTTAACAGAAATCTATAGCGCGTTGATTGGTGCAAGGATGGTAAAAATCAGTCGAAACTTTTTTGACTTACAGGTTTTCAAAAGTTCACCTGCACTGGAGGCCGAGTGGTGACGTCATAACGCCATATAACCGAGATGATATGTCAAGGTCACTGCACATAAATGTCAAGGTCAAAGGTCACAGGTCAAGGTCATATCAGCACTTTCAAGGTCACTGACCTCAGTGCTTTCGGTAAAATGGCGTTACCCGGTCTGACGTATATTATGATATGACGTCATAGTTAAGTTACCTCAATGCAAAGTTTAAGGTCAAAGGTCAATATTAAGGGTCATTTGGAAAGGCCAAACCTCATTTTCCGGCAAACAGTTGCTATAGTGCTAGTTGTATTGTACATTATAAGTAGTATACTATTGGGGAAACATCTATGACAACAATTCCTTTATCACGAATATTGTGACCATATTGTGGCCTTATAGGTCAATGACCTTGAATGACCCTGACCCCAAAACTGTAGGGAAGGTTTTTGAGACCTTCCCTTTATGACCCAGGTATGCCTTAAGATTATTCCCGCTTTTCCCGCATAATCATGGCATTTCTGCTTGGTCCCCAGTATGGCCAATATTTTACCTTTAAACACCGTTTATTTTTCCTACGTAATTTCGGACCCATGTAAATTTTCTCGATTGCGATGTTCTTTTTGCCTCACTAACGCTCCCCAATATCCAGACTTCGCTTTCTTCCACCTCGGCACAGTCAGGTCCCTTGCCCCTCAGAGCAAAACATCCGTAGCGACGCCCCTGGTGACGTCCGTACGTGGTAGTTTTTAATGTACAACGTTTCCTCCAAACAAAAGAAAGAGAATCGAATGGAAATCATACTTAAGGATAAAACATGGTATGACGTAACATTATATTATAAGGATGAAATATTGTATGACATATATTAATAATAATAAAAACGCTTGGTTATTATAGTTTTAATACCTATGCTGGTTTTGGTGCTATACAACTAACAGACAAATGCAAGAAGTGCTCCTGAAGGGGTACATTCTTTTCAATTCCCCCTGCGTGTGTACTGAAGCTTTGGACGAAATATGATCGTTAGCATCAGACAATGTGTATTACTTTGTTTTTTGTTTTGTGGAAATGATCGAAGTGTTATTCACCTGTCTCCAGAAGTAACTAATCAATGCGAACCATTGGTAAATCTAATATTTGTCGGTGCTCTTTCACGATTGACTATAGTCAATCGTGAAACAGTCAATGATAGCTATCATTGGGCTGTTTTGGTCGTATTATCTGGTCGTTTTCTTTTCGGTCACTTAAATTATGCCCTTATTGACAAAAGCTCGAAAAGAGCTGGGAAATTTGGAAATGTGGCACCACTGGCGACAGTTAGGCGCGAGCCGTTGGATCGATCTGACCCGGCCGGGGCTGCCCGCGGCGGGCCCGCAGCCCCTCCTCCCCCGGTGCCTGCAGGCAGCGTCAGGCTGTCTGGCCCCTCCAGCGGCGCCGCGCCGGCCTTGTCAGTTACGAGGCTGGCTCTCGATTGATGCCCAATACCCGTCACGGCCAGAAATCCGTGTTTTGCTGGGAACAGATGGCGAATTCTTGTTTTGGCATGAGAGCGCTTTTCTGAAGCCTGTTGTGTTCCCATTGACATAAAAGTTGTGGAATGCTATTGTTTGATTTTTTTAGCTTGGCCGGAATTTCAGTTATGGTTCGCCAGTCTGGTGCGAAGCAAAAATAACGAAACTCCGTTACATGTATGTATGTATGTATTGGCAAAAGGAGACCGTTCCACACATTTGGGCTATTCTAAGGTCCTTGTCATCACAAACATAAAAATAAGTGCTACTGCACCTCACCAGTACACGTAACAATAAAAACAATAGCATGAACGCAGGTAAAAATCTAAAATCTAAAATGTCCAATAGTTAACAAGGTACCATACAATTAAAAAGAAAGGCTACTCCCCATGCAACATTTGGCTTATAGCTATTTTAAACATGCCGTAATTCATTTCGTGTGGAGACCCGAGAGACAATGCATGATGAGTTAAACCGCTGAGATCTACGATAAATGCAATTTCTATTGTCATGGCTGTTTCGTGGTCTTGACAATGTCAAATGCCCTGACTGTCTTGTTTCGCATTCCAACTGGTCCCTATTAAAGCCAAAACAAGAGGCAAGTGACATGGGCTCACCGGAAGTGATCAACCTATACATCAGACAAATCAAAATAATCAAAATACTGACGGGCGTCAAACTACTTCAGATCTTTAAGAACGTTCGAAAAATGATCAAATTTTCTTCGGCCAGATATAACTCATGCAGCAAAATTGAAAACTTTGTTTTCTATTTCTGGCATTTTTGCTGCCATAAACCTGGATACAGAAACAGAAATGAGAGAAAACTAGTGAATCAATAATGCGTGGGAGCACCTCCACAGAAAGTGTCTGGCATAATGTTCCAGATCACTTAAACTGGTTTAGAATCAATTGTCTTAGATATGCAGACTATATCAAAATTGGTATCTGGAAAAATACTGGACATGCTAACCTCTTGTATCTTCAAAAAATATCTTCACGCCTTTCTGTTGAACCAAAGTGGTCAGTATAGCTAAGACTTTTCCCTAATTTTCTAGTATGTCCTGTATTTTTCCACGTGGCCCAGAGATACCAATTTGGATATCGTCTGCATATCTAATACAATGGATCCGTTACAATTAACCCGTTTAAGTGATCTGTAACGTGACAAAATAGGTCGTTGCCCATGCTATTCACAATTATCGGGCCTAAACAAATGCCTTCAATTGGTAGGAGTTCCAAAGCTTTACCTCCGATTTTTGCTTTTTGTACATGGGCATCGAGATAGCTTTTAAACCAGCCAGGAGTGACCTGTAAGAGTTCTGATTTTGTCAAAAGTGCTGTGTGCTCAATCACATTGAAAAAGCGACTCAAATCAATCAACGTAAGTAGAGGAATTTCCGAACAGTCCAAACCTTCTAGAGTTTCATCGCTTATGGTGATAAGGGCTGTGGCCGCTGAACGACCGGATCTGAACCCATGCTGATCATCAGCCTATGTGTTGTTGGTTTAGGTATTGCGAAAGTTGATTCAATGCTAGTTTCTTAACAATTTTACAGATAGTGGAAATCGTTGTGACCGGTCTAAAGTTAGCTGCGATAGATGGATCGCCTTTTTATGGAGCGAAATGACTAACGCTGACTTCCGTTTTGGAGGGACCGTTTCCGAAACAAAGCTAGGGTTAATAATACGCAAAAAACGCTCAATGATAGGAAAGCTGATTTTCAAAACTTTAACCGGTATATCATCTTGAATAAGCGAATCCTTTTTCTGCTTCGAGAAACTATTTTTTGCAGTCCATTCGAAGTAACCGGGGTAAGTCTAAGCCTGCCTGAATTTACCCTCGGAAAGCGAGACGTGAGGGCCACTCGTCCTGAGCATCTAAATTGTGTATCCACTTCGTCTCGCGTGATTTCATCTATTGAGGTAAAATATTTGTTGAGATAATTTGCACTTAAATTATCTGGCTTAGTCACTGGTCCACGTGGAGGAGCGATTATATGTTGTAGATTGCGGAACACAGTACCCGAGGGAAATTTTGAACCTTCTGGCAGAGATCGTTTCGTAAGTCATTTCGAATAGCCCTTTTGGTCAAAACATTCAACTGTGGTAAGAGGGGTCTAGCTCTGGCCTAAGAGGGGTCTCTGCCCTAGCCTCACGTCGTTGGGCCATTAAAGCCAATGTTTCCTCAGAAACAGGAGGAGACGACAGATTATACACTCCAATCTATCTCAGTGGAGCATGAATATCTAAAATTCTAGTAATTGAGGACGAAAAAGCATCCCACTGCTGCTCACACGTTTCACTAGGTTTCACAATGTTGTTCCAATCGGTCGAACAAACATCTGCTAAGAGTCAGTATCAAAGGCGCGCCAATTCCGACTAGCTTTATGCATAGCTTTTTACTAGCTCGAGCCACGGTAACGTTAAGGCAAACACGTCGGTGGTGATTTGTGTAATCACATGGCTCTACAACACACACGGCCTCAGGTCTAGTGCTGCAAATGGAACCAGGTGCTACTTCGACTTAGTGTTCTCACGAATCAAGCAGACCTCATTGACCAACTTTTTAAGCCATACTTTTCCAACTCTCTTAGTCTTACAAAAGCCACAGGGTTGGTCCGCTGGGAGGGGTATGTAGCTAAGATGTTCTGTAGCTGTTCTTCGATGTCGTTGAAGTCAGCATGCACTTGCACCGGGCATGCTTTGGAAGGACGATACAGGCTTTCAACTAGTGCCGCTTTTGTCCTGTCCAGTTTGACTTTCACTCATGTCGGTTCTACACGAGATTCCCTTTCTTTATCTTAAGACACACTAATTTCTTCTGTATGGAGGACATTTTTAACTTAGAGGGCGACACCACTACCTGACTTTTTACGGTCCATGACTCTGTCACGCCTAAAAATTTGATAGCCCTCCATGCAAACAAGGCGTTACAGGGCTATATATTTGTGGTTGCAGATTGTTCGGAGCGTGTTCGTGTGAACAGGGACTGTTCTGAGCGTCTTCGCGTGAACAGGGACTGTTCTGAGCGTCTCCGTGTGAACAGGGACTGTTCTGTTCTGAGCGTCTCCGTGTGAACAGGGACTGTTCTGAGCGTCTCCTGTGAACAGGGACTGTTCTGAGCGTCTCCGTGTGAACAGGGACTGTTCTGAGCGTCTCCCGTGTGAACAGGGACTGTTCTGAGCGTCTCCATGTGAACAGGGACTGTTCTGAGCGTCTCCGTGTGGCCGCAGGTGGCACCGGGGCGCGGCAGGAGCCGGGCGAATCGGAGGCTACCGCCGAGCCACCGACTGCCACCAACGGCAAACTGGTGCGTGCCGCCAGCCTCTCAATGTTTTAGGGCCTTGCCTCTCAATAGCTGTCAAACCCAGCCGCGGGGTCACCTCTGGTGGGGCTGAACCTGCTCCAGGATCTGTATTTACAGCAGTCACGGAAATGTGCAGACCGGAATGCAGTGTTTGTCTTTTCACTTTTTTATTACCGAAGAATCTTGGGATTCCAATCGACTCTCGTCGACAATTGGCTTGTGCACTTACGAAACGCCAACCTTGAACCGTTGCTGAATCCTTCGATCATGAAAAATAACTGTTTGGGTTTGTGGTTTACGAATGATGCAGGAGCGTGAGTAAGCCCTCTGACATGTCGATGTTCTCCTAGCAGACTATCCCGTCAGCTGTTGCTGGACGGACGGCCTGGCGGATGGGTTACGTTCTCTGACCTGTCACCCCCCCGCCACAGGCTCCTGACGAAGTCATGGAGCAGCGGAGTCCTCGCGAGGACGACTCTTCTTCGGGAAACCGAGACGAAGAGGACGAGCCTGACGACGATGAGGACGCGGAGGAGCGAGATGACGCTAAGTTCGACCCGGAGCGCCTGAAGGCATTCAACGTGAGTAGGCCTCACCGACCAGTGGCGTGAACTTAGTTTGTGGCTGTAGCTGAAGTCTATTTTATCATGCAATCAATGTTGTATGCCCTCGAAAATCCGTTTCGACATCTTTTCTCCCGTGCGATTGTCTTGCAGAATGAAAGTAATTGTTCTTCCTTAACCTGCGCATTGACGGGGGTCTGGGCCACCTTCGCTTTGACGGGGGGGGCGGGTACCGGCCCTAAGATCTCGAGAACCACGCTAGGTAGCGAAAAACGGCAAAGGGCGTTAGGTAGCCCATCCACTTCTCCAGCGAAAATATTTGAACCATTTTTCAGGTCACATTTAAGGTCAATAGAGGTCAAAACGTGCCGTCATAGGGATAACATGTAAATGAAGGTTTTCGGTCATTACATCTGAACAAGTAAAGATAGAGAAAACAATTTGAACCGTATGAATCCTCGCAGCAAGCCAAGTCGAATGATATATAATATGACCTTGCTAGGTCAAATCAAATGTTTGACCTGACCTGAGGTCAGGTCAAGGTCACATTAGGTAAAATGTGTATCATTAGAACTGTGAAGACAAAGAAAATATAATTCAATACAAATAAACGTTCTATCACCATCCCTTACTTAGTTATTCAGTTAAAACCATTTTCCCATGTATTTCCAATGGAGAGGTCATGGCTCGTACCTGACCTTAGGTGATCAATATAAAAAATACCAGAACATATTTTAGAGAACTCGGCGGGTCCATTATGTGATACGAGTTTCAATAGGATAAGTTCACCCTGTTCCGACTTATGCTATATTTAACTTTTTAGGTCAGGTCACTTGACCTGTACTGGTGACCTGACCTGGGATGACCTAACATTAACAATGTGATAGAAGTTGTAAAAATGATGAGAGCAAAGGTATGCCAAGTACGGTGGCGCTTTTTTATGCTATCTCCGAAAAAATCCGAGGAGGGCGGGTACCCGCCCCCGTTAATGCGCGTGTTAATACGCGAAAAAATGTAAAAAATTATAGGCACCGTGTCAACGAAGCTTCTTAAATACACATGCTATGAACAATTGCCGTTGCCTTTTATAGTTTGGAAATGCCTACTCCTGGCTGCATGCTTGTTTGTTTAACCTGCGCTTCTCTCAAAGTAGCATGTCAATGAGGAGCCATTGCAACAGTGAAAACTCAAAGACCAACAATACCTTCAAGCCTTCGACAGCGAAAGCCTAGCTATGCTTAGCTCCCCACCACGACGGGCTCTACTATACGTTGCTCATTGCAGTGACCCAAAATAGGTTTTGCGCTAGGGTGTCGAGTGGATATTTCAGCTCGGAATGTATGGCAAGTGAGTGGAAAATTCCTCCCAAAATGTATGGCGGAGTAAAAAATTTGCAATTTGGGTACTCAGGTGGTAAACTCTCGAGCCCTTGTTTGACTGAGGGATGGATTTTTTTAATTTTTCAAGTAAATATTTTAAATCGTCCCCAGCAGCATTGTTTGACATTCCATGTGAAAATTTGGGTTAGCAGGTAAATCTTTCAACTGAAACCCCCTGATGCGTTGTTTTTAGATTGGGTGATTTAATAAAAGTTTTTGGGGGCTTCTGAGACCAATCTTCGGAGGAAAGAACTCTGGGAGCCACCAAGACTAACATTTGTGGGAGGAAGATCCCACTGTTGGGGGGCTTCCCTAGACCAAATCTTGTGCCCCTCCTCTCCTCTCCCACACGACCAGCTCTAAAGGGCCCCTGAGACGAAATATCAGGGGCCCCCTTAGACCAACTCTGCAGAGGGGGCCTCCGAGATCGGCAGGTGGTAAAAAATGAAAAGGGATTTTTTTCATGCAATACCTAGTGCCAAAAATTAATTATCTAAGCATACACTGTATAGTTTTTTTCTGTCCGGGGCAACGCCCCTCCTATACCTATACCTATAGTTATCGGAATTTTGGAGGCCACTCCTGACCTCAATCACTGCACCTCGCATACACCTATGCTAGGGCCCAGTAGAGCCTTGGTTTACACCTAACTAACCCAAACGAAACTACAAACTTTCTATCATGGCAATAAACTCTTCCAGACTCTTGGTAAAAGTTTATTTTCTTTACCTGTCAATTCCTCTGCTTCTTTTCACATATATACTCACCTTCATATGAATATGCTGCCGTCTATCAATATCTAATCGAAGCTACAGCCTCCTTTCTGCGTTGTTTCTTCCTTTCGTCTACAGTCAGCCGGGCGCGGCGGGTTGTGACAGCGTAAGAGCGACTACTAATTAAAATTTCTGATAGCTTTCCGCTTGCCGGTCGCATGAGCAACATAATTTGCATTTCAAAAATTGCTCTAAATTAATTTTCTAAATCCTTATAGACTAGAAAATTATACAACTAAAAGCACACCAAGAGGAAGACTAACAATTTTTTTGTCAATAACGAATATGAAACCGGCCTTTCAAAAAGCCTAAAGATGCCGCTTTTATTTAATAGATGTAAAGACGGCGATTTGGTAAGTCCACGCCGTAGACCAGCCATACAAAAAAGTTCCGATGTTTGAGGGGTAACTGGATGCATTCTTGTTGCCCAAAAATCATTTCATGAAAATGTAGAGTTTCAATGTATTCAAGTACCGGACAGTTAGTTAGGGCTTTTTATAAGGCGTTCTGTGCAAGCACCTTTGCCCGCCTCTAAAGTGTGGGGAGAATTTTCCGGGAGGGGTGTTTACTTTAATGTCGCAGAACAAAGGGACGAATCTTATTTCAGGAATGGGTCGCGAGTGTGCAACACTTGCGAGGAAGGGGTTGCTACGGCGAGATGCCGAGCCTGGGGCACGGTAGGATTTAAAGGGTACGTGAGGTCTTGCCAGCGTAAAGATTAGTTTTTGAATTTTGTTCCTTGTTATCGAATAACCGTTTGCTTACGTTACTCGAGTTCCTCCATTGAAAAAGAATAATTTTGGGTTATTAGAAATACCCGCAAGCACCATGACGTGATGCCGCGGGTCTTTATCCTGCAACCAGGAGGTGAGGTTACGCACCCTCTCTGGCTGGGTAGCCGCCGCATAGAGGAAGAGGAGGGTAATAGAACAGATAGAGTGTTGGGGGGGTGTGAGTTGGTTGTTGTTAGTCTTAGACGTGGTTAGTATAGTTAGTAGTCCTTAAGTTAGGGTTAGTTGGTTGAAATATGAACGGATGGTTAGGTAGGGTTAGTTGGTTAGTTGAACCTTTTTTGGTTTTGTTTTTTGTTTTTTTTTTTTTTTTCCTAGGGTGGGGTTATTCTGAGTCTACCATACCTTAGGACCAGACAGTTAAAACCTAGTTTGAAGCACCTATTAACCCTATTTCCGTCAGGCTCCCGGCTACCCCTATTTCCGGCGGGGGGCAATATCGGCCCCTAAGATCTCGTAATCTAACCGGCCGATTTTGAAAATTCAAGTGCCATAGATTCCTCTGCTGCTAAACTTTATTTTGAAAAAAGAAAATTTCAATTTTTTTTAGAGAAGGTCGTAAAAATATACATTTTTGTGTATTTTTAGATTTTCCTAACCCTTGTCTCTGTTGTACGATTTTCCAAAACTAGTTCAGATTTACAAATAATTGACCCAAAATTTTCATATACTCGAGTTACGCAAAATTCGAAATTCAATGGCAGTTCAGGACCAGGACTATGAGGGAAATATATACAACCTAAAAGTTTTTGTTACGCGGATTGAAGCCGTCATATACTGCTTGGCATCTTTGACACATAAATAAATGAGAAAAAAGTGAAAACTCATCGGGGCGGATGCGTAAGGTAAAACAGTGGGGTAAAATACATACCAACAATATGCGAATGGTATGCATGGTATATTAGTCCCTCGACTAGTTGAAATTTAATTTCTGATAATTTTTCCCTCCCTGGCGCTCTGGGAAAGGGGGTGACATAGGCGGATCAGGACTCGTCGTGGGGGTGGGGTGATTGGAAACACATTTTCATATACAACGATATTGAGTCGCGGCGGTGATACTGGCTGGGAATTACATTTTGAAAATGTGTAGTGACTGGACACGCCTCTGTAATCTGATGGGTTATAACTATTTTGATTTTCATATCCCATTGTTTCGCCTGACCGGCTGTAGGTTTCTCTTACTAACGTTTGTCCTTCTTGATAACATTCCCCCATTTTGAACTGCTGTAACCGCCCTGATGAATACAAATAGTGACAATTGTGATGCACTATCATCTCATAAAAATGATATAATAAAACCATATAACTGGTTCGGATCGCGGACGGCTCCTTTTACAAAAACCCATCGCATACGATACTACTTGGTTTGTGGATAGAACCTCCCCAAAACCCGCCATAGCTCCGCCCCTGGTAAATATATAATCTTGAATTTCGAAAACCTTCCTGTACTAGTTTTAGGAAGTGGAGTTTAGTTCTATCGCAGCCGTTTCGAATATTCTCGAAAAACCTGAAGGGGGCAATAGCCCCCTGCCGAAATAGGGTTAAGTAACTTTCAGTTGAACTTAAATATCAGCGTATTTATGCCTAGGGCGTCGTAGGGTGTCGTGAGTGGATTTGGGTGTCACAGGGCGTGGACGCAGCAATGAATGGCTGATATGGATAAAAATTATTTTCTTCGAAATAAATGATCAATTTTCTACCATACAATGTCAAAAAATATGCCGCTTAGCATACAAATTTCAAGATAATTGCTTTTAACAACAAGATGACCAAAAATGATTTTTCACTATTCTCGGTACCAAAAATACAAAAACAACTTTTCAAGGACGTCAGCCTAGAAATCATGTGCACAGATAAACTACTTTCCAGAAATGTATCTTTCAAAGTGGTCAGCTCATTTTTTTGGCAACACAAGGCTAGGGTGTCTAATTTTCCACTCACCAATTTTGTGAGTGGTGGAATTTAGTGGCGGTGTTCACCCATTGGAACTTTCTCCGGTGGGGCAGGGGGCACTGAGCGTCTTGCCTGCGCCAGAATTTCGATTCAGTTGTTCCACTGAAATCAGTGAATATAAGGATGCCAGGTATAATTGGCTAGAAAAATATAAATCGCCAGATTTTCTTGCAGAAAAGCCAGAGAAGCGCATAAGAGCCGAGTTAATTTGGCGATCTCTTAGTCGATTCTGCTGCTCTCTTTTTCCAGTGGACGTTGGTAGAGGAGGTAATGGAACTGGCCTTTGTAGTAAGTATTGCTGAGTAAAATTAAATAGTAGTAAGTATTGTTGGAAAAGAGGGGAAAATTCAGCAAAAATATATAAAAGTGAGTGGAAAATTCTGCTTGACTGGGTGTCGTTCTGCACCCAGCACCCCAGGTTTTGGCACACTGGCTCATTGTGTAGACCCTGGAGTGATAAGCCGCTGTTCTAGATCTGTGTTGATAACGCCATCTTGTTTGTGAGTAACTGGACCCTCTTTGGCGGCAGATGTTTGTGCGCTTGTTCGTCGACGAAAACCTGGACCGGATGATCCCCATCAGCAAACAACCCAAGGAGAAGATCCAGGCCATCATTGATTCCTGCAGTCGCCAGTTTCCTGAGTTCGTCGACCGCGCCAGAAAACGTCTTCGAACGTACCTCAAGGTAAGAACGACCATTTCGTACTAAAAAGCGTACCAGCTGGCTTCTCTCTGCGGGTATTTAATACGCGCATTGACGGGGGTGGGTACCCGCCCCCCTCGGGTTTTTCGGAGATAGCAGAAAAACGGCGGCGCTAGCGCCGCCGTACTTGGTATACCTTTTCCTTCATCATTTTTACAACTTCTGTGAAAATTTTAAGGTTAGGTCATGTCAGGTCAGGTCACCAGTACAGGTCAAGTGACCCGACCTCAAAAAAAGTTTAAGATAGCATAAGTCGGAGCAGGGTGAACTTATCCGATTGAAACTCATATCACATAATGGCCCCACCTAGTTCTCTAAAAAATGTTCCGGTATTTTTGATATCGATGACCTAAGGTCAGGTACGGGGCATGACCTCTCCATTGGAAATACATGGGAAAAATGGTTTTTACGGAATAACTCAGTAACGGATGGTGATAGAGCATTTATTTTAGCTTCATTAGACTCGCCTGGGCTTTGCGGTTCTATTGATATGCTTTTTATATAATTTGACCCTGACCTGACCTCAGGTCAGGTCAGATCCTTGATTTGACCTAACAAGGTCAAATTATATATCATTCGATTTGGCTTGCTGAGAGGATTCATATAGTTTAAGTCGTTTTGCTCTAGCTTTACTTGTTCAGATGTAATGGCCGAAAAACTGAATTTACATGTTATCCCTATGACGGCATGTTTTGACCTCTCGTGACCTTAAATGTGACCTGACAAAAAAATGGTTCAAATGTTTTCGATGGAGAAGTGGATGGGCAACCCAACGCCGTTTACCGTTTTTCGCTACCTACCGTGGTTCTCGAGATCTTAGGGGGGGGTGGTACCCGCCCCCCGTCAATGCGAAAGTGGCTCAGACCCCTGTCAATGCGCGTGTTAAGTTTTACACTCGTGTGACCCGCCTGGACATCACTCACACCTTTATTGTAGCAGATAGAAAACAAACCAGAGATGCTGAGCGTAAAATGCGTGAAGTGTTAACTTTCCGTATTATGCTTGCATTGCTATCAATATTTTCGTGATTGGTCTTTTCGATTGATATTCAGGTGATGTCCCCACCCCCCATTTTCGAATTAATTGTCGCCAACGAACCCTATTCCTTCCCAGAAACCCACACATGTACAGACGTTTCAAACGAGTTAATTTTGAATGATATTTAGCTGGCATTATTTCGTCTCAACAAAAATATGTTTCAATATGTTATGGCCATAGAGATCAACTATTACTACTTAATCAATCAAGCAATTATTAATCAATTTTATATATATATATATATATATATATATATTTTTTTCTTTATTTTTATAATATTAAATAAGCTTATTGATTTGTCATAGAAAACAATAATTATACGACTGAACTTTTTAGAGAAAATTTAATGTACGATTTACTTGAATGTAAGTTTTTACATAGATAAAAATGAATCAAACAGTCATTTTCATGCAAGAATTATCCAAAAGACTAAGTTCACGAGCGATCAAGGCTCATTTTTCTGACTCGAAAAAAGCCAGGTTTCAGCTTCAAGTGGTCAGTCCATCATTTGAATAGGCAGTTCCTCTCTAGGAGTAATAGTTAATCTCTATGGTTATGGCCTATTACAATTCTTTTTGTGACCATTTTCTTACGTGCTGAGAGGGCGCGCGGCACCTGCGAAGTCTCTTCCTACATATGGATGCAATTTCACATATGAACGGTATGGCCCGGCCCAGCCCGACATTCACGCTAACGAAAAACTTATATCTCTGAAAGGGTGCAACAAACTGTGAACGTCGGGCTGGGCCGGGCCATGCCGTTCATATGCGAAATTGCATCCATATGTAGGAAGAGACTTCGCAGGTGTCGCGCACCCGCTCAGGACGTAGGAAAATGGTCTCAAAAAGAATTGTAATAGGCCATTATATATTGAAACATATTTTTGGTTAAAACAAAATAAAGGAAGTTTGATATCAAAATGACTCATCTTTTCCTTGGTTAAGGAGTAGACATAGTCTGTGAACTGTTTTTTTTGCGACATGGTGCTACTCACCCAGCTCAGTTTACTAGCAATTCTACCCTACTGTTTCTAATATCCAATTCGGTTATCAGCGTGGCCAGAACTGAAATGGGTGCTGGCCGCACTGGTGACCGCACTGACCGCACTGGTTAGTCCCCCCCCGCCCAAAACCCAAATAACAAGCAAGGTACTGCCAATTGGTGTATTCTGCACATTTTGGGACATAAATCGTAAATGATAGGTAATAAGAAGATGAAATAAAAAACAATGGAATTCTCACAGCTCTTGTAAACCTTTTTGAATGTAAATCAAGCTCCTACGACCGGCAACTTAGAAACGTAAGGGAAACGATTGCTGCACCAAAATTTTCTTATTTAGAAGCGTTTATGCTTTTGCCTCTTTCAAGCCATAGTACAAACTTTGTTCTTTAGAAAATACGATGTTCATGAAGTCCAAGGCGTAAGCTAAAAAAGAGTACCTTTACTTTTTCTGTAGACAAGATGTTTCCGAAATTATGGGCTATATGCGGATTTCATTGTGAACTTAGATCTTTAGACCTGTGGAACAGTTCCAACGTTGTCAATGATGAATGAAAATACCACGTTCTTGGGGTCCACCACATGAAAGATTCGTTCATTCCTATTTTACCCTTAAATTTTCTATATCGGGTGCGCACCCGGTTTTCGCCCACATAGGCGTTTTACTGGTTTTAACTATTCGAAACTTAATAGATTGCACACATCATAAGCGTTGCCACTGGCAAAAGAGTAAGGAAACCATGCAATCTTCAGGCTGCTGTTCACAGCACACTTTTCCTTTGACGTCTTGGGATATTTAACCGCAGCGTGATGCAAAACTGCCCGGGATATTGTTGAGGTGAGGTTGACGGCTGCATGCGCTTTTAGTTTAAAGGCTCACCGTCTGCTTGTTAGCCTGAATCTCCTGCTGAAAGGACACTGCCTATCCTAGAACTGGAACCTTGGGATTTCGAGTCATTGCTATTTTCCACTCACTTTGTCGAGAAAACTATATATATATATATATATATATATATTTTTTTTTGCTACGAGAATTGTGCGAGCCAGGCCCCTGCCTCTCCAAGTTAGCGACCCCATGCAGTATCCGTGAAACTTTTCATGTCCACTGCATCTACTGTAAAGCCTAGTCTGCACCTCTATCTTTGACTTTGAAAATGGGGACAAATTAATTTAAGTTGGGAAAATCAGCAAAACCTGAGACACGGATCCAACATTTGGACAGTGACCCAAAATAGGTTTTGCGCTAGGGTGTCGAGTGGAAAATTCAGCTCGGAATGTATGGCGAGTGAGTGGAAAATTCCTCTCAAAATGTATGGCGGAGTAAAAATTTCCAATTTTGTACTCAGGTGGTAAACTCTCAGAGCCCTTGTTTGAACTGAAGGATGGACATTTCTTTAATTTTTCAAAGTAAATATTTTTAAATCATGCCCAAACAGCTTTGTTTGACCATTCCCATGTGAGAAATTTGGGTTAAGCAGGTAAATCTTTACCAGCTGAAACCCCTGATGCAGTCTCCAATTTTTTAAGGAGTTGGTGAATTTCCACAAATAAAAAATTTTTTGGGGGCCTCTGAGACCAACCTTTGGGGGAAAGAACTCTGGGAGCCACTAAAACTCTTGGGGGCTTCCCTAGACCAACTCTTGTGCCCCTCCACTCCCACGACCAGCTTTAGGGCCCCTGAGACGAAATATCGGGGCCCCTTGGACAACTCTGCAGAGGGGCCTCGAGATCGGCAGGTGGTGAAAAATGAAAAGGGATTTTTTCATGCAATACCTAAGCCCTGTTCCACCTGTCAGCACAGTTTTGTCAGCACCAATCAGCGGGCCGCGTTGCGCCTACGTCACAGGACTGTAGCCTCTCCCGGGAACTAGTTCTAGAGGTTTTACGGGCTGACGGCCTGCTGTTTGTGCTGATGAAAAACCGTAAGTGCACGAAGTGCAGCCTAATATTTTTTAATGGTTTAAAGGTTTGAGTTCCCTTTGCTTAGCACAAACAAGAGGTGATTATGGCGCTGATGTTACTTTTCTGGAGGAGAGGTTGGAGGTCCTGCTGACAAAACTGTGCTGACAGCTGGAACAGGGCTCTAGTTCCAAAATTAATTATCTACGCATACACTGTATAGTTTTCCTGTCCGGGACAACGCCCCTCCTATACCTATACCTATAGCTATCGGAATTTTGGAGGCCACTCCTGGCCTCAATCACTGCACCTGCATACACCGGTATTATCGCAGTAGGTGGATCACATCTCGCGGTTCAAAGGATCGCATCAGAAGATCCACAGTTCATATGTTCTACCGCTCAAAATGTCTAACTTAAAAAGTCAAACATTCAAAAGGTCCAAAGAGGCGTGCTCAGATGCATGAGTGGGGTGCATGATAACGCAGAGGCGTGCTAAGGCACCTGATAATAGGAGGCTATGAGGGTTAGGTTAGGTTAGGTTAGGTTAGGTTAGGTTAGGTTAGGTTAGGTTAGGTTAGGTTAGGTTAGGTTAGGTTAGGTTAGGTTAGGTTAGGTTGGGTTGGGTTAGGTTAGGTTAGGTTAGGTTAGGTTAGGTTAGGTTAGGTTAGGTTAGGTCAGGTCAGGTCAGGTCAGGTCAGGTCAGGTCAGGTCAGGTCAGGTCAGGTCAGGTCAGGTCAGGTCAGGTGTGTATGCCCTAAGTCCCTATTTCCTAGTCTGGGGATATCAACCCTCTTTCCAGAATCTGAGTGCGCCTCTGGTCTGGGTACCACTTTGCGAAATGTCATAGAAATATCCCCAAATTCTGCAGGAAAATCCCTAGAGATGAAACAGACGGAAGGAGGGGAGTTTGAGTAGTGTTAAGTGGTACCCAGACCAGAGGTGCACTCAGATTCAGGAAAGAGGGGTGGACCAAGGGCATACACAATTGAACTGGCCTGACCTGACCTAAACCTGACCCAACCCAACCCAACCCAACCCATCCCATCCCATCCCATCCCATCCCATCCATCCTATCCTAACCTAACCTAACCTAACCTAACCTAACCTAACCCTAACCTAACCTAACCTAACCTAACCTAACCTAACCTAACCTAACCTAACCTAACCTAACCTAACCTAACCTAACCTAACCTAACCTAACCTAACCTAACATAACCTAACATAACCCTCATAGCCTCCTATTATCAGGTGCCTTAGCACGCCTCTGCGTTTTCATGCACCCCACTCTCATGCATCTGAGCACGCCTCTTTGGACCTTTTGAATGTTTCACTTTTTTAAGTTAGACATTTTGAGCGGTAGAACATATGAACTGTGGACCTTCTGATGTGATCCTTTTGAACCGCGAGATGTGATCCACCTACTGCGATAATACCGCATACACCTATGCTAGGCCCAGTAGAGCCTTGGTTTACACTCAACTAACCCAGACGAAACTACAAACTTTCTATCATGGCAATAAACTCTTCCAGACTCTTGCTAAAAGTTTCTTTTCTTTACCTGTCAATTCCCCTGCTTCTCTTCACATATATACTCACCTTCATATGAGTATGCTGCTTTCTATCAATATTAGTCGAAGCTGCTGCAGCCTCCTTTCTGTTGTTTCTTCCTTTCGTCTACAATCAGCCAGGCGCGGCGGGCTGCGACAGCGTCGAAGCAACTACTAATTTAAATTTCTGATCGCAATCCAGTTGCCGGTCGCATAAGCAACATAATTTGCATTTGAAAACTTGCTCTAAATTAATTTTCTAAATCTTATAGACTAGAAAATTATACAACTAAAAGCACACCAAGAGAAAGACTAACAATGTTTTGTCAATAACGAATACGAAACCAGCCTTTCAAAAAGCCTAAAGATGCCGCTTTTATTTACTAGATGTAAAGACGGCGTTTTGGTAAGTCCACGCCGTAGACCAGCCATACAAAAAGTGCCGATGTTTGAAGGGTAACTGGATGCATTCTTGTTGCCCAAAAATCATTTAGTGAAAATGTAGAGTTTCAATGTATTAAAGTACTGGAAACTTTTAGTTCAACTTAAATATCAGCGTATTTATGCCTAGGGTGTCGTAGGGTGTCGTGAGTGGATTTGGGTGTCACACGGCGTGGACGCAGCAATGAAGGGCTAATATGGATAAAAATTATTTTCTACGCAATAAATGGTTAATTTTCTACGATACAATTTCAAAAAATATGCTGCTTACCATACAAATTTCAAGATAATTGCTTTTAACAGCAAGATGACCAAAAATGATTTTTCACTATTCTCGGTACCAGAAATACAAAAACAACTTTTCAAGGACGTAAGCCTAGAAATCATATGCACAGATAAACTGCTTTCCAGAAATGTATCTTTCAAAGCGGTCAGCTCATTTTTGGCAACACAAGGCTAGGGTGTCTAATTTTCCACTCACTAATTTTGCGAGTGGTGGAATTTAGTGGCGGTGTTCACCCATTGGAACTTTCTCCGGTGGGGCGGAGGGGGCACTGTGCGTCTTGCCGCGCCAGAATTTCGATTCTGTTGTTCCACTGAAATCGGTGGAGATAAGGATGCCAGGTATAATTGACCAGAAAATAGAAGTCGCCAGATTCTCTTTCAGAAAAGCGAAAGAAGCGCATAAGAGCCGAGTTAATTTGGCGATCTTCTAGTCGATTCTGTGCTCTCTTTTCCAGTGGACGTTGGTAGAGGAGGCAATGGAACTGGGCTTTGTAGTAAGTATTGTTTGGTAAATTCAATAGTAGTAAAATATTGTTCAATAGTTATTCAATAGTAGTAGTAAATATTGTTGGAGTGAGTGGAAAATTCAGCAAAAAAATATAAAGTGAGTGGAAAATTTGATTGACTGGTGTCGTTCCCCGCCCGGTTTTGGGACACTGCATTTGGATCGGAAATTATAGTATAGTATCTGAGTACAAATTTTAAGACGGTGGCTGAGTTGGATCACTCGGTTTCATCTGAATTAATACTTTTACATTACATTGGGTAGTTTTGTGCGAACGGCGAAAGACAGTGACAACATGCAAACCATAGGAAATTGTCGGACAGACTTTGAGATACTTCTAGGCCATCATTAGCTCGCGATCTTTGAGATTTACCGGTCGCAAACTGTCGCGCCACATAATATTACTAAAAATAGCGTGTTTTGTCCGCTGCGGAGAATGCGAGATCCGTATCTAGGTGAGCAGAGCAACAGGGCCGTTGTGCCCATGTTTTACTATAGGCGCTGCACAGATGCCTGCCGCCAAATGCCTGTCTTGATAGAATTAGATACATCACCGTCTTTGTCGGCGACCCGTGCTCGCTAATGCAATGAGCGCGCACGGCTGCCGGGCACGGCGCCGCCTGATTGGCCGACGGGGTCTCGCCTCGGCCAGTCAGCGGCCTGAGCCAACCCGCGCCCTCGGGCACTGCCTGGGGTGAGGTACAGCTGTATAGGGTGCCTGACGCGCCCGGGAGAGTGTATCAGTCGGTACAACATGGGCCGGTTACTCTTAAAATGCGTCTCCCACAAAAATATAATTTACTCTAAAAATAGCGAGCTCTTCGGCTCAACATATTTTCGACACAAAACTAAAATAGGGTTACAACATCCGAAAATAGGGACCGTATCCATCAGAAAGCTAGAATATAATTTTCATACGTTAATAAATCTAGAGAGAAATGAATGCTGCAGGGTATAGAAAAGAGGGCTGAATTCAGTTTTGCTCTAAAAATATCGTATAAGCACGTGGGATTCATGCTTTGAATGAATATATATGTGCAGGGTTGGATATCACGTCTCGAGCCAGGGTGAATCCTGGATGGGTTACGCTGGCACGGCAGTACAAGTCCTATGTAAAGCCCATCGGAGACCAAAAATCCAGGGGAGTTCTGACCCGACACCCACCGGCTCTGCGCCCATGGGTGTTTCCAGTTATGGATGGGTTTTATTTTTAGCTGGGCTTGATTAAAAGGGAACGTCAAGGGTTTCTTTAGTTATCGCAAAAATCATGGAACAGAAAAAGCAAACAGCAACCAGAAATATGCTGATCAGGTATATGTTGTTCCGTTTAAATTAGAGCGCAACGAATTTTTGTTTAAAAATTAAAGCAAAGCAATTCTAAAATATATTCCTTATAATGTGACGGCGTCTTTATTTTCTATGCTCATTAGAAACTTCTCCACCATCCCTTTGTACTTATTGCAATGCCCAAACCTATACGCAATTAAAATTTGGGATGAGCTGTTGATAAGCTGCAAATTTCTCATTCCCTCAACAAGGGTAGGCGGTTCACCTAGCCTTGCACCAGCAGGTCGCTGTGCCCACTGATATAACACATGTGAAGACATGCCCCCATAATTCCGTACGCTGTCTGTCTCCCACCATCGTCAGGCGTCTACACATTTCTTCGTAGAGTTGCCACTCGTCAAACTAAAGGCCGGGTGTGCACCTTCCATTACTCTCACCGGCCCAACGACGAGCGAACTCCGAGGGTCGGTGAACCTGTCCTGTCTGGAATGTCACCCCTTGCGATGGGAAAACATCTCGCTGAATGCTGTGCTCTTCACGCGGACGTTGAGATGTCTGCCTGACCTTCGCAGAATCAGACGATCTGGGTGCCTATCGGTCGATCATGCCGTCCTCTCTTGCTGTTTGCTTGAACCGGGAAGCTAAATGACGGGAAAACTGGCGCAGCGGAGGATGGCGGGGGTGGGGAGCCCGCCGGGCCGTGCCTCACAAGCACACGTGTGTGAGGCGCAGGCAGGGGTGAATTCTCCCCCCGCACTCTACCGCGCCCCTCTGGTGTCCACCAGAGGCGTCAGATACAGTGTTAGAATCTCGGAACACCAGTGGACACTGGCCAATCCAGAGAAAAAATGTATTTTCTCGTAACTGGTTGATGGAAAAGTGTATATTTCCACGATTTCGGTCATTTTGTTACTTCCCATAAAACCAATTTATCTGAAATCGCCTATCAGTCCCTGCGTTTCAGGAGGTGGCACAGTGGGCGTTTTCCAGTTTTATCCCGAAAACATGCAAAATATAATTTTGTCCTTCGAACGTAAAGCTATGTCATTCAGCCAATATTAACCCAGGCTGCGGGATCCAAACATATTTTGGAGCGCGGAAAGAAATTGCATCTAGAAATAGCCTTAAACAGATACCTTTGTGCTGCCAATCTTACAATCAATAGGGCTTTCGTGCAATGTAAGTTGAGTGGTGCTAAAATCGTTTTGAAATCGTTGAAAAAGCAGAACAACATTTTAGTGCACCCATCTGTATGTATTGCTCAGGAAAGGTGCCATCCGTTTTTTTATGGATATCTCAAACGCAAACGCACTGCTCCATTCTGCTATAGAAAATGCAACCCCCCACCCGCTTTGAAAAGTGAATACTTTTCTAAATATTTCATTAACACGAATCAATTTTGGTCAGTATTATTCCCTGCACTGGAGAAGGGGGTGGAAGTGCCCCCATCTTTTTTTCCAACCGGAAAACTGCACGGGATTGACAAGCCACTACATGATT
The DNA here is from genome assembly GCA_034440635.1 of Lepas anatifera. Classification (NCBI taxonomy): domain Eukaryota; kingdom Metazoa; phylum Arthropoda; class Thecostraca; family Lepadidae; genus Lepas; species Lepas anatifera. Next base: position 299,328 of record JAOTON010001666.1, read on the forward strand.
GTATTTGAGAAAACTTTAAAGGCGTCGATGGACCTAAAACATTGAAGATCAGCCCATACGTTTTCATCAAGCCTGCGTTTTGATGTAGCTGTTGAGTTTTGCACTACTTTACCAGCATCAAAATACTTTACCGGCAAACAATGACATGAAAATCATACATGATTGAAGTATCATGTCAGTGTCTTCTCACCTGGGAATGGATGCTTTAAAGGCTATAGATAAACGCTATCCCGGTGTTTCAAGTTAACTTACTCTGCTTTTTCGACCAGATACCGCCATCCAATATGATGTCGCAGTTAATGCAATGCAATGTTAAGACATAGCCAAGGTTACGTTATGACGTTAAAGTTACGGCTTCTCCATTCTTAGGTCTTAGTCAAGGGTAATTTGTTGAAACAAAATCCTTATTTCCAGCTGAAAGACTATCAATATATTTCTTATAAAGTGCACCGTATGGCTGGGGATACAGTACGTAGCGGAGTCTTAGGTCTATAACCTCGAGTGATCTTGATTCATAATTTCAGAGCACTGCAGTGGATATTTCCTCCACGGCTTCAGACTGCTCACGTTGCACTCCTGGATTCTTGTCAAATAATCGCGAGGGCTTTTAATATATCCACAGCATGGAAATAGAAGTATGAATACTACACAGCAAGTCTGTAAATTGCACTATAAGCATTGAGCTAGACATATTGATAGTATTAATAGTATCGAAATCGAATTACCAAATTTACTCTGGGAACACTGTTGCAGATATAGACTTAAGAATACATGAAGTGAAATCCTCAGACTAAAGCATATTAAATATTTAGGAATATTAATAGATGTAAACCTAAAATGGGGCTCTCACATAAAATCTTTATCATCCAAAATAAGTACAAATCTGGGAATAATGATCAGGGCAAAACACTACCTTTCAACCTGTGAATATAATACATTGATACCTCATATAAATTACTGTGCAATTGTTTGGGCAACAAATTACGAATCCAGACTCGACAAAATTGTTAAATTACAAAAAGAGCAGAAAGAATTATCGCTAAGAAACCATATTTTTCTCAGACCAATCATATTTTCTTAGTGTTAGACATCCTTAAGTGTTCCGATTTGGTTTCCGAACAAAAGATCATAATTTTGTCAAAGGTTGTTGCTGGCTTGGCACATCCTATTTTGAGTTCACTCTTCCGTCGTCATAATCCAGGGATAACCAGATTGGTTCAGCATTTTGAAATTCCCCCTACTCCAATTAATTATCATAGATTTTCCCTTTCATATACAGCTCCGAGTGTTTGGAACGAAATTATCTGCTCGCTGTTTCCCAATATTGATGATGTGGTCTTGAACAAGGCTAATCTGAAAAAAACATTAGAAACTTCTACATCCTGAAATATCGTAGAGATGGTGAAACGTGCAGAGGTGCTATAGTTCTTGCGTGTGTGTGCGTACGAATGAGCCGTGCGTGAGTTTAGATCTGCATAAGTGTGAAGGCGTTTCTCGCTGCGACACATCTGACAAATGCGTAGCAGGAAATTATAGCATGTTGACTTTGTGCAGTGCACGTGGGGACGTTGAAAATGATCGAAGTTTTAGCTGTCGAGTCGAATACTGACTGCTACTTCCCTGAGGATTGCACCTTTTATCGACGCTACTCATTTGCTTTGCCACCTTATAGATCGGAGTACAAAAATCAATTTTCGTTCAGCTCCAAAAGACGGTATTTAACAGGAGTGTTCAGAAACATTCTCTCGATCTAGAGTCTTGCTCGAAAATAAATTTCTGAATAGAAGTTTCGCCTAAGTAAGGACGTCATAACAATCGACCAGTGATCAGCCATCTCGCGCATAACGTAACAGACCTGGTATTTTCACACAGACACACACACACACACACAGACACACACACACACACACACACACGCGCACACACACACACACACACACACACACACACACACACACACACACACACACACACACACACACACACACACACACACACACACACACACACACACACACACACACACACACACACACACACACACACACACACACACACACACACACGCGCGCGCGCGCACGCACGCACGCACGCACACGCGCGCGTAGCGGTGCCGTACTTAGCTAACCTTTTCTCTGATTATTTTTTCAACTTTAGGCAACATTTTACGTTTGGATCATCTCAGGCTGGGTTACCAGTGCAGGTCAAGTGACCTCACCTAAAAAAGTTTAAGATAGCATAAGTCAGAACAAGATGAACCTATCCGATTGAAACGGTCATCAAATAATGGGCCCACCGAGTTCTAAAAAATTTAGTCGGTTTTTATATCGATGACCTAAGGTCAGGTACGACCCATGACGTCTCCAGTGGAAATACATGGGAAAACGGTTTCACTTGAATAACTTAGTGATGGATGGTGGTAGAGCGTTTATTTTAACGGAATTAGGCTCGCCTTGTCCTTGCAGTTCTAATGATAGTATTTTGACTTAATTTGGCATTGACCTGACCTTCAGGTCAGGTCAAATCGTATATTTGCTCTGATTTGACCGAACGATATCCTATTTTTAAAATAATATATATATATATATATATATATATATATATATATATATATCATCCGATTCGGCTTGCTGCAAGGATTCCAATGGTCTATACTGTTTTGTTCTATCTTTACTAGTTCAAATGTAATGACTGAAAAATGTCATTTACATGTTATCCATATGTTGGTATGCCTTGACCTCTAGTGACCTGACAGAAAAAGTTAATATGTGTTTGTATAGAAATTTGGATGGGCTACCCAACGCCGTTTACCGTTTTTCGCTATCTAGCGTGGTTCTCGAGATCTTAGGGGCGGGGGCGGGTACCCCTGTCAAAGCGAAGGTGGCTCAGACTCCCGTCAATGTGCGTGCTACGGGGTGACTACAAACCTGACACTACCAAACTGTAGCTATGTTTCTTAGCTCCTCCCTGTCAAACATGTCTGGCACGCACTAAGCTGGGCTTGCATCCCATTATTGTGGTGGTATCTCTATTGGCTCTGGTTATCTAAGACCTTTGGGCGGAGAGCAGCGAACGAATCCCTATTCCCGCCCATGTAGGCCTCCCGGACTCTTGGTTCCGGAATGCCTCGGGAAGAGAAGGATGGAAAACGGCATCGTTTCTATGTGCAAGCAGGCACATTTAAATTTTTACTTAAATGCGGGCGTAAATGTATATGTGAGGGTTTATAGAGCCATCGTTTCTGCAGCTCTCATGTCTCCTCCATACGCCTAAGTAGTTGGCCCCTGACCCCTGCGGCAGTCGTGTCGTCGCAACAAGCGGAGCCGGGAGCTGGCGGGCCTGGAGGGCGCAGCTGTGCGAGCCAGCCGGCCCACCCTCCCCACCTCACCTCCGTCCAGGCCGAACAAATCCTGGCGCAGGCCTGCGAGAATGAGAGTCAGAACGCCAAGCGGATGCGACTGGGGCTGGAGCCCATTAGTCAGCCGCTGACTCAGCCCACCAGCAGCCCCCAGGTCAGGTCACCAGGCCAACAGGCCAGGACAGCGTGGCAGCGAAGTGATAGCTTTGGAGGAGCTCGTACAACTGCCCCTCTCCCTCTCTTCCTTCGTTCCGTCATATTCTCTCGAACGGATCATAGCGCATGCAAAATCAGAAAGGTGTTTTTTCGGTGATATGATAAGTGTGTTGTTTTCTTGTAAGCTTTAAATGCTACATAGTTTTGATTGGCAGCATTTAATCCTCGCACCGAGACCGCCATCTTTTCCGGTTTGTCTTGTGGAGCTCCCTATATAGTCCCTAACCTGCGTGTTCCCGAGAAGATTTGTTCACACGAGGCCCTGTGCTGCTTCCAAGCATACACTCCAACACATTTTAAGACTAATCCGGAGTTTTCCGTGGCTTGCGTCGTGCGTTGAGCACTTGAGACAGTTTGGGCGTGAGTACTCACTATAAGCTGACGACCCTGTTGTCTGTGCAGCTGACCACCACTGCTGGAGGCGGCGGCAGCGACCGCGGTCCCTGCGACTCGGCGTCGCGGTCCTCCTCGGGGCCAGAGCGGGGCAGCCGCCCTGTGCCCGCCGCCGCGGCCGCCGCTCTCACGGCAGATCGACCAGCAGTGTGTACGCCCCAGGAACAGCTGCCCGTGCCAGCCGCCGGCCTCTTCCAGCCCAGCTTCAGCCAGGCCTTCGGACAGATGTTCCCTGGCATGCTCGGCGCGCCGGGATTTCAGTTGCCGCCCAACGGGAAAGGTGTGTGCTTTTGTATGATTGTATGGAGAGAAAGGATAAACGGAAAGCCTGGGAATTTTTCATGGCTGTTTTTGATAGGTGCCGAGAGCATGACAAATATTTGAAATTATCTGAAAAAGTGGATTATGAATTCAATGATAATGAGGAGCTTTCTTTATTGAGTACAACAGAACGACAGTATAGGTTTAAGCGTATTCAGGAGAACAGACACTATCGAGCTGTCAAAAGCTGTCACAGCTCCCTGACCTCTAGAGCCAAAAACATGTTCACGAAGGATGTGAAAATTGGGCGCGCACGACCCACTACTCTGGTGTATGGGGCATGTAGCCTGCCTTTCATAGATCACTGTTTAAGTCCTGGTCCGAGTTGTGAAGCGATCCAAACACTAGTCAGTGCGGGAGATTACTTGGACATCCGGCCGAGATTTTGAAGCTCCGTGGGATGAGTTTGGTGCGGGGAGGCCTGAACCTGTCCATAACGCTGACGCCGGCGCGCGGCGTGGCAGTGCCGGACCTTCTCTCTCGGAAGCCTCTGCCAGCGCCCCCACGGGCCCAGCTTAGCCCGGCGGAGGTGGCTGCAGTACGCCAACTGGTCAACGGCTACCGCGAGTCCGCCAACTTCCTGCGCCGCTCGGCGGACGAGCTGGAACTGCTGATTCAACAGTCCGGGCACTAGACGACAGCACTGTCGCCAGCATGTCTAAGAGAGGGATTTCTCTCCGGAATCGAAACCGTCGCGCTCAGGTTGTGTTGGTGAGTGGTGTGATCGGATGTCTATCGTTGAGTGAATTCATCAGTGTTGGTGTGAATACGAATTGTGAGAGCTCAGTACGTGTTCATCGACGGATGTCCGACGTCGGCCGCTGTTGATGTCCATGTGGGATGTCTGCCTGTGCCGTCAAGTGTGTTGAATCAGTTGGCACAGGCGCCAAGAAGTTTCTCCGCTGGGAATACCAGTGAGACCACTTTTCCATGGGGAGGATCCCGTGTCGTTCTCATGGCAACGTGTTTGGTTTTAGCTTGCCGTGCTCAGGTGTTTACGGCAGCTAAAGGAGTCGGCGTCCCCCCGGGTGGTATCATCCCTGCTGAAGCTTTTATCGGAGGTTATGGGGCTGCTCCCGCGCCCTCCATAAGAAAACGGTGGAGCGAAGAATGTAAGACTGTACACTGCCGAGTCGACTCCGTGAAAATAAGAAAGAAGGAAAGAGCTAAATTATTCAGCATTTGAACAAAAGGTTTGGTTTTTTCGGAGTTAACTCGACACTGTATTGCCAAGCGAACCGGGCAACCTAGCCTCCACGGCTCTTCACGGGGATCGCGGGAGCGGCCCCCAAGTGTCAGTTGATTGTGTATCTGTGCTTCGAGGAGCACGCGAGGGAGACAAAACATTCCAAGGTTTCCTATTCTAGTCCAAACCATCCGTGTGATGCGGTTCATTGCATATCCGAACGTCAATCCAAGGCTGCTTTGTGAGGGGCTTAGCCCCACCAATCGCCACTTCCCGTATCTGTGTGCTATTTTCTATTTGTGTCAGTGTGCCGCTTTTCTAGACGTGCAGGAATCTAGGTGTGATGTTGGCCATTGTCACTAGTAGATTTAACTATGGCATCGACTTTCTGCCCACAACGTATCGTCAAACTCGAAATGTTGAACTATTTCTTCAGGTCCCTGATCTGGAGATCTTCACGTGGATCTCGGATCAGCTTTCTGCACTACTGTACCAGGGGAAAACACAGCAAGCACCAAATTTATGAAAGATTTGAACAAAAAGCGTGGGTTAAATACCACCATCAAGCCTCAGAGCTATCAGAATTTCCATGGATGGACCCAATAAAAAATATTAGTGTGACTACACCAAACATCTCCATTGGTTCTGTTGTCACTCGAAGCGATTCCTTGTTTTCCTGGTGCTTGCTGGGTGTTCCCAAGGCACGGTGATGGGGCCGTTTTGGGGCCTCTGGGCCCCTGTCCACGCAGCATCTCAGTCATATCTCGGCAGGACCACGTCTTCCAGAGACACATCAGCTTCTCTCCGCTACTCACTGCTCAGAGCTCTGTCTGTGTGTGTGTATTTGTGCGAGAGTTGTGTGCATTCCACCGTGCGAGATGGCGCGAAGCGATAGAAGGCACCGTCACTGATTTCTGGAGGTGGGGGGGGGGTTCTACCTCTACCGTCTTACTTCATTCTAAGAGCAAACATTCATTCAAGAAAGTAAGTTAGGAAAAAGGAGAACTTCTTCCCTTGAGATTGGTGGCGTAGCCGATTTCAACAATATGATTTGTTTCGGTAGAGGGGTCAAAGACTTGATTTGGAGAGGGGAAAGGGCGGCTAACTCCTCACTTTTCAGAGCACGGGAGAGGTCGCACAGGTTTTCAGGCGCGGTATTTAGCAAGTATTGACATACTGGAAGTACGAGTAGACGTGCATTACATCCCATTTTGCGTTTAATCGTTATGGAGTGAAGATACTTTCCGGAGCACTGGGACTAAAATTGGATCTGACATGTGGTCATATTTCCCAACCTTCGAGTAAGTTTCACCCGGTTCAAATGCGCGGAATCCTTTTGGGACTCATGTTTTACCAGTTAAGTTCGGAGGGATGCTCGATGGAAGGGGGGAGGGGTGGGGGCAGGGATGATCGGTGTTCCATAGCGTGCCGGCACCGCTGCCCATGTGTTGCTCAGTGTGGCGGGTTGCGCCGCCGCTCAGGGTGGCGGGGTGTGCTACCGCTCAGTGTGGCGGAGTGTGCCGCCGCTCAGTGTGGCGGGATGTTTTGCTGCTCAGTGTGGCGGAGTGTGCCGCCGCTCAGTGTGGCGGGATGTTTTGCTGCTCAGTGTGGCGGATTTGTGCCGCCCGCCACTGCCGGCAGTGTGATGTGTCCAATGTGCCGGTGTATGTTATCGTTCCAATGGAGCTGAACAAATAGATATTTTGCAGCTGAGAGGTGTATTGCTCTGGCGGCGCGATGTTGCACTCAGCGGTCCCCGCGCCGCCACACCACCATAGCGTCCGGCGATACCACACAACAGCCGAAGTAAGGGAATGGATATACTGCGTAACCATACACTTGCATTGTGACTGGAATAACTTGCATTGACTGATCGGTGACTACGCACTCTTTCCGTGGCTCCTCCCCCAGAAACAGCGCGCAGGCTGTTGTACAGTGACGCCGTGTTGCCACAGCAGCAGTCTAACCCTTCAACTAGCCTATGCGCTCCCACTGAGACCACCTGCGCACACACCCGGCTAAGTAGCACCGCGCCTGACGGAGGTAACGTGCACTACCGCCCCATCACTTGTAACGGATAAACAACACACGATAAAAGCTATAGCAACAACGTCTTAGAGTAAATTAACCTTGATACCCTTCCATACAAGGTAGATCGGCACATAGAAGCTAGCCTCCTCTCGCGTCAGCACTTATCAAATAAGGCACGGGGATATGACAGACACGTGTGCATATTAATCATCTGTACTGGGCAAACCCTTGCTTGACTTAATCACAACGCATTCTCCACAGAACGATAACCTGAAATGAAGCTTCTAACGGTTAGGTAAATCACACATCCAAACCAACGCAGACGGCAGCACCAGCGTCCTGAAACGATCAACTACAGCAGGATAGGCGATCACACGTCAATAGCCGGCCGCAGGTAGAAACAGCTAGCAGCTACGGTGAGCTTGGCAAGCGCAGACAGCTACTGGTACTTGCTTACTGAATATCACCATCATTGCACACGTACTACATAATTGCCACGATGTAATTCTTAAGAAAACGTGTCACTTTGCCGGGATTTACAAAAGGCGCATTCCAAGAGGCGCCAATCGTCAGGTCATCATTACTGTGTTTGGGTTTAAGGGTGCCTCGACATGGCACCGTATCCATTTGAAACCCTGCACTGTACAGCCCCTGCAATTAAATCTGTACACACTAGGCTCTGTTTTTTAACTACTACCGACCTTTTGCTCACTCAGTCGTCATTTAACATACAAGTCGTGTCCTTTGCTCCCACCTATCGATTGCATACTCCCCAATTCTTGACAGCCTCATATTTTAGAAATAACTAGAAAAGAATGTCATTGTCACGAGAGAGCCATAACAAGTTTCCTGAAAATCCTTTTCAAAATGAGATTGGCGCCCAATTTTTGGTCAGCAATCTTAAAACTGAAAGCCAAACACGCATATTGTTTCCAATCACTACCGAGGGCGCAGTAGTTGGCCCGAAAATAGCGAAAAAGCTTCCGAGCCTATGGTGTACAAATTCGATTGCAATTAGCTGCGCACATACTGATTGCTGGTAGCAAAGAACTTAGTGGTGCGGTTGGCGGATACCAACAAGATATATGTGGATGGAATTTCGGTGGCCGCACGTCAGGTCATACAGAACCCTTAGACATCTCTGGTTCTGACAAAGCTTCACTCACTGGCGGATTCAGGGGAGAGGGGGAAAACCGGGCAATTTCCCCTAAACCCCCCATTTTTAACCAAATGTCTTTCAAAAACGTTTAACGATTTTGAACTGCATTGTCACCCCCCCTCAAACTGTCAGTCTGAGGGGATACCTGACCCTGGTTTCACTGTCAAATGAAAGCAGCGCGCGCATAAAAAGGAAATGTGTAAGTTCGGAGCAGGATGCAATCTAGTAAAACTGACAGAGCGACTACAACATTTGTTTAACACGCAACCGGAAAACAACCCCTTAAGAGGAGTATTTGTTGAACCCTCTCCAACCACTTCCTCAAATCGGCGAGCTAAAACGGGTTTCCAAACTATCATCATCACAGGTGATTACAGCGGGCTAGTGATTTCCTACTTTTCTGCCTATCTTCCACGACGTTACCGCCACCACAAAGAAAGGAAATATGAGATATTTGGGAAGTCAGACATTTTGAAGTCTCTAAGAATTTTAAGATCAAAAGGTTAGAACACCATCACGATACCACGTATCGTCCCTTTCAAACGCAAGGCACTAACATACATTCTCCACTTACAAATGGCACCAGCTGGACCATATCACTGAGTCTGCGAACATAATTATTATGATGGCTGCCATTTTTGGAGAACGTTCGAGAGGAAGATGGAACAAGATAACTAACTCTCGGTAAAATGCATGCCTCCACCGCGTGCGCCCCTGGTAGGCGATCCAGACGCCGGCGCTGGCGTCAAGGATAGCTCTGTGCACAAACATTATAGTCTGCGCCACGCCGAAACGCCCTGCCTCCACCAAACGGAGGTTTGCCATACTTCTAATACCGCCAACCTCGGCTTCCCGTGCACACGTTAATCTCAGCTCAGCTCAGCTGCAGCAGCGCGGCGAGCTCAGAGTAGCCTAAACAGCGCCAGTCCCAGACCCATACAAGCATCCACGACCCTACACCGTATCCAACAGCCCAACAGTACAGTCTGCCATCCGCAGCGGCGCCGAGCAGCCAGAGCTGCCGCCAGGGCCTGCCTGGAGTTCACGGTTCCATACCGTGGGACGCCGCTACCGCGCGCCAATCCAGCCTCTGGCGGCATCAGAGGCTGGACTTGGACAGCATCAGCTGCTGCATGTCGTCTAGACTCGCCTCGAGGGAGCTGTAGAACCGGTGGGCGTCGCACTCGGGGCTGCTCAGGTAGCTGGAGATATTGATGTTGAACCTGTCGGAAAGTAAGGCCGGGTCAATAAGTCTGCCGTCTAGCATGGTTGGGTAACTGAGTCTGCCAGAGCTCGGATACTTTTCCTGAGATTAAACGTCGACAGGAAGTCTCAAGCCTACCACCAGCAGGATACTGAGCCCATCGAACCACGGTTCGGCCCGAGCAGAGCGCAGGATGACCTCAGGGGTGACAGTGCTACGTTACCGGCCACCAGGGAGGGCCGAGTTGTGTGTTCAGGGGAGCACAAGGCTACCGCCTGCTTTCAACAAATTGCACTGCCGGACTGGCGCAGCTCGAATGCTGATCCACCACAAAACACACAGATCAATCATGGGCTGTTACTGATTGGCCCACGCTCACTGCTGTGGTAGATAGTCTCGGAGCAGGACCTCTCGGTCTGTGTTGTGGCTTCGGGGCACCTCAGCTTCTAGGGCTTTATAGCGCATATAAAAATTCACTTTGGAAAATCATAAAAACTGCGGTCTTGAGCGTTAACCCACAAGCAGATAGAGAATGAAACCAGTTGACTTTCGGCTAAGCTGGTTCCATTGCGCCTGGCTCACTCTGTTGGGGTTGAATGCTGCATCAATCCTATCTCCATCAGATACAGGAAAGTCCTCCGGAACTCGACGGCTGACCTGCCACCTAAGACACCCGCAGGAGGCGTCGGTGGCATAAATCACGCGCAGACTGTTCTTTTGTTCCAAACCAGAAAAAATCATATCCGTGGGTTACTCGCACATATGCATGACTAATGTAGAATCCTGTTAGATATACCACTACTCCGTCAACTACTCAACTCCCATTGACCAATATTCAGTAGCAGACGCTTTAACGCACAGCCTAACTCGACCTCATACCGCGACCGCTCTCAGCGAGCAGCAGGTTATTGATTCGTAATTTGATGTCGCCCGTTGGTGCCCTGAGGTCCAGTGGAGGTTCTGCCAACTTTGCACCGGCAGTTGGCGCGGGGTGCCTCAGCTATCCGCTGGTTGGGGTCCAGCCAAAGGAGAGGCTCAGCGCCAGCACGTCCAGCCGCGCGCCTCTCACCTGTCCGTCTCGATGCTGTAGAAGCAGCCGTAGCCGTCACGGACCATGGCTACAGTAGCGCCCATGCAGGGCGTGTAGCCGCTGATGCTGGTGGAGAGCACGAAGTTTCCGCCGCCGCCGCTGTCGGCCACGTGCGTAACGTAACGCCAGAGCCGGGGCTGTGTCATATCACACTCACACGTCGCAGCCGCCGGCGTGTGGCGTCAACTGCAAATTGTTGAAACAAAAATCTACAATAATGCTTTGCGTTTCTTGGCCACCACAAACCGCGTTAAACTCTTGCCCACCACAAACCGCCTTAAACTCATATCGCACATCCCCATTGCCGTTCTCACTGACGCCGGCTGACCTGCGCTTCCACATAGGGTCGGTGAAGATTTCGGGCGGATCCAGGCCGGCCTCGGCCGCCTGAATCTGCAGTCCCAGCAGGTGTCGGTCGCAGCCGTCGCCGTCGGCCGCTGCCGTCGCCAGGGCGGTGTGCCTCTCCACCGCCACTCGCAGCAGCCGCCGACGGTCCTCCGGCTGCACGCAGGCACATTGGCAAACCTATAAACCGCCGGCTGTACATAGCTATCGAATGCTTCAGGCTCCATCACGGCCACACACCACAGCCGGCAGTGGGGAATTAGGGGAAGCGTTTGGATCCCCGGCATTAGCTCACCAGCGCCGAGTCGGATGTCATGGCGCGACAGAAGTCGACTATCTGGGGCGTGCACGAGCGCACGGTCTCAGTGCGCGCCTTGTAGAACCGGCGGGTGGTCGCCGTCTCGTAGGTGGGAGCCGGCCTGCCCAGCACCACATCCCAGTGACCTCAGAGACGGAGAGTCGAACACAAACAAGTCAGAATGTCTCTTTCCAGCACTGGCATCGTGCCAGTGGACAGCTAAAGGTCAGGATGGTCACGGGCAGGCCGATATAGCGAATACCACGCAAACATTCTCCGATATAACTTTCGCGGGGGAAATACACGTTTGGTTCAAGATCGATAGCATGATCCTTCAGTAGTGTACACCTTGCAGGTGTAAGACATTATTAGAAATCTAACACACGAGCAACCGAAATTTCTGGTACCACCCACAACCCCAGAGCACCAGAGACATTTGGTACTGCCCCCCCCCCGAGAACCTGAGACATTTGGTAATACCCTCACCCCCCGAGAACCTGGAACATTTGGTACTACCCCCTCCCTCCGAGAACCTGGGAAATTTGGTACTACCCCCTCCCCACGAGAACCTGGAACATTTGGTACAACCCCCACCACCCGAGGACCTGAGACATCTGGTGCCTAATACTCTCACCTCCCGAGCAATTGAAGCACAAGTGGAAGCAGCTTTACCCCTTCCCTGAACCTGTTAAGACACTATTGGAGCGTTGTTCCCTCACCTGCCATGCAGCCGATAGTAGGCCAGCTGAATCGCCGCCTGCACGTAGGCGTCCGGATGCAGGTTCTGAGACTGGACCCACAGCTTGCCGTAGCGCGCGTACCGACGACTGATCAGCACCACGTCCCGGATCTGAGGCACCGGCGACTGATCAGCACCACGTCCCGGATCTAAGGCACCGGCGACTGATCAGCACCACGTCCCGGATCTAAGGCACCGGCGACTGATCAGCACCACGTCCCGGATCTGAGGCACCGGCGACAGATCAGCACCACGTCCCGGATCTAAGGCACCGGCGACTGATCAGCACCACGTCCCGAATCTAAGGCACCGGCGACTGATCAGCACCACGTCCCGGATCTGAGGCACCGGCGACTGATCAGCACCACGTCCCGGATCTGAGGCACCGGCGACAGATCAGCACCACGTCCCGGATCTAAGGCACCGGCGACTGATCAGCACCACGTCCCGGATCTAAGGCACAGGCGACTGATCAGCACCACGTCCCGGATCTAAGGCACCGGCGAATGATCAGCACCACGTCCCGAATCTGCGGCACAGGTGACTGATCAGCACCACGTCCCGGATCTGAGGCACCGGCACTGATCAGCACCACGTCCCGGATCTGAGGCACCGGCGACTGATCAGCACCACGTCCCGGATCTAAGGCACCGGCGACTGATCAGCACCACGTCCCGGATCTAAGGCACCGGCGACTGATCAGCACCACGTCCCGGATCTAAGGCACAGGTGACTGATCAGCACCACGTCCCGGATCTAAGGCACCGGCGACTGATCAGCACCACGTCCCGGATCTAAGGCACCGGCGACTGATCAGCACCACGTCCCGGATCTGAGGCACCGGCGACTGATCAGCACCACGTCCCGGATCTGAGGCACCGGCGACTGATCAGCACCACGTCCCGGATCTGAGGCACCGGCGACTGATCAGCACCACGTCCCGGATCTAAGGCACCGGCGACTGATCAGCACCACGTCCCGGATCTGAGGCACCGGCGACTGATCAGCACCACGTCCCGGATCTGAGGCACCGGCGACTGATCAGCACCACGTCCCGGATCTGAGGCACCGGCGACAGATCAGCACCACGTCCCGGATCTAAGGCACCGGCGACTGATCAGCACCACGTCCCGGATCTGAGGCACCGGCGACTGATCAGCACCACGTCCCGGATCTAAGGCACCGGCGACAGATCAGCACCACGTCCCGGATCTGAGGCACCGGCGACTGATCAGCACCACGTCCCGGATCTGAGGCACCGGCGACTGATCAGCACCACGTCCCGGATCCAATGCACTTGGGAGGGAGGGGCACCGCACAACGCGGCAGGACTCAATCTGCGAAGACACAGGCGCTCAACATTCCACCCTTGCATCATCAGTCACGACTACCTATGCCCTACCACCCTGTTCGAAAGCCAGATCGCGGCAGTCTATCTCACTAGTCACTAGATGAAAACAGCAAATGGTTATCTGCCATGCTAGCTGGTGCCTGAGTGCTGAGTACCATATCTTTGTTGCGGGGCGGGGGCAGGGCCGAGACAGCTCTGCCCCGCCGCGGGACAGGGGTGGCTGAGCCACTCACCAGCGGCCGGACCACGCCCAGCGCCGTCTGGATGTTCTTCTGTAGCCTGGCGTCCAGCTGGAACTGCAGCTGGGACGGCCAGCACAGGTGGTCCCGCACAGGCCGGACCAGGCGGCCGAACCGGTTAAAGTCCTCCTCCTGCAGGTGGCTGAACCAGCCCTTCGTCACCAGCGTCATGGCGTCCATCGGCGAGTGCTGCCGGTGGACGGGCGGGGTCAGTGGAGAGGAGACAGGGTTGTGGGAGGGGACGGGCGGGGTCAGCGGGGAGCAGACAGGGGTGTGTGGGGACGGGCGGGGTCAGTGAGGGGGAGACAGGGGTGTGGGGGACGGGCGGGGTCAGTGAAGGGGACGCAGGGGTGCGGAGGTTGGGAAGTGTCGGTGAGGAGGAGAGAAGGCTGTGGTGGAGCTATGGGAACCGCCAGGGATGTGAGCGGAGGGATGCAGGTGGGTCAGTGAGTGGAAAAAGGAAGGGCTGCGGGAGGGGTGGACAAACAAGGATGAGAAGACAGATCGGGGGACAGCAAGTGTAGCTGGCGGCACTCAGGAGAGCAGACAGACGAAGGAAGACGAAACTGGCGAGGCGGATGATAAAATTCCAATCACGAGGTTGATTCAACTGAAATTAATATTGGTGACAAAAAGTAAAGAGCGCACGTAACTTATAGAAAAATGCGTTTCCTTTCCCAAACGATGAGACGGCCCTAGCACTAATCCTGCGAAGTGAAACACAACAAACCCTGAATAGTGACATCCGTGGTGTCATTGAAATCGCAGTAACACTTTCACATCATTCCAGTGCTCTCTAACCTACGGCACACCCACATCGCCGAAGTTGCCGCCGTAGCCGTCCTGCCAGACAACAGCGGTGAGGCTTTTGTCGGCCCAGCGGCTGGAGCCGTCGCCGCAGAGGTTTCCGCGCAGGCACTGGTCGCGGCTGCCGGCCGGCGTCATCTCCAGCACCGCGTGACACACGGCCGTCTCCACCAGCTCCAGGGCGGCGGCGTTTCCCGGCGACAGCGCCCGCAGGTACTCCCGGTTCTGAAGGGGGCGGGAGATCAGACCCCGGCCGCAGTACAGCTGGCCTGTAGGTAACCCCGACCTTGCAGGATAGGAAGGGATCAGACGAAAGTGCCTATACAGCCAAAATATACGTCAACCAAGTCAGCAAATCTACTAACTTATCAATAAGCACAGCCGATGAACACCACAACATCACACATTGCTCTCGCTCTCTCTCTCTCTCTCTCTCTCTCTCTCTCTCTCTCTCTCTCTCTCTCTCTCTCTCTCTCTCTCTCTCTCTCTCTCTCTGTCTTTCTCTCTCTCTCTCTCTCTCTCTCTCTCTCTCTCTCTCTCTCCCTCCCCACCTCGGCCCAGCGTGTCCTGTAGTCAGTGGTGAGCGCCGCCAGTCCCGGCCCCGCCTCGGTGACGCTCTTCTCCAGCACCCTCTCCAGCGTCAGCTGGTACTCCTCCACGGACAGCGGCTGCTCCGTGGCTGGCTCCAGCAGGGGCGCAGAGAACATATGGCCGTTGCACAGGATCACGAAGTGGGTTGGCGTGCAGCCTTCGGACTCTGAAGCCAATGGATATCGTTAGTTGGTGTATCAGGATGGGATGTCTAGATGCTGTTAATCGGGACATTCACACAGATTTTCCACCCATGGGGATGACGAGCGAAGAGTTAGGTTTGAAATGTTTCGGCATCAGCATAATCATCGTTGTCACAAAGCGGATCCTTCTACAAGTCACGACGCCCACTCAATTGGTAGCGGTCATAGGCACAGAGGCAGGGGTCGAACCTGTCTGGAAAAGGGCGCGCACGGTGTCCTTTTTCTCGCCGGGTATCCGCGTGGTGCTGTACAGGAACCGCCATTGGTGCATGCTCAGCGGCTTGCCGTCACGCGCTTTATGAGGCGCCAGCCGCTCGCGGCGCAGGAGGCACCAGAACGACGCAATGCCGTACAAGTAGCGTGCCAGGTACTGACCGGCCGAGGCAGGGAGGCAGCGGTCAAATGGCGCACATGCAATCAATGCAGTGCAGAGGGAACCAAACTTGGCACCGTTACAAAAGATGCATGCAGCAAAACGGCACAGTCTGGTTCAGCTTCGTTAAAAAAGACACTTCAACGCCCCAAAATAGTTTCTGCTATCAATATTCTTGTTTCGGGAGCGATTTTCAGCGAAATCATATACCATGATCTAACACAATAACACAGTTGGAAGGTTAGCTACAAAGACATTACATCGCAACTGTTGTTATCGAGGCAAAGATTAAGCACGGCTGAAAACAAAACACACGCAAACTACTTTTTCTTTTTCGTCATTTAGCAGATACCGATAGGTATACGTATGTTGACGGCACTGGCGAAAACATGTTGCTGGGGCACTAGCTTGGCACTGAGTGACAGTACCAGGACACCGACCTGGCATTCTTTGCCGTGACCAGGACACGTACCTGGCACTGGGTGCCGGGACCCGGAGGCCACAGTGTGTCGGTGAGAGTGAAGGGTCCGGAGAAGGACAGCGACGGCAGGATGGGCTCCCGCTGGTACAGGTAGGCGTAGTCGTTCCACCACTCCAGCGCCTGGAAACGGACCGCCAGCGTCAACGCACCCCCGGCGGCTCCTGGACCGGAAATTCCCGCACACGTATAGCTTCTGAATGTCTCAGGAGTGGCCTAAAACCAGCCTGACCAGGACCTAACCTGATCCCAGATATTACCGATGGCAGAGAAGAGCAACAGCAGGGAGATACAAACAAGCAAGCGAACAATGGCCGACCCGCAAATCACAGTGAGTAGATGAATACCACATGTGACACACGGACATATAGACGGATCCCACACGTCCGATGGGAGGAGGACTTCGGTCAAGGGGGCGCCTGTTCTTAACTCATAACATACACACATCAAGGAGACGCCAAATCGGTTCCTGGGGCCCAATATTTGTATCCTAGAGGGGGTTGGGGGGGGGGTGGTGGGAGTGACGTTTAGGAGGACGCTGGGGTGGTCGATGGGAGAGATGGACGGGATGCCTTTGAACATACTCAATATTGCCCTTGAACCCACTCATGCAAGGGCGTTTAAAAATATACCAATGCTACTGTTTCGACATGATGCAACGGCTTCATACACTGAAATCAAAGGAATAGAATAAAAGGTTTCCAATAAATGAAGGCGAGTAAAATTTACCCAAGCGTAGCGCACAATCTCTCCCACGAAGAATTATGTTGCAATACATAGGCACATAAGCTGACTCTGAGACAGTGTGTTCGCGCGGCGTCATCGTGGCGTTGTACTCTTCATGCGAGGTGTTTTTATCCTCAGTTTGCTCCTCAGTGTGTTAAAACAGGTTCGGATACAGCTGCCGGAGGGGACGGTGAAGCCCAAGGACGACAGGCCACAAGGCTGAAGGACGGCCTCAGCCTCCTCAGTACCCTGCTCAGCGTGACTGAGGGGCGGCCTCAGTCCCCTGCGCAGCGTGACTGAGGGGCGGCCCTCAGTCCCCTGCGCAGCGTGACTGAGGGACGGCCTCAGTCCCCTGCGCAGCGTGACTGAGGGGCGGCCCCACCCCGCTCTGTACACTGTGCAGCGTGTCTGAGGGACGGCCCCACCCCGCTCTGTACACTGTGCAGCGTGTCTGAGGGGCGGCCGTACCCAGTTTCGGGAGTGTTGGTTGCGCCGGAGCAGCATCTCCTGCAGTTGTCTGCCCTGACCGTGCTCGAACTGCTGTACCAGCCGCCGCGTGCGTTCGTACTCCTCACACCCGGCCACTGCCAGCACCGAGTCTAGGTACCTGCCGGCCGTACAGAGTCTAGGTACCTGCCGGCCGCACAGAGTGCTGCTACCTGCCCACGGTACACACCACAATCCCTGGGGTCGCGGTGCAGGGTTCCGGCAGGCCGCCAGGTGAAACCCAGTACATTACACATGTATGTAATTGTACCTACCCTCAGAAAACAGGCCCCACAGGCAGGGCCGGACCCATGATTTCCTCAAGGGGGGGCGGATGTTAGCCTCGGGGGCCCCTTTAGAGGGTCTCTTTTAGGGTCGGGGCCCCACAATATTTTTTTCTTAATTTAATGATGTTTAAGTTTTTCAAGTGTTAAGTATTTGAAGTGCTTAAGCTCTGCCCCAGGGAGAGCGGTCGCCACCTCCCCTCGGATCCACCCCAGCCCATTGGTGCATACTCGTGCTACCTACATAGCACATCACCGATTCCTCACCGCACCAGAGACCAGCGTCAAGTTCATAGTCATGGTAGCGAACGGATACTCACCAATTCACATCGCAGTTTCACGGCGGAGGATTTAGACCATAGACGGCGCAGCAAGAAGCTGGGTACGGCACAAGTATTTCCCAATCAGCCAATGCAACAGAATGCAACACACAGACAGCGCAGTGTTCTACCGACATACCGTACACGGCATAAGTAATTTCCAATCCGTCGATATAACAGAACACAACCAACAAATGGTGTAGTGTTCCACCAACACACCGTACAAGGCACACTGCAACAGAATGCAACATGCCTGCCAATGCCAGAGCCTTTGAACCACAGTCACCCCTTCACCAGACAACGCCAAGAGCAAACACCGCTGCCTCGCCTGGCGGGAATGGGAGCCGCACTGACCTCTGCAGCGTGTGGCTGAGACGGGGCAAGGGCAGGCTGGGCAGATCGTCCTCGAACTGGAACGTTCTCTCCTTATCCGAGACGAACGCCTCCTCGGCTTTCCGCTGCTGGGGAGCCATGGCTGCAGAATTCCCGCGGTACCAGCTCTGTGGAGGGGGAGGGGCATTCTCAGTACCAACTCTATGTATGAGGGGGCAGGGAGGGGCCTTCTCAATACTAGCTCTGTGTAGGTAGGGGTGGGGAGCTCAGTACCAGTAGTTCTGTACGTGTGTGTATGAGGGGGAGGGCTCAGTACCAGTTCTGTGTATGTGTAGCGGAGGGCTCTCTCTCTCTCTCTGTGCTTTTTTTTTTTTTTTTTGTGTGTGTGTTTTTGTGTTTGGTTGGTTTTTTTTTGTGTGTGTGTGTTGTGTGTGTGTGTGTGTGTGTGTGTGTGTGTGTGTGTGTGTGTGTGTGTGTGTGTGTGTGTGTGTGTGTGTGTGTGTGTGTGTGTGTGTGTGTGTGTGTGTGTGTGTGTGTGTGTGTGTGTGTGTGTGTGTGTGTGTGTGTGTGTGTGTGTGTGTGTGTGTGTGTGTGTGTGTGTGTGTGTGTGTGTGTGTGTGTGTGTGTGTGTGTGTGTGTGTGTGTGTGTGTGTGTGTAGGAGGGGGCTCAGTACCAGTTCTGTGTATGTGTAGGGGAGCGCTCTGTGTGTGTGTATGTGGGAGGGGGCGGGGGGGGTTAGTATCGGCTGACCACTGATAATAGGTGCCGTAACTCAGTAGTCGGAAGATTCCAAACGCCAAAAATTAACATTTCAAACCAAGGCTAGATATACATATACATTTTTTTTTTCTATCCACGAGGGTCCTGGATGGCGTAAATCTGGCATCGTAATACAAAGCCAACACAAATCCTATGAGAGATAAAAACCCACGGGGTCCTGACACCCTCCCCCTCCCGATCTTCACCTATGGCTTGCAAGTACATTTCTGCGTTCGTTATCATTCATGATATCTAAATTCATTCATGATATCTAAACGATCTCAAAACACGTGAGGAGCAAAACTGCCTCAAATCGTACTTTTCTTATATGGTAGTCGCATAACCGTTTGTCCGATACTGCAGCAGTCGTGGAAGCTAAGGCAATTTGCGATGGATTGGCCTACATCTCAAGTGTGTGATTCGAGAAGGCTGGCAAATGCACCCGCCTTCACAGTTTACTGGCACAGCTCGATAAGATAGCCCAACCGGCTCGCAACAACCCATTTGCTAGGGAATCAACGCAAGAAGAATTTTTGGCGACGTTGGGTTTCGGCATTGCAAGGCAGAAGTCAACATCTCGATTAAATACCACCAGATCCGGTTGAAAGTTTACAGAGTACTGGAAGCATTGCTTTGTGTACAGTGCAACTGCACACACTGACAAAGACCGCATGTTAACACAGTTCGTAGCCACACAGAAATAGCATCGCCGTTGGAAACGTGACGCTGAAGCACAGACCAACAACACCGCGCGGTCGTGAATGATTTATCATGTACTATTACAATATGCAGCATAAGACAGGCGTGAGGCAAATCCTACATGATAGATATTATTCAGGGCTGGAGACATAATTTTCGAACCAAAAAATGAATAAAAATCGGATAATCCCTCATGCGTCGGGATGTGGCATTGGTCAACATTGACCAAGATATAACAACACCTTGGCAACACACCCGGATCTTCGCAAGGCCACTGAACCTAAGATCTCATCGCAGATTTACGACAAGGACAGTACGGTTGCACCTATCTTAAGTAACAGCTATAACAATCCAGAGCAAGGTCAAAGACTAATTCATGCATAAAAACGAGTTGGCTAGGCATAAACAGGAAGTTTGGCAACGCGAATTTAATTGTGCAGTATGTTTTCAAAAAGTGACCGTGGACCTCCCTATACGTGAGTTACGGCTCAGGAGACGTACCATGTTAGTATCCAGTGGATGATTCGCCTTCGCCAGTAGCCGACACCGTTCCGAGAATTGGACAACACTGTTCCATGTGGCACGCCAGAACATAACCCCGTCTCACCGGCGCCGTGTCTGTGGGCTCGTGCGGGCCGCCGGCCGCTCCCGCAGTCGCCGACCACCGCTATCGGCTGTCGGGACGCCCCCGTGACCCGTGCTGCTGATCCGATACGGCTCCACAGGCTACAAGGTCCCTCAACGCCGAGAAAAAAAACGACTCACGGCAAGCGGCAGTGGCGTTTTATGCCATGTGCCTCGTCTCAGGCTGACGGAATACTTGTATGTTTGTTGCCCGGTGTCGAATTATGGGACACAAGTGGTCATTTCATGAAAGGGTCGCTACCATTACGTAATGAATTACCCATGTCACAAATGTATCCTGAAGAAAATAAGTCGGCACATTCATACAAAGTTGGTACAGGAGCTTGGTGATGTATTAATAGTAGCAGTATGCTTTAGATGGACCAGCAAATAGTCTCTTTTAACACGCGCATTGACGGGGAGGGCCCCGGGTTTAGTAAAGGCATAGCGCCGCCGTACTTGGTATACCTTTTCTCAAATCATCTTCAAAACTTTCATCATAATTTTAAATTTAGATCATCTCAGGTCAGGTCACCAGTACAGGTCAAGTGCCCTGACCTACAAAAAAGTTTGAGATAGCATAAGTCGGAACAGGGTGAGCTTACCGATTGAAACTCATACCACATAATGGGCCCACCGAGTTATCCAAAATATGGTCCGGTATTTTTGATATCGATGACGTAAGGTCAGGTACGAGCCTTGACCTCTCCATTGGAAATACATAGGAAAAGTGGTTTTAACTAAATAACTTGGTAATGGATAGCGATAAAGTGTTTATTTTAGCTTCATTAGATTGGCTTTGTCTTTGCCGTTCTAATGATATGCATTTTGACCTAATTTAACCTTGACCTGACGTCACGTCAAGTGACATATTTGACCTGATTTGACCTAGTAAGGTCATATTATACATCATTCGATTCGGCTTGCTGCCAGGATTCCAATGGCCTAAATTATTTTGCTCTATCTTAACGTGTTCAGATGTAATGACCGAAAGCCTTCATTTACATGTTATCCCTATGACGACATGTTTTGACCTCTAGTGACTTTAAATGTGACCTAAAAAATGGTTCAAATATTTTTGACGGAGAAGTGGATGGGCTACCCAACACCGTTTACCGTTTTTCGCTACCTAGCGTGGTTCTGGAGATCTTAGGGGCGGGTATCCCCCCCGTCAAAGCGAAGGTGGCTCAAACCCCCATCAATGCGCGTGTTAACACCCGCACTGGAGAGGGATCTGGCATTAACACGCACTGGAGGGGGACCTGGTAGCCCCCTAACATCCCGAGAACCAAGAGGCTTAGAAAAACGCCGTTTAGGGAGTGGATAAGGGCTATGTTGGTCTATATCAGAACATATTTGCATTGACCTAGGTCAATATCTTCAAGGTCAAACGAGATAATAAAGGTGAAATTTTGGCCGTGCTGGGGCAACCTTTAGGAAATGCCGTGATTATGCGAAAAAACGGGCACCCCAGCCCCAGCGGGGTGTCCTGCTCACCTGCTCCTGCGCGGATCAGGGCCAGTGCCGCCTGCCAATCGGTGCGCAGGACCACCGGGTCACGAGCGAGCGCCCCGGCCAGCTGTGTCACTTCCTCCAGCGCCACCCTCTTGGCAGAGTTCGACGCGAGTGCTACAGCACCGCCGACCCGCAAGGACTCAGATCTCCCATCATTCCCGGAGAGAAGTCTGAACAGGGCACTGCCCCCTCCCGCCCCACTCAACATCACCCTCCGCTGACCCGTCGCCCTTTCTTTGATCGTGGTCGGGTGGGTTTCGGTAGCCCTCTTTTTCGCGTTTCGTTTGACAAACCCCGGCGGTTGTCTTAGCTTATATGAAGACAAGTTTTCGCCTAGGTGCACCTTTCTGATAATGGGACGGTCAGTCCCTCCTCCACAGGGGAGATGTCGACCTTGGCCAGCTCCACCCGTCTTCCGAGAGAGCGCCCGCCGCTGATCGCCAAGCAGGCTCTCCGTCCCCCATTGTCAGCACCAATGCTTCCATTCACACTCGTTCTTTCACAACGAAACCTTTCGAGGTGATTTTGATTCATAGTTGAGCTTTGCGAATCACAATATGCCTTCCGTGTCGAATACCAGGTGCGTATGCAGACTGATAACTCACGTCACCACTACGATACTGAGTTACCCAGTTTCATGCCACGTTACTCAGCGATGAGAAACCTCTAATGAAAGTACCGACGACACTATTGTACGTAACTACTACTATACTAACTATACTACTACTACTTACTAGTACTAACTAGTGCTACTACTAATAACTACTATACTAACTACTATATTAAGTACCTATGCCTGCCTTGTATGGTGCAGATAGTACCTCTCTTACGGTTAGTGAATAACAGCCAACTGTTGGGGCGTAACGACGAACCAACTGCTGAGGTCATACCGTGTCGGGGAGAGGGGGAATAAACGAGGCCAGAGATAACGCAGGGTGCCAAATCCTGCCTCTGGGCCCAAGCCCTACCTGGGACTCACACACAAGATGCAAGTGGTGCGGACTGAGCCGAACGCGAGCCCTAGCCGACCACACCAGCCATGCCCCTCTTTGGGTTAGTGAAGCACGAGCCCGAGCACCCCTTACTCAATTGAAGCACCAGCAGTCCAGCACGCTCAACAGAACTGGATAGCATACATGTTATACTGCTTCCCCAATTTAATTACGAAGATAGTATGTATATGTATAGAGGCAGTAGGCACCAAACATGTTAGCATACAGGGAGCACATAATATAGAGAGATAAGAGGAGCGACACTTCAAGCATTGTCTTATGATCTAACCTAGACCAGAAAATAGAAGAAAAGGCAAATAAAAACTTATACGACGCATATTTAATTCCACAGTGATATGCATTTCGATGCAGGCTCTACGAAAGTGCATGTGAATCTAATTTCTGGCCTACAAGATAAAGCGCACAATAGATAGAATTCACTGTATCTATACGCTCCACAGCTGGCCATGGGCAGCAGTGACGGTCCGGGGCTATTTGCGGCCAGCTGTTCGTTGTTACCTGTGGCTGAGGTTCAGCGCAGTTCCAGCTCCCAGGAGGGAGTTGGTGGAAGACCGGGAGTGACTAACGCCTCAGGCACCGACTGCACCGGGCAGGCACTGGGGACATCGCAACAGGCACAATAATCACACCTGACGGGACACCGACACCCTGTGACAAATGGTACAGAGCTTTCACAAATCCATAAAACAGCCATGTTATTCAAAGTTTCCCATTAGAGGCCGACTTTGCGTCTGCATCCGAGCATAGTTCCGTACAGTCTCCCAGCATGCCAGAAGGTAAAGGATGTTAGTGAACAATGTTACGGGCACAGAGTGCAAACATCCTTAACAAGATGATTAGGAGTAAAAGCAAACATGATGTGTGCAAATGCAGAAGTTCATTTACACAGCATACAGTTTTTTTCCTTCCTAGAAACATGATATAGGAGCCCAAATGAATCCCACACATCGTATTCCATGTTTGAGATATTTACCTTTCTCCGCATGATCCCACCACACTTTGCAAAACAAGCTTCACATGTAGTGAAGAGCAGTCTAAAATTCCCCCACATGCTGCGGAGGACTGCTCATTTGTACTGAAAGTATACACATAACAGGTCAATGGGCAGTCACTTACTCATTAAAAGTATACCTAAACAATTGAAAACACACGGATCAGGGTTGGAATTTTTGCGAGAAGAGAGGGGTCTCTGCCGCCAGCCGGTTTTAACCGATAAAAACCGGCAAAAGTGACAAAAACTACTACGGGAGGCCGAAATCCCCCTACTTAGATGCAAAATGAACATCGAGTAGGTGCTACCAGCAACATGCTGTCAAGTGCAACGAGTTCTGGGTATCCTGAACACACTATTTCGTATAACATATCCTTCCCTGAGCTTCTAACACTAAGACAGTAAAACATTGCGGATCACACGCCACCCACAATTCAGCTCATAATCCCTGACAATAGCTGCATGCAACTGCAGCTGACTCTGATGCCTGGTAGGCAGCACAGTCTAGTTAGGTAACATTATTTTCACATTTTTATTTTGGCACTGTAGGTGATTTAACCGTCGATATGCAAAGCAATCAACTTGCAAGGACAATATTAACGCAATTGTATCAAAAGGAAAGCCCTTACATCGTTTCCTGGCAAGTTATTGACCCGAATCTGAAAAGCTTCTAGAGAAGTCCCAGATGACTTCTCAGAGGTCACAGGTTGAGCCTTATGACTTGGTCCTGGGAAATGGCCTAAGACACCACAATATTTAGAATAGGAACTTATTATAAGTTGTATCTACAGAAAACAGCATTTTTTGTCATTTCCCGTTTTGCCCATGCATTTGCGATGGAGAGGTAATGAGAGGTACTCGCGGCCGACCCTATAGGTCACCAGTACCAAAAATCCTGTCACCAAAACTTGAGCCGCTTGTTGGGTCTATTATGTGATATGAATCTTTGACCAGTAGATCAACCCTATTCATGTCAAGCGTTAAGGAGCGGGGCGTGGGAGGCGGATTCTGCCCACCCCTCATGTTTCCAGGGAAAACTGAAACAGCCTGCGATAGGCTTTTGTACCTTACCTTTCCTGAAACTAAACTGGGCAGATTTCCTGAAAGTTTTGAGATAATACTTTCTCCAGGGGCTTGGTACTATCTTTTTGCAAACCGAGTATTCTCGCGTACGGTAGGTATACAAAGCCGCCTGTTACAATATTGAGACCAGTTAGAATGTTTGAATATTGCGAATGAAACGTCAGGTGATAGCTCATATATAAATTTTGTAAACTTCTTTTTCAGAGGTGTTTCTAGAAACTTGAAGTAGGGGTTTCTGATGTAATTGGATATCACCCTTGCAGAGTGAATAGACTGCTCACAGAACAGCTGGGAGGAATGACAGTAGCCATACCATAAGCCTATATTATAAGATAATAATATGATAGGCTTGACACAATGAAATGTATCAATAGGCCAGAAGATATGTACATGTTCTTTAGTCAATAGCAATATATTTACATTTTGTCCCAGTATTTTGCTTTCCTACACCTGCAGCTGATGAACGTTTGACATTATACCATTTACATCAGTTTCAAAGATGAAACACAGTACCAGACATTTGCTGACCTATGCTACAGAAAACTGGTATACTGGCCCTGCAACCATCATTGAATGTTGAATTTTGACCTATCTGAAATATATGACAATTTCGCATCAATTCTATGTCAATACATAGCGGCTCTGTGAAAATCGAACAGCAGAGCCAAGAGGTGTAGGGAATCTAAAAACAGAAAAATGTATATTTTGAACCCAGGGCATCATTCCACACCAAAATAATATGAAAATAACAAACTACAACTCAGATTTTGATGAAACTTTATCTAAGGGGTTCTCCAAGGTGCTGATTCATGCTGTGACATTTTTAGCCTCATCCTTCCAGTGGTTCCTAAGTTATTGCCACCAGCCCTTTTCGATATAGGTTGTGCAAAACCCCATTTTTCCAATAGCAATATCTCCAAAGCCAACCATACCATTTGTGTTTTTTTTCAAGAATAAAGACATAAGTCTACCTGTGACCTAGGGGACCACTGTAATTTCGTAACAATGGCACTAACAATTTACAGCTTGTTCTTCGGAGAAACTGAGTTTGAGGTATTAAGTTTCCATGCCCAAAAATTGGACACAGGCTGTTTCTTAAATTTGTTTGATTTTATTTTGAAATTACTACTGCAGGCACATTATAGCCAATCATTGCGCAGGTACTGTCAATCATCACCGCCTTTATAATGCATAAAATGCATAAATTTCTTACAGGCAAAGAATACAGACTCGAAAGACCACAGATGCATATTTCATGTGGATTTTATCAAGTATATACATATGATGATATTAGCATATTTTCACTATTTTCGTTTTGCAATAACCTTGCACTGCTCTGTTCAATAAGGCATTTTTGAAACCCAGCTCTGTCCTGAGAATGGCATCACTGTTTAGCTCATATTTCTTAATTCAAAACCTTTAGAATGCCCGGGCACAGAGATGACCAATAAAGCCATAAAATCAAACGTGTCCTTGCGTCTTTGTTCACCCGAGGCGAGGAAAAGGTACCACCACAGCATGCGAAAGTCACAAGGGCGCACGATGGCTGGCCTTGGTACGATTCTTGTCTGAAAAATACCTGTTTCATGTTGCATGATGGTGCTCAGAAACTTAAAATCATTATCCAATCATACACTGGTAAAACAGCATTTGAAAAAAGGCTTAAGTGGTAAATATCAGGCCACCCACTGACCATCCACCGCCAGGCCCGCTAGCACACACCCCGCTGGGTCCCTGGCATGGCACGCCCCCGCTGGGGGGGGGGCGTTTTTCGCACCTCCTCCGTATTTCGTTTCCCAGGAAAGCTAGAGAAAATTACGGATGGCGTTCGAAAGTTCTTGACGAGAAGAAGATAACTTATACGAAGCATTTTTATGTCAGGTCAATATTGAGGTCAGCATAGGTCAAAGAAGGTTCCATAAGATTACAACAGGTTAGTGTACGTTTCCCCTTCTAGATTTTTACTCAGCGGAGCTAGAGCAAATACTCATCCATCATTGGATTCCTCTCATCTTGGCAAATCAAATGATGTATAATATGACCTTACTTGGTAAAATTGTGAAAATGACCTGACCTCGAGCTAGGTTAAGGTCACAGGGTGACCTGGTATGGTCATGTTGCATAACAATCGACTGCCCGTGACAATATAAGCACAATGCAAGTAAAATAGGAGCTTTATCTCAATTCAGTGAGAAGTTATTGGCAAAACAATCACTACATGCTCATGTGACATGACATGACCTTTGAGAGGTCACATGGTCAAAAACTCAACTTAAAGGTCAAGATCGTGGTAAGAATACACGGTTTGGAGATTTGCAGCGTTATCTGTCCAGTATTTATTGAAAATGAGCCCTTTTTATTTTTCACCTTAGACCTATAATGGTGACCAAAAATTTGACCCCACCTTAGGTCAAAAATATCAAAATTCTGAGATAGCAGATTTGTAGAACCTAATGACCTCATCATATTGTGAAAGTTCAAACTGATCAGTTGGCTGATGTTACTTCGGCACCACTTCAAACTCGTGATTTTAGGTTTTGAGGTTGGGTCGCTTGACCTTGGATAGCTCCTTGACGTTATATGACTTGACCTAAAAAAATTGGTCCCATGCGTAAAATTGATCAGGGATGAGGTACTGTAAGTTTCGTTGTTCTGTGTCTCTTCATTTTTGCGTTATCTGGAGGAAAACCAGGAGGGGGAGCGAATTTCACCCCCCCGGCAGGGCGCGTGCTAGTAAAGCCACTGCGAATGGGAGAGATATGAGACAAAGACACTCAGCTGGCCGGTGACAAAAACAAGGGGACATATGTTTGTGACACAGTCTTAATTTGCTCAGCATAAATGAGCATCCTCGGTACACGCTATGACATTGCATACAAGCCAAGCAAAATATAGCACAAAACATGCAAAATATGACAACACAGAAAGGACCCATATCTCAAACTTCCACTGATCTCCCCACCAGCGATGAGGCAGGTACAGTAAAGGAAAACCCAGATTTTTTCAATGCAGTGTGGTCCAAAGGTTTTGCGAATCAGGACAGTATGCGAGCAAAGCGAGTGCAGTCCACAAGCAAAGCGAACAGACTTGAATCTTCCGAAGGCCCGGCCTTTACCGACGTTAGCCGGCAAAACCGAGGCCGTCGGAGGTGAAAGTCGGCGCCCCAGGCTAGGTGTGCCGCAGGCAACGTCGCTAAATCGAAAAACGGTTAGCTGCGGTTAGGTTATGCCATGTTTTCAAAGAAAATTTTGACGTTTTAGAGGATTTTGTTACTATCTGGAGTTATCCAAAATAGCATTTATCAATGTAAAGGTTTTTATTTGCATCAATGCGAGGTCGGAAAACACCATATCTGGGGCCGTCTCATCATGATGTCCCACACTGGTTATGATCTCCAGCGTGTGTGGTGGGGTAAACGCTACTTGGATTTTCATTTTTGGGGGAACTGGTGCTTTGGTGTGGATAACAGTGTTATGCATTGATGAGAGTGAGGTGGAAAGGGTCGAAAACCATATCTCTTAAGCGTCTAAGTCTAAGCGTCTATCCCCGGCGCCAGCTGGCGACCGGGGCCCCGACTGAGGCCTTCTCGGCTGACCGCAGCCGGATCCGGCCTGTTAGGGGACAGGGTGGGCGCGCTCAGCGCGCGGCACCTGGACGCCTTCGCCAGCGGCACCTACACCGGGGCCGGCGCGTCCGGGGACTTCCTCAAAGTCCCAGACGTCGGGGCGGATGGCGATGAGCCGGACTATGCCGAGGAGCAGGAGACTGATCACCTGTTGAGCGATGTGACAGCTTTATTTGGTGTGGTTTAAGTTTGGATTGAATATGAATGTGGGCTGAATCTGTGCTGAATCTATGCTGAACGTTTGCGGCGTCGCGCAATGTGTCTTGTTTTTTCGCCTCATCCCTTCGTGAGCTGGTCGTAACTTTGCTGAGATATTGTTAAAAAAACTGTGCTCATATGTGTGCCTGACGTTATGTGTGTCCATCCATACCAACCAGCATGTCTTGAAATAAAAGGGTCCTTACCTTGCCTGAAACCGTACCTCAGACACATCGTCGCTGCGTCGAGTGAGCCGTCCGGTACCTGGCTCGCTCTGTCTCTCTCCAACCCCCGTCACTGTTCGTCGCCCGCCGCACTCGGCATCAGTCGGTCTCGTGTGCGCTCGAATTCGCCCGTCACGCGCGCGTATGATCCCTAATAGTAGCGGTACCGCCCGTATTTAAATACCCTCCGTCACTACATCGCCACCGATCCACCTCGTCGACACTAACTCGTAGTCCCGCGTGCGTGCGCGTCCGCGCTGGTCCGTTCGCGTCCGCCGCCACCCCCCGCCCCCTCCACACTCATCGCGCCTTAACCCCGGTGCCATCCTCTTCATATCAGTATCCTCTACTCTCCTCTTGCTGTATCGTGAATATCTTTGTGTATGAATGAAAGAATACATGTTATGGAATCAAGTGATTAATTTGTCTTCCTTCAGTATTACCGTCCTTTTCTCTCTTTTCAATATTTATAATCAAATAAAAAATATACAGTGCAAATATTGCAGCTCATATCCAAATTTTATCAACACTTTTGTCGCAGAATTCCTTCGCTTACAACTAAGAAATTGATTCTGTGCCGTTGGTGTGTCAGCAACATTTTTTTGCTCCTCCATCCAGTAAAATCAACCCTTGCCCCACTGGGGATGTTTCAAAACACCCCCTCCCCCGGTTTTTCCGACGGCACAAATAACCATGAAGTGGAGCACCGCCATACTTAGCACATTTTATCCTTAATCAATTCAGCAACTTTTCCCATAATTTTAAGGTTGGGTCATCTCAGGTCAGGTCACCAGTACAGGTCAATTGACCTCACCTCCAAAAATGATTGAGGTGGCATAAGTAAGAAAAGGGTGGATCTATCGAATGGAACCGTATAACACATAATCACTTCAAATGGGAAAACAACTTTTCTGCTCATAGGTACTGGAAGGCATTACAAAGAATAGCTTGATTACTTGATTAATTTAGGAACTGGTGTCTGGAAACGGCAGTCCCACCTCCTCCAGTGTTTTTTTTATAATTTTCGCTGCCTCGGACACGAACGTGGCTATGAGTCGTCTTGGCTTGCCAGGTCTGCTGCCAGACTTTGCAGACTGGGTAATAGGTAGGATAATAGCAGAAGCAGAAGTGATTTTGCAGGACTTCATTGAAAATATGCACGAGGCCTTAAACATAAGACCAGATAAGCCCAAATGTTGATAGACCCAAAATGAACATCTGCAGTGTCAAAAGTTTTCATTATTTGGACAATGGGTACAGCACTTTGCATCTAACAAACAACACAACACCAGGTAAGTCAAAGCAATAGAGATGAAATAACCATTAAACAACTGTTACCAATAATCTATTATGCTTCAATTGCTTCAATCATAGTTTCAATTGCTTTTTCTCTCAAAAACTACTCAAACAATATTTAATACTACGTCTGTCTACGTCTACTAAGTCTATATTTAATACTAAGTCTATGTATGCCTTCCTGGACAAGAACAAACGTGCACGCAACCTGGTCATACATAACTTTCCGGAGCAAGAGGGATCCACTGTACTTGAGAGATCCCAAGCTGACATGTCACTTTTTTCATCCATGATCAAGGAAACACTGCACATGAATGTCAGACCTACAAAATCTTTTCGTGGAGGAAAATCCATCCCAAACAAGGACCGGCTCCTTATCATCACGCTTGAGAATGAAGATGTGAAGTATGATGTCTTGAGGATGGCCCCACGACTGAGGACATGTGAGGGGTGGCGTCGGGTCTTCATAACACCAGACCTCACCTACAAGGAGCGCCAACAGCAAACGATGCTCCGTGAAGAGCTTTGGAAGCGTAGGGAAGCTGGTGAATCAAACCTCTGTATAAGACGTGGAAGGATTGTGAAAACTGGCCAATCATCTGATGTTTCTTCTGCATGTCAGTTCCCAGCCCTGACTTCTGCCATGTCTACTAGCAGATCTGTAGCCACACCAACTCCTACAGCTATTGGGGAACCGACACAAAGGGTGGATGCAGCTGCTGAGGATAGATGCTTGCCACAGCCTCAGCAAGACATGGAAGCAAACAGGCCTTACACTTCCACAGTGTCCAATGCACCATGCCAATCTCATCTCCAATGACTACTATCAGACCACAATGTAAAGGCTCTTCAAGTATTCTAGACAAATTGTGATCAATTTCCTAACAAGCGAGAGGACCTATGCACATTGATAGCAGGTGAGGAACCAGACCTAATCATCCTTACTGAAGTGATCCCTAAGGCTCAACGCTTACCTATCCACTTAGCTCTCCTCAATATTCCCAACTATAACCTATACACTAGCTTCAATCTTGATTGTTCCAATCTGGGTCCAAGTGGAGAGCGTGGGATATCAATTTATGTTAAGTATACTCTCAAATCAGCACTTGTCTCTTTTCCGGAAGCTGGATTCAGGGAGAACCTCTTTGTTCGGATTTGCCTCCACAAACAAGATAATCTCCTCATTGGTGGTATATATCGTAGCCTTTCAGGGGATGGATACCAAAATATGGAAGACTTCTCCAACCTTGTAAAGGCAGCTGTTTCTCAGCAAGCAAGTCACTTGCTCATCATTGGCGACTTTGATTTTCCAGAGATAGACTGGTTTGGAGATTTCTCAACTGCATGCACAGGACATCCTTCTCACCAGTTTATTGATATAATGCACAACTTCTTTTTATTCCAGCATGTTCGAAAACCTACAAGATTTCGGAAAGGTCAAACTGAAAATATTCTTACATCCATACACATATATCGCCAGTATAAAAAACATACATAAAGCATACACAGCTACGTAAATTAAAACATTGCAGTAATTCTCAAGAAACACATCTGTTATCTCACAGGTGCACTCCCCTCACCCCTCTGGCTTGGCATCATCGTCAGTATTAATTATCCTCATCAGATATCACTCATTTGCAGCCGCTGAAGTGGTGGGACATGACATAGCACAATGAATATGATAAAAAGGAAAAAGAGGTTAATGGAGCAATAAAAAAATTAAATAATGTAAAATAAAGACGGGGATTGGGTGGCGTACAATAGATCGGTACCAGT
Source organism: Lepas anatifera (assembly GCA_034440635.1). Taxonomy (NCBI): domain Eukaryota; kingdom Metazoa; phylum Arthropoda; class Thecostraca; family Lepadidae; genus Lepas; species Lepas anatifera. The sequence goes on from JAOTON010001666.1 coordinate 331,663, forward strand.
CATCAATCATCTCAAGGGCACACGTCAATTACCTCATATTCACCAATGAACAGGGTATGGTCACGAATCTTCAGCATCTCCCGGAGTAGCAAAAGCGATCATCTTAGTCTTCTCTTCAGTCTTGAATGTTACACAGCTGTCCAAGACAACCGAGCCACAAAAATGATTTTTTTCTAGAGCCGATTTTGGTCTATTCAACAGGATGATAACTGAAGTAAACTGGAGTCACATGAATCAGTTGGCAATGGAAGATGCCTACACCTTCTTCATGAACCATGTCCACCAAGTAACTGACACATGCATTCCCAGGAGAAGAATAAGGAAAAACAGGAAAAATATATACATGACAAGTGAAGCCCTGAGTCTAAAGCAAAAGAAACAAGATTTATTCAGAACCTGCTGTCACACAAGAGACATAATCGATCTTGCAAGATTCACTAACTGCCAAAGCGAGCTCAGGTCACTGACCCGCCGTCTACACAGAAATTACCGAGTATAACCTAGCAGCGAATCTTAAAACAACCCCGAAGACTTTTTGGAGCTACACAGGCTCAAGATTCAAGACGAAGCCAAGGATCGAGGATCTTATCAAACCAAATGGCTCAATAGTGTCTGAAAACTTTGAAAAGGCTACTCTTCTCAACACATTCTTTTCAAGTGTATTCACGGTGGAGGACACAATGACCATTCCAGCATTTGAGGATCACTGCAATGGTCCATTCCTAAATGATATTCCTATTTCTATACAGACCGTCCACTCAAAACTCGACTCAAAACTTCCAGCTCGCCAGGTCCAGACCTTGTTACCCTCGGGTGCTCCATGAAGCGGCCAACTCCTTGTGCGTCCCTCTGTCCATTCTGTTCCGCAAATGTCTTGATGAGGGTATTATCTCTGGGGAGTGGAAGCTGGGTACAATCGTCCCAATCCACAAGAAAGGAAGCACGCAAGACCCTACCAATTACAGGCCAATTAGCCTCACGTCAGTCTGCTGTAAGGTGTTAGAATCGATTTTGAAGGACCGCATCCTTCAGCACCTTGACACACTCCTGTTGCTATCCAAATCTCAAAACGGATTCTGCCCAAAGCGCTCTTGCGATACTCAGCTTCTTAAGACTTTGGAAGATTGGACCTGCTACCTGGAAATGAAACACTCAGTCGATGCTGTGTTTCTAGACTTTCAGAAGGCGTTCAATAGCGTGCCTCATCAGCCACTCTTGAATAAATTAGAAGCATATGGAATTTGTGGAAAGGTAATGCGACTGATACAAGCCTTCCTCACTGGTCATGCTCAGCAAGTCTCAGTAGAAGGCACTGTCTCTTCATGGGCCGCGGTTGCGAGCGGCGTCCCTCAAGGGTCCGTGCTGGGGCCAGTGCTATTCCTGGTGTTCATTAACGACTTACCAGATATAGTTCAGTCTCATGTTAAAATATTTGCTGATGACACTAAGATATATAGCAGTGCCAGTAACACCATCAGTGAAATGCTCTTCAAGCTGACATTGACAGGGTCCTAAGTGGTCTGTGGATTGGCAACTACCTTTCAATGTGAATAAGTGTGTCATACTCCATATTGGTGCACACAACAAACATCACAATTATACTATGCATGGGTCAATGTTGAAGAAGTCAAGTTTGGAGAGGGACTTGGGTGTGCTGGTGGACACAGAACTCAAATTCAGAGGACAGGCTGGGGCAGCTTCTTCCAAAGCAACCAGAGTTCTTGCAGTAATTCGACGCTCGTTTGCCCACATTGACAATGTCACCTTACCCCTGTTGTACAAGACACTTGTCCGCCCTTTGCTTGAATATGGGAACGCTTCTTGGGGACCCTTCAGCCGAGCCGATGAGAAGACGGTCGAAAAGGTTCAGTGTCGTGCTACCCCTATGGTTAGCTCCCTCAGAGGCCTCCCATACACAGAGAGGTTAACACGTGCATTGACGTGGGGCGGGTACCCGCCCCCTCAGGTTTTTCGGATAGCAGAAAAACGGTGGCGCTACGCGCCACCGTACTTGCATACCTTTTCCCTTATCATTTTTACAACTTCTGTGAGAATTTTAAGGTTAGGTCATCTCAGGTCAGGTCACCAGTAAAGGTCAAGTGACCCAACCTCAAAAAAAGTTTAAGATAGCATAAGTCGGAGCAGGGTGAACTTATCCGATTGAAACTCATATCACATAATGGCCCCACCGAGTTCTCTAAAATATGTTCCAGTATTTTTGATATCGATGACCTAAGGTCAGGTATGAGGCATGACCTCTCCATTGGAAATACATGGGAAAAATGGTTTTTACGGAATAACTTGGTAATGGAGGGTGATAGAGCATTTATTTTAGCTGCATTAGACTTGCCTGGGCTTTGCAGTTCTAATGATATGTATTTTATATAATTTGACCAGGACCTGACCTCAGGTCACATCAAATCCTTGATTTGAACTATCAAGGTCAAATTATATATCATTTGATTTGGCTTGCTGAGAGGATTCATATAGTTCAAGTCATTTTGCTCTATATTTACTTGTTCAGATGTAATGGCCAAAAAACTTAATTTACAAGTTATCCCTATGCCAGCATGTTTTGACCTCTCGTGACCTTAAATGTGACCTGACAAAAAAATTGTTCAAATGTTTTCAATGGAGAAGTGCATGGGCAGCCCAACGCCATTTACCGTTTTTAGCTACCTACTGTGGTTCTTAAGATCTTAGGGGGCGGGTACCCCTTCCGTCAATGCGAAGGTGGCTCAGACCCCATCAATGTGCGTGTTAAGGAAGCTCGAGTTGCCATCCTTGTACTTCAGGAGATGCTGTGGTGATATGGTACGGGTTTACCAACTACTGCACGGAACTAAAGATCAGGACCCAAATCAGTTCCTCCATCTGGACACCTCTGCTCACACACATGGGCATTGATGGAAGTTACAGAAGCCTCATGCTGCGAGTAGAACTCAGAGAGCCTCATTTGGCGTTCGTAGAGTGAACGACTGGAACTCCCTGCTAACTTCCATTGTGGATGCTCCTACTCTCCAGTGTGCAAATTAAGGCATTTTCAACGAGATCTCGTCGGTGCGAGTACCCTTGGAGACAGGAGCGAGTGGTGCGAATTTTATCAACCTGGTGGCAAATTTGTGAGACTGGTGCGAGGAAAGCGACACTGAAAACCAAAACAAATACTGGCTAAATGGTTATAAAGACATAAGAGGGGGCCTTATAAAAAGTCATCAACTAACTAATAAGAGAGGTAGCATTGCATTGTGTGGGTAGGAATGAGTGCGTTTTCTCCCTGGTATGTGGCAGATTGGTACAAATTTTTGGTAGCTGGCAGTGCAAAAATTTTAGATGGCTGGTGAGACTCGTTTGGCCTGCTGCCATACTTTGCAGACTGGCCTACTCTGAATCATTTCACGGCAAGACTTTGACGATCATTGGGTGCTCCTAAGATATGACGTTCCAGACCGACCATTACGATCCCCGGAATGAGCAGACTTCAAATTACCACACTCAGGCCTACGCCCTGAGAACGACCGAGTATTGACTTCTTATAGCTGAGCTCGTTAGTGAACGGAGCCAGCAGGCCATCTTGGCCTCCAAATTCCGAAATCCCTAGGTAAGGTAAGGTAAGATCTGTGCGCTGTGTTGCGAATAAAACGTGAATGGCTTCGACTTCTTCACTTCAAAGAAAGCAACAATAGAGACACTACTTCAACCGTATGTATGGCCTTGACTTCAAACGCCACACAACCATTTTCTCAAACACAAACCACGGTTCCTATAGATACAAATACAAATACAAATACAAATACAAACATCATTCCTCATAATCGACCGACCGAAAACAAGAGCCGTGTAATTCTGCCGTGCAGAACATATACTAGTGTGCCGCACGCACGCGCAATACGGTATCTTGAAGTCATTGATACCATACTGCGCATGCGTGCGGCACACTATTATGCGTTTCGCCGGCAGAATAAGAAGCCTAAGAATAGCCACAAAAAACAAATGTGCGCCATTGCTGTCTTTGAAGAAAATATTCCACCAAAAGCTCAAGCTTTAGTAGATCCAGTGTAGAAGAGGTGTTGAAAGGCACGTGATAGTTCGTTAAAAGTTATATGTATCATCTAGCTAAAGGTGTTCGTATTTCTTTCGTCTTTAATGCGCCGTCTATAGCTCTTTACCTTTTTCTGCCTATTACAAGCAAATATTGCTATTAACAACACAAATTTGAACTTTTAATTTGCTAAAATTTTAGCAAAGCCATTATTACGCGAATCAAAGAGCAAATTTTCTACTACTGGTTAAATTCGATCACAGACCTTTGCTTGGCCTCCATATTTGGCCGTGCATTAGCAATTTTTCCCTTGGTGCTGCTGCTTTTGTTTGTGTTGGGAGGAGGAAGGAAAGAAGAAGGTAAGGCCCTGCTTGTTTTTTTGGAGAATTAGGTATGCAAAAGATAAATTTCTATGTTGCTGGGCTGGCTTTTAAGTCAAAATATGATAATAGATCGGTAATTATTTATTAGATTATAAAGTGTCACTTGAAATTTCAAAAGTTTTGTATACTGTATACTGTGCTTATAGCTTCAATTCTGATTAAATGTATGGCGGAATAAAACATGTCTTCTTAAAGGGAATGTGGCACTTTGGTCGAAGCCTGGAATTTAGTGTAGTTAGGCGTAATTTTAGCCGAAAATAATGAAACCACTCATAATTTCTCTTGAAAATCTATAATAAGCTGAATATTTTGATTTTTAAAATACTCGTCTAGGAAAAGAAATAAATATCTGCCTGTGGATGATGTCATGATCTGACAACCACTTTTAGTTTTTATCGCCATCATAATAGTGCCTTTTTAACTGCCCGTTCTACGGCGGCGTCCTCGGCGTAATTTAGGAGCTCCGCCGGGGCGCCCATGAGTGCGTGGCCTGTCTTTTTATTTTTTGTACTGCTTGTATGTTTTTTATGGGGTGCAATATATATATACTATGGTTAAAAAAAACAAACTACCATACTCAACGTGTCAAAGCTTTGATTGGCTGATGCTCATCGTGACTTCAGCATATGTTGTCACACCAACAGCCATGACAACTGTGGCCTGCTGCTAAGGGTACATGAGAGGTACATTGCACATAGGTTTTAGCTCTTTATCACGGAAGTCTTGAGTTCCAAGACAAATGATACATTGAGTACCGGGTTTTCCGACTTGCTTTACAACTTGGCTATCTCAGTTAAAATCACATTATGAACCAGTGTGCAAAGTATGGCATTTTTGATGAGATCTCGTTGGTGCGAGTGCCCTTGGAGACAGGGAGCGAGTGGTGCAAATTTTATCAACCTGGTGCAAATTTGTGAGACTGGTGTGAGGAGAGTGACACTAAAAATCAAACATATAATGGCTGAATGGTTAAAAAGACACAGTAGGGCACCTTATAAAAAGCCCTTAACTAACTAACTAATAAGAGAGGTAGCATTGCATTGTGTCGGTAGGAATGGGTACATTTTTCTCACAGGTATAAGGCAGATTGGTGCAAATTTTTGGTGGCTGGCGGTGCAAGAATTTTAGACGGCTGGTGCGACTCATCTGGCCTGCTGCCATACTTTGCAGACTTGATTATGAAGGTGCCACATTCTCATTAAGCAAAAGAGTTTAATTCAAAGAGAACCATGTTCAGTTTATTCTATAACATGTATTCTTTCATTCATACACAAAGATATGCACGATACAGCAAAAGTAGAGATTGTTTATTTAGCTTAGAAACTTGCATCCTTCTTCATAAACAGCAAAAAAAAATCACTCCTTTAGTCATATGCCAAGTGCAAAGGCGATGTCTCAAATTGGCTCTGTGTGCTTTGGTGATTTGATATTATTTTGTTGATTTTTTTGTCTGCTGATGGAATGAAATTGCTTGATATGTTTTTGGGTCTTAATCTACAAGTGGGGGCTGCCCCAATTTGGGCACCCCCAAAGCCTGCCCCAATTGGGGCATAAATTTGGTTGCTGGGGCAGATTTCCTTCAATGGGAGGGTAATTTTTACTGATATGAGTTATATGTACTCCATTTTGAGGATGACGCCGAGAAATTAAGTAAAATCGTGCATCTGGCCTGATGATGTCAACATACTCACAACTCTTCATGTACCAAAGCAATAAAAACTCACATATGGCAGCTAGCTTGCATTCATGATGCCCAATTTTGAGGATACCTTTATTCGAAGGTGCGCCTGAGAGTGATTTCTTTTTGCCTTGGTGACTTCATTTACCCCTACTTTCAAACTGTATCAATCGATACTATGAAAAATATTTCAAAAGACAACTTCAAAAGAGGCGGGTCCAGGCCAGACCCTCTCGGAAAAATCCAAGAGCCTTTGGTGCCAGGTGTTTCAAAGAAACTTACTCAAGATAAACGACAGAAAATAATGTAACAAGGGAGTCATACTTGTCTTAAGCAGGTGCTAGACAATAATCACACGTTTTACATCTCTTCATATCATTATCTTGGGTATTTTTCAAGATCTTTGAGAATTTTCTGACGAAACATCTGGCACCAAAAGCTCTACGATATTTCCAAGAGTCTGGATCAGACCCAGATTGAATCTATCTAGTTTTGACTCAACTCATCCATTGGAGCAATTGAGTCGATTCTGACTCAACCCAAATCCAGAAGTGGGTCGACTGAGCACTGAATCAAACAGAAATTGAGTCAAAACAGAGTCAACTGACTATGATTCATGACTCAACAAGTCTGCAGAGATGTGCGGGAACCCATAGAGTATATAATTGTATCATACTAAAAGAGTCATAAAACTAAGCTAAAAAATGTATCAAACAAAGTCAATGTAAATTCTAGAAAAGAGCATGAAAAAGCACCTGTAAAGACTTCAAGTAGGCTAGCTGAAAACAAAAGGAGCTATAAACGAGTGGGCAACCTTTTCTTTTGTTGTGTAGTGTCTCTGCAGGGAGCCCTTGACTTGAGTTTCAGGATTTTCTTTTGTTCATGTCAATGTAGACTTTTGATAATTTTCTTAGTCCCTTTATTAACCAATGATGTCTGTAATGCATGAAATTATAAATGTCTATAAAGCATGACATTTTTACTCACATTTTTGTGGTAGTCCTTTGATAGACTTCGCAGTTTGTTGGAATTTCCTCAGCGTTTGGTACAGATGAGAGAAATGGTGGGTGTCACAGAAACTTGTCAGAGAATATGGTAAAAATTTTAATCAAGCAATTTCTGAGGGCAGTAATTTTTCGTTGGTTGTTTTTAAAAGTAGGTATGTTACCAAAAAATGGGTCGAATCATATGGTACGAATTATAATAAATCTACTATCAACAAAATATCTGTTCATTCTAAGGAAGGATTTGAACCTGCCAGACGTTACTTTTGAGCCACCTATCATGTCTTGCAGACTTCTGCATTTGAATGTTGATGTGTTAGGCGATCATCACTCATAATGACAAGTACACTGTGCTTCAGAAATCTCTAGAGCTGCTATATAAGCATTGGAATGCAAATATTACCTTTTTGTAAAACTTGTAAACAATGTTAGCTAGGAAATTGCCTTCAAAGCTGCTTTCACCGCAATAATCTATATGAATGTTTCATTATCTGTTCATGTCCCAAGGATATGGAATGAAATTACTTGCACATTGTTGCCTAAATTGGATAAATTTTCAACTCAAAAGTTTGCTTAGGAGAAACAAATACGGTTTTCTGGGCTCAATATATATCTGCTGAAGTAAAAGGACAATCTCATTAGCATGTGAGCATCATTTCTACTTTTTCTCTTTAAAATCCATGCTATATTGTTGGCCACTCTTTTAGAGAAATGTCGAAAGCTTACATTTCTTTTCTGATTTCATTGCCATTGGTCTAGGTGCATTTCCCAAAATGACGCGATCCAGACCGGACTGCCGATCAGGATACAAACCGGCTGCAATCTACTCGGTACAGCCAATGGATCAAGTCAGACCCCGTTCAAGTTCTTTGGCAGCATTACGTCATCATGGCTGGAGAGGCACAACAGTTACTATGCAGGGCATAGGAGAAATTGCACTTTTTCGAAGCTCTAAACCTATTTTAGGACTGTATCAACAAAACTTATATGGTTGAACAGAAAGCTAAAGGATTTTTATTTTTGAAACCATCAGACGTTTTGCAAAAACTCCAGTGAAGAATATTATTTTTACGAATTTTCCAGAGCGTGTCAAAATAAGGACAGGTTCAGCACCAACAGCTGTTTGCAGTAAGACTAATCTCGATTTTGATTGGCTGTTGATTTCTGACCTTTGATTGGCTGTTGGTGGCACCTGCAGCAGAAGACAATAAACACCGGTGATCTCTTGGGCGAAGGTAAACTTATTTTCTCTCGGCCATTAAGTAGGCCTGAGTTGATTAAATAAATGCATGCCCTTTCAACAAATGCTTTGAAGTGTAATGATTTTTTCATTAGATTTACGTAAAATACGTTGCTCGCCGTTGAGATCAAGGTTACTGTCAAATGGGTGAAACAAGTTGATTTCGATTTATACTAGATTGCTGCCAAATACGCTTAAACTTGGTATGTTCCAGCTGATACTTCCAAAAACTTAGTAGAATCTCCTAGAACTTAGTAGGAAAGGGCGGTGACGTCATCATGGGAGGACTATATTTAGTAGGAAACTTGGTTGTACCCGTAGTTAAAGTACCCTGGATCAAGCTCTATTTTCCCAGCCTAGCCCGTGATAAAGTGCTGGGGAAATAGCACTTGGTGGACGTCATGACTCCACGGTGTATCCTGATCGGCATTCCGATCCGGATCGTGTTTCTGTCATTAAAATAAGTCAGTGTACCGTTTGGTTCTGTGATGATTAACTTACTAGCAAACCACTTATACCCTATATAAAATCTCCCCATGGTCCCATCGATCGTAACTCGGAATCTGCACCTTCGATGAATCAATAGGGTAATTATCAACTACTATAAGTAGGAAGTGCAGTTAAAATCATAAGGAGTAAGGGGGTACGTCCACTTAACATGATTTAGCTAACCCTGTTCTTAAATGTGGTCCGTGGACTTAATCATTTTGATAACTGTATGGGTACGGAAGGGCGCTCATGCCCAGTGGCGGATTCGAGGGGGACTAGGGGCTCAAGTCCCCTAAATGTCCGAGCCCCTATAGTTAATACATAGGTGAGAGGCTGCCCGAGGTACTGGCGATTGAGGCTCGAGCCCCCCTTCCCCCAATTGAATTTCTGCATCCGCCACTGCTCGTACCTGTTCAATTAAATGGGTTGTGTGATAAACGAGAAGCAAGCCCTAGTTGCGCAGAAATCAAGTGGTAGAAGTATTCAAACTCAAGTCTTTTGTTGACTCTATTTGAATTGGTTTTGAGCTCTTATTAATCGAATATTCGGGAATAATTATGCAGGCTCCTTTTGTGTGTTTCAGGTGCCAATTCAAGTCCTTCCGAGCAAGGATGCCGCGTGCTTTAATCAGGAGTGTTTCCCCCTCTATGCTTATGTCTTCTAGTCACAAGGCTGGTTCCCCAAGCATATACCTGAAGGACTGTTCGCAGCAGACGGGAAGTTATGGTGAGTGTTGTAACTTGCGAGCGATTGTTCAGAAATTTTTGCTGAGGTATGTATTTTCATATGGTTTGTGAAAATCTGAATAAACACTTATTTATGAAGCATCACTCACTTATACAACCCACTTATCTCTAACGACTTTCGAGTAATTGTTCTTTAAAATATTTCAGAGTGGCAAATTTCTCGGAACATGTTTGTCTCACGCCATGGTTTCAAGTACCTAGTTAAAATCAATGGAAGTGGATGAAATTTTCCATCAAGCTAGGTTTGTGACCTGTGACGCCGATACCAGTAATAACAGGTGGATACAATGTTTAGTTCGTCTCCGAGAACAAAGTTTATTCAGAGCCTTTTCTGTATACCCCCAACGCCCGGCGCCGGGGCTACTTCATTGTCGGCTGGGTTTAACCGGCCGATCATCCTGTCAGTGACCTCCAGACGGGTCACACGTGTAGGGGTAGTGGGAGGAGGTGCAGCGTGACTTGGTGTTCTAGTGGTTAGAAGCCCCGTCTCAGGATCGGAGTTTCCTGGTCCGAATCCTTGATTGACCGCGCGTACTTTCCTAGTTTTTTTCTTTTAGAAACAGGATGGTTAGCTAACCTACAAGAGGATTGACCTATGACATATGATGAGAGGATTTTAGATGCAACATGATTTGCTTTAAACACTTTGTCATGCGGTTCTCGTGCGCCGGTGGGGCGTTGGCCCTTGGCCGCAGGCCGAGGTTTTCTTCTAGCACAGCTAGATAAAGATAAAATTCAGAACTAAGAGGGAAAGACATTGCTCTTTTCAAACCAGTTTCTAGTTACTCTGTGCTAGCCTTTGTGGCCATCATCAATATGTGCTATGGCTATCATTTCTATCTTTCCACTTTAAAATAGGGTTCATGATGTACTTGTCTCTTTTTCCTGTTTCTTGCTGAAAAACAGTTTTTGGGGCTTGACGACACACGGACTACTGAGGTCATGTGTCACCAACTCTCTCTCCCCTGCTGGGAGGGTATTTTGGGGATCGGGAAGACTTATGCAGAATACCCGCCCGGGGATTCCAACCGGGATCACTGCCCTTGAAGTCGCATGCTCTTCTCCCATACCAAACTTTTCTCTACTGCTATTCTCACATATGCCTCTGACACTCCAACCTGTTTGAGGTGTCATTTTTTGTTGCAACCCTCTTAGTTTTGTGTAATTCTAAGCCTTTTTCAGTGTTCACTTCATTTTAGCCACCTCTGCATGCACATTTCAGATATTGATATGTTTCCAGTGCCTGGTATTTAAAATACCTAATATGATCAGATCTGTTCTAGGCATGATCTTCTTTCTCAGTTTATCCCCAGACCTAGACACATCTTAACCCCCCACTAGACCTGCCTCCTAAAACGGCTTGTTTGTGTTCTGTCGGATTAGTCGATGCAAATAGTCATGAAAAGATATACTAGACGGACTAATAAGAAATATTAAACCGACAAGTTTTACCTCCTCAAGCTTTATTATTGACCCTTCTCAGGTACCCTGCCACTCTGAGCTCTTTGAAAATCCTTAATTTGCGAGAGAAATGTATGCTGAAACTTTTATTTGACTCATTTGTTTCATTGAAAAACTAAGCATCGGAGAAGCAATCCAGGTTATATCTTTCATTTAGAAATTCTATACAGCAAGGGATATATAAGATATAGCAAGGGTTTGATTTGGTAGGTGGAATGCAGTGTCATATCCTCCAACAGAGAATTTCATCCAGCTGAACATGCTGGATTTTGGTAAAATATCATTTACTTGGGTACTTGTATGTCTCTCAAACTATTTTTAGGACCCCTGCTTATCAGTTGTAATGGCCAGAAAATTTGGTTGGCTTTTGGGGAAAATCATAGTGCTCCAACGTGAGGAAAGAACAAAAATGTGTTTTCTGTGTATAAAACACTTAGGTATTAGAGACCTGAATTGGATTTCGGTAGCTCGTTAGCTTTGCTACGCCCGCCATATTGGTGCTGATCAATCGTAAGCAGCTGTTTTCTCCTCCCAAGCTGTTTTGCGAACACTGATCCTCGCATTTGTTCCATCCTCTTCAAAGCTTCTCTTATTTTTTAGGAGAGGGCCCTGGAACAGATCCCGTGCGATATTTTGTTTGAAACTGCATATCGGGATATATATTGTGGAGCACCAAATCACAGGGATGTGAGACGCCTTGAACGAGAATCTGACCTCATTGGTATGTAATTATTTGTAAGGTTATGTAAGACTTAAACGTCATTTTGTATTTTTTCCAGAACTTATATTGAACCAACTTTTTTGTTTTTTTAGGGGTTCAGTTTCTGGTACGGTATAAGAAGTCTTTTCCAGATGTTTCGAACGTATTTAACGATTCCTTTCAACGGATGGTATAACACTGTGCATCGATTAAAACAATTACCAAACAAAAAACACACAATTGGCACCACTTGATCTAAGATTTGAACCCGAGAAATGTAAAAATTCTGGCAATAGAACCAAAGTTTAGCTGCAGGCCAGTTAGATGGCGGTGGAAAGTAGGCTTCGAGAGGCCGATATAAATTGCGACCGAGGAAACGTCACAATCAGCCCAATCTGGGATCCTATATGAGAATCTCTGTAGTTGCTAGGTGTTCAGGTAATAGGTATCAGCATTATTTCCAATTATGAAATCAAAATGTTATAGTTAATATAGATATTTTAGGCCACTTGACATTATCCGAAACACTGCTAACATTGATCATATGGTTTGAACAGTTATCGAAATTACCAAAAACGGACAGTTACCAAAAACGGACCAATGCATTGAGAATAACACTAAGTGGGGAGCATAGCGATGGGACGGAGGCCCCGGAAACCGGCGCCGGCAGAGCCACATTGACGTCCCAACAAGTGGTGCGTCCGGCGGGAGCATAGCGGCGCCCTGTAGGGGGCTGAGCTGCCCAGCGGTACCAAGGGGAATGTGGCACCTTGGTGCTGTTACGCACTGAGGTGATTTTGGGATTTTTTTTAATCATGAGCTCTGCCTTATTTATTGTGCTGAAAAATGGCTAATAGTCCAATGTTCGTACAACTCAATCTTTCTTTGCTAGAGGCTAAAGTCTCCATATTTACGTGTCGTCATGATCTACAAATGTTTTGTGCCAGGTTGAACCTCTTGGATTTGTGCCACAAGTGAAGACCGATACAAATGAAACCTTTTTAGTGAAAAGAGACTATTATTAAGACCCAAAGTGACACCTATTAATTTCTGCATAGGCGTAGGAACGGGGTGGGCCAGGGGGCCATGGCCCCCAATATTCATGATTCTTAACCATTAACCCTATGGCGTTGACTGGAAAGAAATGACTGCAAAATGCCCGCTGGCCCCTCCAATATTCTGGATGTCCCTACGCCTATGAATTTCTGCTATGTTCATTGTCAGTGTCAGGTATATTGGAAAGGTTTTCTCGTTCCAAACTATTAGTTGAAGAAAGTTAAACGGATTTATAGTCGCCTATACCAAAGCCACCTTTAGCACGTAGGTTTTGAAGAGGTCCAGACAAGAAAAACGTGTTCGCGTAGCGTGGCGTGAGCATTACGTCACGTTTCCAATGTCACTTCATACCACGTGGAGGACTGGGTCGACAGGCGGTGAATTTGTACCTTTTTCTCAGCGCACGGTAGGTTTTAGGTCAAATGAACCACGGATCAAGTGGTTTCAAGTGGCTCGGCGCGCTCAATCACATGGCTATCTCAGTTCATGAAGGTGCCACTTTCCCTCTCAATGAGACGTAGAGATAGGGATGTCTTATGTTCCGTACAATTCCTACAAAGTCATAATTGGACGTCGCTGAGCACCTTTTTCAAACACGATTACGTTCAGGTTAGTAGCCGTTTGTTACATCGAATTTTGAAACTGGAGCCTGTGTTGTATCTAGGGAAGTGCTCTGCTGTGAACGTAATCCTAATGTTTTTTTTCTGTGCCTTTAAAGGGAATGTGGCACCTTGGTCGAATCCTGGAATTTAGTGCAATTAGGCGTACTTTTAGCCGAAAATAATGAAACCACTCATGATTTCTCTGAAAAATGTACAATAAGCTCAATATTTTGATTTTTAAAATACTCCTCTAGAAAAAGAAATAAATATCAGCCTGTGAATGATGTCACGATCTGGCAACCACTACCATACTTGAAATGCTTCAAGGGCTTCGATTGGCTGATGCTCATCGTGACGTCAGCATATGTCGTCACACCAGCAGCTCACAACAATGACCGCCCGGCGGGGGCTGATGAGGGGGCTGGTGTCAGGTAGGCTTTAGCTTTTTTCTACGGAAATATCGTGTTCCAAGACAAATGACATATGGAGTACTGGGTTTTCCGACTTGCTTTACAACTTGGCTATCTCAGTTAAAATCACGTTGTGAAGGTGCCACATTCCCTTTAAACCGGTAATCTGTGGGAGTGTCCACATGTTAGGTGAAATTGTACAGCACGGGCAGCAATTGTGCAGACGCAAAACAAGATGAACCAAAGTATGTTGGATGCGTTAATGTTTCATTGAGCGGATATTACGAAGGCTTATGCCACTAAGAAGCTTAGGGGCCATTTGAAATGGACTCCGTGTATCTAAATGCGGTAAATTAGACTTTCATGTTCAGCGTAGATTATGGATATTCAGTCTGGTAGAATACAAGGGCAGTGGGAGCAGAGGACTGTCTGGTAAACGAATACAATGGTAGTGGGGAGCAGAGGACTGCCTGGTAAAATACCGGGGCAGGGGGAGCAGAGGACTGTCTGGTAGAATACAGTCATAGTGGGAGCAGATGACTGTCTGGTAGAATACAGGGGCAGGGGGAGCAGAGGACTGTCTGGTAGAATACAGTCATAGTGGGAGCAGATGACTGTCTGGTAGAATACAGTCATAGTGGGAGCAGATGACTGTCTGGTAGAATACAGGGGCAGGGGGAGCAGAGGGCTGTCTGGTAGAATACAGTCATAGTGGGAGCAGAGGATTGTCTGGTAGAATACAGGGGCAGGGGGAGCAGAGGACTGTCTGGTAGAATACAGTCATAGTGGGAGCAGATGACTGGTAGAATACAGGGGCAGGGGGAGCAGAGGACTGTCTGGTAGAATACAGTCATAGTGGGAGCAGATGACTGTCTGGTAGAATACATGGGCAGTGGGGAGCAGAGGACTATCTGGTAGAATACAGGGGCAGGGGAGCAGAGGGCTGTCTGGTAGAATACAGTCATAGTGGGAGCAGAGGACTGTCTGGTAGAATACAGCGGCAGGGGGAGCAGAGGGCTGTCTGGTAGAATACAGTCATAGTGGGAGCAGAGGACTGTCTGGTAGAATACAGCGGCAGGGGGAGCAGAGGGCTGTCTGGTAGAATACAGTCATAGTGGGAGCAGATGACTGTCTGGTAGAATACAGGGGCAGGGGGAGCAGAGGACTGTCTGGTAGAATACAGTCATAGTGGGAGCAGATGACTGTCTGGTAGAATACAGTCATAGTGGGAGCAGATGACTGTCTGGTAGAATACAGGGGCAGGGGGAGCAGAGGGCTGTCTGGTAGAATACAGTCATAGTGGGAGCAGAGGATTGTCTGGTAGAATACAGGGGCAGGGGGAGCAGAGGACTGTCTGGTAGAATACAGTCATAGTGGGAGCAGATGACCTGGTAGAATACAGGGGCAGGGGGAGCAGAGGACTGTCTGGTAGAATACAGTCATAGTGGGAGCAGATGACTGTCTGGTAGAATACATGGGCAGTGGGGAGCAGAGGACTATCTGGTAGAATACAGGGGCAGGGGGAGCAGAGGGCTGTCTGGTAGAATACAGTCATAGTGGGAGCAGAGGACTGTCTGGTAGAATACAGCGGCAGGGGGGAGCAGAGGGCTGTCTGGTAGAATACAGTCATAGTGGGAGCAGATGACTGTCTGGTAGAATACAGCGGCAGGGGGGAGCAGAGGGTTGTCTGGTAGAATACAGTCATAGTGGGAGCAGATGACTGTCTGGTAGAATACAGCGGCAGGGGGAGCAGAGGGCTGTCTGGTAGAATACAGTCATAGTGGGAGCAGATGACTGTCTGGTAGAATACAGCGGCAGGGGGGAGCAGAGGGCTGTCTGGTAGAATACAGCGGCAGGGGGAGTAGAGGGCTGTCTGGTAGAATACAGTCATAGTGGGAGCAGATGACTGTCTGGTAGAACACAGGGGCAGGGGGGAGCAGAGGGCTGTCTGGTAGAATACAGTCATACTGGGAGCAGAGGATTGTCTGGTAGAACACAGGGGCAGGGGGAGCAGAGGACTGTATGGTAGAACACAGGGGCAGGGGGAGCAGAGGACTATATGGTAGAACACAGGGGCAGGGGGAGCAGAGGACTGTATGGTAGAATACAGGGGCGGTGGGGAGCAGGGACAGGTTCGTCGTCACGGAATTTTCTAGCAGGGTCATTCCACCATAAATCGACCAAAAATTTCGTAAAATAAAACCCTTCTATTTTTGATTCTCTCTGAAATTGGTTTCAAGGGGGTTTCAAAGGTGTAGAATCTAACCATGGCGTCAAAAAAATTATTTGAAAATTTGGTCTGGCCGATATAGCCTCCGGCATTTTTCGGGGGTCACCATGTAGGCATTGTTTTGAAAGCCTATAGTTTTGCCATTTTTTAAATGATTGTGACGATATTTTACATTTCTGTTCACCATTTAACATATTTCAATTTGGCTATCTTCGATTTTTATATTTCTGCAAAATTGACGTCATGACCTCGTGACCTAGTTTTTGAACGGTGACCTTGACCCGCAGTACAGTGAAATTTATAAATTCGTGTAAAAGCATTTTTACCTTTGGAAATACTCTTCTAGGTAAAGTAATAAAAAATATGGCTTTCGCACTAAATATACTACTTTTTGCTTCCGAAACCTGACACTAGGTGTCACTATGGAGCTGTACCATCGTAACTCGCGGTATGGTTAATGCCAGTGACGACGGAACGTCCGAATTTAAGAGGGGCGCCATGGAATTTTCACCAATTTCTTTCCCGTCAACGCCATAGAGGGTGTTAACCCTTACACGTAGAGGGGGGTGCTGCAATCCCCTCAGGTTTTTCAAGAATTGAAAACGAGCTTCTTAAGTTAGAGTCTTGAAATGTTGTATAGCCTCTGACGCATTCATTGGGGACATCTTGCAAAGAATTGTTCCTACCCTTCAAGGTCACGGAGTTATCACCTCAAGAGTGGAGGCATGTTGGGGTCATTTGGGCGCCTGTAACCGTTTTCCGTGAATGCTCCAGACTCTTATCGTTCTTTTGCATCATTTGCTCATGAACTGTCCCAGAATATTTTCTTCCAGCCTTTGAGGCTCATTTTTATCATGTTAGTCCCTTTATGACCTTTTTGACATTCAATGACCTTTATTTGACCTTGCATCACCTCAGTGATAAGTATCTCTGTGTCGAATAACGACTACAGATGCGCGTTTCAATTCGGTATTTCTAAATGAGATGAACACCGAATTATTTGACTTGCGTCCGATACGGGCCTAACCTTTTTCGACCTGTGACCTTTTTTACCTTGAAATGGGGTAAGCAATGACAAATGAAGAAGCAAACTTACTTGGAGTAAATGATGCAGAATTTTTTTATGAATAGTCAATTAAAATGATATGGACACTAAACTAGTTGGTTTGCATGTCAAATGGACTTGACCTTTTTCGAAATTTGACCTCATTTGACCTTGTAAGCAATAGCAAATGATGAAGCAGGCACTTGGCGTAACTGATGAAAAATGTCTTATGAATTGTCAATTTGCATGAAAATGGCACTAAACAAGACGTTTTTCTTCCAAAACTGACTTAACCTTTCCAACCTTTGAACTAATTTGACCTTGAAGGGGGTGTAAGCAGTGACAGATGATTAGAAACTCACTAAATTGGCATAAATGATTCAGAATGGCTTGTGAATAGTCCATTTAAATGATGTGGACTCTGAACTAGTTACTTCCACTTCTAAGGAGTACTTTTGAGCTCTGAACCAGTCCCATGCAATGCAATGCACCACTAAAAATCACCAATGATTTGTTTTTAGTGCCTAAAAATTGTTAATTATAAAAGAGCTAAAATAATGAGTATGCTGAGCAGAATTCACTACGAGATTACCATAGGTCAAGTTTAAACAAGTTTGAAAATGCCACAAGGGATTACCAAACGCCATAAAAGCCGAACTGAGGCATAACATGTTTTAAATTCAAGCTACGTCCGGAGGAACGTGACACAAAGCCTCAAAATCCAAAAATATTCCTTAATCCTTGCCCCACGTAGAATAATG
Organism: Lepas anatifera; assembly: GCA_034440635.1. NCBI lineage: Eukaryota > Metazoa > Arthropoda > Thecostraca > Lepadidae > Lepas > Lepas anatifera. Next base: position 349,510 of record JAOTON010001666.1, read on the forward strand.
AAATCGATGGCCCCAAAGGTTTTTTGGGAACAACAGACAAACAACGAGGGGCAGCACCACGGTTGAGGGTTCTACCTCTTACCCCATTATTTTCCCATCACCCCTGAAATTTATTACCCCGGCTCACCCTAGGTCAGGTCACCAGGCGAGGTCAACCAAGGTCACGTCACATTAACTTTTGAGCTCTACCACAGCTACATTTTTAAGCCGATCGATTTAAACTTTCGACACTTCATGACCACTCCGGAGTCTACAAAATTTATCTTCGGGATTTTCCGATTTAGTCACCAGGTAACCTCTTCCATAGAAAAAAACATGGGAAAAGCTGTCTTATGAGCTAAAAGTCACAAAATAATCGTAAATGCTCAATTTGCTCAGACAAACGTTTTTGGACACCCTTTCATGGATCCCAGAGACGATATTGCCCTTTGAGCTATCTGAGATCATCAGAGGTCACCAGAGGTCAAAAACAGCATTTTGACGATCACTTTTGACCTAGTTAAGCTACAGCACTGAATCAAAGGTCATCGTGTATGTCTCGACACTAGTTTTCATTTGATATACAGCACGGTCACTTTCTTACCTTTCGAGACCTCAGGTCATATTAAGTCACGAGGTACCCTCTGGAGGTCAAATCACTGGCGGGAGTCCATTATTTTCCACATAGTGGAGAAAGTCCTGGTATTTTCCTATCAAATGATTTTTGCTAGATCTCAATAGCTCTAATGGCGTGAGAGCTATGCTCAGGTTTCTTAAGGATTGCATGTCTTACTGGAAATAGCCTATCGTGACATAACTTGACCTCTGGAGGTCAAAACATAGACCTGAGCGCTTAAACGTGTTAATAAAATCTTACTGAATTAACATGAGCTTTCTAATGCCTTTTGCAGCTTTGCGCTAACTTCCATATTTTCGGAGTTAGGGGGCATTGATGGCCCACCAGTGGGGCGAAGGTGGCGCCGGACCCCCTGTGGGGCGCGGGTTAAATGCTTCTGGAAATGACATCACAGTTCGGTGATTCAATGTGACGGGAACACATTTATTTTCAAAAGATGTACAATGATCCAAACAACCATACATGAAATTTACAACAGCCAAGTTCATTCCCAAAGGGACAATAATGTGAATTCAAAATAGGGGAGGGTAACCCCTATTCCTGTGCTTGTGTAAAAATGCTTCAACTCAAGGTTGACTGCTTGATTTTGACTCTTCAAATGTTTTTCATCTTAAAGTTGCAAGTTAATTAGAACATGAGTTACGATAGCATAGCTCCACAGTGACACCTAGCGTTATATATAGGAAGCTAAAAGTAGTATATGCATTTCGAAAGCCATTTTTTTCTTTATTTGATATGAAAGACTACTGCCATATGTCAAAACGCTTTCAAAAGAATTTTTGAATTTCACTGTACTACGGGTCAAGGTCACCGTTATAAAACTAGGTCATGAGGTCATCAAACATTTTTTGTTTAAATTTCAAAATTGAAGATAGCCAAAATGTTTCCCGTAGAATTTACATCCTAAAACAATACAATTTCCAGAAATCACTTGAAAACTTTTGGAGCTATAGGCATTCTAATCAATGCCTGTATAATGACCTTCAGAAATTGCCGGAGGCCATTTCTCTCAAACAAATTTTTAAATAATTTTTTGGGTACCATGGGTGGATTCTACGCCCTTGAGAGTCCCCATATACCAATTTTGGAGGAAATCAAAAATAGTAGGGTTTTATGCCTTGGTCGATTTATGGTGGAATGACCCAGCAGGGGGACTGACCTCAGACTGGCGATGACCGGGGGTGCGAGGCAGGGGCGCCGCCGCTATGGGAGCCATGCGGGCTAGGCCCCCATGGATTTTTAAAGGGCCTACACCTGCCTCAGAAGGCCCCTTTGATACTAACAGTCTGGAAAAGCCCCTTGACCGGCACTGACCCCTGGAGAGCAGAGGTCAGTGCCGCCGCCACCGGCCATTTTGGAGGGGAGGGGCGGAGTTTGAGGGAAAGTTTATCTCCCCGCTTACAGAAACTGTCCTCTCTAAAACTAATACTTATTCAGGTTTGGATTCCCCGCGATCTTCTGCAGCTGCGAGCTGAATCGGAATTTCTTTCCTTCAATTTGGCTCAAATCGGATTGTTTTCTTACGAAATCTAGAGGAAAGTTGTCCCTTTCTCCGGCCCTGCTTTCTACACTCGTGGCAGAGGTTGGAGGATAGCATATTTTCGGTGGAGAGGAAGCGGAAACCAACGTGAGTGGAAGGGTGCCGGGGTCCCGACAGGCCAGATTCTTTGGATTGTTGGAAGAAAGAAAATTTGAAATGGATGTTTTCAGCGAATTTCCGCCTCCCCCTCCCCCGATTTCTGTTGTCGGTAGTTTTCCGGCGCGCTACAGTGGTTGTTCAGACTACTGTGAGGCAAATGCTAGGTTGTAGGGCCATTTTTGGGTTTCCCCACCACCAGCGTTTCGGAGGATGGGGACCGACTTCCAAAGTGGCGATAGCCGGTGGTGACATGTGGCCGATGCAGCAGTTTCGCCCCTGACGCTGTCCTGTTCGGAAGTTTTGCAGTTTCGCCCGCGACGCTGTCCTGTTCGGCTGTTTCGCAGTTTCGCCCGCTACGCTGTCCTGTTCGGAAGTTTTGCCCCCGACGCTGTTCTGTTCTGCAGTTTCGCCCGCGACTCTGTCCTGTTCGGAAGTTTCGGCCGCGACGCTGTGCTGTTCGGCAGTTTCGCAGTTTCGCCCGCTACGCTGCCCTGTTCGAAAGTTTCACACGCGACGCTGTCCTGTTGGACAGTTTCCGTTGTGGCAGGTGTTCGCCAGGGTACGGAAACGCCTCTGTCGCTGTGTCAGTGACTCATTGTCTGCAAATGCATTCAACAGGCGTGCCATGCACGTGGGGCAACTTTCTACAATCAAAATTGCGAACTCTTTTATATGGATAGTGGAGGATAAGCATACATCAAGGAGGGCCTTGGGTTGTATGATTGTGATTTTTTCACACTTGTATTTCCATGCAGCTAGCCAAATAGGTATCTTCGACCATGTAACATGCTGAACGTGGATGATTGTCCGCCTCAAGCGCGACAGTGTGCTGGCACGGGTACAGTGGTATTTCCAATCTAAGGACATCACTAGCTCCCTCATAAAGGCACTTTCCGTTGTTGCGCAGTTTTTAATGATTTCGTACGTAAATGCTTGACCTCGTGTATGATCGATTTTTAGGACGCTAGACAGATTTCCAGTTTTCATTTGCATAGACATTGTCGATCGATTTAAAATATTTGGCACCATGAAAAATATATTCGGTGAATCCAAGACATTTTGAAAGTCAACATAAAGGGCATGCCCCAGGCTGCGGACATTTGGTGGCTTCTCAGTTATTTTGGGAACTGGGCGGCCGATGATGAAAGGGAACAAAGTGATTTGCATAGAAACAATAGCGTTTTGGTGTCTATTTTTGCCTGTGCTGCTAGTCTTTTCAAACCCAGTTTTAACCATGAAAAATAAAATCTGTGGATTATTTCGTATACAATGCGCACAAAACATATTTTTAACAAACAAAAACTGTGGCGTTGAGATTGGTTTGCACCAAGTTCCGCCAAATGCAGCCCGGGCTGAAGCCGCTGCCGTATGGGCCAGCATCCACCTGGAAGTGCGTGTAGGACTCCCAGTTCCGAGCAAGGGTAGGCGCGAGAAGCCATCCACGGTTCGTTCCCCGTTGGCAGGGATGCACATATTTCGTGTGTCACACAAAAACTGTATCGCCTCCGCGGCGGCCATAATGCAGCCTAAAAGCTTTGCCTGGTACAGGGCGATAGCGTTGTGATGCAGTGTGACAGTGGGTTCACAGGTGGACCCAGGATGTTCGGTCGGGGAGGGGGAGCGCCAAAATCTACCAGGTGGACCAAATCATATCGTGCGGCGCCCATACTCGCATCGTGGTAGGTTGGAAGCGACGTTTCAGGGGGGGCGCCATCGACCTTTTCAGAGGATGCTGAGAGTTGATGGGGGTGGCAGGTGCGCTCACTGCCCCTGAATCTGCCTGTGAGTGGGTTGCCGGAGGTGTGAGCTGCGTTGGCTGTGTGGTGGGCGTCTCTCCTCTGAGTGCGAAGCCGCCCGCTGCAGCTGCCACCGGCCAGACCTTCGGTCCCGTCTCCGACCCTTATTGCTACTCCCTTGATCAGAGGTGACAATGGCGCCCCCGCAGTCCCAGGGGGTACTAGTCCCGGACGTGCAGAGGTGACAATGGCGCCCCGCAGTCTGAAGGGGATACTGGTCCCCAACGTGCAGAGGCTGAAGCAGTGACTCTCTCTTGGTTCGGCTACAGCTACTGGTGATCTGGTGTAGCGGGCTCGGGTGAATGTTTATAAAAAGTCAATGTTTTGGGTTGAGCGTAATATTTTGATGTATACTCAGCAGGCCGGTAGCAGCTGTGGGCTGGGTCGTGCACAAAACAGCTCTGCTGTCGCTCTTCCTTGCAGCGTGGCCGCGATACTGTTTGCAGTCGACGAGGTCGCATTTGTGTGCGTCCTCCATTTGTCATCGCATGCAAAGTGTGCAACATGCAAACACGCGGACCTGCAGCGCAGTCCGTGTAGATAGGGTCGCCACTGACGCATCCGGCTCGGCCGGCGGGCCAGGACGCGATAGTGAAGATTGCACCTCCATTGGCATGATTGATAGCTGTACGGTTCGTGAGTGGAGTCACCAGGCGGCCGGGTATCCACTCAAGGACGGGTATGGATTGGTGGTTACTTCATGCTAGTATGTCGGCGACAGCTGTTGAAATCGATTCCATGAGGTCTATTTCGCACCGCAGCTGACTGTTCGAGATCCTGAACATATTTTACGTTTTATCGCTTCAAAACTGAAGCAAGTCGCTTCGTTGAACTTTAAAGCACATTCAACATAATTGTGGTAGTATTACCATGAAGGTTATAATTTACCGGAAAGATAATGGTGCGCCTGAAGTAAGGTAAATGTTTTAGCCCCTAGCTCGCCAGGCTGCCGCCTTGGTTCCCCGGATCCTTTGACCTTGCTGGACATCGTAAACATTGACCGACGAGCACGGTGTTTACGCCGTTGGCTCTTTCAGGCACGGTACGACTCCCATGCCCCCAGGACTTTTCCATCGGATACGGTGAGGCGTGGAAGGTGATATCGGAAGGTGGTGGGGAGAGGCTGGCTGATTTTCTTTCTCATCCTCCATAGCTCAAGATTCTAATCACGGTGCCGCTGTGAACGGTGTCATGCCAAACGCGTTCAGAGAAGTGCCAGGGCAGTGCTCCTTTTTCCGCTTCCATGTGTTTCTTCGGTGGAGTAGCTCGCCTCGGGTATCTGGCCTTGGAATGATTGGTGTAAGCGGTGGCCCTCATATCCGTCTGCTCCGCTTTGTCGGTTTCGTTTGAGTGAGTTGATCACGCTCATGTTTTCAACGGTGATGAATTTCCCGCAAGCTGTTTTATGGCAAGCTGTTCTTTGATGACTCTTCAAAACGGATGCTTTGTTGCCTGGATTGTCTTCGGTTCACCGCGGTCGGACTTGAACCTTAGAGCTGTGAGGATCTGGGGGCGAAATATATTTCCTTCTGTAGATGGATATGTCCTCTAAAATAGAATAGTTATAAAATAGTAAAGTATCATATTTCAAAATGGATATATCTAAGAACCGAGCCAGTTGAAAGAGGGTCCGTCGCAAAGAAAACATGCAGTGAGAGTGCATGGATGATGGATTCCCTTGCGGTACTAGGGCGCTCGCTATGTATGTACCCGGCTCAGGGGGCTGGCAACCGACCAGTGAGAAGGTGAACGGAGCGAGGGACTGTTCCTCTGCTGTATGGGACGCTCGACAGTGGCTTTCGAACTCACCCGTCATTGCGGGCATTGTTTGTTTCGTATGGCGGGGTCGGGGTTTCCGGGATAGGTCGCTTGAGGACTGGGTTGATGCTTCGATCGAGAAAGCTGAAGTTGCCATAACGTGGACAACATGTATTGAAAATAACACGTTTTGACATTTTGGGTGAATCTCGTTAAAGGGAATGTGGCACCTTGGTCGAATCCTGGAATTTAGTGTAACTAGGGCTACTTTTAGCCGAAAATCATGGAATTGTCCATGATTTCTCTGAAAAATTTACAATAAGCTCAATATTTTGATTTTTAAAATGCGCCTGTAAGGAAAAAAGTTATCTGCCTGTGGATGATGTCATGATCTGGCAACCACTACCATATTCCATAGGCGTCAAGGCCTTCGATTGGCTGATACCCATCGTGACGTCAGTATATGTCGTCACACCAACAGCCATATAACTGTGGTCTGCTGCTTGAGGTACATGATGGGCTGCATTTCAGGTAGGTTTTAGCTTTTTTCTACAGAAATCTCGAGTTCCAAAACAAATGATATATTGATTACCGGGTTTTCCGACTTGCTTTACAACTTGGCTATCTTAGTTAAGTTAAAATCACGTTATAAAGGTGCCACATTCCCTTAAAGGAATCTGTCTGAGTGCTGTGTGGTCTGCCTGCGTTGGGTTTTTAGTGTACCTGACCTTGTTTTGCCTGCGTTGGGGTGTGTTTAGCTGTGATCTGAGCCTGTCTGGGTGCTGTGTGATCTGCCTGCGTTGGGGTGTGCTTAGCTGTGGTTTGAGCCTGTCTGGGCGCTTTGTGGTCTGGCTTAGAGTAATCTAAAAGTGAACAACTTATTCAAAATCGAGGTTGCAGACCATGATACCATTATTTTATCCTTTTTTTAGATCGCATGTAAAATGTAAAATCGCATGTAAAATCGCATAGATTTTAATGCATATCTCACCCACGCGCTTTTTCAACTATTTAAATGCATATCTCGCCCACCCGCTTTTCTCAACGAAATTTTGTCAGCCGCGCGGCCTGCTTATGTATTCCCAATGGGCGTATACAGCGTCTGGATCGGCTCTCGAGTTCTAACGTTTCTCTGGCCAGATTGTTCGGTTTCTTTAGTTGTCAGAGCTTGTATTATTCTTCCAACATCAGTAAATGTAATAACGACTTCATTATATTGATGCACACCCTTTATTGTTGTCCAGACACACCAACATGCCTAATGCACGCCAGCTGGCAGTGGCCAATATACAACATTATCATTTAGTGATGTCTTGCCCAAGTTTGGGTGAGTTCCTCGTGCCAGATATCCGCATTGGATAAATATTTATCCATGTCGGGATCACAAGTTCGTATGCGGCTCTATTTCGTAGTAAATGTAATCCGGCTATATTGGTAGTATATGTGGGAATGCGCAACCATATGACCTTCGCTGTTGGTGCGCCTCAAAACCCCAAAGATGATGAGGGGAATGTCCAAAACATGAGGTATGCAAAGGTTAATGTTTGCTCACCATTTGATAGGTAAATTGAGGGAGTCATGGCCTTCTCACCTCATTCCTAGGCTCGTAGTTATTTTGATAACCATTTCGCGCATTAACTCTCGCCCCGGTGGGGATGGAGTGTTTGAACACCCCTCCCCCTCGGGTTTTTCCGGCGGCACGAAAAAACGGCGGCGTTTGCGCCGCCGTACTGGCCATGCTTTATCATTGATCAATTCCGCAACTTTCCCGAACATTTTAAGGTGGGGTCATCTCAAGTCTGGTCACCAGTGCAGGTCAAGTGACCTCTCCTTTAAAAATGTTTAAGGTGGCATAAGTTAGAAAAGCGTGAATCTATCAAGTTGAAACTTATACCACATAATTGGCCCACCGAGTACTACAAAATGTGTTACGGGATTTTTCATATCGATGGCCTAGATTCAAGTATGGATCATGACCTCTCCATTGGAAATGAATGGGGAAAACAGAAATTGGCAGAACAGAAATTTCTGTAGATACTGCTTGAAATACTGTCGTATTCTCTGAATGATAGTATCCTTGCCCCTTTATATGTTCATGTTGCAAGTTTGGACCTGTGACCTCTGAGAGGTCATCTTGGGCTACTTAAGCAGGTCAACAGTGGGTCAATAACATTGCAGCAAATCGTGATAAAGCTTTTATTTGGATACCATTACGTTTGGATTGTTATTGTGAATCGATCGATATGCATATTGACTATGCTAGGTTATACGGTGACCTTGACCTTAGGTCAGGGCATTTTTATACTTTGACCTAGTACTGTCATATCATCCATCATTCGATTCGCCGTAACGAGAGGAAGCGAATGGTGCCTAGAAAATGATTCTAATTCAAATATGTCAATGACCAGAGCCCAGAAACTCTTCCCTAACATGCCACCTTCTCTGACCGTCATGATTTCAATATTGACGTGAGCCAAAAAGTGACGGATGTAGTTTCTTCGTGAATTTGTATGGGCTACCCACCAGTGTTCGCGTTTTTTCGCTATCCCGCATAGGAGCCGAGTTCGAGGTGGGGGGGGGTTTGAACCGTCCCCTTATCAGGGCGAAGGTGGTTCGAAGGACCAACGGGCGGGTGTTAATTTACCGTGTCAACCTTCGGTTAATACGGGGAATTTTAACGTCTTTCATGCCTATCTTTGTTTTTTTATTGCACGTGCATATTATCTTTTAGTACTTGTAATTGTTTTCAAGGAAGTTCTTCTGATCCCGCATATGCTGTTTTGCCCTTTTCTTGATACATTTTGTCCTCTTTTTCCCTGAATTTTGACGTCCCACACTCGGCAGGAAAGTAATTTCAGGACACTGTGGGCAACAAAACACTGAATGGATAATTTGTGCATTGACCGGCTGGCAGGCGTTACTTATTTATTGGTGTTTCTGCACAATCATAAAGGGCATGTGCAAGTGCAATAAAGTCGTTGGTTTATTTACTGATTCCTGGAGAATAATACTAGTTGCGACATCTAACGAGCCCAAACAGGCTAGTAGATAGGCAATGCACGAGTATAGTGAAGTCGTTATTACATTTACTGATGTTTGGAGAATAATACTAGCTCTGACAACTAACGAAACCGAACATTCTGACCGTAAGAACGTAAGCACTCAGGAGCCAATCCCCACCCTGTTTATACCCATTGGAAATACATAAGCCAGCCGCGCGGCTGACATGCAAACTTCGTTGAAAAAGCATGTGGGTGAGAAAATTATTCGAAACGGATAATTTATTAAACGCCATAGAAATGCATAAAACAATGGGACTTTGGTCGGCAGCCTCGATTTTGAAGACGTGCGTCCGTTCGGGACCACCCTCGGGCTGCCTGTGCGTGGCCGTGCTGACCAGTGCAGTGAGCAGGGCCGTGTCTGTGTCCGGCAGGCGTGCTCCGGGACGGTGCGGTGTCGGCTGCAGCTGAGGCTCCACTGCGACGCGCCTGCTCCCTGGACGCCGTCTGCCTGCTGGGCCACTGGCCGCGGGACCGCACGGTCCTCCCCACCGCCGCCGTCGCCGCCCGGCCAGCAGATAAGGCCACACAGGTCTGTTGCAAGTCCCCCCGCCCCATACCCCGTCAGCCCCTATGTCGCGCGCCTCTTGGATGAACGGACAGTGAAGATGCGAGTGTTGGGATTTTTGGGCGTTTTCAGCGGCTTGGTCATATCAGGCCCATAGAGCGAAGATGTTGTTACGGGTCGGGATGTATATCGATAAGGGTGCTCAGGCACCCCGAATGAATCGTCGAAATAGTGCTCAAATATCCTTCAAATTTTCGTGTTCTTCGTTTTAGGGACTTTGAACTGGTCTTGTTCGTTCAAAAACCTTGTAGGAATCCTAAAACACTTAATACTGTACCATCACTTTTCAATGTTTTGGTGAATGACATTTTGCCAAATTTGGGTACCCTTAATAATTTTGAGAAAAAAACCACGTCACCTCATGTTGTGCAGAAATGCGTAAAGTCTCGCTTTGCTGGTGTTTTCACAAGCTAACCGTCATTACATGTCCACCAGCTATTCGATTACCGAATACCGATACCAATAACCGTCGATTTCCCGAGGTGCTTTCCGACTGACTGATTAGGTACTTCTTATAAGGCGTTCTTTGCATAGCACCTCTGCCCGCCTCCAAAGGAGTGGGTTGGAGAATTTCTAATCGTTTTGGGGGAGAGTGGAGCATGTTAGTTCATCTCGAAACGTTGGGGGACTTAATGCGAGTAAATTGTCTCGCAATTGCTTACTTTGAGGATGGTTGTTCCCGGCAACGGTAGAAAGGGCCAAGGTTTCTGGCTAAGAATCTGTATTTAAACACAAGTTTTAGCCTGTCGGTGAGACGTCTTGGCGTTGGTTATCGCGTGACCTGACTTGGTATCCTCCCGCTTTTCGTGCTGGTCACTTGGCAGTATCTATTTAAGCCTTAAAGAGAACGTGACACTTATTGTGATTGGAATTGAGATAGCCAGGTGGTAAAGGATACAAAAAAAACAAAAACGGTGAATCATTTGATTTTTGTTAGAACCCAGCGTTTATTTGAGAAATAGGATGTGTTGGAGCGAATTCCTTCCCCGCCAGCCCGGCACCGACCGCGCAGTCGCTAACGAACAGCTGCATGCGACGGTTAAGCTCGTGGCAGTGGGGGAGGGCAGATGGGAGTGCAGTGGGTTCGCTAAGGAGTGTGCTAGTGAAGCGGTGTTGCTCCGTAAAGGGTGAGTTTTACGAGAAACCACATATGCCACTAGTGGCTTTATTAATGTATTATGCTCTACGCGCTCGATTGCCCAGTTCATAACCCGTAACCCGAGAAGGTGCCATATTTCCTTTACCATTCCATTGTGATAGCTTGCTTTCGGGGCCCGTGTTTGAAATTTACAGTTGGCCGAAATGCCGACCGAAAATACTGGAAATTCAATGAAAATTCAACTTTTGGGTTCTCACCTCCATCGGTGACTCGCTTTTGCCCCCCTCCTCCGCCTGCAGTTGTATAGCAACTTGGTCTGAAATGTTGATGCATTTGTCTTTACTTCTTCCACACTCTAAATGTTTGCTCCAGCTTCGCATGGTCAGTCCATACGTGTGAGTAGGACCACTGTCCGTCCAGTACGATTGTGGCATGCGATTGTAACATGTGGTTTAAGCTATTGCGTGATTCGACCGATGTGAACCTTGTTTTTACCAGCTGTAAGTGGTAATCCCTTCGCAAATTGCGCGACTGCTTACTGCTCTTCTTGAAAAGTGCTGGTGCGGGCAAAAGGCCTCTTTCGTTTCGTCCTTGGACAGTAAGTTAAACTGAGTATGCCTGAGTAACTGAAACTGCCTTAAAACTCCAATCATCGGAAGCACTTACGTTGCAGGATAGCTGCACGCGGATTCATGTGAGGTTACATTGACATATCATCCCGGTTATATGGCGTTATGACTTCACCACTCGGTCCCCAATGCAAGCAAACTGGTCCGACCGCGTGATTGTGGCGATCTAAAAATGCAGGTCTGACTTTGAAAGCCTATAAGTAATAAAATTGTCGACCAATTTTCGAAATTCTTTCACTAAACGATGCGTCGTTAAACTCTCTCAAATGTGTCCGAGTGTCGTTTTTTCGGCTACGGGCGGTTTTCCGGCCACCTTGGAAAAATAGTTCGGGGGCTTCCGAGGTCCCCTCCAGTTCGCGTGTTAAGGGCTGTTATATCTCCAGCGGCTCCCCGGCATTAGCTGCCTCATTGAAGGCCCAAGCTATCCAAAGTTGTATAATTCGGTTCAGCATGGCAGTGACCTTTAATTTCTCAACTTTCGTCGGAGGGCAAACATTATAACTCATATGACGTGTATGCGCTTCATAGAGCGGAGTGGTAGAAGTTCAGCTACTGTGTAATATCATCTAATCGGCTTCTCACCGCAGGCTTAGAGCTATCCAGACCGGCAGATCTGTATTTCCTTGAAGTACCGCGATGCCAGTCTGTGGGGAGATGGGACGCGCCAGTCGGTGGGAAGTGGGACGTGCCAGTCTGTGGGGAGATGGGACGCGCCAGTCGATGGGGAGATGGGACGTGCCAGTCTGTGGGGAGATGGGACGCGCTAATGGATGTGGAGATGGGATGCGCTAGTCGATGGGGAGATGGACGTGCCAGTCTGTGGGGAGATGGGACGCGCCAGTCGGTGGGAAGTGGGACGTGCCAGTCTGTGGGGAGATGGGACGCGCCAGTCGGTGGGAAGTGGGACGTGCCAGTCTGTGGGGAGATGGGACGCGCTAATGGATGTGGAGATGGGATGCGCTAGTCGATGGGGAGATGGGACGTGCCAGTCTGTGGGGAGATGGGACGTGCCAGTCAGTGGGAAGTGGGACGTGCCAGTCTGTGGGGAGATGGGACGCGCCAGTCGATGGGGAGATGGGACGTGCCAGTCTGTGGGGAGATGGGACGCGCTAATGGATGTTGAGATGGGATGTGCTAGTCGATGGGGAGATGGGACTGCCAGTCTGTGGGGAGATGGGACGTGCCAGTCGGTGGGAAGTGGGACGTGCCAGTCTGTGGGGAGATGGGACGCGCCAGTCGATGGGGAGATGGGACGTGCCAGTCTGTGGGGAGATGGGACGCGCTAATGGATGTGGAGATGGGATGCGCTAGTCGATGGGGAGATGGGACGTGCCAGTCTGTGGGGAGATGGGACGCGCCAGTCGGTGGGAAGTGGGACGTGCCAGTCTGTGGGGAGATGGGACGCGCCAGTCTGTGGGGAGATGGGACGCGCCAGTCTGTGGGGAGGTGGGACGCGCCAGTCTGTGGGGAGATGGGACGCGCTAGTCGGTGGGGAGTGGGCACATGCTAGTGGATGGGACGTGCCAGTGGATGGGGAGATGGGCCGTGCCAGTCGGTTGGGAGATGGCGCACTGTCCGCCGGGCGCAGCTGTCGGCGGTGCGGTGCGGGCGTGTGCCGCCTTTGGTTCCGCACCGCTGGCAGCCCTGGGCTGTGACGTCAGCAGCAGACCAGTCGGCCACTCGCCAGTCAAAACCATAACCAGCTCACGCCCGGCAGAGAGGCGGGTCTCGCGCCGGGCCCCCGGATGTTTAAGGCTGTGTGAAGCCGGGCCCCAGCAGTTGACAGCGTTGATGGGAGCGGATGTTACAAATAGACTCACCTGCCTCAGAACACGGACTAGCAGTACTGCTCGCTGATTATACACTGGGCGGCACAATTGCAGCTTCCGGTGGAACATGCCCTCTTCTGAGTGGACGAAGTGAAGTGTTTCTTTGATGTCAGAGCAATGGAAGATTTGAGCCCAGCTAGATTTCATCCTCGACTCAAGCGCAGAACAAAAAGCCTTTGAACTGGCAGAGTGGGCGCTCAAAAGCACGATTCCCGTGCGAAATTAGCCGCGCGACTGTACTCGCTGAAAGAACGCGGACTCTGGACCTTTCAGTCAGCATTCTACAATCTCCCCACCATTTAGAGTTTGTCGGAAACCATCTTCCAGACCCAGACAATAATCACTTCACTGATTCTGAAGCTCGGCTTCTCCTTGGCCTGACGGTAGACCCTGGCCTGGCGGTGCGCATTGTGTGCCTGTGTGTCGACATGTCAGACTAGTGGGTCCGGCGGGGAGTCGTACCATCCTGGTCAGGCGGTACGCATTGTGTGCGCGTGTGTCGACATGTCAGACTAGTGGGTCCGGCGGGGAGTTGCACCACCCCACACACCTGACGGAATAATTGTGTCTCAGTGCCCTGGCTCTGGTATATATATATATATATATATATATATATATATATATATATATATATATATATGCCCTATCTATGTGCATCTATGTATACCTGCAAGTATGTATGTATTTATGAGTTGCATGTCTATGTCTGGGATATGTCTATGTAAGGGGCACGACTATGACATCTGTGCTTTTGTGTACAGACGTCTGACTGTGGTATCTGTGTACAGACACCGGAGGAGTGGGCGGCGCTGAGGAGCCGCTCCAGTCCGCAGGCCTGGAGCTCGGGCCTGGTCTCCCCCAGCGCCTGCGCCGGCGACCACCGCGAGAAGAAGCTCATCCGCCAACGGTCAGACACTGCGAACGGCTCCTCTCATTGTGTGTGTGGATTGGTGGTGGGCATAAGTTAGACCGTGATCGTCATGAAACTAGAAATATTTTCGGGGTTATAAGCACATGCAAAAATAAGTAATGTACGAGTCTTTTGAATATTGATCTTTAAGCATAAGCATGTATCTCAATACATTGTTTTTTTAATACTGGCGTAGATCGATTTGAGAACGGATTTAAGAGAGATTTAATTTGCAATATACCCGGAGAAAAAGTTCATCCATTTTCACCTCCAGGTTGCAAAGCCACCTCTATCGCCCCCTGCCTCCAGTTTCTAAACAGAGAGTACATTCAGTCTTGAGAGAGAGAGAGAGAGAGAGAGAGAGAGAGAGAGAGAGAGAGAGAGAGAGAGAGAGAGAGAGAGAGAGAGAGAGAGAGAGAGAGAGAGAGAGAGAGAGAGAGAGAGAGAGAGAGAGAGAGAGAGAGAGAGAGAGAGAGAGAGAGAGAGAGAGAGAGAGAGAGAGAGAGAGAGAGAGAGAGAGAGAGAGAGAGAGAGAGAGAGAGAGAGAGAGAGAGAGAGAGAGAGAGAGAGAGAGAGAGAGAGAGAGAGAGAGAGAGAGAGAGAGAGAGAGAGAGAGAGAGAGAGAGAGAGAGAGAGAGAGAGAGAGAGAGAGAGAGAGAGAGAGAGAGAGAGAGAGAGAGAGAGAGAGAGAGAGAGAGAGAGAGAGGAGAGAGAGAGAGAGAGAGAGAGAGAGAGAGAGAGAGAGAGAGAGAGAGAGAGAGAGAGAGAGAGAGAGAGAGAGAGAGAGAGAGAGAGAGAGAGAGAGAGAGAGAGAGAGAGAGAGAGAGAGAGAGAGCAGAGTTGTCACAGCCGCCGCCCGGGGCCGACAGACTGCAGCGGAGCAGTAAGGAGGCGTCGGCGCGGATGTGGTCTCTGGGCGGCTCGGTGCGCTACTCGCCGGTACCGGGAGACCACTCGCTGCTGGTTCCCGCCCCGGCGCCGGTGCCTGCCGCGCCCATACCCATCCCGTGCGCTGGCGCTGGCCGGCCGCCCACCACGCCACCCCGCACCCGCAGCTCTGTGGAGGGTCTGAACCAGGAGATCGAGCGGCTGGTGCAGCAGCGGGTGCTCTCCTTCAGTCAGGTGAGCCGCCCCCCCCACCGGCTGCCGTGTACACGCGGCGCTGGATAGGTCGGGGGTGTTGGGGGCACAGTCGACCGGTTGGACGGCCCCTGGGACCGGCGGAGGAGCTGCTCATGTGCTGCATCGTATCGTTATGCATGTGCGACAGTGTGTCAGAGCCACATGACGTATTTGTGTATTGTGTGCATGCCGCTGTGTTTGCGACAGTGTCCGGTGGACGGCCCACTGCTGATGTGCGACGGTGTGTATGTGTGTGTGACAGTGAGTGTGTGCGGCAGTGTCCGGTGGACGGCCACCTGGCTCCGGTGGATGAGCTGCTGATGCGAGCCCGCCGCTCTGTCAATACACAGACGCCCGTCGACGAGCAGCTGCTCTCGCCTACCCTGCCCGACATGGAGACCCTTACACTCACAGGTTAGTCTCCGAGAAACGACCTGCCGCACCCAGAGCGACCTCAAATTCAAAACTGAGGCCCCTGTAGGCCGCTAACCGATGTGCATCCGCTGCCGTGGCCAGCCGTACAAAACAGTAGATTGTGACTCTGACGGTCAACCGGTGAACTAGCGCTTCGGTGAGGTAACGGGCACCTGTGGCGCCGCAGGAGGGGCCAGCAAGTGTTCCACGCCGGAGCTGGAGCCGGGCCGGCTGGGCTCGTCGCCGCAGATTAACCGGTTCCTGGCGCGCGCTCCGCCGGACGGCTGCGAGCGGGTCAGCCTGAAGACGGGCGAGACCAGCAGGTGAGAGGAGCAGAGGCCAGGCGCCCAGCACTGGGCCAGTGTTCCAGCACTGCGCCGGCAATACTGGGCGCAGGTGTCACGGACGTGTGTCGGTGCTCTCTGACGGTCACATCAAGTTACTGAGGCGTCGGAGGATGGGAAGGGTTCCACCTGTTCAAAATTGTTCACGCCCTCATTCTTGCATCTCTATCGTGTGTGAAGTTCCATCAATTCAGTGTTCTGGTCTCACCCATGCATCCACTTAATTTGTGAAGTTCCAGGAATTCATTTTCTGTCACTTATCACTCGTACATCTCTGATGTGTGAAGTTCCACCAATAATTGCTCTCTGTATCTATTGCAGCTATGTAATGTTTGAATGGACGGTGCAGCCCTGTTCACAATTTTGTGTATAGGTATTGACATGGGTTTATAGCATAGGCCTTTTGGCCGTTTTGGGTCTATTCCTTGCTCACCTGTTATAATATAATGTCTTGCTCACCTGTCAATATTTTCCGGCTGAAGCCTGGCGAAAATTTCTCGGCTGTTGACGACGTCGTCACCGTCGAAGAAGTGAGATCGGGGGAGGGGGATGGGATCGTCAGGGAAAAACGGAACTTCCTCAATGAGAAAAGCCTGTCACCTCCAGAACAAAAACTCCAGTTGTTTGGACTCCTCATTCCCCTAGATGAAATTCCGTTATTCCCCTAGATGAAATTTGTATGCTATTTTGTTCACGCAAAGTAGGGGACTGAGCCCCCTATCCCTATCCTGTGGCTACACCCGTGGCAGCCGATATAATTCCATCACCAGCCACCAGTACTCCTAACAGCAAGACACTGAATTGGTTAATGTATTATCTTTACCATTTTACTATTTTCATGTAGTATAGATCACGTCACAGCTCAGTATGTTGAAACGTTACCGGAGAACAGGGGGCATCAGTCGTGGCTTTCGGGCAGTGGGAGCAAAAACGAGGCAAATGACGGTGCTTCGTTTGTGTTACCCCGCCTTGGCTTTGTTCCCCTAGCAGATATAGCGTGGGATACTTCTGGACACCAGAGGCACTAACTGGGAGTTTAGAATTAGTCAATTATAGTTTATTCACTAATTGGGAAAGAATCAAAAACATGGGTCTCTATTCTTCCTTCCTGTGGTCTATATTGGGTCTATATTTCATGTAAAAACAACTCTATATGGAGTCTGCGCTTTTTATTTTGGCTGCATGCCATTGCGAGCAGTGGTGTAGCACGCTCCTGGAATGTGAACGCTGCTCTTTCCAGTAGTGTGTCAGGGCTGTGCCAGGCAGCGCTCTGTGCCGACAGCCTCCCGACCGCTAACCCCTGTGGCCCGGACGTGTCGGCAGGAGGCCCGTGCCCCTGGACCCGCTCATTAAGCCGGCTGTGTTCGAACTGAAGCCCAGCCTGGGCTCGGCCTTCTCTCGGCCCGCCTTCCGCAAGCGTTCGGAGGACGCCGCCTCCGCACTGCCCTCCCCCGCTAAACCGCCGCTCCAACTCAAGGCCGCCGCCCTCTCCAAGTCGTGAGCACGGAGAGCTGGCGCCGCCCTCTCCAAGTCGTGAGCACGGAGAGCTGGCGCCGCCCTCTCCAAGTCGTGAGCACGGAGAGCTGGCGCCGCCCTCTCCAAGTCGTGAGCACGGAGAGCTGGCGCCGCCCTCTCCAAGTCGTGAGCACGGAGAGCTGGCGCCGCCCTCTCCAAGTCGTGAGCACGGAGAGCTGGCGCCGCCCTCTGCAAGTCGTGAGAACGGAGAGTTGGCGCCGCCTCTCCAAGTCGTGAGCACGGAGAGCTGGCGCCCTCCAGTACATAGTGGGCGCTGGAACTGCGTGTATCGCTCGGAACATTCGACTGTCAGTGACCGTGAGGACGTGTTCTGGACGACTCTGCCGATTAGCGGAGTTTGTCAGCATTTTATTTGGGTGGCAGGTAGCCTCCTGAGTGTCAGATGGCAGGCAGGATTTGGATTCGGTTGTCGGTGGAGTGACCTTTGCGCAGGCCGCGCGACGGACTCTGGGTTCCGGCGCACTCGGCACAGAGACTGACCGCTAGCCAGCAGTCGCCGCCATGGGTGGTGTGGTATTGTAGTGCCGTACCTGGGCGCAAGTGGCGCCACCGTCGCCGGCAGGCAACACCAGCATTGAAGGACCGATCTCATGGCGCGTCGGGGACGGCGTGTGACCGTGTGTGAACTGCCTGCGGCATGCCGTGGCCGTTGTTATGAATCGTTTCCTGGGGTTGTTCGGCGTACCTGTACGGTTACATTGGCTACCACTGTGTAAAAATAGTAGCTCCGTTTCGCCTAGAAGTGACTAGCGGTTAATTTTCCGAGGTAGATGTGGCGCCGGCACCAGCAGCCGTGGTGTGAGTATGAGAGCGACCACGCTGAAGTCGCGTGTCTGTACCTACCTGTTTCTCTGTCGCGTGTTTGGAAGCGGAGCGGCCGGGGCAGGCCCGGTGGAGCGCCCCATGTGATAACCTTACGCCGCCCTTCCATGTCGGATAAGAGTTGGGACGTCGTTCTCCTCCCACCTGGTAATCCACTTGAGGCTGAATCGAAGTGTGAAAACCGTCAGCTGTTGTACATCTGGACAATGGCAATCTGCAGGGTCGGCACTGTCCTGTAGGGGCCACGTTCTGTGTTGTCTTTGTTGTTTTGTTTACGTTGGTTTTTCTAGTTTCGTTAACGGTAGATCACCGACGTTTAGTTTAAGCGACTTATCAAACATACCCACCAGCAAGATGCGGCTTGTTTTTCCTACTAACAGCTATATCGGCTCGGACACGGATAGGTGCAGCCTGTTTGGCGGGCTGTGCGGTCGTAGCTGTAGGCTAGTTTTCTTCTTCAGTTGCCTCATGCTCTGGCACTTGGCAGCTCCTGCCCGAGACGGCGGTTTCTGCCTGGCAGTGCCCTCGTTGGAATATTAACTGTTGTACGAACCAATGCCAAAAGCTGATGCTAAAATCGTACCAGGTGTTTGTTTCCTGCGCACTTTTCCTGCTCACAACTACTTCTGATGTTATGTAGCACTATTCAGCCAGAAAGGCATTATCATAAATCGCGTGCCCATTTTCCTTGTTCTTTCTACGGTTCTAGGCCGTATGACTTGAAGTACACAGAAATTGACAATTAAAATCCAACCGCCAGTTTCAGCGTGTTCGCGACGGAATTTCGACCAATTTTTCTCGGCAGAAGAGGAGTATTGCGCATAGAATATTTTGTGTCCAAAGGGTCCGAGCCGATTACCCGGACTTCACAAGCTGGGGGGTTTCGCACGAGACTCAGTGTTCTGAGCGCTAACTTTACAATCAGCAAAACGCGGCGGACGCAAGTACGCTCCTTTTGTTGAGGTGGACGCTTCCGGACGAAGAAGGGAGCGCGTGGCCCGCATACGCACTTCCCGTATTTAAATCGAAAAAGCGCGCGCGAGACAATGAGCTCAGTGATTTGCAGCTGTGTGGTGTCGCTAGGCCCGCTGAGGCCGACCATCACAGCGGCCTGGTCAAACGCTGTGCCCTGCCGCCCCGGAAACATGAGCAGCTTCAGTCGCTCTATTTACATACCGGCCGCGGGAACGGACTTATCGACTCATGTAACCGGGAGGACGCAGACGGACCCTGCTTACATTTATCGATAAGTTCGTTCCCCGGCTTGGCGCGTAAATACAGCGTACTGAAGCTGATCATGTATCCGCGGCAAGAGTTGAACGATTCTGGTATGATTCGGCCTGAGAGCAGAGGAGCGTGCACATGCGTTGTTTCGGCCCCTTCGAAAAGCGTTTAGATCTGACTCAAACAACAGGGCGCGGCGGCCGCTGCTGCTGGTATCTGTTGACGTCTCCGGCACGGTGTGGCCTCGTAAATTGGAAGCGCTTCGGAATCGGTTTTCTGTTCGCATTCGGTACTTATTTGTGTTGCGTGTTGCCTTGGCCCACCCCAATACTGATGAATCAATGCAGGGCGCTCAGAATCTGTTGAGACCAGACGGCCTTCGAGAGGTAATGAAGGGGGCGGTCCCACTTCGAGGAGACATCTATCTTTTTTTCAGACGTCGCCGTCACTGCTTCCCGCTATGGCCGGCCTGGACCGCCTCTGAACAGGCTGCAAATGCACAAATCAAAATTGGGAACTTTCCTGCTTTGTCGAAATACGCTTCATTATTAGCACGAGGGTTACTACGGCAGGGTGCCCTTCCATCAGCTCTGGGAGTTTGCAGCCTTTCTGTCATGACTCCCTCCAAAACACGCGGCCTGACCAATAAGAAAACGTCGCGAATTAAAAACATGTGTCCGCTCATCATTATTCCAGTCACCTTCCAGGCCCGTAAGTCACAACCTACAGCTCAGACATCCAGCGACGTGTGCACGCTGGCAGTTTCGTGGCGGAAGCATCTGCGAATCGAACGTAATTGGAAACGGGCGCGGGACGCTGAGCTTGAACACTGTACACCGAGCGTAAATTTCGAATTGCTCGATTACTTTATGATGACGCCCAGCCCGAGCAGGCGGTAACCACCGTCTGTGCTATTTTTTCTAAGACGCGTTTTCGCGGCTGTTCGCCGGTCACTCCATCGTTAAACGCGCCCGTTTTCTCTTTCCACTTGCGGTGATTTGTTGCAAACAGCCTGTCATCTCGAATGGTAATAAGGCGTCCAGCCACATATGTGCACGAGAGTCTAGCTCAGGGACATACTTCGGTACCTGCAACGGTCCATTGTTAATGCTCGAACAGCCTCAGGCAGATAATTCTGCGGTGAGAATTGGAAGTGTCTGACGTAAAAACTGAACCCTGAACTCCAGCGGATACAATCGGACTTCATCGTTTTTTTTTATTCAGCTGGCCGCCAGTATCTAAGTCGGAAAGGGGGTGGAAATCGAGTCGCCTTGCAGTTCTCGATATGGACTTTTGAATTCCTATTTTTAGTTTGCGAGCAAATTCACCTGAGTTACAGTAAGCAGTGGGCCGTGCGCTCTGCCGCCGACCCCGGTCGGAGCAGAGTCCCAGAAGGCATTGCTGAGAGCAGGTCGAACCCGTCCCTTACCCTCCTACGGACAGTCCCGGGAGTCCTGTCACTAGTTCCGCTCCCTCCAACCCCTCGGCACCGCGCGGTCGCGGCGTGGATGGTGCTATCATGCGTTTGCGTACGTTGCGGCGCCTTGTAGCGTGCGGTGTTTTAGCCATGGTGACGTGACGACTGAAAACTTGTGTCAAGAATGAACGTTTTCGGAATAAACTTTAAAGAGGTACAACGATGTGAGTTAAAAGTGGATTCTTCGCAACGCTCCTTCTGACTCAGGCTTACAAGCGACCTGTATTTCATGAAAATAGTCCCGGAACACTGGCGGAGGTGGCACAGTCAGGTAAAACCCTACGACTATCTGCGCGATGATATGAAAAACATTTAAAAAATGCAACAGTTATAATACAGCACTTCGCCATGTCACAAGCTCATCTTGAGTGGGACAGGCCTGAACAGCACGAACTAAACACGTCCACTCTCTACCCAATGATCACACCCCACCCGCAGTTCAGCAATTGCACCCAAGGCCAGGGAAGGATTGTACGACCGGTTCCATACGAACAGGCAGGTCAACGCTGTTTTACAGAAAGTTTATCTCAAGTACTGGGGCGGCTTGACACCAGTTTTGTCTTGAACTGTCTTTACTGAATACCATGACTGACGCGCACAGCTTAGGTCCTAAATTCGACAACCGTAAACAAAAAGGGAAAATCGTCCGAAATAAAGAAAGACGTATCTGGTCCATAATATATGAATGTGGCATGTCATTCAGTTGTCAGACATATGCATTTCAGGAACTTTTCAAACTGCGCAATTCGTCACATTACGTTGTGGTCCATGCCATCGCATGACAAGTATTACAACTGAGCAAGCCTACCAGTTTGGAACCGATTGTTCTTCGGGAAGAACCGGGATCTGCAATCAAATGTTCGAATCATGTCAAGCTGCAGCTTTTGATTTCAGGGATGTTATGCTGTACAGATATGTGGCAGTTTCCAAAAACCTGAATCGCAATTTGAAGTGGCCCTTCCAGCCAATCTCAGAATCCCAACCATCCCGGCTGCTGCTCCCAAAACCGTCGCCCCCGCCCTGGTGGTCAGAATATCCGAACCTCTTATATTCATCGCGAACCCAAATGTAGTTAGTGTTGCTTCCACCCCTGTTTTGGGGCGGAGTTGTACGTTCCCTACCCGCTTCCCAGTCACCACCGCGACCTCTGTTGGGGCCATGACCTCTCCAGCGCGCCCGACCCCGGCCGGCCCTGCCTCTGCCCGGCCGTCCTCCACTGTGGTTGTGCCCCCCACGGTCCACCTGCCCATTTCTGTCCAGGAACAAACCTGGGTAATCCTCTTGCACTCGAGACCCTGAGCTGCCGTGTACACCGGGCGGCCGAGACAGAAAGTCCAAGTCAGGCTCTGCGCTGTTCTCACCACTGCCAACCCACGGCCTTGGCTCTCCATTCTCGTCGAACACAATCCGCTGGCCCACCTGACTGGAGCTCTGCTTTTGTGTGGATGTGGGCGAATCATACCGCAAGCGGCTTGGCGCCACCCTGGCACTGGGACGCTCGGAAGCGCCCCCTGGTCCCCTCCGGTGCGGCGACAGCGAGCTGGTGGTAGACTGTCGCGCCTGGTCCCTATCGGAACTATGGGAAGAGACGATCCTTTCTTCCGTGTCAGCAGGCAGCGGCAGCTCTTCCTTCACAGACTCGGGCTCCATGTGGACCTCCTGAGCTGAGCTGCCGCCGCTCCCCGTCTGTCTCTGTGGTAGCGCCGTATCATTGGAGGACGGACCGTGTGCGGCCACCGACGACGGACCAGCTGACACGGAGGCTGCCGGTGCCCGGTCCCGACCACGGCTCGCCGGCACTCGGTGCGCTGACTTTCCAGTCGGCCTTGACGTGGGTTCCGAGTCGGAGGAGTCGGAGGAGCTCTCCTCAGCCGCTGCTCTGGCTGCTGCCGCCAGCGCCGCCTGTTTCTTAGCTCTTACCTGCTCCGCCTTTCTCGCCGCCTCCACTCTCTTCCTCTCGCGTTCCTCTCTCTCCCGATCTTTTCTCTCCCTCTCCCGGTTAACTCTTGCCGCCTCCTCTCTCTCCTTCTCACGAGCCTCTCTTTCCTTCTCCCGAGCCTCCCTTTCCTTCTCCCGATCCTCTCTTTCCTTCTCCCGATCTTTTCTCTCCCTCTCCCGATTAACTCTTGCCGTCTCCTCCCTTTCCTTCTCACGAGCCTCTCTTTCCCTCTCCTGGTCCTTTCTTTCCTTCTCCCGATCCTCTCTTTCCTTCTCCCGATCAACTCTCCCAGACTCATCTTCTCTTGATTTTTCCTCCTCCTCGTCACTTCGTTTCTTCTTCTTTTTGGAGGGCAGTCGAAGCTTCAAGCCTCCCGAGAGCACCTCGGCCCCCGTTGAGCTGGCCTGCCCCCGCTCCATCAGCACGCGGTGCTTGCTGATAGGCGTGTGGTCGCCGTGCTCCTTGATCTTGTGTGTGGTGAAGTAATGCGGCTTGATAAAGATGCGCGGACAGTGCGGACAAGCGAACATGTCCGGTATGTGTTCTGTGAACCGTTGCGGTGTCGTCGTTGTCGCTTTCTTCACTCGCTGCCTCTCTGGAACTAATAACCGAGCTGTCAGCAGAGAATAACGGCCACAGAGACAGCAAGTCACCTATTTTTGTAATGTTCTGGAGCCAGCCGTACCGAATAAAAGAAATACCTGTGTAACCTCGAAATATGTGTACAATTTACACCTAAAGACGTAATTTCACCTATCAAGACCCTAATCTAGCAATGCCATCGCAAAATATAAGAAAATATAACAGACCTCATCATTGTTCTCGCTCTAGAACCGGCATAACAAAGATATTGATACATGAACGTCTACTTAAAAGTCTAGAACCGATGCTTTACATCATTTCCAGTTCTAATGAGCTGATGAAGATAATCTTTTCAATGAAGAAATAAGAGAAAATAGGAAATATAGAAATACAAATGTAAAAATATAGGAGAAAATGACAGGCATGCCACTATTTTCCCTGTTCAAAAGGTGCCCCTGGAAAAATACAATGGGATAACTTATTTAGAGCAATTTAATAGGAATAACTGAACAAAGAATAACTAGGACATCACTTAGCAGAAACCAGTGACACCGTCACTTAAAGGGAATGTTGCACTTTATTGGAGTTCCAAAAAGTACTGCTTATGGTTAGCGTAAATCTGGAAATCAGGAAACCGCAGTTTCTGGGGTGGCTTTCGGTATTTATAAAAATATTGCCTTGTTTTTTTTACAATTTCTGAGGTCGTTTATATAACAGTTTTAATATTTTGTAAAATGAAAACCTTGATCTAGGCCAAAACATGGACTCCCTCATGCAGCATGCGATTTGGACGCATCGTTGGCAGTTTAGTGGTGATATTCTTTATAGTCGGTGTTTAACATTTTACAGCAACTACAGGTTTTCAAAAATTTCCGACTACGAAATATAGAAAAAATATATTACTGTCACAAGTAGTAAATATGTTATAAACATGCGTCCCTCATCAAGCACGAAAGGATGGCTCGCTCACTAGCATGATATTTTTCATGAGTGGGAGGGGCTTAAGTTTTAGACCATGCAAATTGCTCCAATCACTGCAACCAGATGGAAAGGACCCCTTCAATATTTGAAAAGAAGTCCAACAGGTGCCTCCATTTTGAACTTAATATCGCGCGGAAATTTAATTCAGGGGGCTTTGAGTGAAATAAGGGACTGCTCATAAATGTAACCC
Source organism: Lepas anatifera (assembly GCA_034440635.1). NCBI lineage: Eukaryota > Metazoa > Arthropoda > Thecostraca > Lepadidae > Lepas > Lepas anatifera. The sequence goes on from JAOTON010001666.1 coordinate 374,044, forward strand.
GCTGAGGGGGAGCGGGTTGGCCGAAAAATGACGTACCATGACACGGGGTGGACTTTTTCGGCGGCGATTTTGCCTTTTCTTTTTCACAATTGAGTTCTTATTGAGTTTTTTAAGGTTGGCCTGCCTTGAAGTATTACTGAGACCTGAAGCATGAATTCTCATTTAGGAAGGCAGTGGCTTGGTATGTCAGATTTCAAGCTGTGTCATAAAATGTCGTATGACTGTAACAAGGCGTTTGCTTTATATCTGTTTCATTTTTAGCATCTGCAATCTCATGTATGCTACAGTATGCTAATGAGACATGGAAGTCGGCCCAAAAGTGACGCCATAACGCGGGGGGTCGGAAAACCCTCCAAAGAGTGACGTTATTTATGAACAGCCCCGACAAATATCCCAGAAATAATTTCTCGACAGGCTTTCAAAACTGCAGTTTCAGCCCGAAACACATTTATAATGTGAAGAACTCCTTAAAAAAACCTAAGAAAAGGGTGATCCAATCCTTCCACAGGGTCGCGTATTTCGTCGCGCGGTAGTGATTTACCTGTTGTCTCGTTCTCCCCGCGGCTGGGTATGTTGGTGACGCCTTTCTTCCCCTTCTGCGCCGCGTCAGTGTTCACCACAGACAGAACAGCGCCTAAAACGGAACACTGCGAGTCAGCTACCTCCAACGGCACTCAACACTCATAACACCCTGCGCACACTCAACGCCCATAACACCCAGTGTACAGTGACAGAGCTGCCTCGCATTTGGTCTCCTGGTCTGCCGCCTGAGCCGCCACTCACTGCTAAGGCCAGCGGCAGGAGGGCAGCGGGCGGCGGCGCCGCCGGCGTCGCTGTCCTCGTCCTCAGAAGACGAGTCTGACGAGACGGCTGGACGACGACGCTTGGCGGCAGCCGCTGCGGGTTCCCCTGACCGGGCCCGCCCGGCGCCGCCGCTGACGACGCGCTAGTAGCCATGGCCTGCGCGACACAACAGGCAACCGTCAGCTCCGCACCAGAAGTCGCCCCTGCAAGTGTGCGCATGTGTGTAGCGGTCAGTTCTCGGCAAAAACAGCAGTGACAGGTAGAGGATGGACATATGCAGCATCAATTAGTGCAAGAGAATGCAGTTATAACACATTGTCTAAGACAGAGACAATCCATTAGCTGGATAGATTAGACAAAAGAAAATAAGTTTTCATTGACATAAACTAAGCAATACAGAGGTTAACACTGTGTTAGGTACTTAGAGTTCTACATGTAGCTAGTGATCAACGCGGTCCAGGCAACGCCGGGCGAAACCCTGCCCGCAGCTATCCGATACACACCTGGGCCTTGTCTCCGGCGCCATCCATGCCGAGGCCGCGCACACCCCACTGTTTGGCCAGCGCCAGGAACTCGGACAGTCGGTCCTGGCGCACGTTTACCACGCCCGAGTACATGAAGTCGACCAGCGAGGTCATGTCGCTGGTGTGCACGCTGCCCAGGTAGATGACCAGGTCGCCGGAGTGTTCCTGCCCACCCAGCGGCACTCGGGTCACTGGCACGCACGGGGTGGCGTATTTACAGCCCCCTGTCCAGTGTTCCGGCCACAGCCGCCTCTCTCCGCTCGCTGGCACCACAGTCATTCCAAACAGCCGCGCACACCAGCGCCGACGCCAGCCGCTACAAAAGCGACGCGCACACCAGCGCCGACGCCAGCCGCTACAAAAGCGACGCGCACACCAGCGCCGACGCCAGCCGCTACAAAAGCGACGCGCACACCAGCGGCGACGCCAGCCGCTACAAATGTGACGCTGATATTTAGATCAAATGGCGCAACCTTCCCGCACAGCTCGACACTGATTGGCTGTGAGCAGGCGCCGGCAGCAAAATCATGCACCATGAACAGGCCCCAGGTCCTAGTGGACCAGTTTAAGTGGATATTATAATAAGAACACATTTTGGACATAGGAAAGCATGCATCATCACCTGGAAACATCCTTGAAGTCATATTCTGCAATATCATTCTAAAATCATACTCTAGAATATTCTAGAAGCAGTTTAAGCTAAAATTCGAACTTTCAAGTATTTACGATGTACTTAATAACACCTCTAAACCCCTTACCTTCATAAGGTCATAGAATATTTTGCAGGCAGAGGAGAGAATAATCCTGTGACACTTAATATTCTTCGACCCATTACTGACGATAATATCGGTAAGATCTTCGGTTTCGCGTAGCTTGCAGAACAGGTCCCTCATATCTTCCTGATATGACATCCATTTCAGTTGAACTCTTCTTTTAGCCATAACTGCACCTAAGGCTCTGCATGGAAAAATAAAACAGTGACAATACGTTAAAACAGCAGCTTTGAATCATGCATGTATTCACATAGAATAAAAAGACACAGACATTAAGCAAGTTGGCCACATGCAAGTTGATTAGAAACCAATATCGAACTTCATTCGTCCCCATCTGCCCCACATAGGAATTCGATCTCAAGTGTGTGGCTGGGATTAAGGGTGTCCCACAAAGCCAAATGTGCACAAAAGGCTGGGGGATGATCAGAGAAACCATAAGTCCTCAACGACCAGAAATGCATCCTTTTTGCCATGACAAAATCATTAGTGTTTGAGCTCAATGCTATTGTTAAAGCAAATACTCTGCCCCTGAAGTAAAGAACCATAGACCTTAGAGCTTTCTTCCTTGCGCACCATAAAAATATACGAAATATACCAACACAGCCTTGCATCAACTCCTCCCCCAAAGCGGCAATCACCCAGGACATAACACACAAATCCAAGTCACCTACTTGGTTGACCCACTATACGAATCACTTGGAGGCTCGGGCTTTACTATAGTCCACACATCTCAAGATACTCGGGTAAATCTGGCATGAATGGTTATTAGCTAAATATAACCGAGTTCGAGATAGCAGGGGCGCTTCTTCGTTGGCGTTTCGTGCACTAGAGTGAAAGAACCCAGAAAGGGCCGATAGGTGAAAGTAAGTCGTCACCCGAAGCATTAAAAGCCGTTACCGCAGTTCTTGACGTGCAGAGTCTTAGGACCCTCTTGGCTGTAATTTACATAAGTGGTTTGATTGACTGTACAGACAGATTATGTTCTTTGCTGACGGCAAAGCCAGCCAGACTCTACTATGTTCTTGACGTGCTGCGTAAACTACAAAATCATTTTGACTCAATTTTAACTTATAGCCCAAAGTCCTATGCCATCACTTTCAATGTATATAAAACCACACACCATACTTTCTTCCACAAAAACAATACTGGTTCACTTTTGCTCAATTTCAAAAATGTCAAATTCACACCTCCCCAAAAATGCCCACAAACGCTTCAGCATAAGCCACTTAAGGTTTCAGTCAGTCACTGAATTTATCACCACATTCCTCGGAAAATTTACGCCTTTCTCCCGCCGACTCTGATGGAAGACGACTGAAGAGTCAGAAGCATAAGCCGCGGCAATGGGACAAGAAAAGCAATAACGAAACATTGATGTCGTTTCATTTTCATCATAGCCTGGAATAGTACGTGCATAATCATTGTTTAAATATTCCGGCATTCCTTTGAAACGTCGCTTCTATTCTCCAGAATGCAAATATGAGATACAGCGTCCTCCCCCGATCGGAAAACAATATATTATCACCCATCTATAAGATGATCATTGGAATTGTTTCGAACTTGGGGAGCCCCACTCTTAAAAAATCCACATCCTTATTTCTGCCTCTCCCCAAAGGTATCCGAGCTCCACTAATAGCAGTGGCGGGTCTAGTACCAGGAAACTTTCATCAAATTAATACGAAACTTCACCGCAATCTATCTCTTTGAGTGTCGTAAAATATTACCCTTGACTGCCATTTAAACCGAATAATAAGTAAATAAGAAACGGTGATGATCTGATGCATTTAGGGAAAACTTTTAAAAGCAGAAGAATTTGGGTTCTGAAGCTGTGCTTGCCAGTATCCGAAACATGTATCAGGTAGTGTTGGCCCTCCTAACACTCGGACCGCTACTCGGCCGGAAAAAGGACGTGGGCCCATACCAGTGTTCGAAACAAAGGGGAGGGCGACGGGTCTGAACTTCCCGCAATTTGTTTAGTGCCCATACTAATTACATAGTAAAGGTTTTCGGGTAAAGGTGGGGTAGGGTTGAGACCCCTAGTCTACCCCGTCCTCCCAATGAGTCTGGACCTGCCACTGGCCCAAACTGACATGTGACGCATAAATTTCCCCCTAAAGGACTCCGCCTGATGAGCCACAGAAATGAAAACCGCATGATAGGACCTTTTATTTGCGATGCCTCCATGACAGTCTCTTTATTTTAACGCCGAGTCGGCCAAGAATATCCAATTTTATATGGAAAGCCTATAGTGGCCGCCAATTTACAAACACAGTAGTACAATTTTAGTAGAAAACTTTGGAGGGGTCTGCTACAACCCACGTTATTCCCCTTACACAAGCGAGAGGTGATCTGTCGGCAGCTTATTACACAACTTCGTTCAGGCGACACCATGCATGACTCTGTCTTTTTGTTGCCTACATTGTATTCAAACATTGCTGCACCAGCCGAGCCTGACCGGTAACGAGCCAAAGTATACAAAATACAGCTAAGCCTTTTGTTTCACATGAGGAAAACCATGTTCTACGCAATTCAAATATAGTGAGGGTTTATGATATAGTTTTGAAGAGTTTGAAAAGGACTTGAGAGTGGAAGGGGACCTTGTGCAGTAACTTTTAAGGGGAAAATCCTTCAGGGGGCAACGATTCTAAAAGTACCCAAAAAAGTTGTAAAGGTGATAATTTCCCATTTATTCCTGTAAAAACTATCAAGTGGCATATGACTGTCAGCTCTGACAATAGCTCATAAATAAGACTAAAACGGATTTGTTGGAGACATGCATTACTTGATGAGTCACATCATGCTTGCCTCTTTCATAGGGCTATTATTGTAGAGTTACAATTTATTCACCGGCAGATTATATCTTTTGCGAAATTAGTAGTACGCAGCATGAGAAATTTGTTTATATGTTCAATGTTCATAGAGCTATTTTCCAGCACTGAAATTGATCAAAATTATAGAACTAATATACCATAAAAAGGTCAAAGGACTGATATACATGAGCGTCACCACCAGAAAAAGGTAAAGAGTCATGTAATTTACCACCTCCCGCTGACAAGATCTCCCCTACAGAATCATCGGAATTTGGCCCCTTGGCAGGGTTGGCACTGCCCACTACCCACTGCCCGGGTTTTTTGGGTTTTTTAGTGGGTTTTTAGTGGATAAAACCCACCTGGGTTTTTTTCATAAATCATTTTCTAGATGCCCCTGAGTAAAAATATTGTCTTTTTTGCTATTCGCATCACTTTTAAAGCTACTAAGCCCTGTTATGTGTAGAATATGCCAAAGTTTAGTAGAATTAGTACCATATGCCACCTCATACAACCCACTGGAAAACTGCATTAAAAGTGCATTTGGAAATCCTTGCCGTCTTACCAGGAAAATAATTCCCAAGAATCCACATGTCGTATAAATTGCACATTGTGCAACACAAATTTCTATTATTTTTTGCAACAGGTAAAAGTCACTGGATAAGACCAATACTGTCTCTGAATATGACGTTAGTTTTTGTCTGTATGATGCAGTTTTTTCCAGAATTCAATCTATATATTATATATATCTTAACAAATTTATAAACATTTCTGCAGGCTCAAAATATGCCAAAGTAACAGTGCAGTCTCAGATTGTGACTCTGACTGACTTTGGCCTGAGACACACGAATAGTTTCATTGTCCAGCTCATGGAGCCTCTAAGGGTTATCGTGGTGGAGTCACGTGCTGTACTCCAGGCGCGCAGCCAAGGTGGGGCGACCGCCTCTCCCCTTGGGTGAACTTAAGCTCTGTAAAGAACTTTCCGCGCGGCCTCCTGTCGTTTTCTGATTTATGTTCCCCAAGTTTATTATAAGAAGACGGACACCATCACAATGTTTGTCTCGGAGACTCTCAATAGCAAGTCTCAGGGGCCCAAGCGCTGGTCTGGCAGGGCCCACCAAAATTTTGAATTGGGGGCCCCCATATTCAGCTATCGGGATACCAGAGTTTATCTCTGGGCCCCCAGACTTGGTCTCTGACGCAGCCCCAAAAGTTTTCCCGGGGTTTCCAGAGTTGGCCTGGAGGACCCTCAAGAGCTTGTCACGGGGGGGCGCCCAGACCTGGTCTCTGAGGGCCACCAGAGTTGGTCTCGGTGGGCCCAAGAGTCTGACTTGGGGATCCGAAAAGTTTTCTCGGGGAGCCCAGGGTTGCTCTCGGATGGCCTTTAAGAATTCGTATCGGTGGCCTCAGAGTTGGTCTCCAAGGCCTTCGAGGGTTTGTCGCGTCGGCCCATCGAGTTGGTCTCGAACCTGGCTGAAAGTTGGTTTCGGGGATCCCTAGATTCGGTCCTTAGGGTCCCCGAGGTGGTTTCGGGAGACCCCAAGAATTGTTCTTGGGGCCCCCAGTGTTGATCTCGAGAACCTTGAAGAGTTTGCCTTGGTTCGTGGGGCCCCCAGAGCTGGTCTCTGGGATCCCTAGACTCGTTTTCGGGCGACTCAAAAGTTTTTTTTTCTGGCGGGAGGGGAGGTTTTGTCTCAAGGCGCCGGCCAATTTTTATCAGTCTGCCCAAAGAATTCGTGTGGGGGCACCTCAGAGATGGTTCCCGGGTCACAAAATAATAAAAAGGATACCACGCTTTATTCAGCTAGATAAGCAAAGAAACAAGCAAGGGAGGTAAAAACAGCCAATAAAAGTCACGTGAACCACACCGATTCACTCCACAATCACATCAGCCACCGCTGACATTCTTTTTATTTTCATTAGCGATCTTTGCACTTGGGGCCCCGTGCAGTGCTCCCGAGTCTATATTCACGCCCCTTCCCCTGAGCAAATAATGGATACACCCCTGCTCTGCTCTGAGAATTGTGATATGGCCCTTATTGATGTACCAGACTAAGATTTCCAGCGCTAGCATTTGTCCCTGAGGAATATGAGCTGATTTAGAAAAGTGAAAGTAAATTCATGGGGGGCGCAGTGGTGCGGTACTTGTCGCACTTGATTTCTACGGGGTCGTCCGGGTTTATTTCCGGTGGATTTCTTGAGTACGGAGAACCCGGCTCCTAAGAGAAAACAGTAATAAGAGTCGACAACGCCGTATAACCATAGCAGTGGATGAGTTGATAAACCCCAAAAATTGTTATTCTGGTCAAAAGTCGGTTCACTTTTCTTATCCATGGGTGCCCATAAAACTATGAAGGGTTCTGCACGCAACCGTCAATCGGGTACTTCAGAACAGCTTGGGGAATAGGAGCTTCTTCTCCCCTCCGTCACGTGAGGCAAAGACTGATAAGGAACGATGATATTGAAAGCATCACAGTCTTAATGCGTGCTCAAACAATGGCATTAATCTAGAAACGGTGTGACGAGAATGCTATAAAACAAAAATAAAAAACCCGGAAAAAACCCACAAAAAACCCGCAAAAACCCGGACCCGCGGGCTTTTTTATAAAAAACCCGGGTTTTTTCCAACCCTGCCCCTTGGTGCTTGCAAGATTTTTCCCAGTTTGACAGAAATGAAGAAAAATCACGAACGGTGGGGCCCAGCCACCTATGACCTCCTTATTCCATTACCACCATCATTGTCGTCGGTGTTTTATGGCGCACCGACTACTGAGGTCATATTGTCCCACAACGATAGTAAATCCAGTCAAGCTGCGGCGATGTCGTCATTTTCAAACTACAAGAGTGCATAAAGTAACAGGTGGGTGTAACAGAGTCCGTCATTAGAAGATATCTGTGACAAAATAAACGTGAAAAAGGTGCCATTTTGGTTACTTTATAACACGCACGTCACTCCATCAAAATATTTAATATCGAAACAATCCATGTCACCAGAATCAGCATGTTTCACTCACTTTGTTCCAGTAGTTTTCAAATTATCTTCAACAGCTCAATTTTGAGGAAAGGGGTCTGGAATCTACATCTCTAAAACTATACCATATAAAAGGAGAACCGACTTAAAAAGCCAATGCACTCAGCAACAATCAACATTTATCGAAATGTATGGGGTATTTCCCTTCCACATTGTAACAGGATCCTGCTATAAATCTCCTTCATTCCCCTTATCAAATTTTCTTGACTACCTTGACGCTTCTCTAGAGTCCCTATCAAAAAGTAAAACTAATTGCATATTGGGAGGAAATTTCAACTTCTTGTGTTCTTGAGTCAATGTTTTAATCTCATCGCCCTCCCTTCGAGCCGACTCACCCCTGCCCCTTAACCCCTCTCACATTGTTTGCTACATTTGTCTTCTTATCACTCTCCTCATCCGTGGCTGCCTTGGTGTAGCTTAGGGATCCCGCGCCTACTATGCGGCAGCGAACGCGGTGACGATGGGCGTTTCCACACACGTCGCACTGGCGCCTCATTGGTGTCAGCTGACACTTGCACTATCAGGGCCTCCTTTCACTGGCGCCTCATTGGTGTCAGCTGACACTTGCACTATCAGGGCCTCCTTTCGAGAGCTCACACTGTCCTGGATTGTGTGGTATGCAAGAGACTTCATCAAGGTTGTGTATGCTTTTTATTGTGTTGTAATGAATTTATGCTCTTTCTGTTCTTATAAATGTGTGTATAGCTTCACATAATACATGCCATGACTAAAATATTGCAAAACTACACATTCAATGACTATCAATTTCACTTCATTTGAATATTATATGGAATATTCTTGCAGGAACTCATTCTGATTATTGTTATGATAGCCATATGCATTAGAAATTAATTTTCAGAAATCTCATTCTCATCCAGACCTACCTTGCTTGCTGAATCAAGACAAAATTAACTTAGGTTAGATTATGTTATGTTAAGGTATTTCATGTTCTAACAATATGAAACTTTAATAATTCTAATTTACTGGTTCATTGCACCTTTCCACCCCATCAACATTGACCCTCATAACTTCAATCACTTGTTGGTAGGTACCAGCAGCCAGACACAAGTACCATGTTAGTAGGTGCCCAGTCTGCAGAAGGTGGAAAATTTTAACAATATGTCATTGGGGCAGCCTCAAGGTAGACCTACCAGTTTGGGGCAGGTAACGAACCTTTGGGCAGAAACTGACACTTGGGGCAGCATTGACACACGGAAGCAGACACAGAAGCACTGAAAAGAATAAAAATTGATGAAAAAACAGTGATTATTGTTTTTGAATGGCCTTCCTATGGAATTAAGTGAGAATGAATGCCCAGGTGGAAGGGAAAGCCGGTAATGAGGTAGCTGGCTTCACACATGTTGCCAGATAACTACAGGTTGATCTGTATGATAAGTGCCACAGTTCAAAAGTTCCAAGGGATCAAAACTTCCATTAATTAGAATTGCTACAGGTTAATATATATCATAAGTGCCACTGTTCAAAACTTCATCCAGTGCAATATTCCAAGTACCACAACTGGCGCTGACCACAACTGGTTAGGTTAGGTTAGGTTAGGTTAGGTTAGATTAGATTAGATTAGATTAGGTTAGGTTAGGTTAGGTTAGGTTAGGTTAGGGTAGGTTAGGTTAGGTTAGGTTAGGTTAGGTTAGGTTAGGTTAGGTTAAGTAGGCACACACAAAGGCGGATCCAGGATTGCCGATCGGGGGGCACCTTCCCGGGGCGCCATCCCCGGTCGCCATCAGGACCAGGGGGCGCCACTTATGACCGGCAAAAGCTATCAGGTGGGCGCCAAATCCTATCGGTGGGCGCCGACTTTCGCATCCTGGGGGGGTGGTAGGAAGCGACATTTCAGGGGGCGCCATCGACCTTTCAGGGGGCGCCGAGGGTCGATCGGGGGGGGCACGTGCCCCCTTGCCCCCTGGATCCGTCTATGGGCACACAGCATATCCACAGCAGCTGATGAAGGCAAAAGTGCCACCAGGAGGTTAGGTGCGCCACAGGCCAGCTTGCTGAGTCGAGAAAAGATTAGGTCAGGTTTGGTTACATTGTGCTACATGTATAAATATTAAAAAAGAATTACCAAAGGTTTTTGAAAAAGTGCCACTCAGCAATGCAAAAAAGCAGTTTTGGCACTAGGAACATTTCAAAGAAGGATGTTTCAGCAACGCCAAAAACAGCTAGACCACTTGGAATATTTCACTGGAGGAAGCTTTGAACAGTGGCACTTACGATCTGGATCAACCTGTGGCGCTTTTGTTTGGAAGGAAGTTTTGATTCATAGGAGCTTTCTGGATCAACCTGTGGTGCATTTGTTTGAAAGGAAGTTTTGATTCATAGGAGCTTTTGAACTGTGGTACTTATGATGTGGATTTAGCTTGCTGTGATTCTATCTGGCAACATGTGTGAAGCCAGCTACCTCAGTTACCGGGAAAGCCTCCTCCAGCAACAAAATTCATACCCTAATTCAGACAGGATTTGAGCTGCCCCCAAATATCTTGTCAATTAGCCTGCCACAATCTGTACACTGGGTATTTACTGCCACACAGGCAGAAGTTCTGTAAATAATGGCAGAGCAGAATAGTCAGTACTTTCCAATCATGTTAATGAAGGGCAGCTACGGTCACAGAATGGCTCAAAAGGCATTTTACACTTGGATATCATTTTGATTTGTTTATGTTCTTTGATAATTACCTATTAAGATTACTATGACACAGTGCAACAGCTTTAATTTTCACTTCTTGAATTTTGATTGAAGTGACCTGTGATCTTAAGAATTGCACCATATTGCCTTTCAAGGTACACTAAACCGTAGTTTCCAATACTACATTAGCTTTTGATACATTTATTTCTGCTCAACATGCATGTGTGCTGATTTAAGAATTGAGGTAACACAGTACATCTCTCCAATACTGATTTCCTTTCCTGCTCATTGCCTCTCCCATCAAGAGGGACCAGTGAAGAAACAAATTGGGTGAATTGATGATATAAACCTCATGCTGAGCACTTATGCTGCTCCTAGAAACTACAATTTAACATTCTCCTTGAACAGCCCGATTGACTTGCAAAGTCTTCACAGTACATACCTACCTAATACAGTTTTGTTCGATCTCATGGGTGCAGGCACCCATGGCCTGGCTTTGAAGCCTCCAAAAATGTAAAACATACACTCATCCACAGCCAAGCATTCCGTCGTGGCGGACTCAAAGCCCTTGGTGGCGGCGTACCAATCCGCGAACTAGGGCCTTGACTAAGTAACAATAAGTAAAGTCATCCATGCTGCCCGCGCCTGATGTTATTATTGTTGTTTGTTGTTTTCCCATCCGTACCCGGGGCAGCGTTCTCCGCGTGGTGCACAGCACTTGCCGCGCGCTCGACGACGACGCGCGCAGCTACTGTTTTCGAATATAAAAAGTGGCAGCAAATGGAGCTGGCATCTAACAGCCCTTAAGTGAAACCCTCTAGAAAAACCTTCAGACGCAATATATTTTCCCTCGAGGTGTTCAAATACTTTTGCCACGCGGCGTTACCACGTCCGGGGAGGAAAGGACTGGACCAGGGGCGTATCCAAGGGGGAGGGCGATGGGGTGATCACCCCCTTGGGCCAACCTTAAGCACTGGAAAGAAACGTCTCCCGTCTGCCGACTTATGAAAATTTGCCGCAGCCACCGGGCTTACCTGCGGGGGCCCGGCGGCTGCGGATTAGCCCAGACCCGCAAGCTGCCTTCCAAATGCCACTCGAAGGTAGGTCTAGGCAGGCCATTTTTTAACATGTTAACTTGGGGGCTATTTCCCCCCAGTCGGCCGAAATGCCCCCCCTCAGTGCCCAGAAATTGGCCTCCCAGTGAAATAGACAGATGACCAAAAATTGAACAAACTCAACCAGACGAAAATGAGACAGAACACCACCTGACAGTAACAATGCTGTTCTATTGCTCATCCCAAATTGGCAATGCACAAATGTTGTGTTAGAACTTTCCAACAGTGACTCTCTACTCCATCGTGCAAAAACGGAACAAAGCGCGTAGTTACGGGAAATCCCGACAAAGCAGCCTCAGCGAAAACTAATCACAACGCTGGAGATACCCTACAACCAATCAAACATCGTGTTCTAACCGACCGGAAGCCCAGCTAGTACCGGGGGATTGCACGATGCTCTCATCTCACACGCGGTCAGTTGTCAGAGCTCAGAGCTCGTTCGTGGATTAGGCGAAACCCGATGTAGTCACAGCGCGTCAGACTGGTTGCTGGCGTGGTGTTGTGAAGTGCTTAGCCTATTTATTTATTATTGTGGTGGTAGCATAGGTAAAAAATGTAGTGAGATCGCTGTTTGTTTTTTCGGCAAGTTAATAAGTTTTTAGTTGGCCTTTCTCATCGATTCCTTGATGTTGTAAATTTGGAAAGATTATATATTCGGCCAGCCCTTCTTCAGAATCATTAAGCTGGCTCCCGAGAAACCCCTTCTAACAGGGAAAAAGTTGGAGACGCCATATGACCCTGAGTGTTGGTGCGTCGATAAGCCCCAAAATTTAGTACCTAACTGGTTTTTGCACTACATTTCCTAGATGATTTGGACAGCAACAGCCACACATCATAGTAGGTATGTATGTACATACATAAAACTCGATCTAGACTATAAGCCACATGTGTTCGATACTTCAGGAACTTCATTACATTGCTATATTCCTAAAGGAAATTAGGAAATAGTTTGTTCATTTCAAATACATTACGGCAGAATCAGGGCTGCCAGGCTGGCCATTCTGTGGCTAAATATTTCGAATTTGGGCTTTTTGTCGTATTTGGCCGCGATATTTTTTTCGGTTGGCCCTCTCTTGGAATCTGATCTTCTTTGGCCCTTTTTCTAGCAGCTGGAACTTGAACTCTTTTTTTGGTTTGTCTCTTGTATAATTTTGTCTTCTCTTGGCCATTTCAGAGCTTCAATAAGATGTTCTGACACCAACAAAGGAACAGAGCATCAGAAAAAACTGCTATGCCAGTGGGAGGAAGAGACAGCGGGAGAAACTCTGAAAATCATGATCCAAAAAATGACAACCACCGAAAACCGGACGCGAAGGATGCAATACTATAGGCGCCCTTTTGGTGGAAAGTCGATGGCAAAGTGCGCCCCTTGAGGCTCCACCCTCCCCCTCCTGCTAACCAATACAAAAGATCCACCACTGTTGAAGAGGAAAAAATTCTCAGTTGGAAAAGTAGGAAATATATCAACTATTAGCGGGGATTGGTGCGGCCAAGATAATTGATGATGCCAAAAATTTTATGCTTATGTGGATAAAATCATCTGGTAGCTACGCGGGATTGGAGGGGCACTCCTGGCTTCCTATTAACCTGCGCCCCACTTAGTGTCTGGCGCCGCTGCCACCTTCGCCCCACCGAGGACATCGATGAGCCCCTTTCTAACTCCGAAAATATGGGTGTTAGCGCAAATCTGCAAAGTGCATTAGAAAGGTCGTGTGACTTCATTATGATTTTACTTACATGTTTAGACGCTCAGGTGAATGGTTTGACCTCCAGACGTCAAGTTTGGTCACGATGGGCTATTTCTACTAAAATTACCTGGGCATGGCTCTCATGCCATTGGAGCTATTGAAATTTACTATAGTACGCTTGACAGGAAAATACCTGGGATTTCTCTGCTATGTGGGACATAATGACCTCCCGCCAATGGTTTGACCTCCAGAGAGCACCTCCTGACCTAACATGACCTGAGGTCACGAAGGTTAGAAAGTGATATTGCCGTATATAAAATGGAAGCCATTGATGAGACATACACGATGACGTTTAATTTAACACTCTAGCTTGATGAGGTTAAAAAGTGCATCAAAATACTGTTTTTGATCCCCGGTGACCTGTGATGACCTCAGATTGTTCAAAGGGAAAATATCACCCCTGGAATCCGTGGAAGGGTGGTCAAGAAGGTTTTCTGAGAAATTGGAGCATTTGCAATTATTTTTGTGACTTTAAGATCATATGAGAGCTTTTCCATGCTTTTTCTTTGGAGAGGTCACCTTTGTGACCTGTCTTCAAGTCACCAAATAAAATAATTCTGGATATACATTTTGCAAACCCCGAAAGGGTCATCGAGTGTATAAATTTTCAAATCAGTGGCCCTAGTAAAAAATTATGCAAAAATACAAAGAATTTATCAGATTAGAAATGTAGCTAATGTAGAGCTCAGAAATTGAAGTGTGGTTACTTTGGTTAACCTTGCCTCGTGACCTGACCTATTGTGGCCCAGGGTAAAAATTGTTAGCGAGGGTGGGAAAATGATGGACTGAGAAGTAGACCCCTCAACCACGGTGCTACACCTCGTCGTATTTCTGTAATTCTGAAAAAAACCATAGGGGATCATCGTTGTTCCCCTGGTGGGACGAAGGTTGGATAGGTAGTGCGTTAAAAAATATTGTGTCAAACATAGGCGTAGGAACTGGGGGGCCAGGGGGGCCACTGGCCCCCACTTTTCTGTGGGGGCCCCCACAGAAAAGTGGTATTGATATGAAAATACCAGCAACTGTAACATAAAACAAGAAACCCAAACGGACCGTATAGCTTGCTCGGAATACCTCTTATAAAGCTGGCCTGGACTCCTGAGCTGATCTGAGGTCTTATGAGTCGGCCTGGGGCCCCCTGAGCTGTTCAGGGGCCCCTGAATTAACCTTTGATGTCCTATGAGCTAACCTGGGGCTCCTTGAGCTAATCTAAGGTCCCTCGAGCTGGTTTATGCCCCTCTGAACTGTTGCATGGTCCCTAAGCTGAACTGGGAGCCATCAGCCTGAATGGGCCCCTTGAGCTAGTCAAAGACCCTATACAAGCCGATCTGGGGCCCCTGAGCTGAGCTGGGCCCCCAAAGCTAATCTGACGCCCCCTGTGCTAAACTGGGGCTCCTGAGCTTATCTGGGGCTCACGCAGAGTTATAGGGCCCCCGAGCTGAGCTTGAAGTGGCCTCCTTGAGCTGTTCTGAGACGCTACATAAGCCAATCTGGGACCCCTGAGCTGAGCCGGGCTCCTAAGCTGATCTGGTCATCTGAGCTAATCTGTGACCCACTGTGCAGAACTGCCCCCCCCCCCCACCTGCCCCCCTTAGATGGACTGGGACCAGTAGAGTAGCCAAAGAGAGTCCAAGGGGTTCGCGGACCCCTCCCCCGCCCTTGGGCCGATCGTAAGCACTCTAAAGGATTCTCTGATCAGGGGCCCCCCAGAGTCAGTCTCAGGGGCCCCGAGATTGGTTCGTAGGGGCCCTGAGTCGGTCTCAGGGCCCTCCACCCCGAGAGTTAGCATTAGGGGCCCCAAGAGTTGGTCTTAGGGGCCCCCGAGAGGTGGTCTCAGGGGCCCCCGAAAGTTGGTTTCCAGGGCCCCTGAGAGTTGGTCGCAAAGGACCCCCGAAAGTCAGTCTCAGAGGGTCCGAGAGTCAGTCTCAGCCTCCCACCCCGCGAGATTAAGTCGCAGACCCCCAAAGTCGGTTTCAGGGGGCTCCTGGAAGTCAGTCTCAGGGGACCCGAAGAGTCGGTCTCAGGGGGCCTCCGAGAGTCGAGCTCAGGGGGGCCACGACATATAGTCTCAGGGGGCCCGAGAATTAGTGTCAGGGCCAAAAGTCTATCTCAGGGCCCCCAGAAGTCGGTTTCAAGGGCCCCTGAGTCAGTCTCAGAGGATCCCAAGAGTTGATCTCAGGGGGCCCCGAGAGTCAGGCTCAGGGCCCCCGAGAGTCAGCCTCAGAATCCCCGCCCCCTGAGAATCGGTCCAAGGGGTCCCTCGAGAGCCTTTCTCAGGAGGCCCCTGGGAGTCGGTCTCAGGGGTCCCTGGGAACTAATCTCGGGATAAGTAATTATCAGATACCCCACCAGTGTTGGTCTAAGGGGGCCTTCTCTCAAGGGCCCCGAAAGCTAATATGGGGCCCGAGAATTAGTGTCATGAGTGCCGCCAAGTGCTGGTCTCAGGGGCCCCTCATAGTCTCAAGGGTGCCTCTCTCAGGAGACAATATTTACTTTCAGGGGGCCCTGAGTGATCATCTGGAGTCCCGAGAGTTAGTCTCGTTTGCGCAGCAGAGTGATGGTCTCAGGGGGCCGCGGAGAGGTGATCTTGGATGCCCTCGAGAATTGGCCTCAGGTTGTCCCCCCCGAGTTTTTGTCTAAGGGGCCCCAAGAATCAGCCTCGGGGAGCGCTCAAAAGCTAGTCTCAGAGGCCCCTCCCCCGAAGTCAGTCTCAGGGGCATCCGAGAGATAATTTTGGGGCTCTTAGAGTAACCCAAAAATTTATCTCGAGTTTTGGTCTCACGGGCTCCAAGTTGGCCTTACACCCCTGAGGGCTAATCTGGGGCCTCCTAGAGAAGGTTTCAGAAGCACCAATTGCTCAGTCTCAGGGACACCCCCTGAGTGTTAGTCTTAGGGGGCGCCCCAGTGTTAGTCTCAGATTGCTATCGGGAGTCAGTCCCAGGGTCCCCGAAAGTCAGTCTTAGGGGACCCAAGAGCTAACCTGGATGCCCCCGAGACTCTATGTCTGGGGCCACCCGAGAGAAAATCTGGGAGGTCTGGTAGGTAGTCTCAGAGGTGCTGCCGAGAATTTGTCTTAGGAGCTCCAAGCTATACTCAGGGGCCCCTCGGTTTTAGTCTAAGAGTCCCCGGTAATAAGGCCCAGGGGCCCCTGACAGCTAATCGGGGAGGGGCCGAAAATTAGCCTCGCGAGTGCCGCTAAGTGTTGGTCTTAGGAGGGCCTCAGAGCTAAACTGGGAATCCTGAGCTTATCTGGGGCTCACTTATACGGCTCCTGAGCTGAGCTGGGGGCCATGAGTTTAAAGTGGCCTCCTTAAGCTATTCTGAGACGCTATATAGGCCGACCTGGGGCCTCTTAGCTGAGACGGGCTCCTAAGCTGATCTGGTCACCTGAGCTAATCTGGGGCCCGCTGTGCTGAACTGGGGACCCCGAGATGGTCTGGGATCCCTGAATACTTAGTCACTGAGCTGGAACCGTTGAGCTATTCTGAGACCGTACATCAGCCGACTTGGGACCCTGAGCTTATCTAGACCCCTAAAAGCTAATTTGGGCCCTTAGCTAATCTCAGGCGCCCCGTGATGAACTTAACAGCCCCTGAGCTGGTCTGGGGCACTTGCACTGTTATTAAGTCCGCTGAGCTGAGCTAGGGGCGATGAGTTTGAATGGGCCTCTTGTGCTGCTTTGAGCTCTACACCAGCCGACCTGGGGTCCCTGAGCTGAACTAGGCCGCCAAAGCTAGTTCTGGGCTCTAAATTAATATGAGGCCCCTCTGCTGAACTGAGCAGCCCCTGAGCTAGTCTGGCGCCCCCTGCCCAGTTACAGGACCCGCTGAGCTAGCTGGAGACCAGCTGGAGCTTGAGTTGGTCCATTGAGCTGTTCTAAGACCCTATATCAGCCAACTTGGGGGCCCCTGAGCTGTGCTGGGCCCCACAGCTAATTCGAGCCCTAAGCTAAGCTGAGGCCCCCTGTGCTTATATGAGGCCTCTGAGTTGGTCTGGAGCCCCTGCACAGTTCTAGCGTCCCTGAGCTAAGCTGGGGGCCGATACCTTGAATGGCCCATTGAGCTGGTTTGATACCCTATACCAGCCGACCTGGGCCCCTGAGCTGAGCTTGTCTCCCACAGCTAATATGTGACCCCTGTGCTGAACTGGGGTCCCAGCTGGTCTAGCCCCCTTGAACTCTGCTATGGTCACTGAGCTGGGATCCGTAGGCTTAAACAGGTCCCTTGAGCTGTTCTGAGACCCTATATAAGCCAACCTGGGGGCCCCGAGCTGAGCCGGGCCCCTAAGCTAGCCTGGCTTCCTGAGACAATCTGGAACGCCCTGTTCGGAGCTTTTAGGACCCTGTGCTTATGTGGGGTCCTTTAATAAGGTGGTCCCATGAGCCGGTCCCTTAGCCCATGAGCAGGTTTGGGGCCCCCAGAGCTGACTAATTTGGTTCCTGAGACATGGTTTGGGCACTGGGGGCATCTATGATGACTTGGCGGCTTCTGAGCGGCATAGGCAAAGGAAACGGGAGAGTGGCGGGC
Source organism: Lepas anatifera (assembly GCA_034440635.1). Taxonomy (NCBI): domain Eukaryota; kingdom Metazoa; phylum Arthropoda; class Thecostraca; family Lepadidae; genus Lepas; species Lepas anatifera. The sequence continues at coordinate 392,013 of JAOTON010001666.1, forward strand.
CAGGGGAGCCACTGGCCCTCCACTGTTCTGTGGTGGACCGCTGCAACGAATATGCAAATATCAGCAACTGCAATATAAAACAAGAAACCCGGGCGGGCACGACAGCTTGTCTGGGAAAGTCCAGTTTTAGCGTATGCCCTCTGCAAACCCCTGGACCGAAAGCGCTTCATGAAAAAGGCCAAGGCACCTACTACCCGAGTGCCCCAGATGGATCCCGAAAACTGGACCCAATCAAACTCTGGCCCAGACCGCTCCCAACACAGAGCGCTAATTCAGACACGCAACCCGCACCACAAGCCGAGCAGCAGCCGTCCCTCGGTCATCAACGGGCGTGAAGAGCCGTCTACAGGCCGTCTTCCACTGCGAAATGAAAAAATATCACCACAGAGCTATTCGATGCGAGGGAACTGTTGGAAAAGACGTAACTAACATTTAATGTATGGAAATACCTAGCGTAGGCCGGTGTGTATGCGTGTATTATCGACACCAAATGAACAGTTTTAAAACTGCTCATAATTATGTGCCCCTTGGGCTGGGGCCCCCCTTGAGGTGGGCCCCCCTCTGGGGTTGGCCCCCCACATTTCAACCGGTTCCTACGCCCCTGGTGTCAAATAAAGATCAAACTGGCAAAAATTAGTTTTGAACAGCGATATAAGTTGTTTTTTCTGTGAGTTTATGATTAATTCGAGGTGTCGTTTTTGTATCAAATCTGACTTCTGTGATATTTATTTGGCTAATTTAGCAAAAAAAAAATTGGACCCTTTTTGGCCCTGCTTCTAACTAGGTCTGGTCCCTTTCTGCTGAAAAAACCTCGTAGCCGTGGGCAGCATCTACAATCTTTAGAATATTTAAAGACACGAAAATTGGAAACATTTTGTTAGCACTAGTGCTTCTGGGTCTTATTAACGCCCCCTCCCCCCAAATGGGATGTTGATCTCCTGAAGACACAAAATGGCCAGCACAAGAAATGCCCCCCACTGACTTTAATTTAACCCCCCCCACTAAAATTGCCTTGTCTAGGGGCCCCTTATAATGTAACCAGGACCCCTGAAATTAATATCAGAGTACCCCAGAGTTGGCATTGGGCCCCTCAAAGAGCTGTTCTAGGAGTCTACAAGAATTTGGCTCCATTGGCCCCCAGAGTTGTTCCAGGCCCTATGCCTCAGAGTTCCCACGAGCCCCGCGACCGGACCCCTAACAATCGCCTTGGGGGCCCACTGCTGCCAAGCCGGGTCCCCTATTCTCAGCAGTTGTAGATCTCGGTATTCCACCCGAGCCCCCTGAGGCTGCAGCCGGAATCCCTGAGGTTCACGCTGGCCTCCTGTGGCCATCCGGGCACGCTGAGATGCTTCCGGGCCCCTTGCAGTCCACTTGAAACCGCTGAGTCTGCAACCGGGCCCCTCAGAACTACCCTGGGCCCACTGCTGCTGAGATCAGGCCGCTGTTGCTCAGCCGTTGCAGATAATTCCCCTGTAATCCACCCGGGCCCTCATTAACCCCGGCCGGGCCCTCGTTGGGTAGCCCATCCACTTCTCCATCGAAAATGTTCTAACTATTTTTTCAGGTCACATTTAGGTCACTGGAGGTTAAAACATGCCGTCATAGCCTATGACTCAGGGAAAACATGTAAATGACGGTTTTCGGTCATCACATTTGAACAAACAAAGATAGAGCAAAACAATTTCAACAATATGAATCCTCGCAGCAAGCCGAATCGAATGATCAATACCTTGTCAGGTGAAATAAAGGATTTGGCCTGACCTGAGGTCAGGTCAAGTTTAAATTAGATAAAATGCATGTCATTAGAACTGCAAAGAAAAAGCAAATCTAATACAGTTAAAATAAATGCTTTATCACCATCTGTTACTAAGTTATTCAGCTAAAACAATTTTTCCCATTGTATAACAGTGGTTGACAGATATTAACACTTAGACCAACACATCTGCCCGCTGTGTTGGTTAAAGTGTTAATTTTTCCCATGTAGAGGAGACCAGGGCAAAGCGGACAGCGGGGCAAAGTGAAAAAACTGAATAACTATCTGCAAAGCACTGCAATTTGCCGTAAATGAGTGTCATACTGAGCGTTAGTTAGCAACGCATCCCGCGCATCTTCGTCAGCTGTCTCTCGCTTCCAGCGCGGTGGAGAAAGGTAGGGTTTTTAGGCAGTTAGCTGGCTTTTTTGCGCTAAATTCCGTGGTCTTCAAAACCTCATCTGAGCAGCACGGATTTTGTTTTACTGAACTGCTGGAAACCAGTACGGGCCCGTCGATTGTTTAGAAAAACCTCGCCTCGATTTTTACTCTTGTAATGACTGGTCTCCCATTCGCTTAGACTGTGTTGCATGGGGCACAGTGAACCGGGGCAAAGTGGAATCCGTCCATTTTGCCCCATGAATGGAAAGAGGGACGTAGTGCAGAGAAATAATAGATTGTGACTATAGCGCATAGGCGTAGAAACGGGGGAGGGAGGCAGGAGCGCCACTGGTCCCCCACTTTTCTGTGGTGGGCCCCCGCAACGGATGCAAAATATCAAAAACTGTAATAGAAAATAAGAAACCCAAACGGGCCCGAAAGCTTGTCTGGGAAACTTCTTAAGCTGGCCTGGGCGCCTGCGCAGATTTAAGGTCCCATGACTCAATCTCGATGGGCCGCTGAACTGACCTCTGATGTCATATAAGCTAATCTAGGGCCTCTTTGGCTGAACTGAGGGCCCCAGAGCTAGTTTGGGACCTCTAAATCGTTCTAGGGTATCTAAGCTGAGCTGCTGAACTTGAATGAGCCTTTGAGCAGGTCAAAGACCCTATTTAAGCCGACATTGGGGCCTCTGAGCTGAGGTGTTCCTCCAAGACTAACCTGACTCCTGAGCTAATCTGGGGCCCCTGTGCTGAACTGGGAGCGGACTTAGCTGTTCTGGACCCTCTTCACTGAATTAGGGCCCGTGAGCTGGGGGCCATGAGCTTGAATTGGCCCTCCTGAGCTGTCCTTAGACCCTATATAAGCAGACCTGGGGCCCTGAGCTGATCTAGACTCCTAAGCTAATATAGTCATCTGAGTTCATGTAGCTGGGCCCCTATGCTGAGATGGGGGCTCCTGAAGTGGTCTGGGGGCTCCCTGAAATACTTCAGAGTCACTGAGCAGAAGGCTTTGAGCTTGAATGGGGCCTTTGAGCTGTTCTGACTCTTAAACAGCCGATCTGGGCCCCTGAGCTAAGCTGGGACCTAAACTAATATTGAACTCCCTTGTGCTGAACTGGGCAGCCCCTGGGCTGGTCTGGGCCCTCTGCATAGTAATAGGGCCCCTGAGCTGAGCTGGGGACCATGAGTTTAAATGAGTCCCTGGAGATGTTCTGAAACCCGATATACACTGACCTTTGGGCGCCCCTAAATTGAGCTAGGGTCCTTTCCTAGTTGAATAGCTGACGCATAAGCGGTAAAATTCCCAGAGGAGGAAGCAGCCACAAGTTGAGAAAGCAGGTATCCTGAGGACCAGCAAGGGGTTGATGCAGAGGACAAGAAGTAAAAGATCAAGAGGGCTGGTCCGAGCCAGCGAGGCGAACCGAGACGCCAGTTCTTCCAAACTGGTTACAATGGAAATGAGAAGTGTCTATTGTACAGAGACTTACGCTAAATGGCTGGTCACACTGCGCAATATGTCTTAAGTGAATCCACGATACATGTGGGAGGGGGGGTTGTTGCAGAGGATATCGTTTTCGCACGTGCCAGTAGTGGGCGCCTTGGTTCGTGAATGGTGAGGAAGCCTTTGCGATCATCGTGAATACAGAAATGTATGCGTGTTTCTCTCGCTTTTTTTGTGGATTTGATAAACCAGACCGAAATTTTACACAGCACTTGACATTGCGTTATCTGCAGACATGGCAGCCAGCATTTGACTTATGTCTTTACGACCGATAGATATCAAAAGCAAACGACAGCAATCTTTTGACCACCACAAAATAAGCCTGTCCACTTTGCCCGTGCTTGGGGCAAAGTGGTCAAAATAAGTTTGGTTTACTTTTTGGTTTCCTGTACAAATGTCTTATATTGTTTGCCTTTTTGTCCCCTCTATTGTCCCCAGAATTGAACATGGGACAAAATCATGGTATCTAACACAAGAAATCGGGACTACAAGTTCTTCAAAATTGAGCAAATATCCCTAGGTTGACCACTTTACCCTGGTCTCCCCTATTTCCAATCGAGAGGTCATGGCTCGTACCTGACTTTAGGTCATCGATATAAAAAATACCAGAACACATTTTAGATGACTCGGTGGGTCCATTATGTGATATAAGTTTCAATCGGATAAGTTCAGCCCAGGGGCGTAGCCAAGGGGGCGGCAGGGACAGCCGCCCCTCCCTGAGGGGCCCGATGGGCCCCCTGAGGGCACGAGCCGCGCGAAGCGCGGCTCGCCCGCACTATGCTCTGTGGCCAAATTTGGCATTTTATACCAGACCGGGCCCTCTTAAGCCCTCTTTAGCACTCTATTCTGTAACAAGCAGGGCCCTTTTTACCCATCAGGGCCCTTTTGGCGCTATCGCAGGGGTCCTTTTCGGGGCCCCGCCCCTCCCTGAGCGAAATCCTGGCTACGCCCCTGGTTCAGCCTGTTCCGACTTATGCTATCTTACACTTTTTTTAGGTCAGGTCACTTGACCTGTACTGGTGACCTGACCTGAGATGACCTAACCTTAAAATTTTGACATAAGTTGTGAAAATGATGAGAAAAAGGCATGCCAAGTACGGCGGCGGCACGCACCGGCGTTTTTATCTATTTCCGAAAAAACTCGAGAGTGGCGGGTACCCGCCCCCGTCAATGCGCGTGTTAATTCAAGCAAGCCACAGAATGTTGTATGCGATCTGAGATGGTCCTGGTCAGTGATGCTAGCCGAAATTTGGTCAGTCCCTGGATTTGTTGAAATCCAATCAAATGTTCAACAGACCTCAGGAATTTTAGGGCCAGTTAACCCGCCCCACGGGTCGGCGCCACCTTCGCCCCACCGGGGCCATCGATGCCCCCTCTAACTCCGAAATATGGGCGTTAGCGCAAATCTGCAAGTGCAATGAAAGCTCGCGTGAATTTAGTAGAATTACTTCGCATGTTTTAGTGCTCAGGTCAATGGTTTGACCTCGGGTCAATTATGTCAAGATCGGCTATTTTCACTCAAATATGCAATGATTAAGCAAACTGGGCATAACTTTATGTATTGAGCTATTGAGGCCTGGTAAAGTACATTTGATAGCAAATTGCCTGTACTTTTTCCGCTATGTGGAACGTAAAGACCTCCCGCGTGGTTTGACCGCCAGAGGTCACCTCGTGACCTAATATGACCTGGGTCCAAAGGTCAAAAGTGACCTTGCCGTATATCAAATGAAAGCCAGTGACAAGACAAACACGATGGTGTTTGTTTCACCGCTCTAGTCATTAGGTCAAGTTATTGTCAAATATTGTTTTGACCTCCGGTGACCTTGGATGACCTTGGAAAGTCAAGGGCAAATATGACCCCTGGGATCCGTGAAGGGTGTCCAAAACGTTGTTCTGAGCAGTCTGAGTATTTGCAATCATTTTGTGGCTTTTATATCATGAAATAGCTTTTCCCATGCTTTTCCAATGAGAGGTCGCCTCGTGACCTGACCTCAGGCACGAAATCGAAAAATCCCGGATATACACCTTGTAGACCCTGGAGGGGTCGAAGTGTGGAAGTTTCAAATCGATCGACTTTGAAATGTAGCTCTTACAGAGCTCTAAAGTGAAGTGAGGTGACCTTGGTTGACCTCGTCTGGTGACCTGACCTTGGGTGACCCGGGGTAAAAATTTCAGGGATGATGGGAAAATGATGCAGGAGGTAGAGCCTCAACCGCGGTGCTGCGCCTGTCTTTTCTGCTATCCCGAAAAACCTTAGGGGGCCATCATGGCCCCCCTGGCGGTTAATAGTTTAGTGGACTTTCGGAGTTCTCGGGATGTTTTTCCCCGAAAACGGCCTTTAATTTTTTTTGCTTGCCAGCACACTTGTATGTGAATTTACGTTTTTTCTCAAAATTTATACATTCCACAGTCGGGCCTTTAAAGCTATTCTGGGCCCCCCTTCGAGGAGGTCGGGCCCCCAGTTAGGGTTGGCCCCCTTCTTTGAGCAATTTCTGGATCCATCCCTGGACTGGACCGGGTTTAAGCTATATCAGATCACCAAATCCCATCTCTTGATGGCTCCGATCCAGGCACCCTCGCAAGGAGTCATTCGATTAACCCTCGCCCTTGTGGCGTTATATGAGCCAAATTCGTCTTGGTGGGGGTCATATTTGACCCCTCGAACTAAAACTAAGAATGTCAGGAAAACGTGGGGAAAGCCATCGAAAGCTCGACATATAGGTGCAGTCGAAGTCAATCCAGTCATTTTTCGCCAGGCCAACTTTGAGGTCTCTAGAGGTCAAGTAAGATCAATACTGCCAAAATAAGAGGCTTTAAAACCTCGATTATCTCAGGAACTAATCCGGCTAAGAACATTTCTTAATCCTCACCCCTCAGGTTTTTTTCCGGCGGCAGCAAGAAACGGCGGCGAGAAGCACCGCCAGACATTGTCACACCAATTATCCCTGATCAAAGTGGCAACTTTTTCCAAAATTTTACCATTTGTTCATCCAAGGTCAGGCCACCAATGCAGATTCAGCCCGCGTCCCACCAGGGGTCCGGTGCCACCTTCACCCAACAGGGGGCATGGATGACCCCTCTAACTCCGAAAATATAGGGGTTGACGCAGATCTGCGAGCTGCATTGGAAAACTCGTGTGAATCTATTATGATTTTACTTGGCATATTTAAGCGCTCAGGTCAATGGTTTGATTTTCAGAGGTCAAAGTGGGTCGCGATACGATGTTTCCACTAAAATATGCGATGCTTAACCCCCGCCCCACCGGTGCCATCGATGGCCCAACCTAAGGTTTTTTCGGGATAGCAGAAAAACGACGAGATGCAGCATCGCGGTTGAGGGCTCCATCTCTTACCCCATCATTTTGCCCAACATCACTGAAATTTTTTACCCCGGGTCACCCAAGGTCAGGTCACCAGGCGAGGTCAACCAAGGTCACCTCACTTTAAGTTTTGAGTTCTAGAAGAGCTACATTTCTGAGTTGATCCATTTGAAACTTCCTACACTTTATGACCTCTCCGGAGTCTACAAGGTGTATATCCGGGATTTTTAGATTTCGTGGCCTGAGGTCAGGTCACGAGGTGACCTCCCCCATTGGAAAAGCATGGGAAAACTGTCTTGTGATTTAAAAGTCACAATAACGATTACAAATACTCAGCTGGCTCAGAAAGGCGTTCTTGGACACCTTTTCACGGATCCCAGGGGCCATATTTGGCCTTTGGCATCTCCGAGGTCATCCAAGGTCACCAGGGTTCAAAAACAGTATTTTAACAATAACTTTTCACATAATTAATCTAGAGCGCCGAAACAAACATCATCGTGTATGTCGCGTCACTAGCTTTCATTTGATATACGGCAAGGTCACTTTCTGACCTTTCATGACCTCAGGTCATATTAGGTCACGGTGACCTCTGGAGGTCAAACCACTGGTGAGAGGTCATTACGTTCCACATAGTGGAAAAGGTCCGGTATTTTCCTATAAAATTTACTCGACCAGATCTCAATAGCTCTAATGTCATAAGAGTTAGGTAAGCCCAGTTTTCTTAAAGGGAATGTGGCACCTTCACAACGTGATTTTAACTGAGATAGCCAAGTTGTAAAGCAAGTCGGAAAACCCGGTACTCCATATTTCATTTGTCTTGGAACTCGATATTTCTGTAGAAAAAGCTAAAACCTACCTGACACCAGCCCCCCATCAGCCCGTCGCCGGGCGGCCATTGCTCTGAGCTGCTGGTGTGACGACATATGCTGACGTCACGATGAGCATCAGCCAGTCGAAGCCCTTGCAGCGTTTCAAGTATGGTAGTGGTTGCCAGATCGTGACATCATCCACAGGCTGATATTTATTTCTTTTTCTAGAGGAGTATTTTAAAACTCAAAATAATGAGCTTATTGTACATTTTTAAGAAAATCAGCGTGAGTTCATGTGTGTGGTGAACAATCAGTGAGTGGTTCCATTATTTTCGGCTAAAAGTACGCCTAATTTCACTAAATTCCAGGATTCGCCCAAGGTGCCACATTCCCTTTAAGCATTGCATATTTTAGTGAGAATAGCCTATCGTGACCTAACGTGACCTCTGGAGGTCAAACCATTGACCTGAGCGCTTAAACATGCAAAGTAGTTTCCTACTAAATTCACGCGAGCTCTCTAATGCACTTTGCAGATTTGCGCTAACCCCCATATTTTCGGAGTTAGAGGGGCCATCGATGGCCCCCGGATGGGCGAAGGTGGCACCAGACCCCCGTAGGGGTCCGGGGCGCGGACCCCGGTGGGGCGCGGGTTAACACTGGCATTGACGGGGGTACCCGCCCCGTCGTGTTTGTTTTTGGAGCTAGCATAATAAAGGTGGCGCGTAACGCCCCCGTACTTGGCATACCTTTTTTCTGATCATTTTTAAAACGTTTCCAAAATTATTTAAGGTTAGGTCACCTCAGGTCGGGTCACCAGTACCGGTCCCGTGACCTGACCTCAAGTTTAACATAACATAAGTCAGAACAGGATGAACTTATCCAATTGAAACCCCTCGCATGATACAGAAAGAATTTATTACAAGGTGCAGCTTATAATTGTGTTTCTAAAGTTTTACCATTGCGAACAATAGTTGCACCGTAGTTCAATTACCGAGTAAAACAACCCTGGTTACGTCACTAGCATAAAGCAATGCAATTACTATGGAATGACAACCTTGCCTTGTGCCACAATAGTGCACGCCTGTTCATACCTGGTTCATACCTTGCTTGCGCACCAGCGCTGCACTAACTGAATACTAGGACTAGGCGTTGTAGTGGCATTGTAAATAGCTGGTAGGTAAAGCTGGGCGTTGTTGCACCCTTGCTCGGCCATTGTCGTTTGACTATGGTTTCAAATACCTGCTCGGGTTACGGTCGCCATCTTGCTTTCTTTTACCCGTGGAAATACACAGTGGCCTGGCACGCATGCCGTGTAGGTTAGAATAAGTGTGACTTACTTTAATCAATCGTGGAACTTTGGAAGATGTCTGGAATATTTGTCGTGATCTGCGAGTGGAAAGTATTGTTCTCTGTTCCAATAGTTGAAAGTGAGGCATTTTGGAATGGTCAATCCAGGTCCAGGTAAGTAGGTATGTGGTTACTTCAGGCATGTATGCCATATTGGTATTAAGACTCATATTTTCGTGTCAAACGAGCACAGACTATTTGATCATATTGCTTAGGTACCTGCAGGGTAGAACCTATTTGTGTTTGCCTTATGGGCCCTTTGAAAAATAGGTGAGTTGAGTTCCAATATGATCTTGTCGGTGTCTTCGTTGGATCGGCGCCTGATGAGGATGTTGTGTTTTACCAATATGGGTAAGACGACGTGCTGGTTATTTTCTTGCTTGAGAGGTGGCTCAATCCTTACCCTTTTCTACCGATGGTCTTCTGTTGCATTTGGCCAGAAGACGCTTTAGCTTGCATAGAGACTGAAAAGTTCCTTTTGAAGCAGAGGTAGGTACAGGGGAGGGGCTAAAGGGCTCAGCCCCTTCCACACCATGAAATGTCCGAGTGCCTAAGTAAATGCGTAGTCGGATGCTGTCCATACACTATGGCGGGGAGGCGCGAGCGCCCAGCTTCCCGAAATGAAGTCCTGGATCTTCCGTGTTGTAAAGACGTCATGAGTCTCTTTTACCCTTGTAAGACCTTGCAACACCCTTGTTCCCTCCCGTTACGCACTGGTAAGCGGTTGTGTGCGTTCTAATCTCGTCACGCTCTTGTATGAAGGCTGCGGTTGCGTAAAGGCGGACACAAGGCTTTGTTCTACCCTTTTGTGGGGTAATCATGACCTGTGAGGGCTTTGGGGACGTTGTGTATTGTCTTTGCCATTGGTTAACCATAGTTAGTTCAGGTTTGTACGTCTTCTGGCAACCTTGTCTACTATGGTTTTTGTTCTTGGTTTTCCTTGTATTTCCTTGTTTTCGTGGCCGGATTTTGAACGTAGTTTGCGTTTTACCCTAGTAATTTTCCTGTAAACAAGGTTGACAAGGTTTGCCCTTGTAAAATTTCTTTTGTGTAGGCTCACCGAGTTCTCTAAATTATATTCCAGTATTTTTATATCGATGATCTAGGGTCAAGTACGAGCCATTAACTCTCCGTTGGAAAAATATGGGAATTTTTTATCTGAATAACTTGGTAATGTCTGTTGATATAGCTTTTATTTTAACTGCATTGGATTTGACCTGACCTCAGGTCAGCTCAAATCCCATATGTGACCTGATCTAACCTAGCAATGTCATATTATATATCATTTGATTCAGCCTTGCTGCGAGGATTCCAGAAACCTTCATTTACATGTTACCTATCCCAATGATGGCACGTCTTGATCTCTAGTGACCTTAAATATTACCTGACAAATATGGTTCAGATCTTTCCGAAAGAGAAGTGGATGGACTACCCAAAGCTGTTGACCGTTTTTCGCTATCTAGCGTGGTTCTCGAGATCTTAGGGGTGGGGCAGGTACCCACCCCCGTCAAAGCAAAGGTGCCTCAGACCCCCGTCAATGCGCGTGTTAAGAAACTTGGGCATAGCTCTCATGCCATTAGAGCTATTCAGCTCTGGTTAAGTACATTTGACAGGAAAATGCCAGGGTTTTCTTCGCTATGGGGCATTCCACGACAAATCGACAAATCGATGGGTTGAAATAACACCCTCATTTCTCAGTTTTTCATGAAAAATTGGGACTAGGGTTCTCAGTGGCGCTGAAAACGACTGCGGTATTTTTAGTCTCGTCCGGATAATGGTTTTGGAGTTGTAGCCTCGGGCAATCTAGCATCGGGGGCGTGCATCGCACTTTTCGCTTGAGTTTTTATCTATTTAAAGGGAGATAAGCGGAAAAAATTATTGGCTAGATCAAAAGGTCACAAAAATTTGTATCAGAAGTCCTCTGCTCATTTTTGCGAATTCGGCCTGCAAATGCCTTAAAATCGCTCTCAAAGTCAACATTTCTAGACGATTTTACCGGAACACCTCTTATCGATGTAAATGACGTACCCCCGACTAAGGCTATCAAATTCTCTAAAAAAACCGGTCCCATTTTTCCTAAGCAGTGACTTAAAAGCTTAAAACTATTAGATAAAAAGTTATTCGAAAAAAGCTACAGCCAAAAATAGTATTAAAATAAAAATATAGGACTTTTAAGAAATTACAATTGACCAATCAGAACGTACAGCCACCTCATAGGGGGTCACATGACCTTTCTGACGCAAAAGTTTTGTCATCCTGGGGCTGAAGCAGAAAACGACTCAAGATCCGAGGTACGAAACGGCTGAAGACTTGAGTAATCATGTGTTTTTCCGTTTTTAGGGCAAACTAATTCATGTTGCATTTTTTATAGGCTTTGTAAAATTAATTCAAATACAAATACAGGAGAACAGACATTTTATTACAAAAATAATACTTTTCATCTTTAAATAGTTTTCGAAAAGTAAGTAATGGGTGAAGGTTTCCGCATTTTATCAGAACTGTTAACCTATTTCGATAATAAGTGTCTCCCAAAGTTTTGCCGAAGATACCAAAAATAATTTGCAGTTTCGTTATCCTGATTTTTCAAATAGCAAGAAACCACAATTGAAATTTTTTCGCGTATCTTCCTTTAAGTTAAAGGTATTCCTTTAAGAGGTTACATGAAAATAATTACAAAAGTCTGCACAATACAAATATGTAAGTTTAATTCTATTAATTGGCACGAATATGTATAAAATCTAATTCCAAACTTTTGCAAAGATAAACATACATATTTCCTATGTTTTTATTGACTTCAAAACAACTTCATGTGAAAGAGCATTGCTTAAACTATATACAACACCAATAAAAAGAATGGAGACTACAGGGCAAAATCAGTAAGGAGCACCGCAGACCAAGCACAACACCCTCGCCGGCCACTCAGCCTGCAGTCGGCACGCCGCATAGACGCGACCGGTTGGAAGTGGGATAACGGGGAGGGGAGAACTGAGCAAGACTGCGCTTCGGTGACATTGCGAATGAACTAAATGTGGTGTGGAGGCTACTATTGCCAACATAAAAAGTTGAGCCGTTCCGAAAAAAGACTGAACGTATTACCGCAACATTCGGAACAATTCCGACACTGATGCATTTGTTGGAAAATATAGTGCGAGGATTATGCCTCAGAAGTCGATTATTACTGTTGTCTTAGGTTTGTTTTAGATAGTTTTCTTTTTCTACCCATACCATAAAAAAGTTGCATGTATCCCAGTTCAATTTATATTAGAAAGCACACATCACAAACAAAAAGCCACATAGCGTCCACGCCAACTGCTTTTCGAACATATAAGATAAAGACATGCTGCTTTATTAAAGATCTGACCCACGGATCGGAAGAACGACTCCATCACATGGTGCCATTGAAATTCACAGATTCAATTTGAAACTCGAACCTTCTGTTCCTCACCATTCGAGAGCTCATGGACAATAACGGTCTTCGAATTAACCGGCACGAACCTGTGAATCTTCAACGTTCCTTTTCTCGCGACTGCCCTATCGAAGCGTTTTCTGAGCTCCGTAGCTAATTTGAGTACTTTTTGTTGAAGCATTTTCGGTAGAGATCGAGGCAAGCAATGGAACACTGCTTTCCGTGTCCCCTTCCAAGCGTGGTTGCCGAGATCGTTAGGGGATGGGTAACCTTCCTGCCAGTAAAGGTGGCCCGGGGCCTCATACCAACGCGTGTTAAAAAGCACACTGGAGTGGAGCCTTGGAGGCCCCCACCTACTTTTTTCTAGGTGGCCGGAGAACCCTTCGTGGCCAAAAACGCTATTTCGCTACTTTTGAGAATATTCAATGGCACACCGATTGGTCAAATAACCTTGAAAATCGGCCCCAATTTTGTAATTAAAGGCTTTCAAAGTTAAACACTTTATTTTGAGATCGCTGCAATCGCGCGGTGGCACCAGTTCGCGTGCATCAAAGACCAACTGGCAACGTTATAGCGCCGTATAAAACGAAACTATATGTCAATTTCACACCTCATGGAGGTCGAGGTCACATTTCAAAGCTACACCAGCAGTCTCAAAGTAATTGGTCCGGCGCTTCCGGTCGCATGACGTTACCCAGTATGACGTATATTATGCTACGACGTCATAGTTAAGATAAATCAACGTCAAGGTCAGGGTCACAGGTCAAATTAAAATTTCATGGGTAAAGGTCAATGTTCATTTCCCGTCCAACAGTTGCTATGGTGCTAGTTATGGTGTAATTAAAAGGAATATGTCATTTTGTGACGTCATAGGTCAATGACCTTGAATGACTTTAACCCCAAAAATTAAGTTTACATTTCTTTGGACGTTCTCACTATGACCTTGCTCTGTTTTTAGTGCATTCTGTACTTCTTTGAGCTTAATCACGGCATTTCCGGATGAATACACAGCATGGCTACTACTTGACCTTTATGACCTCGTTTGAACTTGACGATACTGACCTAGGTCATTTAAGATCGGTCATGATGTAGATTTCAACAGTTCCCACCCAGTCCCCAACCGGAGTTTTTCTAAGCCTCCTAGTTTCCGAGAGCTCAGGGGGCCTACCAATCCCCCTCCAGTGCCCGTAAGTGTGGGACGCCTCTGCAGTGTGGGTGTTAAGGAATGGGACATTAATCACAATTTATTGCTTTAAATGCATATTGCCGACCAATTCCACCATTGACACCTTTTTCGTGACCAGAGACGTTTGATAGTTGCAGCGACGGCGGGCCGCGCTGGCGCACGAACCTCACAAAAGTGGGGATCGGGACGTTTGGGAGCTCAGATCTCGCTTCCTGTTAAAGTCCCCATTCTTTTTATTACTGAATCTTATAGAGAAAAGTATAAGGAGTAATGTGAACCTCAAAAAGTTTAAAATAAGTCATAGGAAAATAGTTTTTATAGATTTTGAAAAAAATTAAAGAATGTATGATGTATTTAAAATGTAATTTTTTGAATTATATTTATAATGAGCCAGAACTCGTAATTCGTCCTTAAAATACCTAGATCAAGTTTTTATGGCATTTGTAGAAGCATACAGGCAAAATTTCGTCTTTAAAAAAGACATGCAAGTGGGTATGGTCAAAATGCCTGAGGCTATAATTTTCAAACCGTAAGTCAGGGAGGAAAATGAATACTAAAATCGTCATAAGCTCCATCAATAGCCCCCCTGAAAAAATACACCGAAATCTGCGACATGAGGGTGTTAGAGATAGATAGAGATAGATGAGGGTGTTATTGACTTGTCGATTTGTCGTGGAATGCCCCAGCTCGCAAAGGGCAATCCCGCAGGATAGGTGGCTGTTTAACCCAGCCCCGAAAAAAGGAGACAATTGTTCCGCGCCCTCCTTGGCCGAAAAGTCCCCCCTAGAAAGTCAGAGCGAGAACAAGGTACTGCACGAGGCCTAAATTGGCCTTCCAACGGCGGAATGTGCACGCAAGGAGGGGATGTGTAATCCAGGGTGGAACGCACCGCCACCGGTAGCGCTCCACTTCAGAGCCTTGTTCCTCAGCAGCGGATCAACGGAAAGTGAATACTTTGACAGCAAGAGCGGTCGCTTCATACGCTACCCAAATCTAGCCCTTGGGAGCCACCAGCAAATACTATGGCATTCGGGACCTAAGCAGCAAGCCATTAACGGGCCACGCAGGCATTATACTGCGGGCGAAACGATCGGGTGAGTGACATGGAACACGCACCGTTATCTACGGGCCATTCCACACGATCCCGTTCACAATTACATAAACAGAGGGGTAGGCACACCACTTTATTGGTAAAGAAACTAGTCCCGCTCTGTGCTGAGTTTGTCGGGAGGAGCGCCGCTCTGTACACTGTACACGCGCGTGCGGACCGCCGCGCAGCGTGAGATCAGGCCACCACTGGCCCCGCCGGCAACACACGGCAACGACACCTATGGAACACGGAGGCGGGCGCGGTGTGGGGTGGGGGGTGTGGGGGTTCAGCTGCACCGCACATGGCACGGCAGTGGAATGGTTGGGTCGCAAGGTCAATGAAGGAGTGGACAGTCGGATGAATCGAGCAGTTGTGTGAGGAAATGAAGCAGAACGGAGCTGTAGCAGACGGAGTTTTAATGGGCGCTGGGGCGAATACTGTGGACGGTGGCACGCCAGGCGGCGGCGCTGGGACCGCCGGGAGAGCGTGCGCCCGCACCGTGAGAACGGTAGGAGAGCGTGCGCCCGCACGATGAGAACGGTAGGAGAGCGTGCGCCCGCAAGATGAGAACAGTAGGTGAGAGGGTGCACCCCACCGAACGGGCAACATCAAGCGCGGGTATGGACGGGCAGAGAACGGTGGGCGACACGGCGAGGCACGGCAGCAGTGCACACACTTCGGCACCGGCAGGTCGTGCTGACTAAACACACAGACACACGCACACACAGTGGCACACGGGTCCACAGTCCTGATGGCACTGCTGATGCGGCCGCCGGCAAACATGGCAGCGCCGGGTCCAGGTAATCTCCGTCCAGCGCGGCCCGGCTAAACGCATCCAAATACATAGGCGGACACAGTTTGTGATACAGGCAGCGCGGCGCACACCAGTGAGCCGTTTCCGAAATAAACAGATGTGGTATGTGGTTTAACTAGCCCGGCGACCGCGGTCCCGGCCACCACTCAGTGTTTGGGAAACCACACGCAATGCCAACAATCGTACACACGGACAAGAACTGATGAAATGCCATCGTAAGCAGGCTTGTAGCCGAACAAACGTGCACCATATCTCATATAGAATGTTTTCTGACATGTTTCTAGAGAGCTACATCTCCACACGGCACCAAAGCTGACGACAAACACATATCGACATCTCACACACCAACGCGTTTCAGACAGTCTAGTGGTTCCCCGGCTTCGCGCCCGCAATGCCCAAAGGCGAAGACCGCTGTCAGCGCGAACCGGGGAGATTATCCTAGCCTTTTCCGCGATGGACGCACACGATAATGCCCACGGAGCGCCCAGGAATGTGTGACGGAGTGGGGCACGAGGGCACGCAACTGGCTCCGGAATAAGGCCACAGAAGTTGGCCGGCGCTCGCCTGCAGGGCTGAGCGGCCGAGATGCTGGCCACCTATCGGTGCCATTGTAAGCTGTCACTCGCGCCGCAGCCGCTTGACGTCGCCGTCGCCGCGCTCGATGGCCAACGGGTCCAGGAGGGGTCCGTTCGACAGCAGCAGCTCCGAGGGATTGTCGAACGAGCTCTGAAAACAGTGGCTGCTCGTTAGCTACAGCTCGCCAGCGGGGCGTTCCCAAGCAAACATCGTTTGAAGCGACATGTCCACCAGAGTCTTAAAACAGCGGAGACGCCCTGCAGCCGACGCGGATAACATCGCATTACCACCGTCACCGCTGGCATTACAAGGATCATATGTGACTGATTCCATCTACAGAAAGCTAAGCACTGCTGCCATATACGACCACTGCACAGCACACAGACCTTGATAACCACATTTGTGAATAATTTCCACTACAACCTACGCCCAGCCTACCACGCTGCAAACGATAACGATGGCATGCCACTCTGCTTTCAAGATTAATATGACACTATTCTTATTACACGTAGCAGGCATCGCTACTTAAAGGACATTTTACGGTGGGTCGTATCGTCAAGTGGCGTGCAGGTCTGAAATAATGAGGGCTCCACGGCGGCAACGGGAGCGGGCTCATTTTTAACGGCGCGAACACAGCGAAGTCGCGTGCGCAGAGCCTCAGACTTGCGGTGCAGTATATTTAATTTCCGACGCTGACTGACTCAGCGTCAAAGGTCGGGTGCAGTGGCCACACGGCCACGGCGCTTCAGCTGCAAGGCCCCCCGAAACCTATCAATTCACCCTCGCAAAATGGGTATGAGAGGTGAAGACTGCAGGGCCTTTCAGAAGGGCGCGTCAGGGACCACTGAACGCAGACATAGTCATCGCTTCACGTGCCTTAAACTCACAGAATGGTACCCGGAGGAGCACGGTAACTGACTCGATTAATGAGGGACTCGCTAATGCACTCTAGCAGGAAGTAGTTGTCCTTTGCTGCAAAACGGCTGCAATACTAGAGTAGCTATTGCCAACATGACACTTCTCGATCTGTACCTAACAAAGGGGAAACTCAGACCAATAATAAATTTGGATTTTGGCAGCCGAGCGTTTTCACGACTGCGTGCGAATCTTCGGTCCCGATAGCGCAACAATCTTCGGAGCACGTGCACTCAATTGCAGGGACCCTTTGTTCCCGCAATCACTGAAGCGTTACTCGGAAACCAACCTGTGGTGAAGCTGCTGCGTTTTGTAGAAGCCACGCAAAACTCTACGCCATCTCTACACAACATATTTGTTGCAGCAACAGAATATTGAGATTATGAACCCACACATCATTTTGTCGGACACGCCGACTGCCGCTGATCACCCAGCGAACGAGGCAGGCACGTTCCACAATTACTGAGCGAGTTGAGTGGCTGACTCGCAGTATATGAGAGAAGCAGGCATGAACAGTTTTGTACGAAAATAAACGACAATCTTTTTACAAATGCCAGGATATTTTCATCCTGGAAATGTTCCATGTCAAGCATTGCTCCCGCCTCCGGACTCCCCTTTTCACACCCCTTTTAGCCTGAATCCGATCGCAACCCCCTTGGTTTTTTGGCGAATGCTTCCTGAAGACTCACAGGCTCGTGGCCTTGCGCACCTCTTAGGTGGTCACTTTTACAACTCTGGCCAAAAATTGGCATCAGGTCAAGTCAGGTCAACGCTGCCGTGCAAAGGAAGACATCTTCGACGTATTAGCAATGAGAGATACCCTTTTACTTTTCACAGCAGAACACGTTATGACGTCATTACTGAACTCATGTAAGGCGACTTTGTTCTTCTCAAATGAGTTTAACTAAAACAGGGTGTAACTCGGCATCTAGAAGCGCTATATCAAGTTTCTTAACATCATTCATAAGCTTTCGAAAAATCTGCCACTGCAATCAATTTTCAGGCCAGAACAACCATGAAATCACCAGAGGCCACCAAAAGTCACGGTTTTCTAATTTGTTTATGTCTATAACTTTTAAACGAAAGAATATGCATCAACAAATTTAGTATCAGTGACGAGCATGATCTAACGATTCCAATGAAGTGCACTTAAAACATCATATTTTGACTTTGACCTAAGGTCAAGGGCAGGTCAAGGTCACAATGTGACCATCAATGGTCATTCCGGATATCACTTGTATCATTGGGTCAATGCAAACAGATTGATGCCTTTGGCTTTGTTCTAGTCTAATAGTTTTAAGTTATAAGGAACTATCTAAATAGGCTGGAATTGGACCTATTTTGGCCGACTGTAACGTCACGGGCAGGGTTGGCATTTTTGCCAGTTGAGATGGGTTTCTGCCGCCAGACGGTTTTTACCGGTTTAAACCGGAAAAAAGTGGCAGAAAGTGGCAAAAAACTATGGGAGTTAAAATTTTCAATTATCTATGGAAACTGAACTTAAAGCGTTTTCCAATAGTTGTTATCAACATCATGCAGATGATAACATCGTATTTTCGGGACTCTGTCACCGTATTTGATATTATATATCCTCTAGTCTTAGGGGGAGAGGAGGGGGCAAAAACAATATTTTGGGCTTTGGGGGCTGGCCTCTTCCCCTTCCCCCTGGATCTGCCAATGGGTTGGTTCCAGCCATAAAAGACCATTTGGTTTGCTCAGATTATTGGAGTTGTGTGCTGTATCAAAAGAAGAGGGTGCTACAGCTTCTCAATACACAGTAAGCTAGGTTTTCACACCAAAAGACGCCCTTGCATTCATATCCAATGTGAATATCAGCTAATATTTAGTATTTCATAGTTTTTTTTGCCACTTTTCCACCTGGTTTCACACCAGTCGGTTTAAACCACTTTCTACCAGCTGCTGTCAACCCGTGACTCACGGGTCAACGGATATGGTTCAAACTTGGCTCAAAAGTAGACGGTGGTAAGGTGTTTTCAGCGCCGTTTCAATTTCGCCGTATCCCCACCGGTTCTTCGAGTTCGATGCAGTGGTGGGTTCGAAAAAGCTCTGGCGGTGCCGGCTTAAGCACCATCACACACTAGCGGCCGGGCCGTGAGCGCGGGGAGCGCGGGGCGGGCGTACCTCGCGTGCGGCGGCCGTCGGCTGCTGCTGACTGCGGTCCCCCATCACGGCGATCGGCATCTCGCCGGTGGCGCGCGCCACGCGGTTCTCGATCAGGTAGAACATGTACTCGTCGTACAACAGCCGGATCAGGTGGAAGGAGCCGAAGGAGGCGGCGCTGCGTAGTGTCAGGTCCCGGATCACCATAGAGCTGCCCGGCGGAGGAACGGTCACCACACATTCCCAGCGGAGGAACGGTCACCACACATTCCCAGCGGAGGAACGGTCACCACACATTCCCAGCGGGGCAAAGGTCACTGTACATTCTCGGCGGAGGAACAGTCACAATACATTCCCAGCGGAGGAACGGTCACCGTACAACTGGCGGGGTAGTGGCAGGGTCACGGTACAACTGGCGGGGTAGCGGCAGGGTCACCGTACAACTGGCGGGGTAGTGGCAGGGTCACCGTACAACTGGCGGGTAGCGGCAGGGTCACGGTACAACTGGCGGGGTAGCAGCAGGGTCACGGTACAACTGGCGGGGTAGCGGCAGGGTCACCACTGAGCTTTCTCCACGGAGGGTCGACAATGGTCTAATGGGTACGGGAAAGGTCCAATGAGAGCTTCCATGGTGGCAATGTCCCAAAATGTGGTTCCCGCTAGGGTGTGGAGGGGAAATAGTACAAAATAATCACCTTGGAGTGCCTTGGTGGCCTAATTTTTGGTACTTCCATTAAGGACGCCATAAACTTTTCGTTTTGACAACAAAATATGGTTTTAGTAGCCAATTCTACAGTCATACAAACGAGGGCGCAGCCCCTCTATTTCGTTTGTTAATAACAATTGTTCGGGTTAAACGACGCACCAACTGCCAGGGCTATACGGCACCGCCAACCCTTGCCCTGTTGGGAGGGACTGGGGAGAATCAGATCAAATCGTTCAGTGGCTCTGCCGGGACTTGAACCGGGACCTGTGGCTCAGAAGGCACGTGCTCTACCACAGCCACAACATATTATAACCGTTACATTGTTAGCAATCACAAAATCATTCAAAACCGGGCACGCACACACAAGGCCGTTGGCTAAACATCAGAGCCTCTGTGGAATTTCGAACCAGAAAACATTAAAAAAAACATCGATGGCTGGCCAAACAACTGATTTGATAGACTGCTTCATAATGAACAACTTCCGACGCCAGAGCAGCGTGGTGTTTCCTTTTGTTTGTCGGCTAAAGGGCACGGCAGTCAGCTTAAGAGGGCAGACGGGGTCAGAAGACAATATAGAGTATATAGCACGCCTCCCGAAGCTAGAAACGCACATGACTGACCTGTAGAAGGACCATTTGAGAAGGAACTGTCGCGCAGCTTTAGGGAACTCGGGCTTGCCCTCGAACGGTTTGAGCACGGTGTTGACCACGTCCTCCAACCAGGCGGCCCACTGTTCCAACGAGTTCTGCTGCTGCAGCGTCACCTTGAAGTCAGCCTCCAGCCGCTGCACCAGACCGTCATCACACTGGCACACCCAGGACGCCTGCCGGAGGACAGAGGGGTTAACACCCAGAGATAACGTCACAACGGCACACCCAGGACGCCTGCCAGAGGACAGAGGGGTCACACCGGCATACCCGGAGGTAACGTCACACCGGCACACCCGGAGATAACGTCATACTACCACACCCAGGGCGCCTACCGGAGGACGGAGGGGTTAACACCCAGAGATAACGTCACAATGACACACCCAGGACGCCTGCCAGAGGACAGAGGGGTCACACCGGCAAACCCGGAGGTAACGTCACACCGGCACACCCGGAGATAACGTCATACTACCACACCCAGGGTGCCTGCCGGAGGACAGAGGGGTTAACACCCAGAGATAACGTCACAATGACACACCCAGGACGCCTGCCAGAGGACAGAGGGGTCACACCGGCACACCCGGAGATAACGTCATACTACCACACCCAGGGCGCCTGCCGGAGGACGGAGGGGTCACACCGGCACACCCGGAGATAACGTCATACTGGCACACTCAGAGCACCTTCCGGAGGACGGAGGGGTCACACCGGCACATCCAAATATAACGTCACACCGGCACACCCGGAGATGACGTCACACTATAAAATGTCCTCCACCGAAATATATCGACCATAATCGCCACAGAATTTTCAAATTTATCAACTGAACAAAAACTTAAGATGCTGCTGCATGGAGGAAATGGAAACGATGACACAAATCGAGCGATAGCGAAAGAAACCCTGAAATTCATATCAAACACCAAAAGATTCTCACATTGAACTCTTGAACAATTTATGCAAAGGACGCCGACGCCGTTGTGGGTATCCTGTGTGTGACTGTCGGGTGAGCGGCCATGGGCCAAGGGTGGTGCGACCGTGGCACTTGAATTCGCCAATGTTGTCGAGAGGCGCCAAGAGTCAAGCGCTAGATGCTTTTGCGCCAATCGATAGAAATCAGAACTGTCATTGTACTTGTTGATAACCGAAATAAATGTATGTATGTATGTATGTACTGGCACACCCGGACAAATAAGACTACACTGGCACACCCCGAGAGCTAAGTGGTCACACCAGTTCTACACCATAGACGGCTTTCAGCTGATACAAATATAAAGACAATCGAAATTTACGGTTTTTTATGAACGCGATTCCACTTGAGAAGCCTCGCTTTAAAACAAAGCATTAGTAGTTTATATTTTCGAGTCGATGGTGCACAGCATTCACTCACACTTCATCGGAACACGCCACCTAAATTGTTGTCAGTCTACGGTAATTTGGTTGCCCGTCATCGTAATTGACAGCCCACACGGCGCACATTGCACTTGGGACAGCCAGGCAGCAGGCACCAGCAGCCCGAGCCTCTGACCTGTTCCTGCACGTTGACGAAGTCGACTCGGTTGAGATCGGCCAGCATCTGACTGATCTGGCCCGAGTTGAGCAGGACAGCACGCGCTGCTTGTGCCAGGTGGTTCAGCGAGGTGTAGCGGCGCAGAGTCTGCGCGAAGGCCGAGACGGCGCCCAGCTTCACCTGCACCATGGCCGCCGGCGTCGACTCGGTGGCGGAGCGCAGCCAGCCCTCCAGCGTCTTGGCGAAGTTCCGGATGGCTTGGGTTAACGTGCCTGTAATGTAAGAAGAGGGCAAGAGGGTCGTCAGAGTTCTCATTCACAAATGATGATTGAATGAACTATTGAACCGCGCATTCCTCTTGGACGGCAGCTTAATGAGATAGTCACTGTCATTCTTTTATCAAGATCTCCCCAAAAAACTGTAAAGACACACGGAATCTGGAGCGTCCCCGGGCGCGTCACTCACTGGGTATGGCACGCAGCACGTCTGGGATGAGCACCTCCACCAGGTTCTGGTAGAACATGTAGTCCATCGTCTTGACGTACTCCTGCACCGGCGGCCAGTCACACAGCTGGTGCAGCACCCGCTTCGGCATGATCTTTTCAGGGTCGTCGTCCAGCAGCTCCTCGCTGTTGTTGGAGGACCGCCAGAACTGTTGCCAGATGATCTCGACGCTGCTGAACTGCAGCGTGACTACGGCGTCCAGTAGCACCTCGCAGTGTTCGCGGTACATGCTGCTGAAGTTGGTGACATCCTCCTCTGTGACGCCGGCCGGCAGCGTCTCCCCAGCCAGCTCCATGTCCGGCACGTTGGGCACGGCGGCAGAGGAGTCGCCCAGGTACTGCTGCTGGCGGCAGGGGGTCGTCACAGGCCTGCTCAAGGCGAGGTGAGGTGGGAAGCGGTAGCTGTCACGGCCACAGCTTCCGCTAGTAACCGGGTGGAATAGCGGCGCCCCACGGTAGTCACCACAAACGGTGGGGTGATTGGTACCCAATAGGTAGCAGGAGCTAAGCAGTAGCAAAACTGTCTGTTGGATATCCTTCATAGCTGTATTTTTTTGCCGCACTAGTGGGGCGTCATCTTCCCATCTTTCATGAACTGTACGCCGCGGACTTGATATTGTGTGGTAAGATACAATCAACCGTGCCTCTAATCCGAGCATTTTAACAGTTCAATAATGTGACAAGCAGTGTATACCAGAAGGTGGCGGCGGGAAGACGCGGCTGACCGGGAGAAAGGAAGACGCGAAACTGAGAAGCACGGCTTCCACATGAAAAACAACTTGCTCGACTTAAAGGACAAATAACTTAGCCACATTAGTATTCGTTGACAATCTGCTTCGAATCACAATTCAAGCCTGAGTAGAACAGCACCAGGGGCACTCTCACCTGGGTCTGGTATAAGGGGCCTGAGTAGAACAGCAACAGGGGCACTCTCACCGGAGTCTGGTGCAGGGGGGGGCTGCGTGGAACAGCAACAGGGGCACGCTCACCTGAGTCTGGTTCAGGGGGCCTGAGTGGAACAGCACCAGGGGTACGCTCACCTGAGTCTGGTGCATGTCGATGCTGTTCTCGGCGAAGTCCTCTCGCTTTCGTTTGCCGTGTGCGCTGGTTTGCCGGCCCATGATCACCACCTCCTCGCTCAGGTTGTTCAGCGGCGACTCAGGCTTCACACGAATCCCGTAGTAGTGGTACTTGGAGTTGCCGCTGGCGGGCAAAAGGAAGGCATCCACATACGGCGCTGGCCGCTGACATTTGGTGCAAGGACCCAACGGATTCAGCTCGGCCATTCGTAGTGCCCGGCCTCAGATGTAGAGAACATTTCGCGAGAAAAATATGTAATCATTCGTAATTGGTAACATCTGCGTGGTGCGGGATACCCCGGTGGCTTTCCACGTTCGTTCTAATTTAAACGGCAACGTACACCTCCGACGATCGCGATCCACCGCTTTCGTTCAATGCAAAAAGGCTAATTCAGACCCAATACGTTATGATGACGGCAACTGAAAAATAACTACCGCCCACAGCAAACGTTCAGGAATCTTGATAAGTACACTCATAGGCCATCCTTAGTAGGGGTCGTGCTTCAGACTGGGATGAAGCCATTCGGCAGCACAACCTGCTCGCAAAAAAGAACGAATAAATACGTGAGGTATATCTAGCCGAGACCAACGCAATGATTGGAAGCTAAGAGATCATTTACTTGGTTTGATTGCATCTGAGGCTGACCACCCTAGCTCTGGGGCAGGCTCGGTAATCTTATTGGCAGTATTTATAGCGATGTCGGCGCCGGATAATGCAATCAATCACACCGCATGCGTTGATAAATTGTCCAATCACTTCGGTCCGAACAACTACGTTATAGATCTCCAATTCGTAAAACATCGGGGACTTTTTCCCCTCATGGCTGCATCCAAATTGGCGCTTCTGAGCACTTCCATCCAACTTTTTTCTGCCACAACTGATCGCGCTTCATTTGATCAGTCTTTTGGCTAGCACAGCTAATCCTTCCCGTGTCTGTCTGGGTCGCCAAACCATTATCATGAAGGAAATGCACGCAGGGAAGCGGAATACAACAGCAGAAAAACGCAAGCTCCATTGCCGACTGATTGGCCACAAAGTGTCACGTCAAATACCGCTTTAAAGGGAATGTGGCACTAGGGTCGTTAAAAAATTACTTTTCAGACTCGAACCCACGTTTTTCCCATTAAATATTCTATTCTGATTTCAATGAGCCACATTCCAAGCATCTACGACAACGGGAAAGATCGCCTCAAAACGGTGAAAGATTTCATGTTTCAGGCGCGATTGGCCGCCCGGCGTTGCAGTCTCCCCTTGTTAAATTGCGATGGAAGGGGTGCATAACCTACCAGTAAAGACAGCGTGGTATGTGCGTGCTTATAAAAGCGGTAGATGGGATTTAACATGCAGGCATTTACCTGTCAGATGTATTTGCAGCGCAATACAAATACATGTTATTCCACAAAAGACCTGAAATTAAATTGTTCAGCACCCTAGTACTCTAAATCCCGACAGAACAGGAATGCCTTCCGGAGGCGATCCTTTCTCTGGTAACATTCGTTGGAGAACGTCGTTGGGGCAGGTGCTTCTCCCTATTCTCTTGCGAACTATTTAAGTGCTCTGATACTGCTAGAAGACCCTGCTGCATATTTTTACCCTTTGGATGGCTCACGAAAACTTCCACCAGCTTCACACCACGCTGTGCGATCGTTCACCACATTAAGTTCTGGAATACCTTGAATATCAGCCATACCAGTCACCAGCTTCATAGCCTCTATCGGAAACTTAAGCCTGCTCTAGTCAAATGTGAATTGTTTGCTGTTTTGGCCAATTGTTGTGCAACTGGCTCCTTACCTCCAAGATGGTGGTTCTCACCAGCGGGACAGAATATAACTTTATGTGCACAGATACCACAGCTGATGGCAAATTGACTTCAACACATTCAGGACAATTTCTATAATAACTTAATGAAGCACTGCACTGCATTTCGAGGATAGCTTTAACCCTCGCCCCACCGGGGGGCCATCGATGGCCCCCCTAAGGTTTTTCCGAGATAGCAGAAAAACGACGAGGCGCAGCACCGCGGTTGAGGGCTCTACCTCTCACTGCATCATTTTCCCATCATCCCTGAAATTTTTTACCCCGGGTCACCCAAGGTCAGGTCACCAGACGAGGTCAACCAAGGTCACCTCACTTCACCTTTAGAGCTCTGTAAGAGCTACATTTCAAAGTCGATCGATTTGAAACTTCCTACACTTCATGACCCCTCCAGGGTCTACAAGGTGTATATCCGGGATTTTTCGATTTCGTGCCCTGAGGTCAGGTCACGAGGCGACCTCTCCCATTGGAAAAGCATGGGGAAAAGCTATTTCATGATATAAAAGCCACAAAAATGATTGCAAATACTCAGACTGCTCAGAACAACGTTTTTGGACACCCTTTCACGGATCCCAGGGGTCATATTTGCCCTTTGACTTTTCCAAGGTCATCCAAGGTCACCAGAGGTCAAAAAAGTATTTTGACAATAACTTTTGACCTAATTGAGCTAGAGCGGTGAAACAAACACCATCGTGTTTGTCTTGTCACTGGCTTTCATTTGATATACGGCAAGGTCACTTTTTGACCTTTCGTGACCTCAGGTCATATTAGGTCACGAGGTGACCTCTGGCGGTCAAACCACTGGCGGGAGGTCTTTACGTTCCACATAGCGGAAAAAGTACTGGCAATTTCCTATCAAATGTACTTTACCAGGCCTCAATAGCTCTAATGACATAAGAGTTATGCCCAGTTTGCTTAATCATTGCATATTTGAGTGAAAATAGCCGATCTTGACCTAATTTGACCTCTGGAGGTCAAACCATTGACCTGAGCACTAAAACATGCGAAGTAATTTCTTACTGAATTCACGCGAGCTTTCTATTGCACTTTGCAGATTTGCGCTAACGCCCATATTTTCGGAGTTAGAGGGGGGCCATCGATGGCCCCCCGGTGGGGCGAAGGTGGCGCCGGACCCCCGGTGGGGCGCGGGTTAAGGCTCATAGAAGGCTCTAAAGCTGACTATCCGCGACGGAGGAACCCAAATGCATGGTATAGAACCACTTACAAGGAAAGCCGCTAACTCTTGCGGGGTCTGGGTGGCTTAGTCGGTTAGCGCTTGCGCTCGGCTAATGGCATTCTTTCTGTGCTGGGTGTCGTGGGTTCGAGCCCACCCAGAGGCAGAATCTGGCGCCCTGCTCTAGCCCAAGCTACTTATTCCCTCTCGCCTCTGATGCCATATGACCTGAGCAGTTGATGCGTTGTTAAACCCAAACATTATAATATTCACATGAAATGGCTCCGTTAAGAAGCTGGTGACTGGTATAGCTTCCCCCGTTTCAACGTATTCCAGAACTTAACTGTCGTGAACGGTCCCACAGAACGTGGTGTGAAGCTGGTGGAAGATTTCGTGAGCCATCCAAAGGGTAAAAATATGCAGAAGGGTCTTTTTCTAGCAGTATCAGAGCTCTTAAACAGTTCGCAGGATAATAGGGAGAAGCACCTGCCCCAACGACGTTCTCCAACGAATGTTACCAGAGAAAGGTTTGCCTCCGGAAGGCATTCCTGTTCTGTCGGGATTTAGAGTACTAGGATGCTGAACCATTTAATTTCAGGTCTTTTATAGAATAACATGTATTTTTATTGCGCTGCAAATACACCTGACAAGTAAATGCCTGCATGTTAAATCCCATCTACCGCTCTTATACGCACGAACATGGCACGCTGTCTTTACTGGTAGGTTATGCACCCCTTTCATCGCAATTTAACAAGGGGAGACTGCAACGCCGGGCGGCCAATCGCGCCTGAAACATGAAATCTTTAGCCGTTTTGAGGCGATCTTTCCCGTTGTCGTAGATGCTTGGAATGTGGCTCATTGAAATCAGAATTGAATATATAATGGAAAAAAGTGGGTTCGAGTCTAAAAAATAAAAAATGTTTTTTTGAACGACCCTAATGTGGCACGTTCATTACGTGATTTGAACTGACATCGACATGTGGCAGAGCATGCCAAGAAACCACTCAAGCGACATCTCGTTTGAGTTGACAAGATGCTTAATGATGTCTCAATAATATGATGCCTTAATGTCTTCTCGAATCCTGAATTCAAAATGGATCGTATACACTGGGACTCTTGGGTGGATATCCGGGGGAGGGAGGCGGGGGAGTGGGGGGTCAGAGCCCCCTGGATTTTGGATCTCTCATAGGCTTTGTATGGGATTTGTATTGCCGTACCAGCGTTAAACCATCCAGGATCCCTCTGGGTCGAGAAGAGGTCCAATCTTACTGGGACTATATATTTGGGCACAGCCCTGCATCACAATTAGAAAAATTAAGAAGATAAAATCAAAGTTCTCGGTAGTAGTGTATCAAGACCTCGACGACATAAAAATGACCAGTTCTGGTCATAGTGTAGCAATACCTCGACTATGACCAAGAACTTGCAATTTCATCTACTGTATTATTCTGCTTCTGATGAAGGGCTGTGCCCGAATATTTAGTGCCCGTGTATTAGATTCATTTTGCATTCAGGATTCGGGGAGACAGGCCATTAAACATTTTGTCAACTTATAATCATGCTCCTCGCCTCAGCCCTCCGAAATCTATCAACGTTAGAAATTGCGTTTGCTCGGAACTTACCGTTCGCGGAGAAAAAAGAAAGAACGAAAGTACAAATCCCCCGCCTACCGACCCCTCCTCCCTCGGCAGTCAGGTGGCATGGCGAGTTTAACATGAGAAAGTGACGTTTTACTCAAGCTCCGCTGCGAGCACAACTTTTTATTGCTTCCGTCTCTTTAAAACCTACGTGCTAAGCTTGAATTTGGTGCTTGCGATTCTAAATGCCTATGACTTGCTTTAACTTCTATTTTCAAACGTGAAATAAATCAGCATATATGAAGATAAATAATATTTTTAAAGGGCACCTTGGTTGCTAATAGCTGTATTCAGGAGCGCCGCCACGGAGGGGCATGGGGGCCCTCCACTCTTGGAAAGTGGGGGAGGAGGGGCCCACTTTTGGCCGAAGATGCCATTGAAAATGCCGAACTGAAGCGGAGCGGCTCCAGTGACCTGCCCGCAGTTGGTGGACATTGACGGCGTCCTCCCGCACGTCGGTGAGGACCGGAGCCGGCATCCGGTCCCCCATAATTCGCCTCAAAAGGCTGTCGGGCCAGTGGCAACGCCAGGCCTTAGAGGCGGCGCGGGCGACAGCTCGGGATAGGCTGCTGACGTCCACAGGGGTATCCCCCTGTGGGAGGCTGGAGGCCCCCTTGGCCAGCACGTCCGCAGCTTCGTTTCCAGGTAGTCCACAGTGTGCAGGGACCCACTGTAGGAAGACTTGACGTCCCCCTGCGGTGGCACGCAGCAGGAGGCGCCAGACAGAGGCACCCATCAGAGACCGCTGCGTGCCGGCTCCACCCGCCAGGGTGGCCAGCGCGGCCTGGGAGTCCGTACATAGGACGATGGGTACGGTGTCGTCTCCCATGGGATCCAGCGCAGTCTCCAGGGCAGCCCGCATCGCTGTGAGCTCAGCGCGCGTGCTGCTACAGAAGGCGCCGGCAGGAACGGCGACCTCCTGCGTCCGGCCCGAGGGTCGGGTGATGACGGCGCCGCCCCCTCCGCCGTGGGTACCTCGCTCCGCAGAGCCGTCGCTCCAGATCCAGATGGCCTGATCTGGGAGGGTGGCCAGGAGTTCCTCGGTCGCCGTTCGCCGCCGGGTGGTCGTGGCCTCGCGACTGGCTCCCGGGACGTCCAAGCGGATGGACACTCCGCTCCTGTCCACCCACGGGGGATGGTAACGTGCAGCCGCTCCTCCACAGGGGCACCGACAGCACCCGCCAGCGCCAAGGCCCGCGCCCCGACAGCGCGCCAGCCGGTGGTGGTAAGAAGGCGCTGGGGTGCCGTGCGCTCGGCGGTCCCGAAGAGCCGCCGCCGTGCAGGTTAGCCTCGCGGCCAGAACCTGCCGTCGCACCCTGACGGGCACGATTCCCGCCTCGGCCATCAGCGGGTCTCGTGGGGTGCCGGCGGTGCATCCCGTAATCGCGCGAGCCGCCGCCCTGAGCTCACGTTCCAGCAGCTCCACGTGGCTCTCGGACGCCGCGGGCAGCCACGCTGCGGCCGCGTACTCCAGGGCGCCGCGGACATATCTGCTAGCCACGGTGCGGAGCTGGGTCTCCCTTAGACCCCAGGAGCGGCCCGTCAGCGTGCGGAGCTGCGCGACACGGGGCTTCAGCTTCTTACGGAGGCGTGCGCAGTGCTCCCCGAAGGGCAGCTGACGGTCAAAGCTAACACCAAGTAGCTTCAGATGCCGTTCTCCGCGGACCTCCGTGCCGTCCACCCTGATGGCGAAGTTCTGGGCGTCCTGAAAGCGGCGCGACAGCACGAGGGCTTGGGTCTTGCTGCCAGCGATAACCATCTTCCAGTCACGCGACCACTTGGCCATGGTGTCGGCAGCCTGCTGGGCGCGCTCTCCGGCGAGCGCAACGGTGCACCCGGAGCTCAGTGTCGCCGTATCGTCGGCGTACATGAAGACCGAGGTGCCCGGAACGCGCCGCAGGGCCTCCACCAGGTCCGCAGACCACAGAGTGTATAGGGTTGGGGCGAGAACACTCCCCTGCGGTAATCCGGCGCGGAATATGCGGCCGGAACTTCGCAACCCGTTCACCTCGGCACATGTACGGCGGTCTCGAAGGAATTGAAAAATCCAGGAGGCCATGCACTTGGGGAGGTGACGCCCCGCAGAGGGGCCGGACACCCCGGAGCATTTCCTGCTTCGGTGCCCCAGTCTGGCGGGAGCGAGGCTTCGCCTATTCGGCACCATATACCCCGACCCGACGTAGCTCCGGGACGGCGGGGCCGTGGCGGCCTTGGCCCGCGGCTACCGGACTCACCAAGAGCCCCTGGGCTACGGCCGGCCGTAGGCCGATTAAGCCGGGGAGGACAACAACAACAACAATAACTGAAGCGGACGTATGGGTTTCACAGATTTCACCGCCAGCCCCCCACTTGAAAATCCGTGGCGACGACCTTGTCTGTATTAGTAATAGGGGTGGGACCATCGCTTAAAGTATTGGTTTTCGGCCTTATTTCAATGCTACGATGTCTAAATGATTGAAATATGTCGATGTTTCGAGTAAAAACTGATGTCTTAACCCTGCTAGCCCTCACTTAAAAATTTGTATGTAACGGACTTTTCAGTGCTGTTCTGCAGCAATATCGAAATATTGTATTCGTATAGATTCCAACATTTGTTTCGAAAACTGCTCAATTTTGACAGGTATATTTATTAAAGGGAATGTGGCACCTTCATAACGTGATTTTAATTGAGATAGGCAAGTTGTAAAGCAAGTCGGAAAACCCGGTACTCCATATGTCATTTGTCTTGGAACTCGATATTTCCGTAGAAAAAAAGCTAAAACCTACCTGACACCAACCCCCTCATCAGCCCGTCGCCGGGCGGCCATTGTTGTGAGCTGCTGGTGTGACACATATGCTGACGTCACGATGAACATCAGCCAATCGAAGCCCTTGAAGCGTTTCAAGTATGGTAGTGGTTGCCAGATCGTGACATCATCCACAGGCTTATATTTATTTCTTTTTCTAGAGGAGTATTTTAAAAATCAAAATATTGAGCTTATTGTACATTATTCAGAAAAATCATGAGTGGTTCCATTATTTTCGGCTAAAAGTACGCCTAATTGCACTAAATTCCAGGAGTCGACCAAGGTGCCACATTCCCTTTAAAGCTAAAAAGAATGACCTTGTGCTAGGTGACAATTCAGCCTAATGTGCTCTTGCTATTTAAAATTAGGTCAGAAATAATGAAAAAAGCCATTATATTTCACCCATATGGCATGATCACGACTGATGATTCACTGATTTCAACTTCCGCGACAGCGTTGCCTAGCCCGATAATTTTTACACTTAATTTGGTGGGGTCTATATCAGTGACTTGTGTATGCTAGTTTTTGAAATGTTCGGCTTAAGTGTATTCTAAGTTTTGTTTTTTGCATTTCTGAGGCGTTCCATGTAGCGTTCTCTAATCATGCGCTTACTTTCACCAATGTAAATTTTGGAGCATAGCTGCACGGTATTTCATAAACGGAGTTCCGCTGGTGGCATCCACCTTCCAGTCCCACTATGCAGCAGAAGCAGCGTCTGTTGCCGGTAGGACGTGGAGGTGGGTCTAGGGCCCATCTTGTGATATTGTTGGCCAATGTTTTTCCCTTTTAGCCACTCGATCCTGTACGGCAATTTTGAATGTTTTGACGGCCTGGGATACTTCATGGGATGAGTAATCAAAAAATGATGTCTTGGAGAGCTATTTTGAGCATGATGATGAATATATAAGTGAGGAAGGACATCCTGACGCTCAAATTAATTAAAAACTTGTTCAAAAATTAAAGGTCAATATATTTCGCCCATGGGGCATGATCACGACGGCGAGTGGACAGGTGGCAGAATTTTTGCAACATTTGAAAATTTAGAATTATGATACACACGCGTGGTTGCCTAATATACGTCATGTCTAGATATAAACAGCTCACATACATTTCAACACAGTTCCAATTCATATAAGTCGACTATTTTGAAACCTACCTAGATACATGAAGAGTTCTTTATGATGATGACTATTGGTATTGCATGGGCTTCAGAAGGGTCCAGGAGGATGACATTATGTTTAGCTGGGGTTTATTTTTCCGAGTTTCTATAGATTCGCTGATTTTAGCCTCTGCAACATCTTTGCAGAGCCTAAGAATTTTGATATTTATTTTAGTGTGGTCCATATTAGTAATTTGAGGATGCTCGTTTTTTGAAATGTTCGCCGAAGGGTGTATTTTTAGTTTTGTTTCTTGCGTCTCTGAGATGTTTCATGTATCTTTCTCTGATCATACGCTTACTTTCACCAATGTAAATTTTGGAGCAGAGTTGACAAGTAATTTCATACACGGAGTTCCGCTGGTGGCACCCACCTTCCAGTCCCGCCATGCAGCAGAAGCGGCGTCTGTTGCCGGCGGGACATGGAGGTGGGTCTAGGGCCGATCTAGTGATTTTGTTAGCTAACGTTTTCCCGCTTAACCTGGAACGGTAGTTTTGAAGTTTTGACGGCATGGGATACTTTATGGGAAAGCTCATCGTCTATGAAGGGTAGCCTAATGTAAGTGCGTTCTTCTATTTTTGGACGGGTTAGCTTCGTAATATTCTCTCGGAACAGTCTGGTTTTAGTTCATTGGATCAAATTGATAGGATACCTGTTCATTTTACTGATATTTTCAATTTTGAGCAGACCACGTTTTTGAGCTTCTTTGTCTGATCCAACCCTTTTAGCTCGGAGTAGCTGGAAATACAGAATTGACTTTTTGTTTGAATGGAATGAGCCGAATTGTAGGGGAGGATTATTGGAGCTGTCATCGGCTTGATATATAACTCCGTACAATATTTGCCATTAGGACGAATAGTGAGCGTTGTGTCAAGGAATGCTAAGCTATTACTCTCCGATTGGTCCGTTCGTTCGATAGAAAATTTTAGAGATGGATGAAAGCTGTTAATGGACTGATAAAATAAATCTAGAAGCTTAGAGCCATGACTCCAGATTCCAAGTATATCATCAATATATCTTAAGTGGATAAGGGGTTGATGTTCGAGTGAGGCAAGAAAAAGAGATTCCACTGCGTTCATAAAAAGCAATGGCGATCGGTGGGGCTATTCTACTTCCCATTGCTATACCTGTCTTTTGTCGGTAGAACTGTTGGCCAAATCTGAAATAGTTGTTCTGTAAGCAATGATGCAGAAGTTTATCAATGTCATGTAGTTCTAGTCCAAAGAATTTAATTTGGTTTTGGTGTTTTTTATTAGGTTCATTGTTGCTGAGATCGCCTCTTGAATGGGTATGTTTCCGTAAATATTAGTTACATCGACAGTGAAAGCAATAGTACCTTTGGGCATTCCCTGTGGAAATTTGTCTTTGATTTTCGAAAGGTAGGTGTATGTGTTTTCTATGTGCGCCGGAACAAAAACTAGCAGTTGCGATATGATCTGTTCTAGGAGCCAACTCAATTTGTCCAGCGGATCTCCGCAGGCTGATACGATGGGTCGCAGTGGTATATCTTTTTGTGTGTCTTGGGTAAGCCATTAAGTTCCGCTGTGCGTGATCCTGAAGGTTTGATGGCTGGAATGATCTTATCTGGACTTTTGTCTACCATAGTATCCTTAATTATGCTCCTGGTCTTGATATCTAAATTTTTAGTGGGATCCTTTTTACTTTCACATAATCTGTTGTTATTTGGGACGCCTTTTCTACGTAGTCGCTCCTATCCATAATGAGAAAGCCTTTACATTTGTCGGACCTTTTCACTATCAAATCCTCGTTTGACCAATGCTGTTTCAATTGATTTAAGTCCTCTTGGCTGTGGTTAGGGGTTAATTTTGACCGATGGTTTTTGAACAAAGATATTATTTTCTGTTTAAGTTTAC
Source organism: Lepas anatifera (assembly GCA_034440635.1). Lineage (NCBI taxonomy): Eukaryota > Metazoa > Arthropoda > Thecostraca > Lepadidae > Lepas > Lepas anatifera. The sequence goes on from JAOTON010001666.1 coordinate 426,116, forward strand.
TTAGTTTTCCCTCTGTTGTCGGGTCAGAAGTTGGTGCCATCTTTGTATCTGTGTCACCAAACCGGGGTGTGGGTATTTTTACTGAGGGTCTGTTCGTCCTCGTTTTTATCTCTAATGGGCTGTGATACCTGGTCTAGATTCATATTGTCTTGAGATTTTTTGTCCTCAATGCAGCACTTCCATCTAAGAGCAAAAGCACCCCTTTCAAAACCCATTTCTGCTTGCTGAATAGAAGACTTGGTGATTTTCGTCGTCAAGGCAAAGTTAGGAACAAGGCTTAAGAGGTTAGTTAGTGTTGCAGAAATGGCTTGTTTAGATAGGTTTTGGATCCGAGGAGGTAACGAGTGCCCAGCAATACAATTACCGCAAACACAGGTATTAGCGATCTCCCATCGTTCAATACCCTCTGACCGGGGATCTAGATCCGGTCCGGGCAATTTGTTACAAGAATCACAAACACACATCATAGAATCCTGCCAGCTCTCTTCTACTAGTCCTATGCCGTCGTCTACCATCTAAAAAAGAACCAGCAAAAGAACCCCACTAAAAAGTTAGATATCAAGACCAGGAGCATAATTAATGATACCATGGTAGACAAAATTCCAGATAAGATCATTCGAGTCATCAAACCTTCAGAAACACGCGCAGCGGAACTTAATGGCTTACCCAAGACACACAAAAAGATATACCGCTGCGACCCATCGTATCAGCCTGCGGAGATCCGCTTGACAAATTGAGTTGGCTCCTAGGACAGATCATATCGCAACTGCTAGCGTTTGTTCCGGCGCACATAGGAAACACATACACCTACCTTTCGAAAATCAAAGCCAAATTTCCACGGGGAATGCCCAAAGGCACTATTGCTTTCACTGTCGATGTAACTAATCTTTACGGAAACACACCCATTCAAGAGGCGATCTCAGCAACAATGAACCTAATGAAAAAAACACCAAAACCAAATTAACTTATTTGGCCTAGAACTACATGACATTGATAAACTTCTGCATCATTGCTTACAGAACAACTATCTCAGATTTGGCCAACAGTTCTACCGACAAAAGACAGGTATAGCAATGGGAAGTAGAATAGCCCCACCGATCGCCATTGTTTTTTTATGAACGCAGTGGAATCTCTTTTTCTTGCCTCACTCGAACATCAATCCCTTATCTACTTAAGATATGTTGATGATATACTTGGAATCTGGAGTCATGGCTCTAAGCTTCTAGATTCATTTTATCTGTCCATTAACAGCTTTCATCCATCTCTAAAATTTTCTATCGAACGAACGGACCAATCGGAGAGTAATAGCTTAACATTCCTTGACACAACGCTCACTATTCATCCTAATGGCAAATATTGTACGGAGTTATATATCAAGCCGATGGCAGCTCCAATAATCCTCCCCTAAAATTCGGCTCATTCCATTCAAACAAAAAAGCCAATTCTGTATTCCCAGCTACTCCGAGGTAAAAGGGTTGGATCAGACAAAGAAGCTCAAAAACGTGGTCTGCTCAAAATTGAAAATATCTGTAAAATGAACGGGTATCCTAACAATTTGATCCAACGAACTAAAACCAGACTGTTCCGAGAGAATATTACGAAGCTAACCCGTCCAAAAATAGAAGAACGCACTTACATTAGGCTACCCTTCATAGACGATGAGCTTTCCCATAAAGTATCCCATGCCGTCAAAACTTCAAAACTACCGTTCCAGGTTAAGCGGGAAAACGTTAGCTAACAAAATCACTAGATCGGCCCTAGACCCACCTCCATGTCCCGCCGGCAACAGACGCTGCTTCTGCTGCATGGCGGGACTGGAAGGTGGATGCCACCAGCGGAACTCCGTGTATGAAATTACTTGTCAACTCTGCTCCAAAATTTACATTGGTGAAAGTAAGCGTATGATCAGAGAAAGATACATGAAACATCTCAGAGACGCAAGAAACAAAACTAAAAATACATCCTTCGGCGAACATTTCAAAAACGAGCATCCTCAAATTACTAATATAGACCACACTAAACTAAATATCAAAATTCTTAGGCTCTACAAAGATTTTGCAGAGGTTAAAATCGGCGAATCTATAGAAACTCGGAAAAATAAACCCCAGCTAAACATAATGTCATCCTCCTGGACCCTCCTGAAGCCCATGCAATACCAATAGTCATCATCATAAAGGACTCTTCATGTATCTAGGTAGGTTTCAAAATAGGCGACTTGTATGAATTGCAACTGTGTGTTGAAATGTATGTGAGCTCCTTATATCTAGACATGACTGTACGGATAATGTGAGAATAATGCGAATGCTACTACATATATATATATATATATATATATATATATATATATATATATATATATATATATAAGCTCGGAATGGAAATGTACAAGGTATAGTAGGAAATGAAAGTGTATTAAGCAACCACGGATGGGTAATCATCTATGAAAGGCAGCCAACTGTAAGTGGGTCCTACTGTTTTGGGACGAGGTAGCTTTGTTAGGTTCTCCATGAATAGTCTGGTTTGTTAGATCAAATTGGGTACCCATTCATTCTAAAGAGATTTTCTATTTTGTTCAGACCCCAATTTTGAGCTTTCTTATCCAACCCAATTTGTCTAGCCCATAGTAATTACGAATACAAAAATGCCTTTGTGGTTTGAATGAAATGTGCCGAATTATAAGGGAGGATAATGGACACTGCCACCAGCTTGATGTATAGCTCTGTACAGTATTTGCCATTAGGGTATATTGCACGCTTTGTGTCAAGGAATGCTAGGCTATAAGTCTCTGGCTGGTCTGTTTGTTCGATGGAACACTTTAGGGATGGATGGAAGTTGATTAGAGACTGTTAGAACAAATCCAAGATCCCAGAGCCGCGGCTCCCGATGCCTAGGATATCATCGATGCATTTCAAATACAGAATCTGTTGATGTATGTTCAAGTGAAACAAGGAAAGGGGTTCAACTGCAATCATAAGGACAATGATGATCGGTGGGGCTACTCTGTTTCCCTTTGTTATACCTGTGTTTTATCGGTAAAACTCTTGGCCAAACCTAAGGTAGTTGTTCGGTAAACAATGCCGCAAAAGGTCATCGATGTCATGCAGCTCTAGTACGAATAAGTTTATTTGGTTTTTATGCTTTTTTCATTAGGTTCGGGGTAGCTGAAATCGCGTCTTCTATGAACATATTTCTGCAAAGATTGGCTACGTCTACGGTAAGCGAAATAGTACCTTTAGACATTCCCTGCAGGAGTTTCGTTTTGATTTTGGAAAGGGAAGTATATGTGTTCTCTATGTGCGTCATGCCATATACTAGTAGTGATGAGACTATCTGTTCTGGGTAACAAATTAATTTGTCCAGCGGAGTTGCGCAGGCTTATACAACGGGTCTCAGTGGTGTATCCTTCTTGTGTCTTTCGGATAAGCTGTATAGTTCAAACGTGTGCGATCCCGACGGTTTGATAGCACGAATGATCTTATCAGGAATTGTATATTCCATAGTATCATTAATTATGCACCTGGTCTTGATTTCTCGCTTTTGGTGCGGTTCCTTTTTATTTAAACATAATCTGGTGTTACCCGGCGTGCCTTTTCAATGTAATCGTTCCTATTCATAATTAACAAAGCATTAGCATTTATCGGATGTGTTCACTATAAGATCCTTATTACACCTAAGTTGTATCCTGAGACACTGATGTTCCACTGGCAGCTGATCATCTTTTAGAGACCAGATGGCCTCATTTTAGTGAACCAGTAGACGTTATAACCTGTCATTGTCACAAGCTGTCCATTTGCATTTCCATTTCCTTAGGGCTACATTTTACTCCAGTATAGGTCAAGAGATTCATATGTGATACTATACCCCCTCTTAATACACATACACACTTGACGGCCTGACAGCACTGAATAGCTTAAATAAGTGATATCAAAGCAATAAGCCCTCGCCGTTGTGCTCCAGCCCGGCCGACCGGGGTCACCGTCGCGCAGCATGAAGAGGGAAAAGTAATTTGCCGGGTAGCGGGGGCAAAACCACATAAACTGATGAAACAATATGTTTTCTTGTTCTGCACATGCAGGAGCATAGGAAAATGCCGGAAAATTAATGAATAGCCATGTTTCATGAAAAGGTCCTACCTAGTACTAGCTAAAATACTCTATAAATCTATATTCGTATTCATTTATGGCGCTGTCGAGCAACAAAGTTGACTCTATTTGGCAGTATGACACATCACACCATGACGTCACCCTGCTGTGGAGGATTTTGACATGTTGGGGAGGAAAATCAAACAATATAATATAGCAGGCTTATCAGCCATTTTTCAGTAGAAATAAGGCCGAAAAAATCATTTTCAATAACAATACCCCTTCACTCACCCAGGTTAAAATTGCACCGAGGTGCCACATTTCCTGCACGGATTGATTTGTGAGCAAATAAATAAAACTGTCTACATGGTGAAACATCCAAGAACAAGAATGTGGCGTCTCTGGGGCGGGGAGCACACGATTGAAATACCTCGTTCCCGAAACAGCATGAACGGCTGATACAGCTGTTCAATAATGAATGCATTTCGCCACGTCCCAGTTTTACAGCACAGAGCGAAACTCGGAAAACAGGGTACAACGACTCCCCGAACGGCACTTGACGAGTGGTCGATCCGTAACTGTTCAGGCCGGAGCGGTCCTCCAGGGCCGAGCGTTTTAGTCATTGTCTGATAATCCCAATTACTCGAGAAGCGATTGTGAAAAATAGACAGGTATTGAGAATGGTCACTGACCAATGAGCGATGACAATGAACCAGCGGACTGTTCGATATCGCAGTCATAACACAATTTCCAGTTGAACTCAAATTACCAACGGCTCAGACTCTTAAGCCACTGGGACATACGCAGTTTCTGCGTTACGCAATATTCCAATCCACCGTGCAGTTTTAAGTTTTATCTTGTAAAATAAGCTAATATGCAAATATAATATAATAGGGAAATATGCACCACATCTCCAGCAGCAATAATACAACCATTTTCCAGCTAACGCAAGTTTTAAATTTCGTTTCCACGGCAAGCACAAAATACTTATCTCAAAGAAACATATACTGCAGTGCGATATCTGCAGTTCATCAGTGAGCTAAAGTATTTTACTGCTCCTTGCGTATTACAAGCTTAGCTTGTACAGCAAGCTAAGGTTACTATACAACTGCATATTACGTAATAATTAATACTATTGATTAACTATTAATATCATTATTACATACGCAGTATAATACCTTACTATTACAACTAATAATTATACGAAATATTATCATTATTGCGTAATATTGCAAGCTTGGATGCAGCCAAAACCGGACTATTTTATCAGCCGAATCACGACACACGTTAAGAAGGGGAGCCCTGCGCCCTGAGGCCGGTGTCAGCCTCCCACGCGGACAGGCGCGCCTCACCGGGTGCCCAGCCGGCGGGTGCGCAGGCCGTAGAACACCTGCCGGATCAGCTTGCCGAAGCTGGCGGCGTTGACCGGGTCCAGCTTGTTGTCGGCGCAGTGGCGCAGGTAGTGGCTGTAGAGGGTGGAGCGCGGCAGCGACACGCCCTCCGCCACCTCGTAGTTGTCGTTCAGCCATTGCACCTGCGGCCCGGCGCGGCCGTCAGAGCCCGACACTGAGCGCACGTGGCGGCCAGAGACGGAGCGTCACCTGGTACATTGTCTGCTACAAGTACTGGGATATCACAGCTCGAATGTCACACTACGGCGTTACTCTCCTGGCAAGCGTATGCTCTGACAACACAAATACACATTTTAACGACTCTGCTTGAGACAGCTGATACTTAACTTTACCGCAGCATGCAGCGCGCAGGGCGTAACTTTATGTCGTTTTACTAGAACGGCAATGAAGTTGTTGGCAAAATACTTACATACACCAGCACTATCCGAGCAGCTGCGTCCTCCACTGAGTTAGTCGGTTAGTTTCACAGCGCGCTCCGTTCAGTCAGTCCTCTCTCCCTCTCTCTTTCTCATGCAGCATGCACGTGCACTGCATTCGAAACGGCAGCCCTCGCCATGCGGTCTCACTCACCTCCAGCCTTGACATGCCGCTGAGGCCATCCACAGCTCAGGGAAGGCCTACCGAAAGGAGCCTCCCACAGACGCCACCGATCTGGTCTCCCCACGTTTCCTTCCATTTCCTACACCGCACTTGCTTTGCCCGCACATGCCTCGCTACCAATACGGTAAAAGTTGATTACAGTGCAAGCCCCGTGCCAGTCCCGTGCCCGCTTTACACCCCAAAATGGAGCTGCACTGATAGTCGATTTACACAGCGGAACGACGCAACAAATCACACCTTATCTGATGCTCATTACGACCACTGCGGGTACTTGTGAGCCATGATGTTTCGCGACAAATAGCTTGACTGTTTCCTCCTATTACTTCAATGTTCGGAGACAAAGCTTGGTCGATATTAAATCACATTCTGAATTATGAGTTGAAAGACATTTTTGGCCGGGGATTTCGGCAGGTTGATCAAATTTGCCTTCATCCAGGTATTTATGGAAGCTCGCCGTTAGACCACTTTGACAGCAGCGAGTACACAGTGCCTCGCGTGACAACAAGGACAAATATTGGTGCGAGGTGTCGGTGAGAGAAGAGAAAACTAATGCAATCACTTTCTTCTGAGCGTGAACATTACCAACGATTTGTGAGCCCAAAGTTTTATTCTGTAAATAAGAAATATACTACAGAGAACAGGAATGTGATACAAACGATTTGTGACCCCACTATTTGATACTGTGAAACAGTGTCCTGAAATTCGAAATTTTAAGTGGAAAATGTATCTTTTTAATATTTTTTCGGCCTCACAAGCAGGGTTTTTAGGCCTCAGTTGAAAATCAAACCGAGTAGTAGACAGGTCTCTATTTGATAAATAGGGAGTGGATAGGTCCTGGAGAAACTGTAGTATGGTGACTTGTTGAAACTTTGCCATAAAATGCAAGATAACAACTTTTGAGCATTGAATAACAGAGGTTGACTTGACCTTTTTGGGATTTAGGCCTTGCTCTCCACTTTGAGCAAAAACAATTTCAGGACCCTGCTGTGAAATACGGGGGAAACATAAAAGAATGGAACAGCTCCGCTGCAGTAATTTGGCAAAAGAGAGTAGTTCATCACAGGGAAATGGTCCACAAGCATCGCCGCAAGAGACCCATTCCTCGATTTCAGAAGCTCCAATGCTCCAACCCAGCAACCTTGTGCTAACCTAGTTGCGTGCCGGCAGGATGCAATTTTCAGTTAGATCGCCAACCACAAATGACTGCTAGATGGCAGCTATGTCCCGTGTACTGCGGTCAAGGGCCCCACCACAAAGCGGTCGATCAGAAGACGATCAAAGTACGAGGTCTGGGCTGACGCTGACCCCTAACTGCACTGCAAGCTTGAAGAAACGGGAACAATGAGAAACGAGCCAACTGTAGGGTGAGGGTTGATGTTAGTATCGCCCTTTGTACACATCTTATTGTCATTTAAACAGGTTGGGACCAAGAGGGCGCCGGGAGATCTTTAGTGGTCAGTGTTAGGTTTTATCCGCGGGCGATTCCAGGCGGCATGCAGCGTAGTTTGGCTCCCCCGGGCCAGTACCCCCAGCAGCGCCAGCGCCCCAGTAACGGACAGTGAGAGCGAAGAGAGAACGACGGAAAGGCACTTACACAATTCGCGTCATACGACTGCAACAGAGAAACAGAGCAACGTTAATCAACGACAATAACACGACAGAGCATGGGCTGGCCGGCTGCACCTTCACCTAGGATCTGGCCTCGGCAGGGCGGTAGGACTGCAAACAGGTCGCAGAGGAAATGAGAAGAATGCTGTGTGCATGAACCTAGCCTGCATGAACCACGTACCTAGCCTACAGAACGGCGGGGGTACAGGCAGCGGGAGTTGGGCCAGCTGTCGGGGAGGCAGCGGGAGTTGGGCCAGCTGTCGGGGAGGCAGCGGGAGTTGGGCCAGCTGTCGGGGAGGAAGCGGGAGTCGGGCCAGCTGTCGGGGAGGCAGCGGGAGTTGGGCCATTTGTCGGGGAGGCAGCGAGAGTTGGGCCAGCTGTCGGGGAGGCAGCGGGAGTCGGGCCAGCTGTCGGGGAGGCAGCGGGAGTTGGACCAGCTGTCGGGGAGGCAGCGGGAGTCGGGCCAGCTGTCGGGGGAGGCAGCGGGAGTTGGGCCATCTGTCGGGGAGGCAGCGGGAGTTGGGCCAGCTGTCGGGGGAGGCAGCGGGAGTTGGGCCAGTTGTCGGGGAGGCAGCGGGAGTCGGGCCAGCTGTCGGGGAGGCAGCGGGAGTCGGGCCAGCTGTCGGGGAGGCAGCGGGAGTTGGGCCATCTGTCGGGGAGGCAGCGGGAGTTGGGCCATCTGTCGGGGAGGCAGCGGGAGTTGGGCCAGCTGTCGGGGAGGCAGAGGGAGTTGGGCCAGCTGTCGGGGAGGCAGCAGGAGTCGGGCCAGCTGTCGGGGAGGCAGCGGGAGTCGGGCCAGCTGTCGGGGAGGCAGCGGGAGTTGGGCCAGCTGTCAGGGAGGCAGCGGGAGTTGGGCCAGCTGTTGGGGAGGCAGCGAGAGTCGGGCCAGCTGTCGGGGAGGCAGCGGGAGTCGGGCCAGCTGTCGGGGAGGCAGCGGGAGTCGGGCCAGCTGTCGGGGAGGCAGCGGGAGTCGGGCCATCTGTCGGGGAGGCAGCGGGAGTTGGGCCAGCTGTCGGGGAGGCAGCGGGAGTTGGGCCAGCTGTCGGGCAGGCAGCGGCGGGCGGGCGGGTGGCAGGTGGGGGCAGTACCGTGCGGCCGATGACGCCGTGCAGCATCAGCAGCTGCATCAAAGAGTGTTCGCGTTCCGGGTCAGGGTCGTCGTCATCGGCCAGCAGGCGATCGGAGGCCGGCATCTCCTCCAGCCGCGGCTCTCCGCCTTCCGCCCTCCCGTTGATGACGAACAGCTTGGCGGTGACGTGTCTTCCGCCAACGAGCACCCGCGAGGGCGACTGCCCGCCGCCGCAAGGCAGGACAAGGTCAGGACGGGAGAGGACGGGAGAAGGAGAGGCGGGGGGAGCAGCCGTCGGCTCAGCAACAGCCGCCTTTCTGAGGGAGAGGCGAGAGCGATGGAAGAGAGCTGGGTTCTCTGGGAACACTTGAGTGTGGGGAGTAGGTGTCGCGCGCGAGCCACAGCGAGCGGCTGAAGTGTCTGAAGCACCAGTAATGTCTCGGACCGCCGTGTTCGGAGCCCCTCCCCGATTCCCCTTGTCGGGAAATAAAGTGGGGCATATGTAAGTCTACAGTCGCCACTGATACCGGCTACAGGGGATGCTTTCCAAGGACGAAGAGGAGAAGGCGCCTCGGGGAATAGTGTACCACGAGAGTTCTGTGTTTCATGAGTAACTGACAAGTTATCTGCGGGCCTTTCCAAGGTAGAACCGCAAGGCATCCTGTCAAGAGCGGGGTGAGTTTGGCCTGTATTAGTATTGACGGCGTGCGCCGCGGAGGGGATAGGCCGGGGCACGACCAGCGGAGGCCAGTAGTGCGCCGACTGCACGCCCAGTTGCAGAGCAGCGCGACTTTGGAAGGAGCAGGCCTGGGGATGGAGAGCGGTTGAGCGGGCGTCGCCACAGTAGCGATTTGGCGGGGATGATGTGGCGGAGGAGTCGCCGGACGGAGGATTGAACCAGGGCGAAGAGGGAAGACTTGGGACAGAGGTGGCGAGCGGCGGCCAGATGCCGGTGGCAGGGAGTATGGCACGGATGGCGGAGGACCCCGGACATGGCTGCCTCTGCCGCCGCCGGGGGAACAGCACTCTCTGAATGTCGATACAGCAAAACAACTGGAACTCACAACCTCTTAGTCGAGATCGCAGCTGAGGAATATCATGTCATACGGAGAAAAGAGGACATGGCAGGGGTCAGGCCAGCCGACCAGACAACACCAAAACATTAGAAACACCGGACGCAGCCCAACATCCAACGACCCGGTACAAAACAGACTTCAAGCCTGCAGAATTATCGTTACTGTGCTTTGATTTCCCTTTCCATAAGAACCCAGAGTATGCAGGAACACCGGATGCTTTGCAAATTATGTTACTGACTCAAGGATAAGTAGGGAATGCAGATGTAAACAATGTTGTCGTTATTCCTAAAAAGAAAAAAAACAAGCAGAAAATATAGCTCGTCGCACTATTTCATAGCAAGTTTATTTGAAAAGTTCAAACAGCATTATTTAACATGAAAGCTTGGCGTTTAATACCCAAGTAGGGCATCCGTTCCAGACAGCGATGCGGAATTCTATGCAGAATTTTACAGTAACGCTATACAGCATAACTGGTTGGGAAAAGAGGGCAGCAAGACCAACAATAGTGACAAAGTGTTTTTATACAAATTCTCTAAATCATTTTTTGTTTCAGGCTGGCTATGGGTCCACAGAAAATTGATTGAAACTATAAAAATGTGCGCAGGACCTACTCTGCCGTGCAAAGGAAAAAAGGTAACTGCAACATATTGGCAACGACAGATACCCTTTATCCTTTTCACGACCGCATTATCCTTTAATGGGACTGCCCCTTAGTTATAATGGGTTTTAAACTGAGATAGCAGTTTTGCGTGGCACGTCCAGAAACCCTAAGCGTTTGAACGTGGACACAAAATGTGGTTTCCGGATTTCCAGACTTACATTGACCACAAATAGTCTTTTCTGGAAATTTGAAAAAGTGCCTTATAACTACGCGCCAACGGTTTCAGGAAAGTCGTATGATAAATCATTTGAGAAAATACAATTTCAAAAAAATCCAAAAATATAAGTAAAAAAACAAGCCAACCAAAGAAACAGCCTAAGAACATATGCTTCTAAGCGACAAGGCAGTTAACAACCAAGCAACAACAAAACACGATGAGATTACTGAATACTACTTTAAACAAATTCAAATTAATGCTCGAATGCAAAGCAACATACAATCAACGGCAAGAAAAATACAACAAAAGCAACGATGATACGCCTCCAATACAAAGAATAAACGCAAGTATAAATGTAATAATACGAAGAGGAACTTGTAAGATGCGTGAAGAGGTCTGAAACTAGTTGAATACTCCCACCCGGTGTGAGACCCATTAAGGCTACTAACTCGGACTGTACAAAGCTGCTGATATACACGAATTATGGCTAAAGTATGAAAACTTGCAGAAAAGACCACAACGTACCACATGAAAATATGTCGAGTTCAGTTCTAAGTAGTTTTCGTCCTATAACAATGACTAATGCTATAATGTAAAGCTATGGCATGTAATGCTATATGTATGTAGTGCTATAGTATAATGACTAATGTTACAACATTGTGAGTGAGCAGAGGGGGTGGCCGGCGCTGGGAGAGGGCTGAGTCCTCACCGTGGCCGGCGAGACGCGCGTCGCCTGTGCCAGCGGGTCCTGCGGCTCGCTGCTGGTGGCGGCTGCCGGCCCTGCCATCATGTAGGTGACTGTCTGCTCGCCGGCAGCGGCCGCCGACTGCGGCTGCTGCGGCTGCTGCTGCTGCTGCGGCTCGGCCGAACCCTGCTGCTCCTGCTCACGGCAGCACCGCCTCAGCCGGCGACTCACGCACTCGCGCACACCCGGACACACGCACAAGAACGGCAACCACAGGCGGCGGCGAGCACGGCTGGCTTCGTTGGAATTCACTTCACTTCTAGAAGCATTTGTTCGGCTGGGAGATGTTGGTGCAAATGCGCTAGAGTTGCAGGCCGTCCCCGGCATCAAAACAGGGAAGATGCCCGGGAGACAGATACGGATAGCATTGCTAAAAAAAGCGTCCAGAGGGACAGAACATTCATACAGAAGAGAAACAACGAGGAAGAAACATTTGTTCCCGAATCGAACGAACTTTCAGCCACAGGTCATTACCCAAGTTAGACTTGACATGATCCTTAACACTTTGAAAACCGTTTTACTGGCTCAGAAGACAACACCAATGAGCAAACCCGGTTCTTCCGCACCACCGCGGCACACCGGAAACAAGTTCCCTAGTATAACAATTACATTTGAATCAATTTCTGTATTTGGAAACCCGTACAGGGTCCCTTGGACAAACCGAGGTGTTGGCAGTGGGCTTTTTCCGTGACCACTCCGGTTTCTCAATCTTCGGCGGTGGGTTCTCAATCTGTTCTCAATCTGTCTGCAGGGGTGGCCGGGGACGGCCCGACTGTCTGTCCATGTCGGCGCACAGGCAACACTTCTAACGTTGACACTCTGGTGCTGAACAAACGGCATAGCAGGCGGGCGGGCGGGCGCGAGCGGGGATGTGGGGGGCAGGCCTCACCATCTGCCGGGTCAGGAGGCCGCGCGGCGGGTCGGCGGGCGCAGAGGAGGCGAGGCCAGCCAAAGCCGGACACGGCACACACGCACTCACGAAAACCACACACACACACACATACACACACGCTGCCCACCCGGGAGCAGGGGCGACAAACCAGGTCTCCGCACTCCCCACCCGGGAGGGGTCGCCCTGGAAACCACACTAAGAACTACACGAAAAACGTGTTTCTTCCCTTCTTTACTCGGTCTAAATAAGGTCAGCCGAACTGTATGAATCGATGCAGTGAACATTCCTCTCCACACGTAGCGGAGCATGTCCCAGTCCAGTGAGGTTACGCCTACGGGGAACAAATCGCACGGGAGACAAGTTCCCAGCAAGAGCGGCCCAGCGGGCGTGGCCCAGCCCCGTCTGAGTCTGCGCCGTACAGATGAGGCGGCCGCCGCTCACCGTCTGCTGGCTGCCCCGCGCCGTGCTGATGAGGGGGTGCCCGCTGTCGGCTGCGTCCACCCGGGGCTGGTGGATCATGTAAGTGTTACCCTGCAGCAGCTGGCCCTGCGTCACCACCGGCTGACCCTGCCGCACACGCAGCCGTCACAGGTCAACAACACCAGAGGCCTCACAGACACCACCGGCTGACCCTGCGGCACACGCAGCCGTCACAGGTCAACAACACCAGAGGCCTCACAGACACCACCGGCTGACCCTGCGGCACACGCAGCCGTCACAGGTCAACAACACCAGAGGCCTCACAGACACCACCGGCTGACCCTGCGGCACACGCAGCCGTCACAGGTCAACAACACCAGAGGCCTCACAGACACCACCGGCTGACCCTGCGGCACACGCAGCCGTCACAGGTCAACAACACCAGAGGCCTCACAGACACCACCGGCTGACCCTGCGGCACACGCAGCCGTCACAGGTCAACAACACCAGAGGCCTCACAGACACCACCGGCTGACCCTGCCGCACACGCAGCCGTCACAGGTCAACAACACCAGAGGCCTCACAGACACCACCGGCTGACCCTGCGGCACACGCAGCCGTCACAGGTCAATAACACCAGAGGCCTCACAGACACCACCGGCTGACCCTGCGGCACACGCAGCCATCACAGGTCAATAACACCAGAGGCCTCACAGACACCACCGGCTGACCCTGCGGCACACGCAGCCGTCACAGGTCAATAACACGAGAGGCCTCACAGACACCACCGGCTGACCCTACGGCACACGCAGCCGTCACAGGTCAATAACACGAGAGGCCTCACAGACACCACCCGGCTGACCCTGCGGCACACGCAGCCATCACAGGTCAATAACACCAGAGGCCTCACAGACACCACCGGCCGACCCTGCGGCACACGCAGCCGTCACAGGTCAATAACACGAGAGGCCTCACAGACACCACCGGCTGACCCTACGGCACACGCAGCCGTCACAGGTCAATAACACGAGAGGCCTCACAGACACCACCGGCTGACCCTGCGGCACACGCAGCCGTCACAGGTCAACAACACCAGAGGCCTCACAGACACCACCGGCTGACCCTGCCGCACACGCAGCCGTCACAGGTCAACAACACCAGAGGCCTCACAGACACCACCGGCTGACCCTGCGGCACACGCAGCCGTCAGCAGGTCAATAACACGAGAGGCCTCACAGACACCACCGGCTGGCCCTGCGGCACACGCAGCCGTCACAGGTCAACAACACCAGAGGCCTCACAGACACCACCGGCTGACCCTGCGGCACACGCAGCCGTCACAGGTCAACAACACCAGAGGCCTCACAGACACCACCGGCTGACCCTGCCGCACACGCAGCCGTCACAGGTCAACAACACCAGAGGCCTCACAAACACCACCGGCTGACCCTGCCGCACACGCATCCGTCACAGGTCAATAACACGAGAGGCCTCACAGACACCACCGGCTGACCCTGCGGCACACGCAGCCGTCACAGGTCAACAACACCAGAGGCCTCACAGACACCACCGGCTGACCCTGCCGCACACGCAGCCGTCACAGGTCAACAACACCAGAGGCCTCACAGACACCACCGGCTGACCCTGCGGCACACGCAGCCGTCACAGGTCAATAACACGAGAGGCCTCACAGACACCACCGGCTGACCCTACGGCACACGCAGCCGTCACAGGTCAATAACACCAGAGGCCTCACAGACACCACCGGCTGACCCTGCGGCACACGCAGCCGTCACAGGTCAACAACACCAGAGGCCTCACAGACACCACCGGCTGACCCTGCGGCACACGCAGCCGTCACAGGTCAATAACACGAGAGGCCTCACAGACACCACCGGCTGACCCTACGGCACACGCAGCCGTCACAGGTCAACAACACCAGAGGCCTCACAGACACCACCGGCTGACCCTGCCGCACACGCAGCCGTCACAGGTCAATAACACCAGAGGCCTCACAAACACCACCGGCTGACCCTACGGCACACGCAGCCGTCACAGGTCAATAACACGAGAGGCCTCACAGACACCACCGGCTGACCCTGCGGCACACGCAGCCGTCACAGGTCAACAACACCAGAGGCCTCACAGACACCACCGGCTGACCCTGCCGCACACGCAGCCGTCACAGGTCAACAACACCAGAGGCCTCACAGACACCACCGGCTGACCCTGCGGCACACGCAGCCGTCACAGGTCAATAACACGAGAGGCCTCACAGACACCACCGGCTGGCCCTGCCGCACACGCAGCCGTCACAGGTCAACAACACCAGAGGCCTCACAGACACCACCGGCTGGCCCTGCGGCACACGCAGCCGTCACAGGTCAACAACACCAGAGGCCTCACAGACACCACCGGCTGACCCTGCGGCACACGCAGCCGTCACAGGTCAACAACACCAGAGGCCTCACAGACACCACCGGCTGACCCTGCCGCACACGCAGCCGTCACAGGTCAACAACACCAGAGGCCTCACAGACACCACCGGCTGACCCTGCGGCACACGCAGCCGTCACAGGTCAATAACACGAGAGGCCTCACAGACACCACCGGCTGGCCCTGCGGCACACGCAGCCGTCACAGGTCAACAACACCAGAGGCCTCACAGACACCACCGGCTGACCCTGCGGCACACGCAGCCGTCACAGGTCAATAACACCAGAGGCCTCACAGACACCACCGGCTGACCCTGCGGCACACGCAGCCGTCACAGGTCAACAACACCAGAGGCCTCACAGACACCACCGGCTGACCCTGCCGCACACGCAGCCGTCACAGGTCAATAACACGAGAGGCCTCACAGACACCACCGGCTGACCCTGCCGCACACGCAGCCGTCACAGGTCAACAACATCAGAGGCCTCACAGACACCACCGGCTGACCCTGCGGCACACGCAGCCGTCACAGGTCAACAACACCAGAGGCCTCACAGACACCACCGGCCGACCCTGCGGCACACGCAGCCATCACAGGTCAACAACACCAGAGGCCTCACAGACACCACCGGCTGACCCTGCGGCACACGCAGCCGTCACAGGTCAACAACACCAGAGGCCTCACAGACACCACCGGCCGACCCTGCGGCACACGCAGCCATCACAGGTCAACAACACCAGAGGCCTCACAGACACCACCGGCTGACCCTGCCGCACACGCAGCCGTCACAGGTCAACAACACCAGAGGCCTCACAGACACCACCGGCCGACCCTGCGGCACACGCAGCCGTCACAGGTCAATAACACCAGAGGCCTCACAGATACCACCGGCTGACCCTGCGGCACACGCAGCCGTCACAGGTCAATAACACCAGAGGCCTCACAGACACCACCGGCTGACCCTGCGGCACACGCAGCCGTCACAGGTCAACAACACCAGAGGCCTCACAGACACCACCGGCTGACCCTGCGGCACACGCAGCCGTCACAGGTCAACAACACCAGAGGCCTCACAGACACCACCGGCTTACCCTGCAGCACACGCAGCCGTCACAGGTCAATAACACCAGAGGCCTCACAGACACCACCGGCTGACCCTGCGGCACACGCAGCCGTCACAGGTCAATAACACCAGAGGCCTCACAGACACCACCGGCTGACCCTGCGGCACACGCAGCCGTCACAGGTCAACAACACCAGAGGCCTCACAGACACCACCGGCTGACCCTGCCGCACACGCAGCCGTCACAGGTCAACAACACCAGAGGCCTCACAGACACCACCGGCTGACCCTGCGGCACACGCAGCCGTCACAGGTCAACAACACCAGAGGCCTCACAGACACCACCGGCTGACCCTGCCGCACACGCAGCCGTCACAGGTCAACAACACCAGAGGCCTCACAGACACCACCGGCTGACCCTGCGGCACACGCAGCCGTCACAGGTCAACAACACCAGAGGCCTCACAGACACCACCGGCTGACCCTGCGGCACACGCAGCCGTCACAGGTCAACAACACCAGAGGCCTCACAGACACCACCGGCCGACCCTGCGGCACACGCAGCCATCACAGGTCAACAACACCAGAGGCCTCACAGACACCACCGGCTGGCCCTGCGGCACACGCAGCCGTCACAGGTCAATAACACCAGAGGCCTCACAGACACCACCGGCTGACCCTGCGGCACACGCAGCCGTCACAGGTCAACAACACCAGAGGCCTCACAGACACCACCGGCTGACCCTGCGGCACACGCAGCCGTCACAGGTCAATAACACCAGAGGCCTCACAGACACCACCGGCTGACCCTGCGGCACACGCAGCCGTCACAGGTCAATAACACCAGAGGCCTCACAGACACCACCGGCTGGCCCTGCGGCACACGCAGCCGTCACAGGTCAACAACACCAGAGGCCTCACAGACACCACCGGCTGACCCTGCCGCACACGCAGCCGTCACAGGTCAACAACACCAGAGGCCTCACAGACACCACCGGCTGACCCTGCCGCACACGCAGCCGTCACAGGTCAACAACACCAGAGGCCTCACAGACACCACCGGCTGACCCTGCCGCACACGCATCCGTCACAGGTCAACAACACCAGAGGCCTCACAGACACCACCGGCTGACCCTGCCGCACACGCAGCCGTCACAGGTCAACAGCACCAGAGGCCTCACAGACACCACCGGCTGACCCTGCGGCACACGCAGCCGTCACAGGTCAACAACACCAGAGGCCTCACAGACACCACCGGCTGACCCTGCGGCACACGCAGCCGTCACAGGTCAACAACATCAGAGGCCTCACAGACACCACCGGCTGACCCTGCGGCACACGCAGCCGTCACAGGTCAATAACACGAGAGGCCTCACAGACACCACCGGCTGGCCCTGCGGCACACGCAGCCGTCACAGGTCAATAACACCAGAGGCCTCACAGACACCACCGGCTGACCCTGCCGCACACGCAGCCGTCACAGGTCAACACCACCAGAGGCCTCACAGACACCACCGGCTGACCCTGCGGCACACGCAGCCGTCACAGGTCAACAACATCAGAGGCCTCACAGACACCACCGGCTGACCCTGCGGCACACGCAGCCGTCACAGGTCAACAACACCAGAGGCCTCACAAACACCACCGGCTGACCCTGCCGCACACGCATCCGTCACGAGAGGCCGCCAGTGAGGGACCGACGATAACGCGACGGTCACGCAGGGTCAACACCGGCTATTCTTACACCGCCCGGGACACGCGGCGCCGACTGGCCGCTCGCAAGTTTACAGAAGGACGGCCATTCTTCGCCAAGGTCTAAAATAGCAATGAAGGGGTGCAATGGGCGCAATTTACATATCAGATGAAAGGTTCCAACATTTCTGTTAAATCTGAAAACATTACAGAACTGCTCACAGACTAAAGTAAGCGATGCGGAATCAGCACCTTGAGAATTGAAAAGCTTTGAATATTTTTCAAGCGCGTGTGGCTCGCCAGTAGACACGCTAATCTGACGAAAACGCCTCCAAAAATGTATTTCTGCATTTGTTTTCTCCGTCAGCGTCGAGCGTGAAGAATTATTCGCCGAGGGATCAGTTAGAACGTTTCAGAGCGTCACCCACAGAGCACTGGCTCAAAAGTGAATGTACTGGCGTTTTCAGAGAGCATACAGTTTTCGTGTAAGTTGTGGCGATGCACACGGCTGAGCCGGTGCGGGCGCCAGCTGCGTGTGTTGACCTTCAGCCCGGCCGGCCTCGTGTGTGGAGCGTCCGATGGCCGCTGCGGCGGCGCGCCTGAGCAGCGGTCGATGCACCGCCGTGCACAGGCGCGGCGACCGGGTCCGCCGTGCCACTATCGGCCGGACCATCGACACGGAGCCACCGCCACCGCAGCCGGGCCATCGACACGGAGCCACCGCTGCCGCAGCCGGACCACAGCCACGTAGATAGAGGGAGCCAAGGCTGCCTCAGCCCGACCAGACAGGAGGCGACACGGAGCCACCGGGGCAACAGCCGGACCATCGACAATGAGCTAGAGGGAGCCACGACGGCCATAGACCGACTATCGATACGGATCACCGCGGCCTCAGCCGGACCAGACATAGAGCTAGAGGGAGCCACCTCGGCCTCGGCCGGACCAGACAGGGAGCTAGAGGGAGCCACCGCAGCCTCAGCCGGACCAGACAGGGAACTACAGGGAGCCACCGCAGCCTCAGCCGGACCAGACAGGGAACTACAGGGAGCCACCGCGGCCTCAGCCGGACCAGACAAAGAGCTAGAGGGGAGCCACCGCGGCCTCAGCCGGACCAGACAGGGAGCTAGAGGGAGCCACCTCGGCCTCGGCCGGACCAGACAGGGAGCTAGAGGGAGCCACCGCAGCCTCAGCCGGACCAGACAAAGAGCTAGAGGGAGCCACCTCGGCCTCGGCCGGACCAGACAGGGAGCTAGAGGGAGCCACCGCAGCCTCAGACGGACCATCAGCCGGCTGGCGACAGGGCGGACCATCGGGCAGTGCGGAGTCAGCCGGTACGTCGACACGGCGCCACGTGGAGCCATCGGTGTCTCAGACGGCGGAGGCAAAAACCAGCTCAATGGTTCCTCTGTGCAAAGCTAATGAGCGGAATTAGAGAACTGTAGAAACACCGCCGTGTTTTTTACACACAGGGATAATAATCATGCTTCTTCATCACTCATCATTGCATCCACAGCAATTCAATCACTTATTTATTCAGGAATTATATAGTACCGATAGGGAAATCCTGCCGGCACGCTAAGTAAACATTGGGAAAATAGACAATAAACTACGATCGAAGTGTGCGAAACCAGCTGCAGTAAAGCTGGTGGCGATGTTTTGACATCGGGGCGAGGCGATGAACACGAATATACAGAGCAAGAGTGGCGGGACAATAGCATAGATTCAAAATAGGTATAAAGAGGATTATAGAAGTATAACAGTCACACACTGGCAGGTACAGGCAGGCTAAAGAATCGCCGAGCACCGTCAACGCTCAGAGGTATTCATAGTTTGCAATAAGCTCAATCATTCTGTACGTCGCAAGATCGTCGAAGGAAAGATTCCGGTCAGCATCGTGTCTAAGCCCCCCGACGTACCATGCCACACCGTTCAGTACCGACGACACGCGCTCTGGGAGCACAGGGCTCTGTCTGGGACTATAAAATAGCCAATCATTGGAGCAGGTATCCGTTTTCGCAGCACCAGAGCACTCGTGGGACTCGAAGTGTCAATGCCGTATGTAGTAGCCTTCATTTTTCCCGACGGGTGTTTATCCCTCCAAAGTAGTATCGTTAATGCGTGGATTAATAGAGCTAGATTTATGGAGGGAGGCGGCTAAAAACAAGGGCAGATAACAATGAGATGTAATTGAAGAGGACACCTGAAAGCAGACGGCACTGTACTGGCACTGCGGAATGGAATGCGGCATTCATTTCATATCCCAATGATCCCAAAACAATACGGATCCAGTCGAATGTTCCAGAAAATATGAGTTCCCAAAATAATAATGTCCCTCATTTTTGACAAATTCGTCTAATTTTCCAACCAATGTTTCGTGGAGGTATTCCAAAGCCGTTTTCAAGAAGTTTTCAAATCGCTCTGATAACTGTTAGCTGTCCATAATTGTTGCCGTGTGATTTCTAAGTCGCTGTGATAACACCGGTCAACAGCCAAAATGGATCCGGCACGTGAACACCTGTTTCTGCCGATTTCGATACCGCTGATTTCAAATTTAGTAACCGTTTTTTGCCATCGGACGTGGTTTATTCTCCAGAGCATACCTGTTGTATAGCCACTACACTTTCCACACACTATCATCAGCCTAGCCTTTTGTGAAAAATATAGATCAAGGATGTCGAGAATCCGGATTATCGGCACCCAGACAATGCAGCTTATCAATATAAGTGTGAATATATTGCAACGAAAGACTACCTCGCATTCAAGTGCATGAGCATTGTACATTGAACAAGGTTTGCGCTCGGTCGCACAAGCTCGCCGGTATTGTAGACCGAGAGGTGACGTCGCAACATTATATGATGAGGATTTTATGTCAGAGTCACCTCCCTTGAAGGTTGAGTCTAAGTAAGAAAGTCACAGGTCAAGGTCATACCACCATTTCAAGGTCATTGACCCTAGTGCCTTTGGTCGGATGATGCCGCCTAATATGACGTATATCATGCTATGACGTCATACACTAAGTCACTCAATCTTGAGCTCAGAGTCGCAGGTTCAAGACAAAGGTCATGGGTCAATGTCAAACCTTATTTTCCGCCCCACGGTTGCCATAGTGCTAGTTGCAGTACACGTTATAGGCAAAATGTAATATTTTGACGCAAAAGGTCAATGGCCCTGAACGACCTTGGCCTAAAAGCTTCAGAGAACATTGCCTCAGACCTTTCCTCTGTTACTTTAGGCCACTTTCTCTCCATATCCGGCTTCTCATCGCATAATCACGGCATTTCCCAATGGCTACCCAGCACATACAGAATTTGACCTTTATGGCCTCGTTTTACCTTGAATATATTGACCTAGGTCTATGAAAATCGGGTTTAAGGTGGAATACCCTAGCCTCCACAAACACCTAAACGTTCATTTTCCTAGATCTCTTGGGCTTTGTACTGTCAATGATGCCAAGAAGGCTTGCACAAAGACGACACACAGACATACTGGATCCCAAATTCTGATCTGATACGGCATTTCGGCTGCCAGATTCGTGTTCAACGCCACAAATTGCCCTAGAAACGGACTATTTTATATTGGATCCACGACAAAAGTTTAATTTTTTTGACCAGTGTAATTGTTAGGGTGTCCGTAATTGTCGCCGAGTAATTTCTAAATCGCTGTTACAACTGTTAGCTGTCCTGTTTGTTTCCTAGAAATTTGTAATCGCCGTGATGATTGTTAGCTGTCCATAACTGTTTTCGAGTAATTTCTAAATCAGTGATATTCTCTGAACTTTCGAGGGCAGTTCCCAAACGTTTTGAAAATTCGTTGCTTTCCGTGCGCAGTACGAACTGGCGAATTTTGTTAATCCCACCCTGAGAGCCTTCGCTATGCTTCTGACCACCGCAGTCACTCTCCAGTTCTTTATATCAAGGGGGCGTCATAGCTCAGTCACATCCCGATATGAATTAGCAGACAAAGCCGGCAACCATCCACGCATGTAAAAAACTGTGCGTTGAAAGTACAGAGCACGCTCTCGCCCGGAGACTTCTGAAAGCCACACAGCTGCTCTGAGTCGGCCGGGGACAGAACACCTGTTACCACGAGAGCATCACGACACAGAATTCCCATCCCCTCATGGCCACACCCGAGATTCCTCAAGCTATTCATTCTATTCGTTTGCATGGCATGTAATCGATTGCAACCCAATCCGCATCCGAAGCTTCCCATTAAATCAGAAATGCCGTCCAAATCCACATTCGAAGCTACCCTGGGACTCGCACCACTCCAATCCATCACAATCTGGCGCACGGCTCGGCGATCCACCTGGATCTCCGGTCTGTAATACACTTCCTACAACACACACAAGGTTTCGTCCGCCTGCAGGCGGGGCGAGAGCCGTACCTGGGTGCCGTTGGTGTAGAAGGTGCCGTCACCGGGCGTGTACATGGTGACGGTGCCGTCGTTAATGGCGGCGTATACGGCCGAGTACGCCCTGCGACAGGGGCACACGGTCAGACGCACCCTCCACCTCAGAGCGCAGCCACACGGCTCGTCCTACACACTCAGCCTGTCGAAATCGGGCGCTGTCAGCTCAGAGACCTAGTGTGGCATTGGGAACACTGTTCTGCTTCCCCTTTACCGTTTAAAAGGAAAGTGGAACTTTTATAGTGGGATCTGCACTGAGATAGCCACGTGATAGAGCATGCCCAGAATCCCTTCACCCACATTTATTTGTCCCCGAACTTACCGTTCGCGGAGAAAACGGAGTCTCTCCAGCGCGGGTGTTAACACGCGCATTGACGGGGGCGGGTCCCCGCCCCCCTCGGGTTTTTCGGAGATAGCAGAAAAACGGCGGCGCGTAGCGCCGCCGTACTTGGCATACCTTTTCCCTTATCATTTTTACAACTTCTGTGAAAATTTTAAGGTTAGGTCATCTCAGGTCAGCTCACCAGTACAGGTCAAGTGACCTGACCTCAAAAAAAGTTAAAGATAGCATAAGTCGGAGCAGGGTAAACTTATCCGATTGAAACTCATATCACATAATGGCCCCACCGAGGTCTCTAAAATAAGTTCCGGTATTTTTATATCGATGACTTAAGGTCAGGTACGAGGCATGAACTCTCCATTGGGTATACATGGGAAAAATGGTTTTTACGGAATAACTCAGTAACGGATGGTGATAGAGCATTTATTTTAGCTGCATTAGACTCGCCTGGGCTTTTCGGTTCTAATGATATGCATTTTATATAATTTGACCCTGACCTGACCTCAGTTCAGATCAAATCCTTGATTTGATCTAGCAAGGTCAAATTATATATCATTCAATTCGGCTTGCTGAGAGGATTCATATAGTTCAAGTCGTTTTGCTCTATCTTTACTTGTTCAGATGTAATGGCCGAAAAACTGAATTTACATGTTATCCCTATGATGGCATGTTTTGACCTCTCGTGACCTTAAATGTGACCTGACAGAAAAATGGCAAAATGTTTTCGATGGAGAAGTGGATGGGCAGCCCAACGCCGTTTACCGTGTTTCGCTACCTACCGTGGTTCTCGAGATCTTAGGGGGGAGGGGGCGGGTACCCGCCCCCTTCGTCAATGCGAAGGTGGCTCAGACCCCGTCAATGCGCGTGTTAACCATACGGCGTTGAATGAAATGGAATCGCTTTAAACTGTGCATTATCCTTCCCCAATATTCTGGATGCTCTTACACCTATGAATATGGCCACTTTAAGCCATCACTGGTCAGTTTTTTTAATCTCTAGTGTATTAACCAAAAGATCAGAAAATGCCAGCCCCCTCTCCCCTTTGGTCACTGACGTCATATGTGAACAGCTCTAGGCGTTGAGTGGTTGCGGCCACGGTTCCTATAGATACGGTTCGGACATGACAGCCAGCTGACTGCCTGATTTGGCAGCACGTTCAGGATATGGTAGTATTTTGAAGAGTTTTGTTCAAGATAACTTTGATTTTGCTAGCATAAGGTAGAATGCAGCGTTTTGATTGGGTAATCGAAACGTTTGAAACAGAATTCTGAAGGAATTAGCATGAAGTTCATCGTGGATTTTCTTTATTATAAAAGCGCTTTAGAGACTAAAAACTGCACCCAGAAGATAGCCTGATCAATTTCACATATCAAAAATAAAAATACACCCTTAAGCACCACTTATATTTTCCCACTGGCCCGTGCCCCAAACCCATGCAAACAGTCCCATTGGAATTACATGTTAAATTTTGCTGCCAAAAATCTGTTAGAACCAGAAATGGAACCTTCAAAACCCCAGAATTCTAGGAAGTATCTCATGTCCGCCCCTGGTTGCGGCATGCATCGAAGACTAAAAACAACGGAATTGAAGGAAAAAAGTTAGCGATCGTGATCGCGGGATTTCATCAAATTGAATATAAGTTCCGCGATCGATTTTGGGTTGTCTGCGATCACAGATCCCGGTTTTAATATATCAAAAAAAAAGATCAACATCGCTCAGGTTAATAGTGGTAACCTCTTTCAGCTAAAAGCGCTCCATTGACATTCGTATTCATTTTTTGGCGCAAATCAGTTTCAATCTGATAAAAAAGTTCATACGCTGATTTGAAGTACGCTAATTTGGAGGTTTTGTATTGCCAACACGGAAAAATTGAATAAAACAAAATATTGGGCTTATCAGTCATTTTCAGCAGAAATCAAGCCAAATTCATTATTTTCAACATATATTGCCCCTAAAACCCACCACACTTCCTGCACTAAGGTCCCACATTTCCTTTAGCTCCGAATGCGCAAAAATTTAAGTGTACTGCAGCGCCAGAACTGAGCCGTTTCGTCTCATTCTGGCGCGACAATGAAGGATGCCATCTAAGGCTCTTTCATTCTTCCAGCTACCGTCTACACCAATTCTGAATCTGATACCATCTCGACCGCATTAGCCCGATGTGATTACATGAATAGAAACGACGGGGGGGAAGCTCTACGCTGTCATGCCGCATTGCTTGATATATGTTTGGTATTGCCTCCCGCCGCTCCATTGCCGACCTAGTCGTGAATTTCACATCTCACCAAAGATGCCACCCCTGATACCTCGGTCGCCAACGGCACGGAGCTACCCATGTGGCAATCAGCAAGGGTAGGCAGGCATATGTATACGAGTTACTGTACTTACTTGTTAACGAGTGTCAGATACGTCAGCGAACGAACGGTCGGAATCAATCTACCACAGCTCTGCTAAATAACTGCATTCCCGAGATTCTCCCAGAATCTCGGGATAGAACTGATACTCCCAAGTCCCATACAGTCAACGCCAGCAATTTCACCGGCGAGCGACACTACTCTGCAGCAGTTTTGATTGTCGGGAGTAGAACTATTACCACTGGGCTGTGCCGGGTCTGGAGGCAGGCCGACTCTAAGTGTCAGACTTCTCCACGCACCATCTGCGGTCGCCCCGCTGGCGCACCCAGCTTACACACCGCTCCCGGACCGATTATCGGTTCGGCAGTCTTTCCATATTGCAGACTTACATATACAATTAATTACAATTACACCTGCGTACAACATAAGCCATCGGCACACGGCTGATGGTCGCCGCAGCCAAGCACGGTGAGTGGCAGCAAGCGACGCGATTGATCACCGACGGTGTTGTGTATGGATGCTTCCATCCGCAGAAATTCCTCTACAGACATAGATCACAGTATACATTTGCCTCCCTCGGCGCGTTTTCACAATGGGCCCAGTATCCCTCACAACGGCTACATCATGCATTAGCCGATGCACTCTCCAGGCAGACCCTTCAGACACTCCAGGCGATTTAGTTCGCAGAGACAGCTTGTAATAGCAGCGAGTTAATATTGGGTTCAGTCTCGCAGGGTTGGAAATACCTATGTGAAAAACAGTTCACACCCACTCCTAGTAAAGGAAGCGTTTCGCCCACAGCTCCGTGTGACCCATGTACACGGGCGGGAGTCAGGGACATACCAGCGTATCAAAAACACCGAATCGCTGTTCGTTTGTGAAAAATGCCGACGCTTTAGCGAATTTCAGGTATCGGTTTCTGTTTTGGATTATTAAGCCAGTGTTATGGCGTCCTAATTCTCAAACACGCTTCTCACGCACGCTTCTCACGCAAGGACGGGGGTCCAGCTTTCTACTGTTCCCACAAGAAGATTGCAGGACTAAGTTCTAATTGTATCATATGTAATGCCGAGGGTAATAAATATGACAAAAATAGGGGAAAAGCTGACCGACCATGCTCACCTCAATGTTAGGCCCCATGATTGTCCTTCACCAAGTTCTGAATCGCACTCTGGTTGGAGCATAAGATAAACATTGAGGTACTGGCGCCTGTTTCAACGTATCTCTGAGAAGCTCAAGAGCATACAAGACCGAAAAGCACCGGACGGCTAAGGCTTAAAAGTCGGGGAGTCATCCCAAGACCAGGGCAGATCTGAGGAATCACTGAAATATTCTGAAAGTTACACACCAAATTCCTACAGATGGACACGGCACAAGACCAATCGGCATACAATATAAGTGAAGAATATATGATGATGTACACAGCGCAACAGCAAAGTAATACAGTCACATGCATGGAATGCAACTTTGCAAGGTCTGGCGACAGGTCTCTAGCGTATACAGTTGGGGCAAACAGGCTAAAAGAGAGAGAGAGAGAGAGAGAGAGAGAGAGAGAGAGAGAGAGAGAGAGAGAGAGAGAGAGAGAGAGAGAGAGAGAGAGAGAGAGAGAGAGAGAGAGAGAGAGAGAGAGAGAGAGAGAGAGAGAGAGAGAGAGAGAGAGAGAGAGAGAGAGAGAGAGAGAGAGAGAGAGAGAGAGAGAGAGAGAGAGAGAGAGAGAGAGAGAGAGAGAGAGAGAGAGAGAGAGAGAGAGAGAGAGAGAGAGAGAGAGAGAGAGAGAGAGAGAGAGAGAGAGAGAGAGAGAGAGAGAGAGAGAGAGAGAGAGAGAGAGAGAGAGAGAGAGAGAGAGAGAGAGAGAGAGAGAGAGAGAGAGAGAGAGAGAGAGAGAGAGAGAGAGAGAGAGAGAGAGAGAGAGAGAGAGAGAGAGAGAGAGAGAGAGAGAGAGAGAGAGAGAGAGAGAGAGAGAGAGAGAGAGAGAGAGAGAGTGAGAGAGAGAGAGAGAGAGAGAGAGAGAGAGAGAGAGAGAGAGAGTGAGAGTGAGATAGAGAGAGAGTGAGAGTGAGATAGAGAGAGAGTGAGAGTGAGATAGAGAGAGAGTGAGAGTGAGATAGAGAGAGAGTGAGAGTGAGATAGAGAGAGAGTGAGAGTGAGATAGAGAGAGTGAGAGTGAGATAGAGAGAGAGTGAGAGTGAGAGATAGAGAGAGAGTGAGAGTGAGATAGAGAGAGTGAGAGTGAGATAGAGAGAGAGTGAGAGTGAGATAGAGAGAGAGTGAGAGTGAGATGAAGAGAGTGAGAGTGAGAGAGTGAGAGAAAGTGAGAGTAAGAGAGTAAGAGAGAGAGAGAGAGAGAGAGACTCACAGTTTTGGCTAGAGCACCGAACCAGCGACAAGGCCACCTGGGGCGTAACCAGCTGTACTCCGGGGCGACACTTCGCGCGTGCGATAGAGCGGCTGACGGAACCGGGGGAGAGGGTCATGCAGCAGACCCTGGGACCGCACCCTCGCGTCCTGGCCTCACGGGGGTCCGAGCCACTTCACGATGCGGTGAAGAAACTAATAAAAAGAACAGAAGAGAACTGAATGATTTAACCGAAATACAGAGGCTGCCGTAGTGCCGAAGGAAACTGAAAAATTATACTGCATATCAGGACATTCACTTGAATGTGACCAACACTGACAGTGAGAGCTGTGTCCGAAATAGCGTTAAGAATCGAATGGAAAACGATAAGGCGGTGAGCTCGGGCGAAGAAGTCAGGGCAGGTCATTTCGACGCACCGCTGAAGCATAACAGCCACAAATGCAAACAGCAAACCTTCTATCAGCACCATGCATCACTGGCGTTCATGGAAAAACTATGCGCTCATTCATGTTAATCAGGTATCTAAAGAACTTTGCGCAGGCCTGTACAGCAAAAGCTATAGCAAATCCTCAGCCAGCATTGGCTCGACAGCAGGCAAGAGGTCAGTGGGCGGATGCAGAGAAGAAGAGATTGAGCTGGTTAGTTCAGGCGAGCCAATTAGTAACGGACGCATCGGTAGGAGCAGCGGCGCCGGCGTGGCGCGTGCTGGCGCCGGCGGCACCGGACCGACGCGTCCGTGTTAGTGGCGGGTATTTACATCTGTCCGTTAGTGTTGGAGGTGTAGAGCGCCGCGTCCGCCGCCCCGTCTACATACTGTTGCTGAACGTAGGCCGCGCCGGTGCCGGCCGCCACGGCGGTCTCCGAGGCCGCCACCGTGACACACTCGCTGCCTGGAACACACGGAACACAACCCTGACACACCTGCTGCCTGAAACACACGGAACACAACCCTGACACACCTGCTGCTTGAAACACACGGAACACAACCGTGACACACCTGCTGCCTGAAACACACGGAACACAACCCTGACACACTCGCTGCCTGAAACACACAGAACACAATCCCGACACACTTGCTGCCTGAAACACACGGAACACAACCCTGACACACTCGCTGCGTAAAATACACGGGCACGACCCAGACAAAATCGCTGCCTGGAACACACAGAACACAACCCTGACACACTTTCTGCCTGAAACACACGCAACACAACCCTGACACGCCTGATGCCTGGAACACACAAAACATAATCCTGACACACTCGCTGCCTGAAACACGCAGAACACAGCCCTGACACACCTGATGCTTGAAACACACGGAACACAACCCTGGCACATCTGATGCTTGAAACACACGGAACACAACCCTGGCACACCTGATGCCTGAAACACACGGAACACAACCGTGACACACTCGCTGCCTGAAACACACGGAACACAACACCGACACACTCGCTGCCTGAAACACACGGAACACAACCCTGACACACCTGCTGTCTGAAACACACGGAACACAGCCCTGACACGCCTAATGCCTGAAACACATGGAACACAACCCTGACACAATCGCTGCCTGAAACACGCAGAACACAACCCTGACACACCTGATGCTTGAAACACACGGAACACAACCCTGACACACCTGATGCTTGAAACACACGGAACACAACCCTGACACACCTGATGCTTGAAACACACGGAACACAACCCTGGCAAACCTGCTGCCTGAAACACACGGATCACAAACCTGACATACATACTGACTGAACCACATGGAACACAACCCTGACACACTCGCTGCCTGAAACACACGGAACACAACACTGACACACCTGCGGTCTGAAACACACGGAACACAACTCTTACACACTCACTACCTGAAGCACACGGAATAAAACTCTGACACACACGCTGCCTGAACCCCCCTCTCCCGAAAAGAGATCGCCAGCCTTGCTTTCGGGTACGCACTGATCGTATCTGGGGCCCTTCAAGACGATGTCAGGGCCACATTCGAATCTCATGGGTACGTAGGACTTTGCCGCACACAAATAGCTTACATAGGCCAATTCGGTATTCTGATCTTCCGCGCGTGGCGACGCCCCGTGTAGAACTAGTGTCGCCGGGCCGCCGCGGTCTGACGCGCGCACCGTGACTATGCCCATTTCATCCTCCTTACGCAGCCGCCAAAGATAAAATCGCAAATCTGCGCAAGGGCACCCATCTTTGTCTACGAGTGACGTCGGAATAACACCCCCAAGTGATTGGTTGGTCGATTATCCGCTCTGGCCAGTTACGCTTCCACCTGAGTACACGCGGCGAAGCCTGTACGTCAACAGCTTAAACCGGTCTGTTTTTCCGGGTGTTAGTACAACAGTCCCTTGGGGAAATCATGCCGGCAGCAGCAACGCCGAACAGCGAAGCCGGAACTACGTCTGGATGGTGGGGGAGAGGGCGGGGGCGAACACTTCCATCGGGTGTCGCCGCTTTTGAAACATGCAACGTCGATATTTACAAAGTAACATACAAATCTGTATTCCTCATATTTCTGATGCTTGCCCCAAAAACCCTCACGATTTAGGATTGCACCGATCACCGCTCGACAGCGGTAGTCACAGCTGCCACCGGCACAACGGTGACCAAAGATGTTCGTCAGCTCGATCAGAGCGACGGAGGTAAAACAAAGGCGCGGATCCATTGGGGGGAGGGGGAGAGCAATCTGGCCATACCCCCTCCCCTCCAAGCGAAACATGGGTCTAAAACCATTTTTGCCGCCTCTTCACCTTCTCAAAAGCAAATCAGTGCATCTTAACTGATAATCGGTAAAAATATATTTAAGCGTTTTGTCCGTTTCGTGGGAACCTCTTTGAACAGAGATATTCCCTCTGAAGAGCAAGGCAAACTGGACGTCTTTTCCGGTTTTGAGTAGCTGTGAAATTGATCCACTATACGGTTTTAATTCCGTCCGCCGCCACCTCCGCCACTCGGCTTGTGATAGAGAGCAATACTGATATAATTTGCCTCCCCCGACCAACCGGCTGGGTCCGCCCCTGGTAAATCAGCACCGACTCATGTCAGAGCATTTCCTGGAGTGCGGCTCGACTGTTCGCTAAGGACGGCTTCTCCAAGTCTAAGCCGACAAAGCCGAAATGCTGCGGCGCCTTCTACTGTGCCGCTTCATACCAAGTTTGCCCATTAATCTCACCATGGAAAATGTTGAGCTTCACCAAGGCTACGGTCCAGTATTATGACCAGTTAGGGCCTTTTCACGTATGACATCAACGACTGAAGGGCGTTCGGCACATGTTTTCGCTGACGAAGGGAGAGAGGGGTCGAAAGACGAAGGGGGAGAGGGGTCGAAAAACGAAGGGGGAGGTTTCGAAAGACGAAGGGGTCTGGCTTTTGCTGACACTGATGAAGGAGGGCGGGGACCGGACACCCCTCAAATTTTCCTGACGTCACGGTTTTCCACTACGAGACCAACAGGGTTTTCATGATCACAACTAAAAAATAATGGCCATGAAATGGAACATGCAGAATTATGCTACAGCGGGGACTTACGTTCTAAGATTATCACGCATCTTACACAAAATCCACAAAGTGCAAACTTTCACAGACCTGAGCAGCAGGCGCCTGCCATTGTGGCGGTATGCAGGTGATTTATAGCGTCCCCGCCGACCGGTAAACTGAAACCGCCCGGCTGAACTATGCTACACCTGAATGCCCGGTTAGCGCGTGCGCTTTCAGCCTGGGAACTGCAATTTAGCATTGCAGATATCTCAATCTTAAAAGGCGGTTACGATTAGTAAGAGAACACCAACAACCGTATGCCTTGAATGGATATTTTAGACACATTCTAAGACATGCCCAATGCGGAAGCTACTAAATAAGCAACATGGTGAATGCAAATAAATATACATTGCTGCCAGTCAACAGGCAAACCTATGGTGGTGATAGCTGTTTGGCATGAATGGATAAAAAGGAGAGCCAGGGAAGTAAGCTCAGAGATGCTCGAGACAGTCAGTGGAGCTGTGCCTGCTTTTGGCACCGCCGTCCCAGGGCTTGGGTGGTCAGCAGCCTCCCGCCCACATCCAGCGGCACAGCGCGAATGTCAATGCCAACTGGGCCGGCGCCGGCCCCCCGTCTCCTGGGTGATGTCAATCACGGCGCTACAAAAACAACTGACCGCCGCCGAGCTGCGGCGCACGGGTCCGCTGCCCACCGCGCCGCCCCGCCACGGCCCGGCCATATTCTTACTGAAGCTTAACGGCCGCAATCGGCCATAAACACGCAATCAATCAGGCTCAGCCGCAGTCTCTGCCCGAGGAATTTTCAACGGCAGGATTAGCGAATGCGCAGTCCCTCCCGGCTGTGGGGGAGGGGAGGGGAGGGGAGCGCACGTGCAGGCCGCCGGCGGTGTCGCGTCGGCAGCGCCGGGAGCGGCGCCGGTCGATATTCGGCGGACGCCGGCGCCCGGACACGCGTCACACCGCCTCAGGACCTCGGGCGCGCACAGGCCACCGTACCGCGCCCAGCTCAGGCCGAGCCGGCAACACGCCGCCGCCGCCAGGAGACTGGGAGGGCAACACCGGAACTGCTGGACGGCCCCACTCCACCACCGATGTTTTACCCGCTCGCCTCGAGCGGTAAATAGTTTCGAGTAGAGGCCTGTGTTCGTTTCTCCATATTACCAGCTGAGCTTGTCTGCACTCTGATCGCCAACAGCGATATGGGAGACGACTGACTCCGGAGGGAGGGCTCACGTCAGGCCCGGACGTGCAGACTCAGCGCCGACCCAGCATGCACGGACGCGAGTGATTGACTGCGGGCACGACACCGGCGCCAGGTGGCGTCTCTCCCAGAGCACAGCGCCAGGTCCGGCTGGTAAAGCACGTGAAGGGCGGCCGCATGTAGGCCGCCGACGTCCACTACACCCACCACAGCAACGCGGACGCGGCTCCGGCAGGTGGGACAGAACACATGCATAGACGCAGGCAGGCCAAACGGTGTCGGCTCATGGCAAATCATAGAGGTGAATATTCCAGACTAGATGAGCCTCCACTGACCATTCCTTTCAGCACGTGACCTGACACCCAAAGTCTGCCACACTAACACCCTTATTGAATACATATGGAGGTAAAAACGGCGAGGAAAAGTGTTCCATTCATCAAGCTTACGCCTTCAGGCAAGCAGGTGTTAACAATATATCGGAATAAGCCAAACAATTGATGAAACAGCACCGCACGTATTCGACGCCTCCATAAATACGAAGACACTAACACAGAAACTAATCAATTGACGCTATGATAGAGCATAACGTTACCACTATGGGACACGAACGGCTTTAAGTATCCGTGCCATCTAATCAATAGATTGGAGGCAAAGATCATGTCCAAAACGAAGGCAGTTCAAAGCGATATGCCACCTTGAAACCATTTGACCCGGAAAGCTAAAATTTAGGTGAAAAAATTTCCGTGGGCAGCACAGTCGGGCAATTTGGCAATCACCCATTTTATCGAGAAAAGCGACGCTCGTTTTCTACGTACGGTCCATAATAAATAGAATAAAACTTCAATATGCGTGGCCAAATAACGCCCCAGTATCTTCTACAGACGGTAGCAGGCCAAGGCATACCCCAACAACAGGCGTCGCGAGCTTTGACAACAACCAAAGAAGCTAGCTACCACAGGTCTCAACAATGTTCCCGGCGCTTTCAAGCTCAAGTCTAACCAGATCACAGGCCAAAGCCAAACATGCCACAGTCGCAGTTTGTCTGAGCAGTTTCTCGGCCATGTCCCGTGCTGTTGGCCGTTTTTTTCAGACACTACAGTAGCAGCGATTGCATAACCACCAGGAGCTGCTGCGGCTGCGGAGTTCGCGCGAGCCTCGGCCACCTGTGACTGTCCATCGTGCGTGGTACCATTGCAGCGTCCAGCTGGACCCTTCCACGAGTCTCACAACCCGGCCCAAGTATTCCACCATAAGTCACAATCCAGCGACGTCGAGCTTGAGGACGGCCCATCCCGTGATCAGAGGCCTGGGGCCGCCACTCTGGCCTGGCGGGGTCGGCAGCGGCCGGACCGCACGGGTGCTACACGGCTGACCGGCGCACCGGCACCGATGGCAGCAGACTCGCCCGTCTGGCCGGGCTGCGCTCCACGGCCAGCCGCTGGCCGCCCCTGCACATTAGCGCTCAATACGGCGCCACTTTTCCAGCGATGTCGCCGTTCCAGTCAGCAAATCCGGCCCCCGCAACTCTGTTGGGACCAAAGCAAAAAAAGGCGCGTTCGGCAGAAATCGGCGCGAAACGCAGGCGGCAAAAGACAGGGTCAAGGACTTTCGGCGAGGTAGTTGATGAAAGGATCAAAGCACGCCTGCACGATGAATTCAAGGCTGTGTTGAAACCTGCAGGCTCTCAATGTAAGTTGAGGCAGCATAACACGACTCTATTCGATTCAGGGTTCAGTCACCCCAACGGCGGTGACTTAACTGAACACAACTGTGTTACGCCCAAAGTCCCTAGGGTAGCCCAATGTGTAGCGTACCAGATGATTCAGGGTTGCCTGACTATATTTTGGCGGTTTCTGTTGGCGCCTCCACATGCACACATATCCACTAAACATGGATGAAAACTTCTCGTGGTCTGTATTACCACGATACAGCCAGCTTTGTTCTCTTTGTTTTCAAAACTCTAATCGGGGTTTTATACAAGCACCAAAGTTTCCAGGCTCCAGCATTCTGCTGGTGATTGGCTCAGCTTAACTTCACACAGCGCCTTCTCAGCCGAGTTCCTCAGAGCACCCCGCACCTGCTTGGTTACCCCGACCGCGCTCGGCATCCAGGCAATATTCACCGACGATCGAGAATCTACTACCATCGCAACGACCCTATATCTCCCACGTGATACTGGATGCCACCTTGGCCACGATTTGGCGCACAACCTGATATTTATCGTTAGGGTGGCCATATGCGACGTTCCACACCTGCGCCTACGAAGAGCATGAATACCGAAAACCAAGCACTTCAAGCTCCACCGTCGGCCTGCCATTATTCAAACCTAAGAAAAATCCCTGCACTAGTCTCTACGAGAGAAGAGGAAAAACAGAGCCCTCATCGCTCATCATTATCCGGGTGAAGACCACGGTTCGCATGGAAGTCATCAGTCTGTGAATTGTTTGGCAGCAGCGCGCTACATCTGACGCCGAAAAACGGACCGACCCGCGCTGTGCCAAGCCCCAACGTTTGCGAATTTCCAGCAAAACGGGTGCATGGTAAGTTTTTGCCACTCGGTCTCCGTCCTTTTTCAGGACTTTAGCCTAAGTTCGTACCGTGAAGCAAGTAAAGCAATTATGCCATGCTATTTTTGAACAGTTTTGATATAAAATGGGTACTGCTTATTGAATTCATTTATTTGATAATGAAAAAGCAAGATGAAAGGCTGATACTAGTTTTGTGGCCTCAAAAAATATTATTTTTTCTAAATAAGGACGCCCGTAATTTACTTCCCTTTTCCAGGTCCATTGTGAGCGACCATGTTTTCCGGATATGCACACGGTGTAGTCCTCCGTAAGTTGTACCGGTTACTTCCGGAGATTTACCCCGGATACATGGGCAGCCTTGGTACCATAGCCCTCCGTACCCACCACTAACTCCAGACAAAATATGGCGCGGCCCCGACGACATGCGGCGAGGCGGAATGTACCATTGTGAGAAGCAAATTCATCTTATTTGAATGAAACATTCATGTAAGCCCATGACTCATTTTCTCTCATTTATAAAAGTAATTTGTAGCTAAATCACTGATATCCAAAGAGCATTGAGTATTTTAAATCAAAACACCGCATGGTCCTTTCGAGAAGGGCCAGGACAGAGTAGTAAAACCATACCACACAGAGTAGATGAGTAGAGTAGATTTGGGAGTACAGTGGGAGTAGTAGAGTAGATACATGAGTAGATTGGGCCATTCCCGCAGTAGGTACCGTACTGAGGCTGCTTATGTATCCGGGGTAATTAGGCTCCTGGTTTCATTGCTGAAAGAAGTGCTGTAAGTAAGGCTGTTGAAGACAAAATAAAGCCTGAAGTGACGATGATGTGGAGGCCATACTCAGTGCGCCAATAAAGTTTTGTTGCAGCTGCGTCATTTTTCCGTGGTACAATCCCAAATACGTTCTACAGGCGTTCAAACGAAGTGCGCACGTTTTGAACTCATGTAGCCGACTTGTGATAATAGACGCGATGGACAGTATGTACTACTGAAGTCCGTTCCCCGATTTGACTTCTCATGTATCCGGAGAAAATTATTCATTAGTACCGCGGGAGCGACGGCGTAGCGGTGAGCGTGTTCGCTTTCCAAGCGGTAACCGGGCTTCAAGGCCCGGTGGATTCCCTGAGCAAGGAGTCATTGGCCTCCCCGAAGACTACCCCAACAGGTCACGAGTTGGCGACGCCGCACGCCAGAGAAAATTGCTGTGCAAGCTGTTGCTGCAATGTATAAAGCAAATGGTCGGGAGGCTGAGGTGCCCAATTGACATCAGCCCATCAGACCTTAGTCTGATTCAGAAAATAAAACATTGGATTTCGACACTTTGGTTGAACTGTTTCAACAATCCCAAATATATAACTACCTTGGCCAAACGGTGGAATTAGTCCTAGTCTTCCCGCAATTCAAAATGAAATTCAATTTCAAAATGTAAAAGGGGGACAGGAAAACAAAAAGTAGACTAGAGAAACAAGAAGGGACAGGCAGGTATCCTTGCGTCGAATGCTTGATTTTTCATAGAAGTTCAGAAGAGTGTTCTAGTCCGTCCACAAAAATCCGCCACGGTTTCCATAGCATCATTCTTTGGTCACACCAAACTCACGAACAAAAGTAAAACACTTAGCTAAAAATACTGGAAACTTATGGGGCACGTGAAACTCATTGAGACTAACTGCTTCGACGACATGTGACCAACAAATACGAGCTTACAAATGAGTTCACCGTATTACAGAACCAGAACTTCTGGAATCTAGGCACGGAGTCGCCTTCCTTCCGTGGAGAATATTCTGTCCAGCGCTACATAAACAGTACGAGTTCTTATTTCTCCGACAATGATAGGACACTTGAAGGCAGTGTAAGTACACTGCTCCATGCTACATGTAACCGTACACTTCTAAATGACGTTTTTTCGTTTTTAAGGACGTTTTTGGGTTTTCTAGTTACCGAAGGCAAGTTTGCGTCATTGAAATAATTAGACAACCTACATTGCACACAACGAAAAAACTAAAAGTGAATAACGAACAAACGTTTGAAACGAAAACGTAGCTAAAAGTGAAAGCGTCCTAAAAGCGGCAAACGATACAGTTTAGATTTGATTTTTGTTGAAGATAGTTTACGGAGGTGGCGCGACTGTTGTAACATTACTGGGGTGGTCCTGAGAGTTTGGGTAGTGAGCGGTGGTGTGGGTGGTTTGATAAGTATTGAAATCATTTTGATATTAATTTCGTACACCAGGAAGACCCAATGGTGGCATTTGGAGAATATATGTACGGAATATATCTAAAAGTAAGGGTAACAGGGGCAGATATTACTCTCAGATGACATCTTGGTTTTGATGATGTTGGGGATGTGATCATATCGAGGTGCCTGGACTTTTGTATCCTGGGCGAGAGGAGCGGACCAAGGGGACGGGGGATGGGCACTTGCCTCCCCCGCCCCGATCAAATCTTCCCCTATAAGTTGCGTCGATAAAACTGGCAACAATTGGTCCGAATGGCGTCCCTGACCTGGTGCTTCTGGGATTGGAAATCCCGGATATCCCCATGGCCCGAGGGGCGCAGTTCGGTGGGACACCAGGTCAGTTTCACGAGGAAGGTGGGATCACTGGGACACCGCCCCCGTTGCAATCCTCCTGAATCCACCCATGGTCAGTGAGCGACCTTATCCCGCTGCCACGCTGCTTTTTCTCTTGATATAGCTCAATTCCCAAAAAATATCCTATAACAATTATAGTTTGGCATTGATATTTGTCACACGGGCCCAAAAAGAAACGTGATGGGAAAGTAAACAATAAACAAAACGCAAAAGCCAAAATGCAAAAAGTGTCCATATGCCACGTGGATATATAGTCACGTTTGTGGATGTGTTCACCTGTATGCCATTTCAGGTGATGTTCGCAGTGGCAACTGAGAAACCCAGTGTATACGGTTGTTGTCTCCTGAGACTAACAGAGGGTGTGCACTAGACTCATCAAAGGTCAGTTGAGGTCAAATGAGCATGCAGTGATTATTTTTCCAATAATTTAGCACTGAATTGTGATAGAGCTTCCATTTTGCGTTCATTGTGCTTATCTTGTCACGGGGAGTCGATTGATATGCAACAAGACTATACCAGGTCATCCTGTGACCCTGACCTAGCTCGATGTCATGTCATTTCCTCCATTAAAACCTAACATGGTCAGATAATATATCATTTGATTCGCCATGATGGGAGGAATCCAATGATATCTAAAGATTTGATCTAGTTCTGCTTGGTAAGAATCTATAGAGGAAAAATTAGAATGTCCTTTTGTTAGCCTATGGAAGCATTATTGACCTCTGGTGACCTCAGTACTGACCTGATATAAAAATAGTCCGTATAATTTCTCTTCGTCTCTTCAAGAGCTTTCGAACGCCGTCCGTGATCTTGTTTTAGCTTTCCCAGGAAACGATATACAGAGGGGAGGAGGGCGGCCGCGGAATACGCTCTCAGCGGGGCGCGGCACGTCAGGGACCCCAGCGGGGCACGCTAACGATCCCCGCGACATTTTCATCAGTGTCAGGGAGTACAGCCCCGCGTACACCTTGTTCGTAAAAAAACACCACTCTGGTGTACTGGGCAGTTCCAAAGCCTTTGCCGGACAACTCCTACCACCATGTCAAAGTCCTTAGCCCTCGATGATGGACGACTGGGTTCACGTCTCAACGCGTTAAGTCCAGCCTGAGTAGCCACAGAAGGGCGCTAGTCTCTTCAGACAGGCGGCGAGCGGGGTGTCACCGGACTCGCACGGCCTCTCAGGATCTCAGCGGCATACTACGGACGGATACCTCAGACGATATCAAAATTCCCTGGGGGCTCAACTCCGCCATCAGAGCAGCTTTCCCGGACATAAGTAGGATCACAGTGACATGAAACTGACCATACCACTTGGTGGCCTAAAATATTCGAAATCAAACAGTCCAGGAGAACTGGAAGACAACCCGCTTCAAGTTAAAACATTGTCATTCATCAAAAGTTTTGAACCAAACAATGCCTGAAGCTATCTCATCACCCTTTCAAACTTCATCACCCCTGTTTGGGAGAAAAAAACTTGTTTGTTTGGGGGTACGCATTTGGCTCAACACTTCCATGTACCTTTTGCTGCAACAAATTATAGGTATAATTTTCTTTATCACGTCCCGCGCCTAGGGCATGGCATGAAATATGTGTCCCATGTTCCCAATAGTTGAAAAAGTACCACTGCAAAAATGCAGTTAAAGAACCACCTTAGAAATTACTTCGTCGATAGATATAAGACAGCAGGATGATTAGTTGTATGGATGTGGGACTCCTAGTTTATTTTCCAAATAAGACTTATTAGATACAAATTACTTTTCCCTACTTCTGATTATTTGTTCCCTCTTTCTTTTAAATACCCTTCTGGCTTTTAACAATGAGAGGTTTTTATCCTATAGAAATAAATCACCTACTTACACCCTAACCTTGATCTGCGCGGTTCTCTCATGGGTAACTAGTTGGTCTGACTTTTCGAGGGAGTCCTGGGGAAACAGACTAACCTAAAGTAGTTGAAAGATCAGGTTTAATAGAAAAAAGTTCACAAATCTGAACAAGATATGAGAGAAGCATACCAGTATTTTCGTTGCATTACTCGTGTTCGCATGCTACGATATGACAGTGTCGGTGTTTTAGGGCACGTCAGCTTCTTTGGCTATATGTGGATATGACAGTGTCCAGTATTATGGAAGGCGGCAGGTTGAGACTTCCTCGGCATGCTTCAGTGCATCGGCAGACAATAAGCACAGAGTGCCTACCCGGTACAATCCGGCCATTCCGCTGCATAACGGCGGACTTCCCTGCAGTCGCCAGTGCAGCTGACACATTGCATTAGCAAACAGCCCCGAGCCCTCGCTGCGGCTACCCAGCCGGCGCTGCTCGGCCGGACAGCTGGCCGGGCGCAGCGCCGCTGCTCGGCCTGCGCCTGCTCCAGTTACGGTCACTGGGTCGCATGTGAGCGCCTGCAGCGCTCGTTAGCGGCGTTTACCCTCATCGACCGGGCGGCGGCGGCGGCGGCGACGCGTCCCGGCGCATTTTCCACACTCGGCTCAAAGCCGGGCGCAGCGTCAGACCGGGTCGGCGGCCGAACAGCCGAGCATGCCACTGACATAGCGGTGACGCACGCGAGCATAAAGCGCGGCTCTCACACGGCGCAGACGGAGCTGAATGAACGCCGCCGGCAACGGCGCTGGACCCAGCTTTACGGGATTACGCTTGCTTAGGCATGAACATAAACTTCGCACGAATGGATTCGTAACGGTCATGAGCGTTAATCGATTGTGCGATGTACAGGGTTGGCTCTGTCCACTATCCATTACCCAGCTTTTATTTTTTTTGTTTTTTATAGGTAAAACCCGCCTTGTTTTTTTGCACTTTATTGTCAATGTGCTCAAAAGTAAATCATTTTTCACAATAATGCATTTTCAACTTGATGGTAAAAAGCTTGCTAACAATACATGGCATTAAGCCTCCAGCCTGCTCTATCCTATTTCTTCTGAAAAGTAAATGTTTCATTTCCCACCATGGGCTTGGGGTGACCAAACATAAACGCCACTTTAGGTCAACAAAATACAAATTTCGAGATAGCAGATTCGCACACCCTAGTGACCTAATTACACCATGTAATTTTTGAACTGATGGATTCGCAGATGCTTTGGATGCAGATTCGCAGATCGGTGTTGCTTCAAACCCGTAATTTTTGGACTTCCACGTCGGGTCGCATGATATTGAATATATCTTTCACCTGACATGACCCGAACTTAAACAATTGGGTCAGACAATTGAAACCAATGAGGGACCAAAACTAAGTTTTTGTCGTTCTGCGTTTTTGCGTGCTTCATGGAGACCCAGAAGGGCGGGAGAAATTTCGAGCCGCAGCGTGGTGTGCTTTAAGGGAGTATTAGCATATGAACTCCCCCGCCTGATGCAGAGGCTGAAGAGCAATAATATTACTCAGCTCACTTCTACTCTACAACCTGCATTCATGCTAGATGAAAATAGACCAGAAACAAGCAAACATACAAATGTCAGATATGTTTTGCAAAAAAACGAATAAAACCCACAAAACATCACCACCGACGGTTATTTTTAAGCCCGGCTGTTTCCAACCCTAATGACGACAATGAGCCTTGAGTTCAGCATTCGCTCCTCGCCAATTGCACAACTTCATGGCACCGTATCAGATCACCTACAAAGCCACTTAGGAACTCTTCCGTTTTCAGTCCAAGAAACAATTCCTCACTCTGCATCATGCAGTGCCCCCATTTCCGCACTAATTAAGGAACACCATGTTGCCGGGATCGACATCAAGACAAGCTGAAATAGGACTGATGACACAACGTCAGCACATAACTGCCGTCTCTCTTCAGTATAATCCAGATGGGAAGCATTGGGCGGGATCTCCCCGACCGCGCTGACGGTCACGACTGCACGTCTGCGCCGTGGGACGTGTGTGGCCAGTGAGCCGGTTATGGGCCCCGGGCCAGTCATTAGCGGCTCCCCGGGCGCCGCCGACAGTCAGAGGCGCCGACAGCCCCCGCCACGTGTAAAACACACGGCGGGTGGGAGAGCCACGCGAAATGCATTTCACGCTGCATAAAAATAGGAAATACTGTGTCAACGCTACACTCGAACAGGCTGCGTTCACAGGGGATGGACCTGTCACGGCAGACTGTTTCTGTGAATACGCCTTCAGAGGCGGCTACACCTGACGGCCGCGGCTTTCTGGGCCGGTTGGTTCTCGTGTCGTGTCCGGCCGGACAATGGGTCCATACACGGCGGTGCAGTCATACCGGACCGGCGCCGCCACTGTCGACACCGACATCGATCGACGGCGGCGGCGGCGGCGGCCGGGGTCGCGGACCAGCCGCCCGTCTGCCGACTCCACAGCTGACCGGACAGGCCCCGCATCCATTCACGCTGCAGCAGCAGCGGCCCTCAGCACACCGCGGGGTCACACACGCTGCAGCATCCCCCCTCAGCACACCACGGGGTCACACGCTGCATCAGCGGCCCTCAACACACCGCGGGGTCACACACGCTGCAGCAGCGGCCCTCAGCACACCACGGGGTCACCGCTGCATCAGCGGCCCTCAGCACACCGCGGGGTCCACACGCTGCAGCATCCCCCTCAGACAAACGGGATCACACGCTGCATCAGCGGCCCTCAGCACACCGCGGGGTCACACACGCTGCAGCACCCCCCTCAGCACACCGCGGGGTCACACGCTGCATCAGCGGCCCTCAACACACCGCGGGGTCACACACGCTGCAGCAGCGGCCCTCAGCACACCACGGGGTCACACGCTGCATCAGCGGCCCTCAGCACACCGCGGGGTCACACACGCTGCAGCATCCCCCTCAGCACACGCGGGATCACACGCTGCATCAGCGGCCCTCAGCACACCGCGGGGTCACCGCTGCATCAGCGGCCCTCAGCACACCACGGGGTAACACACGCGCAGCACCCCCTCAGCACAACGGGATCCACACGCTGCAGCACCCCTCAGCACACCACGGGGTCACACGCTGCATCAGCGGCCCTCAGCACACCGCGGGGTCACACACGCTGCAGCAGCGGGCCTCAGCACACCGCGGGGTCACACACGCAGCAGCAGCGCGGTTCTCCTCAACACACCGCGGGGTCACACATGCAGCAGCAGGGGCGGCCCTCCTCGACACACCGCGGGATCACACACGCTGCAGCGGCGGCACGGCCCTCCTCGGGCCACATTACTCACTGATGGGTCTCGTACTCGCCGCGACGCTTATGCGACGTCATAGGTGAGACTAATTATGGTAAAGCACATCGACGCTACCGGACGCCACTGTGGTTTATTTTCCGTACACAGCGCATGCACCCACCTGTCCTGACTATTCAGCAGAAGAGAACCAGACGACTGACTCAGTCCGACTTATAACCGGTATTATGAGACGAGGGACTCAGCCGCCGGTCTCCCGTCTGTGTGCTTACCGTGATCCACCGGTAGCACGCAACAGTCGGACGGCACGAGTTGACACGAGGATTCTGGGCTGAGACTGAGAGATATCACTACTGAAGGAACTAGTCACCGAGACGACGTTTTGAGTGAGAGACGTGTAACAGTTGAAGAGTGGCGACAGTTGAAGAGTCAACTCACCTACAGCTGGAGATGAATTGACCGGTGTGAGCGGCGCAAAGGAGCGCTGCCCGCCGCTGGCCTCTCCCGACGACCCTGCCAGTACCGGGGGCGCCGGTCACCACACAAGACGCAAACAGAAACCACGCTTGTACGAACAAATGAGAGCTCATTCGAAGCCGAGAGAAGCTGGAATTTAGACTGCATCTTTCATGCTAAGTGCGGATGTACGCAGACACGGACATTTCGGGTAACTATGTTTCGGTGTAAGCGTCAGTGATTGGGCAGGTCAACCAGCACGCCATCGTACACAGAAAGAAGCTCGTGACATACAGCTGGTTTTCACTGTCTCTCTATACGTACAGGAATTTGTCCGTGAAGTCCCCCCTGGTTGGCTTCTGTGCACACACAGCTTTAGCCTCCGGAAAGGGTTGAAGCTAGGACTGTACGGGAGAGGAGAAGGGCCGGTAGCTATATTCACGAACTAGTTCAAGAGGCCGAACTAGTGAACTAAACGCTGATACTAGTCCGGCCTTTCACATAGTGATGAAAGTTCACGATGTTTGCACTATTTGTAATTTTCAACGAGGTGAGTATATCAATTTTCCATAAAAAAGTGGAATGCCAGGGAAGACCCACCATAATTCACACATTTGGCGCTCCCATAACCAATAAGGGCTGTCGTGAATTTCGAAGCTAATTGTGAAGCTAAAGCTATCTATCCCCTATTCGTCACTCGCTGCGATATGCGACCTACCAACTCGTTTTCCGTGTTGTGCCCCGGCCTGAATGCACGTTATAAGCGACGAGGCTATTTCCGCGTCGTGCTTACCACGCCTGGATCGGCACTCACTGCCCCGAGTCACGACCCTCTGCCACGTGACTTTCGGTAGGCTTCCGCTGGCAGTTAATTATGTGGAGCTTGGCAATTCTACCAGTACGGTAGTAGCGAACATCGATAGGGTAATGGAGTGTAAGTCCAGTTTTATTAGCCACAATAACACTCAGGGATTGGGCGGTGACATTTACTATCCATACATATACTACGGAGTTATGCAGCTCTGTCGTTAGTGTAACCAGGCTGTTGATGACACTTACAAACCGCATTAAAGTCCGGCAGTGATATCGGTGTCAATGGGCGGGTTGTGTGTGAGTGCAGCTGATCGGACCGGGGCCCGGCGGTGCAGCCGGCTCCCGGCCCACCTCTGGAGCCGGGGAAACGTACCCCGTGACACGGCGGCACCGACCGACAGCAAACTGGACCGCCAACGGAAGCAGCGCCGCAGGGACTGAGCGCCGCCATCACGGCAATCGGGTTACAGGCTGCGGAGCTTAATGTGGATCGGTCTTGTATTTCACGCCCATCTGGTTGAACATCTTCCCCGGCATTCCTTTCTCCCCTTTTCTCCGCAATTGTCGGCAGCGCGTGCCTCAGGGAAGACAAAGCAGCCTCAATATCACCTTAGCTCTAATGGCATCCCACTGAT
This sequence comes from Lepas anatifera, assembly GCA_034440635.1. Lineage (NCBI taxonomy): Eukaryota > Metazoa > Arthropoda > Thecostraca > Lepadidae > Lepas > Lepas anatifera. The sequence goes on from JAOTON010001666.1 coordinate 470,382, forward strand.
GCTCCACAATCGCTTGGAAACTGTGCATACGGACGAGAGGCAAGGCCAGGGAGCAGCCGCCCAGCCAGTGGAGCCACAAGGTCGCGCGGACCCTGAACGAAGACAACATTAGCTCCTCGGTTGCGTTATATCTTTACGCGATACAATCTGGAATATCCGACACAGGTGCATCTGTAGAAATCATTAATAAAACTGAAAAGTAAATATTCACATAAACATTGAGCTCTGGTGGTATAACTGATGACACAGGGCGCTAGGTTTGTTGGAGGAGGCACCGCTTCCTCTGTCAGTCTTCATACAGATGGCCCCAGCTCCACACCGGCACAGATACGGAGCTGCGCTGAAACGCCACAGGTGGCCTGCTACCCCTCCAACACCTTTCGGAGCCTCGCTGAAAGCGTGAAGTCTGCAGTACAGCTGGATGTGAGATCACCGGTGAAGGCCTGGACTCCGGGGTTCTCCCAAGAGATCTCCCGAATGACTCTGCTGCGCCGCCTTCCGTGACAGTTGTGGCAGGCGTACATCCTGATGTCCGCCCCAGGGAGCAGTTGCAAAGATCCTCGTCTGCAGCGCAACACCGCTGTGCATGTCCGCCTCAGTATACCGTGTGAAATCGTCCATAAATTTCAGCTCCAGCAGCACACCAGCCCCCCCCGAGAGGCCTAACTGGCGCTGTAGATAGGTGTCGGGACTTCAGGCTCCCAGCTGTAGACCCCTTTTTCTTTTCTGGCTGTTGAGACCATACCGCGGTTACCCACACTGCGACTGAGATGCCAATCCCTACAGAATCAGTCTTGAAGTAGCTCCACGATCACGCAGAGCTTATACCGACTGGCCAATTTATAAGCAGCCCATGTATGCATTCCTTATCGCACGTGGATTAGTGAGTCTGTGTGATGTCCAAATTGGGAGGTTAAAGCCACGCCCCCAATTATTGCGTTGTAAAAGACAAAGAGCCCATTGACTATGCAGTATGGCTAGACCTATTGTATGCCACTCAGCGCTGAGGCGTACAAGTTTCCCTCCAGCGCCCACAGAAGACAAGCCCAGGCCGCTGAACTAATTGTATAGCACCTGCCGAAAACTTGAACGCCAAGACCAACACCACACTGAATGACGCGCCGCGACTGTTGTGAAAACAGGGACTTCCACAACGTCTAATTGCCTGCGTCAGACGATTTCCAAGGAGCGGAATTGAAGGATCGTTGCTGAATAGGAAAACTGGTGAGTCCCAGTAGATTAATTAGCGTTAATGAAAGCACATCTCTTCTTGAGTATTCATTCAACACTCCAATATTCAGATTAATTGAAGAATACAGTTGCTGTGGCATAAGAATGTCAGTGCCTACCGTACGACGTGGCCTTATTACTGGACAGGATGCAGGTTTGCTCAGTACGATGTAAAAAAAGAAACCCATTTCTAGTATGCGTTATAGCCTAACATTAATTTAGCAGGATGCGATCAAAACCACTCAAAACGTGAAAATCTTGGCATAGATGCCAAGCGAAAGGCACGAAACACTTGAAATAATGGTCGAATATCATTACCAATATCATCAGAAAATATAATAAAAGTCGAAACTGCCAATTTTACTTCTGGGTCCCCTCAAAACCTTTAGTCGCTACAGCGGGAGAACGGGACTTTTTCTTTAAAGGGAATGTGGCACCTTGGTCGAATCCTGGAATTTAGTGAAATTAGGCGTACTTTTACCCAAAAATAATAAGACCACTAATGATTTCTCTGAAAAATGTTCAATAAGCTCAATATTTTCTTTTTAAAAATACTCCTCTAGGAAAATAAATAAATATCTGCCTGTGGATGATGTCATGATCTGGCAACCACTACCATACTTGAAATGCTTCAAGGGCTTCGATTGGCTGATGCTCATCGTGACGTCAGCATATGTCGTCACACCAGCAGCTCACAACAATGGCCGCCCGGCGAGGGGTTGATGAGGGGTTGGTGTCAGGTAGGCTTTAGCTTTTTTCTACGGAAATATCGAGTTCCAAGACAAATGATATATGGAGTAACGGGTTTTCCGACTTGCTTTACAACTTGGCTATCTCAGTTAAAATCACGTTATGAAGGCGCCACCTTCCCTTTAAGCCTCCTTACAAAGCACACTAGGCAATTATTCAATGTTGCGGATAAAAAAGTGAGTGACAAACATACGATTAGCAAAATGCACGAAATTTCCTATAAAACTGCCCATTCGCCAAAAGCTCCCAAAAATTCGTCATATGTCAATAACTGAAAACCAAAGTCAGCAGTGATCTCTGAACAATTCTCAGGTTAGGAACATCACATACCCATAATCCAAGCCTAGCCCACTAGCTCAGTACCACTATCACCGGCAGCCAGGAGTCTCAGTCTCACGTACCTGTGGTAGCGAATGAAGGACGCACGGGACCCAGTTCTACGTACATATACGTCATAGCGATAAAGGGCACCAGAGACGACGATATCTGTGCAACAGCTGTTAGGTAGATATCTGTGATGGCGATGAGGCGCACCAAGGAGTCAGCCTCACGTACCTGTGGAAGCGATGAAGGGCACTGGGAGCGCAGCCTCACATACCTGTAATTGCGAATGAAGGGCACTGGGAGCCCAGCGTCACGTACCTGTGACAGCGATGAAGGGCACTGGGAGCCCAGCGTCACGTACCTGTGACAGCGATGAAGGGCACTGGGAGCCCAGCGTCACGTACCTGTGACAGCGATGAAGGGCACTGGGAGCCCAGCGTCACGTACCTGTGACAGCGATGAAGGGCGCCGCCACCAGGGTGGTGGTGACCACGGTGGCCGGGCTGGAGGCGCCGCTGCCGCCGCCGCAGCTGCCGGGACGCTCGCAGGCCGCTGGCGACGTGCACGGAGAGCGCGTGGCGCGCGATACCACCACCTGCTTCAGCACAGAGCAGACGGCCGACTGGCGCAGCAGGCGCCGCCGACGACGACGGTCACACACCGCACCGGCCACAGCAGCAGCAGGGGCGCACGCGCCGACACAACACAGCTAGCCGGGTCAGAGGTGGCGGTCAGCGGCGACGCCAGGCTTTCGCAGAGACACAACGGCAGCTGCGGTGGCCAGCGACGGCTGGCAGGTCTTCACAGCGCCGCTCACAGGAAAAACAGAACGGTTCAGCTTGGTTATAGCAATTATCCCAGACAGACGAGAAATGCAGTGTCCACTTCGTTTTGGACATAGTATAAAGAGAGTGATACATATGATTCCTCGACTGAACGCATGCAGATGAGTGCTAATTCAGAACAATCTCGGCGATGGAACAAAAAAAAAACGGCGGAAAAAGTGTGGTTTAGCATAGTATATCCAGAGAAGTGAATATAAACGTGCACCTTACAACAGTACATAAAAAGTATGTGTTCGTGCGCCGCATAGAGCACATCAAAAATAATACTATGAGTATCCCCTGTGCTTAAGAAACATATTTTGTTTTTTCCTGTTTTCAGCTTAAGATACAAGGACAGCCTTCACCAGCAGTCTCAACATTGATACCACAACAGGTACAACTGTTTCAACAGCTGTTGCATGCTGGCGAAGGGATCATCTTCAAACGTTTTATAAATAGTGACAATGAAGCTTTCGATAATCAGACACACAAGCCGATGGCAAGATTGCCGAGCGGACGCATAGCGCTGGTGAGGTATCTTTCTACACATGCATACAGTTTGGCATATGAGCGACACGGCCTGGCGCGACCATCCCGCCAGGGTAAAACTTTAGCTCCATAAGTATGCACTATGGATCCCATAATGATGGGGTCTTCACCACCTTATAGTCCGATCAATTCGATTACTGAGTAAATACTAACCAGCTGAGCGGAGTGTTCCCTAAACTCGTGGTGCGTGCAAAACCAACCATGCAAGACCTATTTTTTTAATATGCGATAACTTGGTTCCGGCCTATCCGCATAGACCCAAAACATGGTGTGTAGAGGCACAATGAGCAAGTGGTGAAGTTCAATACAATCCCAGGTCAAACAACTCGTGCGGGTGCACGAAAAAGGGGTGAATAGATTCAATCCCGACGCTATAATTCAGCAACTATGAATCCAATCAAGCTAAGTTTACGGCATACATTCGGACTGATCGGAGAACAAAACAAGTATGGGTTACATTTAGGGTTCTACTCCACGTGCGCAGGTGGCCACCTTCATCGATGTCTCAGGCTCGATTACGCTGGGATTTTGCATGTGTATCCGCGCTAACAAAATGAATGAACCGCACCTTTCAGCACTGGGGCTACGGCCCTCAGGCGCCACGTGCACACATTTCGTTTTCTCAGACTTCATCTATTACCGAAAAAATAGCGCTTCACAAAACGCACTCCGTTTTGAGGCGGGTGTCTAATATCAATACGGCTATAACCCCGTTATACCCCTTGGGTCTTGAGGGTGCACGGCAGCGTAGACTTCGAGACGGGGTCACGCTGGCGAGTTTGGGGTTCATAGGGTTGAAACTCGCCGCAAACAAACGCTGCTTCCGTGCAAGCTGTGCGTTCCGTGGCAAAGGAAATATCATACATGGGGTTTTCCGGAATGCTTAATCATAATATCTCAGTTCAAATCCCAATATAGAGGTGTCACATGCGCTTCACTGCACCCAGCACCGGAATACTGCAACAGTCGACAAGTGCACATAAGCTAATCACACAGAATGCATCTCTTCAAAGAAAATATACCCATACATTCTCACATTCATTAGCAATTTCTATTCAGTTTGGTACAAATTTGTGTGAAAACATACTGCTGGGCCAGCGACCAGTTTATACAAAGAAGCAAAATGTTAGATTTCGACGATTGTACATACAATTTTTGGTCAATAGTTATGAAACAAGACGAAGCAAAGCCATACAGTTCCAGGGGCTTCCCAATTAAAACGGAGTGCTCTACAGGTGCGCGTGAGGGTGCATGCAGTGAGTGGTGAGATCTCCAGCTATTCACACAGCCTGGTGTTCTGCCCACATAGGCGAGATGCGTCATTGGTGTTTTTGCTATAAAACTCGTGTGGGCATCCGCAAATTCACAACATACGTCTCCTCGAAGGTGGTTCGAGCAGGATCGTTTACCGACGTTAACGGGACTATGCCCCAGTATTGAGATGCTCAATACCAGAGTCTAAACACTATGCCCCAGTATCGAGATACCCAATATCAGACAGTCTACACACAGTAGGTACTCCTGAGTTGACATGGGAATGTGAACTACGCATTTCTGAAGAGAATATGACACAATGACTAACACAAAGCTCTGCAACGCCGGCTATTGGGCTTTTTTTCCTTGACAACGCGTTCGCCCCGTGCTCTAAAAAAGTGTCTCAGTTTTTAATCCGAAAGAACTAATTATTGAACTTCCAATCGCATACTAGCCAGACTGGGCTACTGGTGTATTTGTATTACCTTGAATTAAGCTGATGATAATGAGATCTCCCGCCGGTTAGTGGTAATCGTAGATGGCATTTAAAACACAAAAGGCTTGGAAAAACCGTTTGCGGGGTGGCACAGCTGCTAACGGCGGAAAAAGTGTTAAGGCGAGTTAAATTATTTGACGGCGATAGCGCCAGAGCTTATTTCAACTGCGCTGTTTTCTTTTTGTGCCAGGTTTCCTGAGTTTTTATCGCACCTTTCACAAAAGCACTTGTACGCTTTTTCAGGTTCGTGCAGAGGGAGATTATCCTCTTGCGCCTGAGGTTTTTCGACGCAACAACTACAACACTCATATAGCATCAAGAGCATGAATGAGTCTAGAGGACCAAGAGAATCAAGCACCAAGGGGAGGCAATGAAAAGTTTGGGTCGGAAATGCTGCGGCAGACGTCGAAGTCTTCCTCTGCCTGGGATCGAGACCAGCTATCCAATAGTATTCATAATGTGATTGAAAGGATATAGCTATGCTTGAACCCTAAAGGAAATGTGTGCGCGCTCTCTGTCCCCTCACTCCAACCGGGGACAACGCAAACGATTTTTTCTGAAGAGGGGGAGACGGAACCCGGAATTGGCGATGATCGGAGGGGGGAGGACGAATTTTGATTTTATAGACTGACTTTGCAAACGCTAACGACGATGAAATTCAACACACATTTACAGGCAGGTATATGTGCGGTGTGTTGGTCCACGAAGGCAATAGGGATAAAATGCAAAACAAACCTGGGTCGAGTTCAACAATTTTGGGGTGGCGTCCCCCTGATTCACGAGTTGGGGGACGCTTCCCCCGCTTTCGATGCTTATGCCTCCAACAAATAAAAATGGCACGTGATTGAAGTAATCCAACCGCAATGATCTTCCTTCTCCCTTCTTAGTAGTTGAAAGAAAAGCGAAATGCCTGATAGGCCATGTTTGAAGCAGCCATGACCCGCGGTAGCCCGCCTGGGTTACAAGGCAGAGGCCACAGCGCTGGCCTACAGACCGGCATCCCAGCCATCGACTGTGAGAGGCACAGAGAGCACAGCGAGAGGGCACACCTCTCCATCCCAGACAGGGGCACAACGGGGCAGCTCCAGCACACCCTAGCCCAGGCAGCGTCGTCACAGTGCCAGAACACACCGGCAGCCGAGCGCACGTCACACGGACTGCCGCCAGGCCACACGGAAGAGGCAGCAGCAAGAGTGGCCAGACGAACAGAGGCAGGCATTAGTTCACGGGAAACTGAGCACTCTGGGCACCAGCAACTCCGAGCCGGTCGCTGGGGCTCGGAGTTGCTCATATTTAAACAGCTTTCGAGCAAATTATTCCAAAATGACTCCAATATGGACCCATTGCGTAGAGCATTTTCAAATCGAGCTGTTTTAATTTTAAATGCGACTGAGCTTACCAGTCTACTGAAATTAGGCGAGTCCCAGTTATTTGTTACTTGTCGGACCCTAAAGACATCCTGGTACTTGGATGGCACATGGTTATTCGCGTGCAGTTGTGTTTTGAGAGTCCATGCGTTCCATCAGCTGCTACGGATTTTGGTACATAGCAAAAAGGTAACTTGGAATTACAAACTGCCCTGACAAATAGTCAAGACCCGTTCAAAGCTTTCCCCATGTTGAAAATTGCGGGAGCATGTCACTCAAATATATGGTTAGATCGCTTGGTCATATTACATATACATGATTGATCGCTTGCCTCGCACCAAGCTGAAGCTGACGACACCCACTTGGATCATCCGTTCGCATCGATGTCACCTACCTGTTTGAGACTGAGTTTGCGTATGGGATGGTTCAAGGTGACAATTAACCCGGACACATGAACACCTTCAGGAGGCTCCATTTACGTACCGAGCACGGGAACGGCCCTATCGACTCATGCAACCGGGAGTCTGCATTTGGGACTCTCGTTGATATGAGTCGAAAAGTCCGTTCCCGCGGCCGGTAAATAAACAGAGCATGCTGAACCTGCTCATATGACCGGGTAATTACGCGCTATAAAATCGTCAGACGCCTCATTGTTCAGTTTTAGATAGTATACAGTGGGAGTGCAGGATTAGGATCTAATACGAGCGATTTCAAGGCATTCAAATTATTATTAAAGGGAATGTGGCACCTTCACAACGTGATTTTAACTGAGATAGCCAAGTTGTAAGGCAGGTCGGAAAACCCGGCACTCCATATTTCATTTGTCTTGGAACTCGATATTTCCGTAGAAAAAAGCTAAAGCCTACCTGACACCAACCCCTCATCAACCCCTCGCCGGGCGGCCATTGTTGTGAGCTGCTGGTCTGACGACATATGCTGACGTCACGATGAGCATCAGCCAATCGAAGCCCTTGAAGCGTTTCAAGTATGGTAGTGGTTGCCAGATCGTGACATCATCCACAGGCCGATATTTATTTCTTTTTCTAGAGGAGTATTTTTAAAAACCAAATATTGAGCTTATTGTACATTTTTCAGAGAAATCGTGAGTGGTTTCATTATTTTCTACTAAAAGTACGCCTAATAACACTAAAGTCCAGGATTCGACCAAGGTGCCACATTCCCTTTAAGCATACGGCAGCACATTGTGGGAAGTGATTTCGTCGCTCGGCTGATCGTAAGTCTTAACTGCGCGAGAAAATTATTGAAAGCGCCATAAAACACACTACCTGCATAGCCTGCAGAGATGCAGTAAACGAGTCTCCACAGAGGTCACAGCTAGAGGTGCACAGATGACCCGTGTGTGTTGCTGGTCAGAGGGAACACCAGATAGCCACAAGGACCCTGCAATTGTCATATGGAGCACTGTCAGGGGGTTGCTGATGTCACGGAAGCCACGATCACCAAAGGGATCCACGATTATCCCGGCTGTTCCCACAGGGTGCCCGTCTGCCCACAGGGAAAGCCCAGTTGACCTGACCCCCTGGAGACTAAGACTGACAATGGGGTCGGTTTTCATAACATGAGGCCCTCAGCTACATACCAAGAGGGCCTGACCTGTTTTCAGGTGGCTTCGCGATTGTCAATAGCTCCCGGGCTGTATCTATGGAGTTTCTGGCCCGCTCAAAGCGTTGATCTCGTTTGATCATATGGAGACTACGTGTACATATGGGTGCCGGGCTTGCAACCGAGACCCCAGGGTGGCAATAGGCGTGCCCAGTTGGCTACAGGGCGTGTGCGAGTACCACAAGAGGAACAAGAAGAGAGTCGAAGCCGAACTTCTCGCCATGGACGCAAATCCGGAGAGGCTGGGAGAGCGCAGTCACTCATAGGTACTGAACGCGCGCGAGCAGTGTACGCACACGTCCTGCTGTTTTATCATATTAATTCATGTTTTGGTTGGTGTGACCACGTCACCTGTTATTGGAGGTTTTAAAAATGTTCACACAGGCGAGTTTCCCCCACGTGATTCAGCGCGCCCACAAGCGGACAACTCACGTAACCAAAGCAACATGGCAGTCTTGTAAGCGCCTTTAAATGTGTTGAATAGATAAAACACTTAACACAGAAAGCAGACAGGCATGAAGCATGTGGAAATTAGGTAACGACTTCTTCTCCATTTGTCTATTGTATGGCTTGCCAGCATTCAAGCACATTCAGAAATGGAACTAGTTTTCATGCGAAGCAACATTGAAAGAAATTAGCATTACCTTATTATGAGAGGTTGGTGACACGGTCATATGGTCAGAGGGAAGAGCTGCCTGCATTGTAAGTTATGCTTTAAGTAGACCCACGTTAAGTTTTCACTCATAAAAGCTGCAAAAGGGCAAATATACATGTCACTAGCAAGAAGTGGGATCGTACCACAGTTGATACTGGCAATAAACGTGAGTTGAAAATATTCATATTAAGCACTTAGGTCCTTTAAAGAGCTTTTATGCTGCACACTGGCTTTGCTAAGGGGGCTGAAACAATTATGAAAATTAGATGTACTTTTTGCAAAAGCAACAATGAACATTGTCATACACCTCTGCCCGTATTTTGTGTTAGAGCCTCCCTGTGACATACTTTTGAGACTATGGACATTTATTAGTCAAACGATACAGAAGTGTGAGAACACGGGAATAGCTAAAGAACAAACACAAACACAAAACCAAGGTTAGCTCAATCCACCCGTACCATCCCAGAGTAAACATAAACCCGATCGGCCAGAATACAGCACCTACTGTCTTCCAGTGGCCTTAAAGAAGCAACACAGAGGATAAATGGCGTCAGAGTCACCAAACTCTCGTCTGCGAAGGCGGCCGTCCGGATCTGGGGCACCGTCACAGCCGGTGGCTAGTCAGAGAGGCTATACTCCTAAATACAAACATATTCAAGTGAGAGTACTGATGCTCTCAGGGCAAACGATGGCTCTCCAAGTCTCTCACTCGTGACTCAAACCGCTTAAACGACTGGAATGCTACGGACAATAGGGGCCCACCTTCAGTGGAGAGCTTCTCCACTCCAGCAAAAACCACTATAACCCTATCAAGCAGCCGACGGTTTCACCGGTGTTCGATGAACCACGTTGTAACAAACAACTGGTTGGAGGGGAACAGCATTACAACAACCATGGTCCCCAAGTAAGCAGTGCCAGACTGGGTGACCACCATCATAGCAGGGGCAAACACACGCCGCATGTCTGCTCCAGTGGGTGCCCTGAGCAGACCTAAAATACCCAATAGAGTGTGGATACGATTTACCCACGCTCTACAACAACAAAGTGTCAAAATCCTCCAATGAAGGCATTTGCTGTTCTGGAGTGAAGGTCTCACTAGGCTGGCCTAATTTTCCACCAGTAGTGTCTACAACCTAACCAACCCCAGCTCACTCTGTGACCATCCAACACCAACTGATCTCTCATGCTAATCCCAGGTCCCTCATGATCTGGAGCATAGACCACAGCAAACTCCCAGCCCCAACGCTAAGGTTGGTGTTTCCGTCCAGAAGTTGCGTTGAATCATTGCATTCTTTTAGACTGGTGTCTAAAATAGCCTAAATAGGTACTAGACATTTTCTATGTACCCATACATGTTTTTTTACCCTCCATTTCCGTCTCCGTTCTCCCAAGCAAAGGCATGCCACCCCAGAGGACTCGAACATACCGGCTTTGCTTTTGGCATTCGGCAGGTTCCAGGGACGCATCGCAGGCTACAGGGCTGAGATGCGTCGACCCATCTCAGCGATGTGACCAGCTAACACAGCCCCCGACCCCCGCCGAACGTTACGATTTACATAGTCACTGTTTTTTCCGGTAAACATGGAAAAAAATAAATAAAGAGTTCATGGGGCAGTTTCAAAACAAAGGGCAGGCTAGGCTGCCGCAGCACAATCGATCATTCATCTAGTCTGACCAGAGCAGCCCTGGCAGATACAGCTGGAACTAAACATGCCGCTTATATGTGTGTGTGTGTGTGTGTGAGTATATATGTGTGTGTGTATGAATTTATGTATGTATGTATATGTATGGTGCATAGGCAGATGCAGGGAGAAAAGGGGGCATGTGCCCCCCATCGACCCTAGGCGCCCCCTGAGATGGTCACGGCGCCCCCTGAAAGGTTGATGGCACTCCCCTGAAAAGTTGCTTCCCACCCCCCCACCACCATAATGCGAAAATCGGCGTCCATAGATAGGATTTGATGCCCACCTGGTAGGTTTTGTCGGTCAAAAGTGGTGGCCCCCTGGTCCGGATTGCGCCCCTTGATCGGCAATCCTGGATCCGCCCATGGTATGGTGGAAAATGTCTCCACAGGACTATGCCACTCAACTAGCAATTACTAAATGCAGGGGGGCATAAGACAGTGACCATTGCAGCATCACCTGCTGCAGTGCCAACCCAGCATCTCTAGTCCTGCCAAGGCAGGAGGGCATAGGTGTGAATGAGCTAGAACAAAAGCATAAATATATTGACAAAGTAAAAAATTAAGTGAAAACAATTCCTCCTGGTATCCTGAGAAACTCAGTAAAAAAATGAGCTGTGTTCCCAGTACTCAAGCAAGATCAGGTGAATCTAAGTCTAATGAAGTTTATATACTTTGCAGTGCTGCATCAAGGAGGATGATAATAAGTTGTTAAATTTTCGACCCTCACCCCAGTGGCAGGGGTTGTTTGACACCCTCCCCCCATGCCAAGTATGAACACTGTTCCTACCATGTCAAGTATAGCAGCTCCATTGGAAACAGAGGGAAACGGAAATTGGGGAAAAAGACTATTTCTGTAGATACAGCTTAGAATACTTTCCTATTCGCCAAAGTTGTATTATCTTAGGCCCCTTTCCAGGTTCATATTGCAAGTTTAGACCTGTGACCACTGAGAGGCCCTCTGGGACTTAGGTTAATAACTAAACAGGAAATTGTGATAGTGTTTATTCTGATGCCAATCCATTTTTATTATCATTGTTAGTCAATTGGTATGATTATTGACTAAGCTAGGTCAGATGGTGACCTTGACCTAATCTTAGGTCCCATTTTTAATTTTACCTAGTATGGTCATATCATACATCACTTGGGAAGCCAATGGTGCTTAAAAATTTATTCTCACTCAACTCTATCAAATGCTAGAGCCCAGAAACTCTTCATTAACCTGCCACACTCTTTAACCTGTCATGACCCCAATATTGACCTCAATATACTGAGTTGGGGAAATGGGGATGAGGTGGCTTAGTGGATAGCACCCTTGTCTTCTAAGCCACCGGTCCCGGGTTCAAGTCCCAGTGGAGCCTCTGAATAAGTCGATCTGATCCCCAAAATCCCTTCCAACAGGGTGAGAGTTGGCAACGCTGTATGACCCTGGCAGTTGGTGCGTCCTTAAACCCCAACAATTATTATTATTAGTTGGGGGAAATATGAGCTATTGTCAACTGATCAGTGCCAATATGGCAGATGAAGTGATACTATTGAATTTTCAATGCTATATTAAGACCTCCCATGCACATTGAAGATATTAGCCGTTTTCACAACGTGAATTAAATCTTGGGTGTCTTTTGAAACGTTTTTTGGTAGCACTGTAATATTGCTGCCATTTGTCGGAATTTCACAAGAGTCTTGGGAATTTATTGAGTAAATTATCTGGCACATCTGGCAATGCTTCACAGTCGCCGGGCTCCCTGTGTTGAGTGTTGCGGAATTAAAAAGAATGAAATTCAACTTTAATAAGTCGTATAATGAGTGAAATTTGCATCAGTTATGCTCCTGCTACCCAGTCGCTTCAATTTACATGTCGTTTTTCTCTCAGTTTCTATATTAGCTGTGTAATAAGCTCAAAACAAAAGGAGTAGGGATTAGGGTAACGTCTGCTTGTGTAATACTCGGGCAAGTTTCCAATTACATTGAGAAAAAGTGGTAACCAACTCGGACAAAACCTAGGTAACCAACTCGCATACGAGCAGGGGTGTCCTAAACAAAGGGTGACAGGCAGAGGAATCCCTAAATGTAAATCAGGGTAGATATTATGCCAAATTTTTGGGGTTGAATGATGTTTTAATTGCATTCTCATTACAATTAATGTGTGGAACCACCCAAATTTTGAGACTTGCTAAATTTTTGGCGAATTGTTTGAGCGGTATCATTTGAAGACAAAGAATTTGGTCCAAAATTTTGTCCCACTGCATTTTTCCCCTGCTATTTGTAGTCTGAGCATCTCCTCAAATAAAAAGTGGTGATGTCCGGTATCCTTAATTCAGGGTATGGGTGTTTTGACTGTAAGCGGTTTTTACCTGGAAGTGGGCGTTACTGGAAAATTATAATTTATCTTGGTTTCTCAGGTTTGCTTGGGTATATGTGCTATGCAACTAGTAATACACTAGCGTGCAAAGTATGGCGTTTTTTAACGATATCTCGTCAGTGCCAGTGCCCTTGGCGGCAGGAGCGAGTGGTGCGAATTTTATCAACCTGGTGCAAATTTCTGAGACTGGTGTGAGGAAGGTGACACTGAAAACCTAACAAATAATGGCAAAATGGTTATAATGACATAGGAGGGGCCTTATAAAAAGTCTTCAACTAACTACCTAATAAGAGAGGTAGCATTGCATTGTGTGGGTGGGAATGAGTGCGCTTTTCTCCCTGGTATATGGCAGATCGGTGCTAATTTTTGGTGGCTGACGATGTGAGAATTTTAGGTGGCTGGTGCGACTCATTTGGCCTGCTGCCATACTTTGCTGACTGAGCAATACAAAACACTTTGTTTATTATTGAAATAGAGCTATATCCGCTTTTCAGGCCAGGTCAGGCTTTTCTTGTCATTTTAAGAGGTTTGCTTCAAGGTGGTTCCAAATGAAATACAGGATATGTACAGATTATCCCTGTTTTCAAAATATACCTACAGGCATTAATGCTAATTCACCATAATAAGATGGCGTAGCTTTGTTGGTTGCATTGCTCATTTACCAAAAAGATACTGGGTTTCCTGAGATAAGTAAGAAGTAACTAAAGGAGTTTCCTGATGTTGATCATTTTGTCATGCTCTTGGGATTCATACTTTGATACCTTAAAAGTATCAAGCTCTAAAGTGGTGCAGTATCAGGCTTAAGTTTGGTACCATTTGTGAATTACATGTGTCAGCAAGTCACATGATGCCTCACATCGGCGCCCCTTCCAGTTAGGGGCACCGTCACAGAGTTTTTACAGGGGGGGGACAGACCCCAGCTGGTGCTGACCTGGGAAGGCGAATTTTGAGCATATTTGGTACCTGACAGCATGAGTGGCAATGGACCAAAAATTTTGAGGGGCATCCTTTTGGTTGGCCAACAGGGGAGATGCCCCCCACTTTCGGCGCCCATGCTTCTAGTGATGTGAACCAAAGTTTGAGGTTGACATGCTGGGTGAATCAACCCCACATGCTTCAGCAAGCTTGGCTTTGCACATTAGACATCTACAGCTGACATTTATTGCGTATTTACTCCAGGAAAATACAGTGGATGGTACGATTCTATGCAAAGGGTGGGAAGTTGAGGTACACTGTTTTTACCATTCTTGTACCATTTTAACATGCCCAGCTGGGGTCTCTTGCATGACGCGCCCCCCTTCGTATCTCGGTCCCCACGAAAACTAAAGGAAAATTATGGGTGGTGATGGAAAGCTCTTGGCAAGACGAAGCGATTTTATACGAAGAATTTTCATGTCAAGTCAATATTGAGGTCAGCATAGGTCAAAGATGATTCCATAGGCTTACAACAGAGCAGTGTACGTTTCTCTCTCTAGATCTGCCCTCAGGGGAGCTAGAGCAAATCTTTATGCATCATTGGATTCCTCTCATCGCTGCGAATTGAATGATGTATAATATGACCTTCCTAGGTCAAATAGTGAAAATGTCTTGACCTCGAGCTAGGTCAGGGTCAGAGAGTGACCCGGTATCGTCATGTTGCATATCAATCGACTTCTCGTGACAATATAAGCACAATGCAAGCAAAATTGGAGCTTTGTCTCAATTCAATGAGCAGTTATTGGCCAAATAATCACTCTATGCTCCCGTGACCTGATATGACCTTTGAGAGGTCAGATGGTTAAAAACTCAACTTAATTTTCAAGATCGTGGTAAGAAGAGACGGCTTGAGGATTTTCAGCTTTATCTATGCAATATTTACTGAAAACGAGCCCATTCTATTTTTCACCATAGACTTATGATGGGGTGACCAAGAAATTGACCCCACCTTAGGTAAAAAAATATAGAAATTCCGAGAGAGCAGATTTGTAGACCTTAATGATTTTATCATATTGTGGAAGTTTCAAAGTGATCGGTTCCCTGATGTTCCCTGGGCACCGCTTCAAACTCGTAATTTTAGGTTTTGATGTCGGGTCACTTGACCTTGAATAGCTCCTTGACCAGAGATGACCTTAACTCAAAGATTTGGTCAGATGTGTAAAATTGATTAGGAATAAGGTACTGTAAGTTTCGTTGCTCTGCGTCTCTTCGTTTTTGAGATATCTGGAAAAAACCAGGAGGGGCGAATTTCACCCCCTGCGGGGCGCGTGTTAAATTCACAGACGCACACTGCCCATTTCACCATGTTGACCTACAACCCCTATGTATGTTTGGTAAGCTATGGCCGATGGAGTTGCCGCCTACTGGAGATTGCGCGGCAACTTGCCGGTCGCCGCATTGTGAGAAGTTATTCGGCGGCGGCGGCTTCCTACCTGGGCCTGCGGCAACGGTAGTCACCTGGGTAACTGTGGCCCAACCCGGGCCAGCGGCAGCGACCGCCCAACCCGGGCCTGCGGCGGCTCCTTGGAACAGCAGTGGCCCCCTCTGATTCAGTCAGTCCTCGACACACTCGTGAACGTGACACCGGCGATATATCGACGGAGGAGATGCCTCAACTGTTCGATGAGCCGATGTGCAGTCTACGGCGTCATGGTCTCCCCCACCTCCCCCCCAACTATCCATCGCCTCGCGCCTCACGAACACCGTCGCCTCCCGCCTCCGGCCTTGCCAGTGCCGTCACCCCCGCCTCACCTGTGCCGTCACCTCCCACATCACTAGTTCCGTCACCTCGCGTACACGGATCTTGGGGGGGGGTTAGGATGGACCCTCGGCGCCATCTGAAATGGTCATGGCAACCCCCTGAAAGTTGGATAGCGCCCCCTGAAACGTCGCTTCCCACCCCCCCTAGAATGCGAGAATCGGCGCCCACCGATAGGATTTTGCGCCCACCTGAAAAGTTTTGCAGGCAAGAAGTGGCACCCACTGGAAATGTGCCCCCAATCGGCAATGTCGGCGCCGTCTAGGCCTTCCGGGGGCACCATCCGGACCAGGGGGCGCCACCTTGGACCGGCAAAATATTTCAGGCGGGCGAAAAATCCTAACAATGGGCGCCAATTTTCGCATCTTTGGAGAAAAGGTGCAAAGCGATATTTCAGGGGCGCCATCAACCCTTCAGGCGGCACCGTAACCATCCAGGGCATAGGCAGAATCCAGGGGGTGGGGTACGTGTCCCTCCGATTGACGCTCGGGGCCCCCTAAAATGGTCACAGCGCTGCCCTGAAATGTCGGTTCTCACCCCTCCCCTCCCCAGGATGTGAAAATCGGCGCCCACCGATATGATTTGGCGCCCACCTCATAGTTTTTTGGTCAAAAGTGGCACCCTCCTGGTCTGGATGGTGCCAACCCGGAAAGGTGCCCCGATCGGCTATCCGGGATCCGCCCATGATTCAGGGGCACAGATGGTCGATAGGAGGGGCACCTGCCCATTTAATTGACCCCCGATCTGTATGGTGACGGGAAAAATGTCTGCCTGACTGCCGCAAAAAAATGGTAACGATCAAATAATTTCAATCAAATATTTAACTTTTTATTCCTAAACACACGTAAAATAACGATCGTAGCTCATATACCGTGAGAAAAGAAACATTAGAGAACAAACTTTTCCCGAGCACGTTCCCGAACGCGACCTCTCTCTCTCTCGGGCCTTGAACGCGGCCATGCTGCTCCCAGAATACTGTCCGATGATTGGTTCTTGGCTATGACGTAGGCAGTGACGTCAAGTGGGCAAGTCCTGCATAAATCACCGACCTCAAAATTTGCTCCTGCATATGGAAGCCTCTGAAAAATCTCTCCAGACAAATCTGGAGACCGAAAAGACGGGATCTAGAGGCTTGGGTGTCTTTTGAAAAAACCGACCCTGGAGGTCGGTTTTTTCAAAAAGACGCCCAAGATCTTGGGATATTTCCAAAATATATATCCATTAATTTAGATTTATCTATTGAATTTAATGCCAGGAAAAGCTCAGAATCAAGATATTTAGGGTCATTGCTTTCAATTTTGGGCAAGCATATTTCTGAAACTTCTAGAGTTTCACTGAAATGAACGCTGTATTTTTGGCTTGGGAAATGTTAAAAAAACTGCCAAAAGACACCCAAGGTTGATTTCCATTTATTCACGTTGTGAAAACGGCTATTGTAATGGAAATTGCACATAAAAACAGCAAAATCACAACCACAATTTACCCAATACAATTGTATATCCCAAAATAGCTTTTGGGGTTATCAATCAAAATTTGTGCCAAAATTGTGTCTCCTCCATCCACTTACAAGAAAACTCTAAAACATTGGATGAGGTTTGAAAGGAGCTTGGAAGGGGTTGGAGGCGCTGGACCATACCCGTAACAAACAGGCAATACATTTAATGCAAATCCACAGAACAGGCAGCTCGGTTTTTTTAGAGCTTCCAGTCCCCGCATATTTCCCACACCCCATTGATAACTCAGCATGTCTGATCAAAACAAACTGTGATAGTTTATCATCAAATGGCTAATAGACTACATTCAGATTCTTTTACATATGAATATGAGTAACATATGAATTAGAACTTATTTGAAGAGCTCTTCAGCAGGGTTGGAAAAAGCCGGCTGAAATTGAATTTATGCCAGCCAGTGGCTTTTATTAATTTAAGCCAATTTAAGCCGGCTTAAATTAATAAAAGCCGGCTTAAATTAATAAAATCCGGCTTAAATTCAGAATCAATGAAAGACCCATTCAATCCAAGAACACCCTTTCATATCAAAGATAGATAGGTGAGAACTGCACAATACTATCAATTTGCATATTGTTTGAAGAATTTGAGTTGAGCATGTCATCCATCAAGTTGGCTGAGCACAAAGTCAATGTTGATTAATACTGGCAAGCTGGAGCATACCGTTACGAACAGGTGAATATGATACTGTTTCAACAGTTCACGTAATCACAGCGTTTTACCTGGATGTGGAGATAGGTCACATATTCTTTCGCTATTATGGTTGGTTAGATATATGGACTTTACATAGTCATTAAACCAATTCCAAAACAAGGCAAAATTGTATTGGTCTCACACAAAGCGTGACAAATTACTATACAAAAAAAACATTCATGGGGCAGCAACATATCACATTGCTCGACTGCATCATGTCGGCTTAATGACGGCTGCGCAGAGCCCTGTGCCAGAAAGACAGCTTTGCATTTGAAAGTTGGTGGTTAGAATTTTGGCCCTGTTCAAACTTAGGCCATTTACTCTTTCGTGCTTTTTTGGTGGTCTTTTAGTGGATGTTGGCCAATATTATTTGGTGCATGCTTATTGGAATGCAAAGGTATTTTTTAAAATGTTAATGATAGGTTAGCTTGTGATAGGGTTTTTGTTAGCGTTTGCGACACTCCAAAAATATGTTTAAGATCAGTAAGCACTTGAGCATGAATATGGTATTTATACTTTAAGTTCCATATTATTTTTGAAAATATGAAAACGGTTCTCGCGAGAACTTAACGTGAGTGGCTTTTATTATTGTCATGATAAGTGGTTTAAACCAGGGTGGCATAAATTAATTTATGCCAGCCGGTTTAATCCATGGTTTAAACCGGTTTAAACCAGAATGTGGCTTAAATTTGCCAACCCTGCTCTTCAGAGATCAGATCCAACAGGCCAGTTCCCTTACAAAATCTTGCATTGCTAGGTATAGGTATAAATGATGATGATGGTGTTTGAAGGCGCACAGCCTAGATGACTCAGGTGCATACGTATAAAGTATAAGCACAAGTCTCCACAACATTTTGGAATACAGCTTTGCCAAGCTGGTATTTAGATTTGGCCCAAATAGGTATATGCAGCTGGTACAAATACTTGGGCAGGATTCAGCTTGACAAGATAGGTATAAATTAGCATAACTCATAAGCATGAAAAGGGTATGTAGGTACCTATCTATTAAATGTGAAGCAGGAATGTTTTCAGCACATGATGAGGTTAAATTGTGCAGTGTCATGGTTAATTAAGATTACCATAATTTGAATTAGGTAGTATATCGGTAATTCCCAGAATGAGAAGGATCAGTGCACTGTGTTGATCACTGCCTTTCATAACAGGATGGCTTGGCAACATAAATGAGAATGGCAACATCCAATCACTCACACTCTCAGATCGTGGGAAATAGACATTGACATACCTACTGAAGTGTTTTGTGACCAAAACCACTTAACTATACATAATCCTAAACAGAACCGTGCTGCAATTTTCGACCGCAATGGATGAGGCAACATACCAAATATCCCACGTGCCCGCGAAAGATGAATAGCCGCCAACAACACGTGTGCAATGCTCTTTACGGGGCAACCAAACTAAAAATATATTATTGTTTGTTGACATTTCAGCCGCCGGTAGCTATGGAGATGGCTTCTGTTGCCAGGTGATCGTCCGGTTAAGAAAATTTTCTAGCCTATCAAAAAAGAGAACCTGGGAAGAAAAAACTCAAAACATCGTAGTGCAGTATTGATTTAAACATCATTAAAATGTTTTGAATCTAAAAATATTGATACACATCAATACTATTTTGATAGTAACAATAGTAGTCATCCACCAACAGGTGTGCTGGTTCGACAGTAGATGGCAGCAGTAAAATCGATACGGTCTACGGTTTCAAGCAAGGCCCGTTTCAAGTGATCACGCAAATAATGTCGCCTGCTGCCTACGTGTGATAGGCCACAAACTGACAGAAATGCAAATTGTAGCAGTTTGAAAATTTCCAATGGGTACCATAGGCGGATCCAGGAGGCCAAAAAGGGGCACGTGCCCCCCACCCGATCGACCTCGGCGCCCCCTGAAATGGTCTCGGCGCTCCCCTGAAAGGTCTATGACACCCCCTGAAATATCGCTTCCCACAACCCCTCAGGATGCAAAAATCGGCGCCCCCTGGTCCGGATGGCGCCCTTTCCCCGGGAAGGTGTCCCCCAGATCCTGTATCCGCCTATGATGGGCACAGTGGCGGATGAAAGGGGGCTAGGGATCTCAAGCCCTCACAAAATTTTAGAATGCCAATGTTAACTGCATTGCCGGAGGCTGTACGTCCATGAAGTTAGCGACGGATTCGCATTCGGATTCAGCGACGGATTCGCCCGAAATGGCGTCTCCTGCGATTTCGCACAAATTCACACCATAGGCTCCCCGTGCCCTCAGCAACTCACCCCTAAAGTGATTTTCTGTCACATTCACCCGTTCACCCGCTAGAGGTGAAAAAGTGAAATTCACCCGAAACGGCGTCTCCTGCGATTTCGCTCAAATTCACACCATAGGCTCCCCGTGCCCTCAGCAACTCACCCCTAAAGTGATTTTCTGTCACATTCACCCCTTCACCCGCTAGAGGTGAAAAAATGAAATTCACCCGAAACGGCGTCCCCTGCGATTTCGCTCAAATTCACACCATAGGCTCCCCATGCCCTCAGCAACTCACCCCTAAAGTGATTTTCTGCCAAATTCACCCCTTCACCCGCTAGAGGTGAAAAAATGAAATTCACCCGAAACGGCGTCCCCTGCGATTTCGCTCAAATTCACACCATAGGCTCCCCATGCCCTCAGCAACTCACCCCTAAAGTGATTTTCTGTCAAATTCACCCGTTCACCCGCTAGAGGTGAAAAAGTGAAATTCACCCGAAACGGCGTCTCCTGCGATTTCGCTCAAATTCACACCATAGGCTCCCCGTGCCCTCAGCAACTCACCCCTAAAGTGATTTTCTGTCACATTCACCCGTTCACCCGCTAGAGGTGTAAAGGTGAAATTTTCCTAACCAGCGTCTTTAGCGTCGGATTCAGCGACGGATTCGCCCGAGATGGCGTCTCCCCGATTTCGCTCAAATTCACACCATAGGCTCCCCATGCCCTCAGCAACTCACCCCTAAAGTGATTTTCTGTCACATTCACCTGTTCACCCGCTAGAAGTGAAAAGGTGAAATTTTCCTAACCAGCGTCTTTAGCGTCGGATTCAGCGACGGATTCGCCCGAGATGGCGTCTCCTCCGATTTCGCTCAAATTCACACTATTGGCTCCCCGTGCCCTCAGCAACTCACAGCTAAAGTGATTTTCCGTCACAATCTCCTGTTCACCCGCTAGAGGTGAAAAAGGTGAAATTCAAGCGAACCGGCATCTTCAGCGTCGGATTCAGCGACGGATTCGCCCGAAATGGCGTCTCCTGCGATTTCGCTCAAATTCACACCATAGGCTCCCCGTGCCCTCAGCAACTCACCCCTAAACTGGTTTTCTGTCACATTCACCCGTTCACCCGCTAGAGGTGAAAAAGTGAAATTCACCGAAACGGCGTCTCCTGCGATTTCGCTCAAATTCACACCATAGGCTCCCCGTGCCCTCAGCAACTCACCCCTAAAGTGATTTTCTGTCACATTCACCCGTTCACCCGCTAGAGGTGAAAAAGTAAAATTCACCCGAAACGGCGTCTCCTGCGATTTCGCTCAAATTCACACCATAGGCTCCCCGTGCCCTCAGCAACTCACCCCTAAAGTGATTTTCTGTCACATTCACCCGTTCACCCACTAGAGGTGAAAAAGTGAAATTCACCCGAAACGGCGTCTCCTGCGATTTCGCTCAAATTCACACCATAGGCTCCCCATGCCCTCAGCAACTCACCCCTAAAGTGATTTTCTGTCACATTCACCCGTTCACCCACAAGAGGTGAAAAGTGAAATTCACCCGAAACGGCGTCTCCTGCGGATCCAGGGAGGGGGGCAAAGGGGCACGTGCCCCCCGATCGACCCTCGGCGCCCCCTGAAAGGTCGATGGCGGCTCCCTAAAATGTCGCTGTCGCTTCCCACCCCCCCCAGGATGCGAAAGTCGGCGCCCACTGATAGGATTTGGCGCCCACCTGATAGCTTTTGCCGGTCATAAGTGGCGCCCCCTGGTCCGGATGGCGCCCCCCCGGTCCGGATGGCGCCCCCCGCTAAGGTGCCCCCCGATCGGCAATCCTGGATCCGCCTATGTCTGCGCTTGCTGTTGGAGGGGGCTGCGTTTAAGAGGGATTCCACATCGCCTGGCTGACATCATATGAACGTGGGGAAATTCCTTCACTTTTGTTCCCTGCGTCAAACTGCCGCTTATGATACTGCCCGCTTACGAATTTGTAAGAATACACCGTAATCAAGTTTATCCCAAATACAATAAATAAACATTTTATCTTTGATTCTAAGCCTCTTTTTTAAAAAAAATGGATATTTAATCATCAAATTTCCCATGTTAAATGACGCCGCTTTGGGTGAATTTCACTTTTTTCACCTCTAGCGGGTGAACGGGTGAATGTGACGGAAAATCACTTTAGGGGTGAGTTGCTGACGGCACGGGGAGCCTATGGTGTGAATTTGAACGAAATCGAAGGAGACGCCGTTTCGGATGAATTTCGCTTTTTCACCTCTAGTGGGTGAACGGGTGAGTGTGACGGAAAATCACTTAAGCTGTGAGTTGCTGAGGGCAAGGGGAGCCTATGGTATGAATTTGAGCAAAATCGCGGGAGACGACATTTCTAACGAATCCGTCGCTGAATCCGACGCTAAAGACGCCGGTTAGGGAGAATTTCACCTTTTCACCTCTAGCGGGTGAATGGGTGAATGTGACAGAAAATCACTTTAGGGGTGAGTTGCTGAGGGCACGGGGAGCCTATGGTGTGAATTTGAGCGAAATCGCAGGAGACGCCGTTTCGGGTGAATTTCACTTTTTCACCTCTAGCGGGTGAACGGGTGAATGTGACAGAAAATCACTTTAGGGGTGAGTTGCTGAGGGCACGGGGAGCCTATGGTGTGAATTTGAGCGATATCGCAGGAGACGCCATTTCGGGCGAATCCGTCGCTGAATCCGACGCTGAAGATGCCGGTTCGCTTGAATTTCACCTTTTCACCTCCAGCGGGTGAACAGGAGATTGTGACGGAAAATCACTTTAGCTGTGAGTTGCTGAGGGCACGGGGAGCCAATAGTGTGAATTTGAGCGAAATCGGAGGAGACGCCATCTCGGGCGAATCCGTCGCGCTGAATCCGACGCTAAAGACGCTGGTTAGGAAAATTTCACCTTTTCACCTCTAGCGGGTGAACGGGTGAATGTGACAGAAAATCACTTTAGGGGTGAGTTGCTGAGGGCATGGGGAGCCTATGGTGTGAATTTGAGCGAAATCGCAGGAGACGCCGTTTCGGGTGAATTTCACTTTTTCACCTCTAGCGGGTGAACGAGTGAATGTGACAGAAAATCACTTTAGGGGTGAGTTGCTGAGGGCACGGGGAGCCTATGGTGTGAATTTGAGCGAAATCGCAGGAGACGCCGTTTCGGGTGAATTTCATTTTTTCACCTCTAGCGGGTGAACGGGTGAATGTGACAGAAAATCACTTTAGGGGTGAGTTGCTGAGGGCACGGGGAGCCTATGGTGTGATTTTGAGCAAAATCGAAGGAGACGCCGTTTCGGATGAATTTCACTTTTTCACCTCTAGCGGGTGAACGGGTGAATGTGACAGAAAATCACTTTAGGGGTGAGTTGCTGAGGGCACGGGGAGCCTATGGTGTGAATTTGAGCGAAATCGCAGGAGACGCCGTTTCGGGTGAATTTCATTTTTTCACCTCTAGCGGGTGAACGGGTGAATGTGACAGAAAATCACTTTAGGGGTGAGTTGCTGAGGGCATGGGGAGCCTATGGTGTGAATTTGAGCGAAATCGCAGGAGACGCCGTTTCGGGTGAATTTCACTTTTTCACCTCTAGTGGGTGAACGGGTGAATGTGACAGAAAATCACTTTAGGGGTGAGTTGCTGAGGGCACGGGGAGCCTATGGTGTGAATTTGAGCGAAATCGCAGGAGACGCCGTTTCGGGTGAATTTCACTTTTTCACCTCTAGCGGGTGAACGGGTGAATGTGACAGAAAATCACTTTAGGGGTGAGTTGCTGAGGGCACGGGGAGCCTATGGTGTGAATTTGAGCGAAATCGCAGGAGACGCCATTTTGGGCGAATCCGTCGCTGAATCCGACGCTGAAGATGCCGGTTCGCTTGAATTTCACCTTTTCACCTCTAGCGGGTGAACAGGAGATTGTGACGGAAAATCACTTTAGCTGTGAGTTGCTGAGGGCACGGGGAGCCAATAGTGTGAATTTGAGCGAAATCGGAGGAGACGCCATCTCGGGCGAATCCGTCGCGCTGAATCCGACGCTAAAGACGCTGGTTAGGAAAATTTCACCTTTTCACCTCTAGCGGGTGAACGGGTGAATGTGACAGAAAATCACTTTAGGGGTGAGTTGCTGAGGGCATGGGGAGCCTATGGTGTGATTTTGAGCAGAATCGAAGGAGACGCCGTTTCGGGTGAATTTCACTTTTTCACCTCTAGCGGGTGAACGGGTGAATGTGACAGAAAATCACTTTAGGGGTGAGTTGCTGAGGGCACGGGGAGCCTATGGTGTGAATTTGAGTGAAATCGCAGGAGACGCCGTTTCGGGTGAATTTCTTTTTTCACCTCTAGCGGGTGAACGGGTGAATGTGACAGAAAATCACTTTAGGGGTGAGTTGCTGAGGGCATAGGGAGCCTATGGTGTGAATTTGAGCGAAATCGCAGGAGACGCCGTTTCGGGTGAATTTCACTTTTTCACCTCTAGCGGGTGAACGGGTGAATGTGACAGAAAATCACTTTAGGAGTGAGTTGCTGAGGGCACGGGGAGTCTATGGTGTGAATTTGAGCGAAATCGCAGGAGACTCCGTTTCGGGTGAATTTCACTTTTTCACCTCTAGCGGGTGAACGGGTGAATGTGACAGAAAATCACTTTAGGGGTGAGTTGCTGAGGGCACGGGGAGCCTATGGTGTGATTTTGAGCAAAATCGAAGGAGACGCCGTTTCGGGTGAATTTCACTTTTTCACCTCTAGCGGGTGAACGGGTGAATGTGACAGAAAATCACTTTAGGGGTGAGTTGCTGAGGGCACGGGGAGCCTATGGTGTGAATTTGAGCGAAATCGCAGGAGACGCCGTTTCGGGTGAATTTCACTTTTTCACCTCTAGCGGGTGAACGGGTGAATGTGACAGAAAATCACTTTAGGGGTGAGTTCCTGAGGGCATGGGGAGCCTATGGTGTGAATTTGAGCGAAATCGCAGGAGACGCCGTTTCGGGTGAATTTCACTTTTTCACCTCTAGCGGGTGAACGGGTGAATGTGACAGAAAATCACTTTAGGGGTGAGTTGCTGAGGGCACGGGGAGCCTATGGTGTGAATTTGAGCGAAATCGCAGGAGACGCCGTTTCGGGTGAATTTCACTTTTTCACCTCTAGCGGGTGAACGGGTGAATATGACAAAAAATCACTTTAGGGGTGAGTTGCTGAGGGCACGGGGAGCCTATGGTGTGAATTTGAGCGAAATCGCAGGAGACGCCATTTTGGGCGAATCCGTCGCTGAATCCGACGCTGAAGATGCCGGTTCGCTTGAATTTCACCTTTTCACCTCTAGCGGGTGAACAGGA
This sequence comes from Lepas anatifera, assembly GCA_034440635.1. NCBI lineage: Eukaryota > Metazoa > Arthropoda > Thecostraca > Lepadidae > Lepas > Lepas anatifera. Next base: position 495,983 of record JAOTON010001666.1, read on the forward strand.
GATTGTGACGGAAAATCACTTTAGCTGTGAGTTGCTGAGGGCACGGGGAGCCAATAGTGTGAATTTGAGCGAAATCGGAGGAGACGCCATCTCGGGCGAATCCGTCGCGCTGAATCCGACGCTAAAGACGCTGGTTAGGAAAATTTCACCTTTTCACCTCTAGCGGGTGAACGGGTGAATGTGACAGAAAATCACTTTAGGGGTGAGTTGCTGAGGGCATGGGGAGCCTATGGTGTGATTTTGAGCAGAATCGAAGGAGACGCCGTTTCGGGTGAATTTCACTTTTTCACCTCTAGCGGGTGAACGGGTGAATGTGACAGAAAATCACTTTAGGGGTGAGTTGCTGAGGGCACGGGGAGCCTATGGTGTGAATTTGAGTGAAATCGCAGGAGACGCCGTTTCGGGTGAATTTCTTTTTTCACCTCTAGCGGGTGAACGGGTGAATGTGACAGAAAATCACTTTAGGGGTGAGTTGCTGAGGGCGTGGGGAGCCTATGGTGTGATTTTGAGCAGAATCGAAGGAGACGCCGTTTCGGGTGAATTTCACTTTTTCACCTCTAGCGGGTGAACGGGTGAATGTGACAGAAAATCACTTTAGGGGTGAGTTGCTGAGGGCATGGGGAGCCTATGGTGTGAATTTGAGCGAAATCGCAGGAGACGCCGTTTCGGGTGAATTTCACTTTTTCACCTCTAGCGGGTGAACGGGTGAATGTGACAGAAAATCACTTTAGGAGTGAGTTGCTGAGGGCACGGGGAGGCTATGGTGTGAATTTGAGTGAAATCGCAGGAGACGCCGTTTCGGGTGAATTTCTTTTTTCACCTCTAGCGGGTGAACGGGTGAATGTGACAGAAAATCACTTTAGGGGTGAGTTGCTGAGGGCATGGGGAGCCTATGGTGTGAATTTGAGCGAAATCGCAGGAGACGCCGTTTCGGGTGAATTTCACTTTTTCACCTCTAGCGGGTGAACGGGTGAATGTGACAGAAAATCACTTTAGGAGTGAGTTGCTGAGGGCACGGGGAGTCTATGGTGTGAATTTGAGCGAAATCGCAGGAGACTCCGTTTCGGGTGAATTTCACTTTTTCACCTCTAGCGGGTGAACGGGTGAATGTGACAGAAAATCACTTTAGGGGTGAGTTGCTGAGGGCACGGGGAGCCTATGGTGTGATTTTGAGCAAAATCGAAGGAGACGCCGTTTCGGGTGAATTTCACTTTTTCACCTCTAGCGGGTGAACGGGTGAATGTGACAGAAAATCACTTTAGGGGTGAGTTGCTGAGGGCACGGGGAGCCTATGGTGTGAATTTGAGCGAAATCGCAGGAGACGCCGTTTCGGGTGAATTTCACTTTTTCACCTCTAGCGGGTGAACGGGTGAATGTGACAGAAAATCACTTTAGGGGTGAGTTCCTGAGGGCATGGGGAGCCTATGGTGTGAATTTGAGCGAAATCGCAGGAGACGCCGTTTCGGGTGAATTTCACTTTTTCACCTCTAGCGGGTGAACGGGTGAATATGACAAAAAATCACTTTAGGGGTGAGTTGCTGAGGGCATGGGGAGCCTATGGTGTGAATTTGAGCGAAATCGCAGGAGACGCCATTTCGGGCGAATCCGTCGCTGAATCCGACGCTGAAGATGCCGGTTCGCTTGAATTTCACCTTTTCACCTTTAGCGGGTGAACGGGAGATTGTGACGGAAAATCACTTTAGCTGTGAGTTGCTGAGGGCACGGGGAGCCAATAGTGTGAATTTGAGCGAAATCGGAGGAGACGCCATCTCGGGCGAATCCGTCGCTGAATCCGACGCTAAAGACGCTGGTTAGGAAAATTTCACCTTTTCACCTCTAGCGGGTGAACGGGTGAATGTGACAGAAAATAACTTAAGGGGTGAGTTGCTGAGGGCACGGGGAGCCTATGGTGTGAATTTGAGCGAAATCGCAGGAGACGCCGTTTCGGGTGAATTTCACTTTTTCACCTCTAGTGGGTGAACAGGTGAATGTGACAGAAAATGACTTTAGGGGTGAGTTGCTGAGGGCATGGGGAGCCTATGGTGTGAATTTGAGCGAAATCGCAGGAGACGCCGTTTCGGGTGAATTTCACTTTTTCACCTCTAGCGGGTGAACGGGTGAATGTGACAGAAAATCACTTTAGGAGTGAGTTGCTGAGGGCACGGGGAGTCTATGGTGTGAATTTGAGCGAAATCGCAGGAGACGCCGTTTCGGGTGAATTTCACTTTTTCACCTCTAGCGGGTGAACGGGTGAATGTGACAGAAAATCACTTTAGGGGTGAGTTGCTGAGGGCACGGGGAGCCTATGGTGTGAATTTGAGCGAAATCGCAGGAGACGCCATTTCGGGCGAATCCGTCGCTGAATCCGAATGCGAATCCGTCGCTAACTTCATGGACGTCCATTTCAGGGGGCGCCGGGGCTCGATCGGAGGGGTACCCCTTTGCCCCCCCTGGATCCGCCTATGACACTCGTGTTTTTAAACGTTCTCAGGAGAGCGAGCAAAGGGCGTGAAGAGAACATTTTCGCATTTGATTCCGAATTTGGGTATCATTCAGCTTATTAATTGGGTAATGACGGAAGCCAGTGAACCAGACCCTCAAGGAGGGGTTCTTGGCAGAGCATTTCTAAAAGGAAAAAACAGTGGGGGTTATTTCTTGGGCTGGCCATTTTAGCCCTCGCCCCGGTGGGGGGTGTTCCACCTCCCCCTTGGCTTTTTCCGGCGGCATGAAAAAGCGGCGGCGCGAAGCGCCGCCGTACTTGGTACACCTTAACCTTCGCCCGAGTGGGGGTCTTTTAGACCCCCTCAGGTTTTTCCAAAGCGACCGAAAAACGGCGGCGCGCAGGGCCGCCAAACTTAATCTAGCTGTTTCTTCAACATTTTTACATCTTCCCTGAAAATTTTAGTTCAAGGCCATATCAGGTCAGGTCACCAGGCCAGATGAAGTGACCTCACCTAAAAAATGCTTAGGACTGCATAACTAATAGGAGAATTAATCGATCAACTTAAAACGCATACCACATATTGGGCCTACCAGGACCTACAACACATGTTCCAGGGTTTTTGATATTGGTGACTTAATGTCATGTACAGAGCATGACCTACCCGTTGCAAATGGATGGGAAAATCCCGAAATGAGCTTTTCTCAGTGGCTATCGATGGAATCAACTTCAAACATCATTTACGACTTGCTCTCAGCCCATTTCTGAAGTTGATACAAGCAATTTTGACCTGTGACCTTTGAAAGGTCACCTTAGGTCAAACAAGCCTTTTTCGGTGTTTTAGGTACTCTATACATTTGGAATAAACAAAGATAGAACTTTTATTTTGTCACTAAATTGTTTGTATGGTCACTGCAAGCTAAATTATATACCTACCTACATCATGACTATACCAGGTCAAGCTGGGTCAAACCGTTGACCTGGGTCAGGTCAAATTTTAGATTGGAACTGGCATAGCAATATCATATATCATTGGATTTGTATTGACGAGAGGATTGCAATGGTGCATCAACTATGGCTGTGTCTTGCTTGGTTTGGAAGTTATTAGCGAAAAATGAAACGCCCTTATGCATGGTGGATATGGACATTCCCAAGCACGTTCCCAATGTTCAGTGACCTGCAGCCAGAGATGGCCTACGTTACGTTACGAAATTATTTTTCCGTAGCCGTAGCTCTGGAAATGAAACGTAGCATTGCTGGGCGAATTCCGTAGCGTGCGTGCTACGCCAAAATTTAGTGTATCGTAACGTACTTCGAAACAAATTACGTAAGATATGTATGTATATATATATATATATATATATATATATATATATATATATATATATATATATATTTCTCTCTCTGAATGATAGAGCGGGGCCAAGTGACCCGAGGACTGAGTGATGTGAATTTCGGTGGGCCGGCTGCAATAAAAATCTTCTCGTGATCTCGATCGCAGCACCAAGGATTCTTGGCAACGATTAGTTTTAATTTGGAATTTGAATATAAGGGATAATGCTTGAAAAAATTAACGACCAAACGATTTTTCTAAATTACAAACTTTAAACAATTTCATGAGAAATGCATCAAATCGCTGTCAATTAAGATCGAGACTTTTTGGTGGGTAGTATAAATCATGGACACGTTATTGGGCATATACAAACTAGAAGTCGGTTGATTTCGATTTATACTGGTGACAAGAATTTCCGATCATTGACCACACACATCAGTCACTTCAAAAGACCTTTATTTATCAAAACGCAATTGATGAAAAAGCGTGTGAAACCTGCGACCGGAAAATGCCCCCGCGCTATGTCTATCTGAACGTGGGGCACTTTCGGTTCAGAATATTCGGTTTGAAAGAAAATAAACATTTTATTTTATTTCATAGTACAGCTTCTATTTGTTTTAAATGGGTGAACAGAATTTTAATATCGCAGTGCAATATACTTTTACCGTAGCCGTAGCTAAAATACCGTTATTCCGTAGTCGATGAAGTACCTATACCTAGCGTAGCGTAATTCCGTGCGTAGCTTTGGCCCAAATCGAATCGTAACGTAGCGAAATTCGGTAACGTAACGTAGCATAGGTCATCTCTGCCTGCAGCTCCCTAGGCCTTGACCTCACCCGAAAATCATTGTCGCTGTAATAAAAGACCAACTCAAGAGCTTTCGGATGGTGTTCAGAAAATGTGTCTAGCTGTCATAGTTTCTGAGGTATATGAGGTTTTCTTAGTACCCCTCATCTGAGCAATTTTGACCTATTTTGAACTCTGGTGACCTTGATATTGACCTGACGAGATAGATGACAAAAGTATTTTCGATATTATTTTTGAAGAGCTTTCGATTGACCTTTTACGCTTTTTTCTAGCTCTCTTAATTTTTTTAGATCGTCGGGGTACTTTTTTAGCCCCCCCCCACCAGGGCGAAGGTGGCTCGTACCCGCCACAGGGGCAAGGGTTAACCCTGATTAATTCCACAACTTCCCTCAAAATTTTAAGTTGGGCCATCTCAGGTCAGGTCACCAGTGCAGGTCAAGTGGCCTCGCCTCCAAAAATGTTTAACATGCGCATTGACATGCGCTCCAGGTACCCGCCCCTCGGGTTTTCTGGAGGTAGCATAAAAACGGCGACGCGTAGCCCCGCCGTGTTTGCATACCTTTTCTCTGATCAATTTTACGTCTTGTCAAAATTTTGACCTGCGCCCCACCGGGGTCCCGCGGGGTCCGGCGCTACCTTCGTCCCACCGGGGGCCATCGATGGTCCTCTTACTCCGAAAATATGGGGGTTTGCGCAAATCTCCAAAATGCATTAGAAGGCTCGCGTGAATTCAGTAAGAAATTACTTCGCATGTTTAAGCGCTCAGGTCAATGGTTTGACCTCCAGAGGTCAAGTTAAATCACGATAAGCTATTTTCACACAAATATGCAATGCTTAAGAAAACTGGGCATAACTCTAATGCCATTAGAGCTATTGAGATCTGGTAAAGTAAATTTGATAGGAAAATAGCAGATCTTTTTTCCGTTATGTGGAACGTAATGACCTCCCGTCAGAGGTCTGACCTCCAGAGGTCACTCCATGACCTGATATGACCTGTGGTCACAAAAGGTCAGAAAGTTACCTTGCCATATATCAAATGAAAGCTAGTGACAAGACATACACTATGATGCTTGATTCAGTGCTCTAGCTTGATTAGGTCAGAAGTTATTGTCAAAATATTTTTTTGACCCCTGGTGATCTTAGATGACCTCGGAGAGGTCAAAAGGCAAGCATGCCCCTGGGATCCATGAAAGTGTGTCCAAGAACGCTTTTCTGCGCAAGCTGAGTATTTGCAATTGTTTTTGTGACTTTTAGATCACAAGACAGCTTTTCTCTATGCTTTTCCAATGGGAGAGGTCACCTCGTGATCTGAACTCAGGTCACGAAATCGATAAATTCCGGATATAAGCCTTGTAGACCCTGGAGAGGTCATGAAGTGTATGAAATTTCAAATTAATCGACCAAGAAATGTAGCTCTTATAGAGCTCAAAATTTGAAGTGAGGAGACCTTGGTTGACCTCACCTGGCGACCTGACCTTTAGTGACCCGGGGTAAAAAATGTCAGGGATGGTGGGAAAATGATGGGATGAGAGATAGAGCTCTCAAACACGGTGCTGCGTCTCCTTATTTTTCTGCCATCTCGAAAAAAATCTTAGGGGGCCATCGATGCCTCCCGGGGGCGAGGGTTAAGGTTATGTCAAATCAGGTCAGGTCACTAGTACAGATGAAGAAAGAGAAGGTAATAATCAAAGAGAAATTAAAAACCAAGAAAGTACAGATCAAGAGAAAGAGACAACTGGACCTCTCCATTGGAATACATGAGAAAAACCGTTCTAACTAAATATATTGGTCATGGATGGCGATAGAGTGTTTACTTTAGCTTCATTAGATTGGTCTTCTCTTTACTGCTCTAATGATATGCACTATGACCTAATGTGACCTTAAATTGACTTCAGGTTAGATCAAATGAAAAATTTGACCCGATTAGACCTAACAAGGTCATTTTATACATCATTCGATTCAGCTTGCTGTGAGGATTACAATGGTCTTTTTTTTTTATATTTACTTGTTCAGATGAAATGACCGCAAACCAGCATTTACATGTTATCCCTATGATTACATATTTTGACCTCTAGTGACCTTACGTTTTTCGCTGCCTAGCGTGGTTCTGGAGATCTTAGGAGGGGGAGGGTGGGTACCCGCCCTCTCACCGTCAAAGCAAAGGTGACTCAGACCCCCGTCAATGTGCGTGTTAAGGTGGCACAAGTAAGAAAAGGGTAAATCTATCGATTTTTTGAAACTTATAACACATAATGGGCCCACCGAGTTACTGAAGAATATATTCCCGGCAGGGGGTGGGGCACCTTTAATGGGGTCCATCTTATCTGCGAGAGATGCCCTAGATGAGTTCTAACCATTTGGTTTTCTTCGTTTTAAGTCACCTTAAAGAGGAAAGAGACACCCCGCGTGCGGCTCGAGTTTTCTTTTAATACGTAGGTCCACAGAAAATATAGTTCCGCGATAAATTTCGCTTGGGCGAATACCGGGCAGCCCAAAATACATTCATCTCTATTTTAGTGCCCCTAGAGTGACAACTGAACTCGTGTATCTAGTCACGAGCCTATTAATTAATCAAACTGGTTAAAAAAGCATGTAAAATTAATAAAACCGATAGCTTGCGTCGAAAGTCAGGTAATTCACATGTTAAAACAGAAATTCCTCAAAACAGTTTAAATTCTCTGCACTCCCGGCTATGCCTACGGCCTAGAAATTCCTAAGATTGTCTCTATGATCGTCTCTTACCAGGTGCAAGTTAATCAATTTTCTTAAATATTAACCATGCGTCGGTCTCGAAGGATTTCAACTTAGCGTAAATTACTGCGAGACGAGGAAGTCGCCCATCATAGCCAAGTCGACATCGCAGGAGTTCGAAAAAATGTCAATGCATTCCCCAGTTTTCCAACCTTATCATGGAAATTCAGTTTATCACGATCGTCGCTTTATGGCTCTTCAGAAGCAGTGTTGCATAGGTTAATTTAATAGAATCAAATAACTCCTAGGTTTGTATTTATTCTCCAAACCCGTGATGAAAAGCAAAATTACAAAGGTGTATTCAATTTTTCGGTGAGATTTAAAAAAAATCTGATGTTATGTTTGAGGCGGTACGGGGGTGGCTCAGACTGCTCTATCGAACCCAGTGTCACTGCAAGGGAGGCCCAGCGAGGACGAACGTAACCTAATTACGGCTTTCTTATTAAAGAGCGAATTTCTCCAGACTGTTTTTAACCCCCGGTGGGCCTCCAAGCCACGCTTGCCCTGATGGGGGTGTTTGAACATTCCCCTCGAACTCGGCCTTTATGCGGAACAGCGAAAAAACGCGAAGGCTGGTGGATAGCTCAAACAAATTCATGAAGAAACTACATTAGTCACTTTTTAGCTCAGGTCAATATTGCGGTCATGGCAGGTTAAAGAAGGTGGCATGTTAGAGAAGAGTTTCTGGGCTTTAGCGTCTGCCAGAGTTGAATTAGGATCCTTTTTTAGGCACAACTCGCTTTCTCTCGTTACAGTGAATCGAATGATGTATAATATGACTATCCTATGTCAAAACATAAAATAAATTGACTTAAGGTCAGGTCAAGGTTACCATCTAACCTAGAATAGTCAATATGCATCAATCGATTTGCAATAAAAATCCAAACGTAATGGTATCAAAATGAGAATTTTTCATCATTTCCTACAGAGTTATTGACCCAAGTCTGAAAACTGCTTAACCCTCGCCCCAGGGGGGCCATCGATGGCCTCCCTAAGGTTTTTCCGGGATAGCAGAAAACGACGAGGCGCAGCACCGCGGTTGAGGGCTCTACCTCTCACTGCATCATTTTCCATATCCCTGAAATTTTTAACCCGGGTCACCAAGGTCGGTCACCAGACGAGGTCAACAGGTCACCTCACTTCACCTTTAGAGCTCTGTAAGAGCTACATTTCAAAGTCGATCGATTTGAAACTTCCTACACTTCATGACCCTCCAGGGTCTACAAGGTGTATATCCGGGATTTTTCGATTTCGTGCCCTGAGGTCAGGTCACGAGGCGACCTCTCCCATTGAAAGCATGGGGAAAGCTATTTCATGATATAAAGCCACAAAAATGATTGCAAATACTCAGACTGCTCAGAACAACGTTTCTGGACACCCTTTCACGGATCCCAGGGGTCATATTTGCCCTTTGACTTTTCTAAGGTCATCCAAGGTCACCAGAGGTCAAAACAGTATTTTGACAATAACTTTTGACCTAATTGAGCTAGAGCGGTGAAACAAACACCATCGTGCTTGTCTTGTCACTGGCTTTCATTTGATATACGGCAGGTCACTTTTTGACCTTTCGTGACCTCAGGTCATATTAGGTCACGAGGTGACCTCTGGCGGTCAAACCAATGGCGGGAGGTCTTTACGTTCAACATAGCGGAAAAAGTACTGGCAATTTGCTATCAAATGTACTTTACCAGGCCTCAATAGCTCTAATGACATAAGAGTTATGCCCAGTTTGCTTAATCATTGCATATTTGAGTGAAAATAGCCGATCTTGACCTAATTTGACCTCTGGAGGTCAAACCATTGACCTGAGCACTAAAACATGCGAAGTAATTTCTTACTGAATTCACGCGAGCTTTCTATTGCACTTTGCAGATTTGCGCTAACGCCCATATTTTCGGAGTTAGAGGGGGCCATCGATGGCCCCCCCGGTGGGCGAAGGTGGCGCCGGACCCCGGTGGGGCGCGGGTTAAGTAGCTCCAGATGACCTCTCAGAGGTCACAGTTATAAAATTGCAACATGAACTTAGAAAGGGGCCCAGGATACTTTGATTTGGAGAATATGAAGGAATTATTAGCTTTATCTACACAAATACAGCTCAATTTCTGTTTTTCTCATGCATTTCCAATGAAGAAGTCATGGTCCGTACTTGACCTTAACCCGCGCCCCACCGGGGGTCCGGCGCCACCTTCGCCCCACCGGGGCCATCGATGGCCCCCTTCTAACTCCGAAAGTATGGGCGTTAGCGCAAATCTGCAAAGTGCATTAGAAAGCACATTGCATTTTTTAGCGCTCAGGTCAATGGTTTGACCTCCAGAGGTCAAATTAGGTCAATATCAGCTATTTTCACTCAAATATGCAATGCTTAAGCAAACTGGGCATAACTCTTATGCCATTAGCGCTATTGAGATTTGGTACAATACATTGGATAGAAAAATGCCAGACCTTTTTCCGCTATGCGCAACGTAATGACCTCCCGCCGGTGGTTTGACCTCCAGAGTTCACCTCGTGACCTAATATGACCTGAGGTCACGAAAGGCCACAAAGTGACCTTGCCATATATCAAACGAAAAGCAGTGACAAGACATACACGGTGGTGTTTGATTCAGCGGCCTAGCTTTATTAGGTCAAAAGTTATTGTCAAAATACTGTTTTTTACCCTTGGTGACCTTGGATGACCTTGGAGAGGTCAAAGGGAAAATATTGCCCCTGGAATCCGTGAAAGGGTATCCAAGAATGCTTTTCTGACCAAGCCGAGCATTTTCAATCGTTTTTGTGACTTTTAGATCATAAGACAGCTTTTCCCCATGCTTTTTCAATGGGAGAGGTCACCTCGTGACCTGACCTTAGGCCACGAAATCGAAAAATCTCGGATATACACCTTGTAGTCTCCGGAGGGGTCATAAAGTGTAAGAAGTTTCAAATTGATCGATTCCGAAATGTAGCTCTTATAGAGCTCTAAACTTGAAGTGAGGTAACCTTGGTTCACCTCGCCTGGTGACCTGACCTTGGGTGACCCGGGGTAAAAAATTTCAGGGATGGTGGGAAAATGATGCAGTTAGAGGTGGAGTCCTCAACCGCGGTGCTGCACCTCTTCGTTTTTCTGCTATCTCGGAAAAACCTTTGGAGGGGCCATCGATGGCCCCGGTGGGGCGAGGGTTAAGTCATCGATATGAAAAATACCGCGAAACATTTTGTAAAACTCAGTGGGGCGATTATGTTTTATAAGTTCCAATCCGATAGATCCACCCATTTCTTACTTACGCCACCTTAAACATTTTTTAGGTGAGGTCACTTGACCTGCACTGGTGACCTGACCTGCGATGAACCAAACTTAACACACAAACTTGGATTTATGCTTTCTCCGAAAAACCCGAGGGGACGGGCACCCGCCCCCGTCAATGCGCGTGTTAAATAGCTGCTCTGCCTTCGACCAGCCTAGTCTTGTGATAACATCGCTAATGTAATCAAACTTCCGTCTACCTATAGAACCGTCTACCTATCGCCATCTATAAGACCAAAAAAGGGTACATAAGATAGCAGTTGGGTGTAAAATAGAAGATAGGGCTTAGCTCTCACACCGACAGGCTGCTCAAGAGATTTATACAAGAAACCTAAACGGCTACGAAGGAAAGTATTTGACATTAAAACCAATCTTTTGCAGATAATATATTATGCTGGTGATCTAAACAGACAGATGTTCCCCCAGGAGCAAATCCAGTGTAGAATACCCCGCAGATACGAGACCTCTCTATCTCAGTGTTCCGACACTCCACCTGAACATGTTTCGCGATGAGTCTATCATCAGAACTCGGACACTCTTTCTGAACACGACTAGCTAAAAGATAGGCGTGAGTAGCATGGATGTGTCCCAATCGCAATCTTCAGAGCGTGACTCCGTCCTTTCTGCAGCCTGCGTTGCTGCCACTGGACGGCCAGGGTCCTAACTGGGACTTTGGCTCTCCCGAGTTTCTTGCTCCTAGGGCCACCTTATTCCGGTGTTTATGATCATATATATCCAGGCCTATACGTATAGAACTACTGACGATCTTGTAAAGCAATATTTTTTCCGCAGCGATTTTGTCACGATGCCGAGCCACATGTGTACTTCACACACGGGTGTGGACAGAAAGACAACAGCAACACTGCATCGGCTCTGCCCTGAAAGCTACCAATTTTTTACCCGAACTGCTACAGTACTTCTGTCGCGACGAATTTTTTGGTGTCGAGTCTCCACCCTTGGTGCCTATTTTACGGGTTTATTTCTGTGAGCTGCATTAAAAGACCAATGGCAGACTTCACACTGTATGTTTCCAACTTTTTCCCAATTGAAGAAATCGCCCCGTCAGGACTGGGGCAACACACCCTGGGGGCGCTTCACCCTAAGGGACACTGGAACTCTTTTTTAGAGGATTCTGATGGTAACACCCGCACTGGAGAGGGGTCCGGCATTAACGCGCACTGGAGGAGTGGGGGCCCTGGTAGGACCCCTAAGATGGAAGCAGGCACCCCTGGCATGGCTGTAAGCAGTCTTCTCACTTACTAACGTTTAGTCATTCTTGATTATATATTCCCCCATTTTGAACTGCTGTAACCCGCCCCTGATGAATAAGAATAGTAACAATTGTGAATGTACAATCATCTCATATCAAATAATATAATAAAACCCCGGTCTGCGACCTGGGATAACCCCCCACCGGCGCAGGAGAGCTGCATGACAATGTGCTGAAAACATACCATATTTCGTTCTCAATGTATCTCTTCATAAGCCTGTAGGTCAGTGTGATCATTCTTTTCTTTGAAATAACTGATAGATACCGCACGTTCAACCCCGGATTCGAACCGTGCACCCCTGATCAAGGGACAGGGCCTCTAGCCACCAGACCAGCGCACCACACTGTTCACCCTCCCACTAGCCCTACACCTATGACCCTTCAGGTCACTGGCCGGTATCACTCAACCAAAATGATACCGCGATCGTGGCACCGGGTGCTGTGCTCGTACAGAGAAGGCATGGTATAAAGTTGTTTCTAGAAGACGAACCAAACATTAAATTGGCCCAAATTCACTTGTATCGGTGACCCAGGACCCTAAGTCCCAGGACCCTTCATGCCAAATTTCATCCACTTTCATTAATGTTAAGGACTTGAAACCATGGTGAGAAGGAAACATGTTCCGAGAAATTTGGCACCTTGAAACACCCTTTTCGCACGAATTACTCGAAAGTCGTTGGAGATAAGTGGGCAGTGTAAAGAAATGAAATGACCGCAATTAATTTTCCTATTCAGCCATGTCAATTCTGAGCTTGAGAGTGACACATAGGCGGATCCAGGGGGCAAGGGGGCACGTGCCCCCGATCACCCTCGGCGCCCCCTGAAAGGTCGATGGGCCCCCTGAAATGTCGCCTCCCACCACCCCCCAGGATGAGTCGGCGCCCACCGATAGGATTTGGCGCCCACCTGATAGCTTTTGCCGGTCATAAGTGGCGCCCCTGGTCCGGATGGCCCCCCGGTCCGGATGGCGCCCCCGGAAGGTGCCCCCGATCGGCAATCCTGATCCGCCTTGGAGTGACATGTCCTTGGAACCGAGAAGCAACGAATAAAAGGTGTTCTACTGAAGTTATATTTATACATATAAAACAATGAGTTTCAATATCACGATATCCATCTCCAAATATTATCAGGCGTAAGCAATGTTCTTTCATTATCTGAAATGAAAAGTCAAATCGGCGCATTAGATCGCAAGATATGAAGATTTGAATGATATGTGCAAAAACGCAGTCCTCCGGCAGAATGGCAAAAACTAGGTCAGAATTTTACGATTTCCGCTGGAAACTATGCCTAAGCACAATCAAATTGACCTTGCTGCCTCCAGGTGGCTGTCTTTAAACTAACTGAAGCGTGCCCCCTGACATTTCGAGCTTATAAGTCGGCCGTCAAATTTCAATAGCTTTTTTGCTTGTATCAGAAATACTGCGTTTTGGCGTAATAAGTATTGCCGGACCAGTTCGAAATTGTTTTCTTAGGTGGCCCATGTTGCTAATTCAAAGGAGGCAGATTTCAAGTTCGTCGCTTAAGAAATAAAAATGAGAAAAATGCAAAATTGGAAACATTTGTTCCAAAATTTCACAAAACTATTTTGAATTTAGATTCCGGGGCCTTACATTGGGCGTCTAGCGTAAAAGGGCTATCACCCTACACAATTGCAGAGCCCTGGCATCAATTGTCAGAACCGCCAAGCGGCCAGAATAGAGCCTCTTGAGAAATCTCGATCCGCTTCGCTCCATGGATTTCGTCATGCGGCTCTGACCATATAACTGGAATCAGGATCAGCAGAGACGGCTTCCTTTACAAAGAACCCACCGCATACGATAATACTTGGTTTGTGGATAGAACCTCCAAAAATACCCAGCGATAGCTCCACTCCTGGTAAATATATAATCTTGAAAATTTCAGAAAATCTGCCTGTGCTAGTTTTAGGGAAAGTCAGGAAGTTTCAAAGTTCTATCGCAAGCCGTTTAGGAGACATTCTTGAAAACCTGAAGGGGGGGGGCAATATTAGCCCCCTGCCAGAAATAGGGTTAAGAGGGCCTCCGACCCCAAAAACCGAACTAGGAACAATTTGGACATTTTTAAAAAAACATGAAAATAGTTCAGCTCTGTCCACGTTTTCATCTTTTGGGTTATGGGGTACTTTATAACGTTTAATTATCAAATACCTACCCAAGTTAGCCAAGTCAATACCTGTAAGTTTTAAAGTTCTGCGGCGAGCAGCATGATGATAAGTTGATAAGATGTTCACTGGCCTGTCCCCTCGAATCCGGAAATGTCAACTTAAGTTGACCCTGACCACTAAGAACAATCTTAACTAAATAATTCGAGGAAGGCTTTTACAGTAAAATATAGCATCATGCTGAATTAAAGGGGAAAGCTTGCAGTCTTTACACCGATCTAGTATCATATCCTGGGATATTTTCTGCGACAAAATATCTGCTTGAATTTTCTCTCAAGAACACGTGTTTTTTGCCCAGACCCCTCAGTGAACAGAACCAATGTGCCGTGCATTAATAAAATAAGCCGTGGAAGAACTGAAAGAACAGGAACCAGCAGCAAGAGAAAAACATGTACAAGTGATAACTAACAATCGACCAGTGTGTGCATACCGAGAACGATTAAGAGCCGGAAAAACGACCCAGGCCATTAACGATTCCCAAACGACATGTCACGACATCAGCGCAAACCCAGTCACCAGCCGACGAAACAAGAAATGCGACACTCCCAGATGTGACAGCCAACAGCACAAGAACGAAAAGAGAGACCAGCCGAAAAAGAACGAGAATTATTAATCATCACCGTCATCGTCACGCCTTGTTTGTTGTTTTCCATGTTTTTTTCACCGGATCCCTTCATTAAGTCCCACTACCTCACCCCATGGGTTGAGCGCGGCGCCTGTGGCGACCCTCCCCGTGGGTAATCCTTGTCCTTCCCCATCAACCTTCCTATCCTTATCCTTATCCTACAGTGTGTTTTTGCTTAAGTTGTCATTTATGTCCCTCATCTTCATTACGACCGGCTTCAGAATAGCCACATGAATAGTGGAGATGCCGTGTAAGTCAAATAAATAAATATCACGTGTACCTACCAGTGCTAAATAGGTAGTTATTTTTAGCATTTTAGCTGCAGTCAACTAAAAAAATACATAAAAAATAAAAGTAAATAAAATAAATAATAAGAACAGAAATAACCGTTTAAGATACTTCGGCGAGTTTTACATTGTTAATGAAAACCTGGTGTTTGGCTGAAATAATAGAAAAGTCTGTCACACAAATGCTGGTCTAGTTTTGTTGCATTGTCGGCATTACTCTTAGGCTAGAGGTACCAAGATCGTTGTTGTCACGACATCCATTTAACGATTCATTCCAAAAGGCATTTGTGTGAAGCTCAATTCGATGTCTGGCTACACTATGACTGAGAATTATTGATATTTACTACATGATTCTGATGAAGGGCTGTGCCCGAATATATAATCTTCAGTGTGTTTTACATTTCCGGATTCGAGGGGACAGGCCAGTGAACATCTTACCAAGTCAATACCTATATTCAATTTAAACAAAGCTTGGGCTAATAGGTAAACTTGACTGGAATTCTCTGCCTAGAGATATTTTCTTCTTATCTGGATACCGATTGGAACTCTTTTCCGGTGCACACAACGTCTGGCGTTGCTGCAGTGCTCCTGCCGTCATTATCTCGGCCCTTTGATGACTTGTCAGAACGTTGGTAGCCGGCGATACGACGCGTCAGTTTCGTCGCCTCGCGAACAATGCGGCGGATGCGGCGCGGAGGTCCGAAGCTGGCGCGATGCGCGCGCGGCCCTGAGGGCTCGCATCTATTTCGGCGCACCACCGACCCAAATGGAGTGGACAGCAAGCGACTAGAATCCGTGGCCCTCGGACCACTGAGCGGTGGAAACGTCACCGAACTTATGGGAGTGCCGGGCAAAACGCGGATATCCCGGCTTCGTTGGCGAGAGGCCTGACGTCGGGATTTCATTTCGGCATACCGTCACTGCATGAAAAGTTTTTTTAAAGAAAACTTCACAAAATTCGCCAAATTTCAAGCTCCAAGAACCTGTATTTTCCAGTTGTATCGCCTGTACCATCTAATTACCCACCCATTGCTGGAATTGCGTCTCAATCAGGACGATCAAGGCAATTGATTTGTTGCAACT
Source organism: Lepas anatifera (assembly GCA_034440635.1). Taxonomy (NCBI): domain Eukaryota; kingdom Metazoa; phylum Arthropoda; class Thecostraca; family Lepadidae; genus Lepas; species Lepas anatifera. Next base: position 512,038 of record JAOTON010001666.1, read on the forward strand.
GCTTGCAAATGAGGTCTACGCGCAAGCTGGTTTTTATATATCTTACTCAGTTGACGTAGTAACTCTCAGCAGGCATCCTTATCAAGCTTCTGACTGGATCTTGGAATTGGCCAGGCTAGAAATGGAGCAGTTGGGAATTCCAAAACTCTCCCTCTTCAATTTTGGCTAAGTCATTTAAAATTCATTGTAATTATCCCCATCTGAACCAAACTCAATCCACATCTGAAATTGCTGAAATATTTCGACCAGCCCCATTGAATGCACCAACAACGGTTCGGGGCCCTGCTCTAAAACTCAAACTAAAACTAACTTAAACAAACTGACACTCAATTCATCTTCATCAGAGACCTGTTCAGGTATCAAATCAACGTATTCTGTTTTGAATATCAAAACGTCGTCTAGTGCGGTATGCTGCAATTTTCTACGACCTGCGTTCCATTAGGGCAGCGTTTGTTGCGAGCAAGCCAACCATGCGACCGTAAATTTCCGACAGAGAAGGTATATATTTCAGTCTCAACACTTCTCTGCGCCCTCCATTTGCACAGGAAGAAAGGTACTCTAGAAAACGGGATGACATTTCTAAAATGAGAGGGCTCCATGGCGATAGCAACACCCACAGCTAACTGAATAATAAGGGAATTCGATGAACAATAAGATAACTCTTACACCTTACACCTTAGTTTTTAATTTTGTTTTCATGTTTTGCAATAAGGGACAGAATATTTAGGTAGATTCAAGGACGCCAAAATTAAAACAGCGGGGAACGGGTCCCCCCTACTTTTATTAGGAAATGGTTCGATTTCGGCGAAATGAAGAAAATACCAATTTTAAACGCCAGTAAGAGCAGAGAATCACAAGAAGCTTTTGGTGTCACAGAACGCCGTTTTCCGCCAGTGAGCAGATACTGTTTCACAGACTTTGCAAAATGTCAGTTGATGAAAATAAGAATATCATAGATAAATGATTTTTATTGTTATAAGTTGTAGGTATATAAGTGTGATAAGATATACATATAGCCCTCTATTTGTTGTGCGCTATCAGCTCTATCCACCGAAAAGTTGAAACCGAGATACAGCTATCCCTTGTTGGATCAGCAATAAATAGCGCCTCAGTCTGCCCCAAACAGCTGGACGGCGGCCGTGGCTTACGCCTGTTTGCCTCGGCAGCCGTCAGATCGGCGGCCGCCGACGGCCGTGAGCGTTACGGTTGACACGCTGACCCAGCGACCGTCGGGCTGGGCGGCGCCCAGTACTGGCCCACCACCGCCGCGGTCAGCACTCGCCCGGCAGCACGCCTCCACCCGCTAGCTCGCGCCGAGACAGGACAGGTCACCTCAGCAGCCCATAAAGCAACCAACATGACGGTACGTAGCCAATTCAACGGTCCACCACTAGTAAAAGGATGGTTCTATATTGAAAAAAACGTGCTATTTTGAACTGACACTCCGGAACTAAATACAACAGGCTGTGGAAGCAAATATTGTATGGAACGTTCTTTAATGGGTAAAGCTAAGTAACTTCTTTATGAAATGGTGGAAACTGCAAAAATCACCAGAATTTTCTCTTAGGGGTAATTTACAGCTCCTTTAAACTGATGTGCCGTTATTGTACCAGGAAAGGAAATAAGGACAGTCAGTTCAATTGATTTGTATTGACACCGCACCAACTGCTAAAAAATATATTGTATCGCAAGCTTTTTCCATGTTGTTGGGAGGGGAGGGAAATGCTGAGGATCAGATTACGCCTATTCAGAGAGCCTACTGGGACACTGATCACCTGTTCAGGACTTGAGCTGTGGACGAAAAGATCTGATGCCGGTGAGCGAGAAAAACATATTTTAATCTATTAAATTACCTATAAATAAGAAAGCGGTGGGGTTTTCATTAACCTACGAGACCTGCCACCTGGACGTTGTTCAGTGGATATCGTTTGGACCTCGGTGCACATGTGCCCTTTGATACACGGAAGGATTTATCATCACGTGGATCACGTGGAGATTCTTTTAAATATTTATGGAGTCTTTTATTATTATATTTCACGTTATATAAATGGTAGTTCTGTAAGGTCTTATCAAAAATATGAATTGAAGTACCAACTGCGTAACTCCGGTAAGAATTTGGTTCCAGGAAAGTGATGTTCTTTTAAACCGGTTTCAACTATATCGTAAAGACATCATCAGGAAGATAATATACAAAACAGCATTTCAACACATTTGACACAATATTATTTCGACATCGTCGATTTTTTTTTTAAATAAATCTGTATTTAAAAACCTAACTACCCTGGGATCAGGGGGCGGGGCTGGCCCAATCTGTAACCTTGACCAAGCGTTTTTAATACCATTTTTAGTTTTTTCTCGATTTAGCCCCCTTCAAAACGTTGGCTTGGCCTTCTCCAAAAACTGTTCCTGGGTCCGCCAATGAAACCGACATGATTACCCTCGAGGTGATAAGATGCCTCCCCCATATCAATGACCAGGCTGAGTTTAAATGGACAGTTTTATTTTTCAAAACCAGGTTGAGTTTGAAGATATATAAAGATTCCAGGATTCTGAGGTTACAGTTTTTATTGTTACGGTTTTTATTACGGTTATATTGTTAAAGTTTTTGTTCAAAATAGTGAAATCATCTGTTAACACTGGATCATTAAAATCATGGCAGTAATCCCAAAGGGATGATTGGGATGGGTTTAGTTAACAACCACCTGCCCGATCGGACTTTCCTTGGTGCTGGCACACTCTGTGGATCAGTCGTAGGTACATGAGTTTTGCAAAAGAAGTTGAATCTCATAGCTTATTGTTTTTCCTTGATATCTCAGTGAAATAATCTGGCCCATCTTTCGAAACGTCGGTGTACAGAAAACCAGCTTTCACTGGTCTCAGTACCAACTTCTTTAGATTTATACCTACCTTGGTGAAAAGGTCCATAATAGAATCTGCTCTTTTCGAGAGCTTTGCACTCTTGAATTTAATGATTTCTCAACAAATAGCTTGGAGTAACTTTCCCAGTGACTTTGTCAAGCAGCCCAATGCTATCCGCTCTTCAGTAGTATATAGCTATCATTGCCCCTCATGCGAAGCGTTTTACATAGGCTCAACCCACCTATACGACTGATTCGTAGAGTGTGCCAGCACTAGCACTAAAAATGTGCGGTCAGACTTGAGAATGTCTAATAAAACCCCAATTATTACCTCAGAATCACTTCCATGGTTTTAAGCCTACGGTTTAACAGATGGACCAATTTTTTTCTTTTATAAACTTTGATGACAATTAAAAGCTCAGCATCCTAAAATCCCTATACATTTCCCAACTCAGCCCGGTCTTGAACGATAAAGAGCCTGCATTTAAACTCGATCTATTAGATGGAGAACCATGTTATCAGCACGATCTGTCGGTTTAGGCTGTTTCAGGTATAGCTTTCTAAAAAAGTCAAATACACCGGTTAAGTGTTGTGCCAAATGTGTGCTGTAATTTTGCTTTGTATACTATCTTACTGATGATGCCTTTAAAATAAAGCCAAAACCGGATTAAGAACTACTTTTTTAAATAGAATCCTTCCTATCAAGTGGTCGGTACTTCATTTTGTATTATTTCGTTTTTGAATCATTTTCATTTTCCCATATAGGTACACCGGATCTGACTCATCCATCCTGACATCAATACCTATGGAAGCGATTTTCCATGCTCCATTTTCCATGTGTCAAAATCGGATAATGATGGTCTGCTAAACTGGCTAGTAAGCTCAATACGAGTAGGTTCACTGCATAATTCAGTGTTCAGGGATTCACAACACCCCGAATACTGACTTGGTATGCAGTATGAAGCTCTCACATTGTGAACGCGGGTCCTCGGAAAACTGTCATGAGATTCGAGCCCATTGCCTCCAGCTCAAGAGTCAATATCTTTCAGTCGGACTACCCGATCCCTTTCTTTATGGTGAAGTCAGACTTAAGTGGTGTGGTCACACGCTAGAAATGCTGCTAAAAACATGGAATCCTAAGGCCATAAGAAACATGATGGAACAACAGATTATAATGTAAGAAACAATGTTTGGCCACCTTTGTGCTTTTAGCATCAATCAGCAATGTGTTATATCGCGTAGAGTTAGGAGATGCGAAAAACACTCAGCTGTAGCATGCTTTCAAAGAGGCTTGTATCACGGCTAGGATACATGAAATATGTGAGAATGTGTTTACATATCGTTGTTTCGGCTTTAGGGTGTGTCAAGCCATAATTTTTGTGGAGCAGTGTTCTGAAATATCTCCGTTTAATCTACATGTAAGCCATTAAAATTGCAATGAAATAAAATCAATAGCGACAGAGGATACAAATTCAAAATGACCTCCATTCACTTTTTCAACTAACTTCGTAATGACCCCACCGGCGCTCTCTTCCCAGCCCTGTTCTGCCATTGGAAGTAACAGCTTATATTTCTATTGTTCTGTTATATTGTGTGATTTTGATACATTCTTGTCTCATTCATCCGCTTCGAACGTCTATCTGAAATAAATTTCCATTGTTCGAACTGTAATTTCAGGAGATCGGCCTAGACGAAGAGCATTTGACGAGTAAGTCACACGAAACTTAAACTTAGCAGGTAATGCGACGTTGCACGTGTCCCATTATCGATGTTTGAAACGATCCTACACGAGCCAGAAACACTTGTAGCGTTAATAGACATGTCATCGTTTTTCTCTATCATGTTTTCTGTGTTTCATTCCCTTTTCATTTTGCACGCTTGGGCTGGAATTCCATCATAGCGTGATGGTTTTGGACATGATGTTGGGTTGTTTGGGGCATGCCTTTGTATTCAAAACTGACCTTGATAAAATTGATAGGAAAAGCAGCTGCTTTCGCGCGACCAGCTTCCATCTATTTTGTGATTTTTTAACGGTATTTAAACCAACACACTTTGAAACATTCATTCCTGAATTCTTGGACGCAACACATTGACTTTCGTAATAGGTCTCAAAAACTGAATCTGGTCTGTCTGTTTTTTTTTTGATAGAGAGAAAAGGAACTTTCTGAGGCTTTGTCAGTTGAATAGAATTTCGGCTATTATGAACCTCATCTTATCATCATAAATTTGATATTTCTAAAATAAATGATGAAATAGATCACAAAATGCACTTATAGGTACTGTATTCAGCTTTAATAAACAAATTTAATCTGATGTTAAATTTGCTTATATCTAAATACCTACTAGTCCCAAAACTCGTTTCATTTTTTTCCAAAAGGCTGCTTGGGATACCGTGATACGCGGAAGAAATATTACACAAATTTTACAATTACTGGTCTAGGGGAATATCCGCTCCTATCCTCTGACGGTTCGGTGGTCCGGGAGAATATCCGCTCCTCTCCACTGACGGTTCGGTGGTCCGGGGGAATATCCGCTTCTATCCATTGACGGTTCGGTGGTCCGGGGAATATCCGCTCCTCTCCACTGACGGTTCGGTGGTCCGGGGGAATATCCGCTTCTATCCACTGACGGTTCGGTGGTCCGGGGAATATCCGCTCCTATCCACTGACGGTTCGGTGGTTCAGGGGAATACCCAACCCATGGCGTACAGTATGGCATATACAAAAGGGAAAATCCAGTGCCTAAAACTGTTGCTACGAGTAAGTGTTACATGTTCCCATAATCATATAGAACATGAGTCACACCTCCGTATGATTCGAGGCACTCCCATTTCAATCTAGACATTTGACCATGGCAAGTTTCCCCACTATGCAGGCTAATGGTACATTGTTACATGCAACTTGGTAAAAGTCTTGCATTACCTGTGAGCGGTGCACTCTTGGCCACAGGATATCGAAGTAGGAGCCGAGCAGCTGGAAAGTAAGACCATTAGTACTGGCATGAAATAGCGAGTGTGTGCGTGTGTGTGTCTATGCGAAATATATAATAGCACACGTAGAACCAGCTTGCCACTCCCAGGTAATTAGCAGCGTGTGATGTATCGTAGCGTTGAAGGGTTGCTACCAATTCAGGTAGAGCTGCAGGTTTACATATGGTTTTGAATTTTACTGATGTACTTAAGCGATATACCTCACTTAAGTTACATGCTTAAGTTATGTGTCTCTAGTATAAGAGCGAGTTAAGGCTGATTGTGGCAGCTGCATTTTCAATGCGAAGGCGCAGACCGCATTTTACAGCATTAAAAATAGGTATATGAATGGCTGTAATGTACATACATGTTGTAGAATGGTGACTTCTCGCAGAAGCTCGTAGGTCATCAATGCAACTGTATCTCCGTATGCTTATGTGCTACTATTGGAGGCTAAAAATCGCACATTTCCGTGCTTACTAGGAGTTTTAAGGAGTGAATGCATACAAAACTAAGCTGGCTGAAGAAGAAGAAGAAATTTATCTCAAGAGAACAGGCTGCAGTGGTAGCATAAAGCTCGTTCAATGCGGTAAGAACTACCATTGCTTGTAATAGTTCTGAGGTGCACCAGTGTAGTCATTATCAATCCAGACAAGCAAAGTGCAGTCACGTGGTTACCTGTGCTTTTGTTAGATGATATAAAATGCACTGCAGTTTGATCGAGGGAAACACCCGAGTGACATCGCTGAAATTAATGTGTGGTTTTAATTGGATTTATTGTCATCCTGTCATTAAAAGTAAACAACATGTGATTTGTTAACCCTATTTCCGTCAGGCTCCCGGCTACCCCTATTTCCGGCAAGGGGGCAATATCGGCCCCCCTAAGATCTCGTAATCTATCCGGCCGATTTTGAAAATTCGAAAAGCTACAGATTCCCCTGACGCCAAATTTTATTTTGAAAAAGAAAGTTTCAAAATTTTGATTTTTAAGGGGAAGGTCGTGCAAAATATACAATTTTTGTGTTTTTAGATTGTCGATAACCCTTGTCTCTGTTGTACGAGTTTCAAAAAACTAGTTCAGATTTACAAATAATTGACTCAACATTGTTATATATTCGAGTTACGCAAAAATTCGAAATTCAATGGCAGTTCCAGGACCAGGACTATGAAGGGAAATATATACAATCTAAAAAGTTTTTGCCACGTGCATTAGAAGCCGTTATATTCTGCTTGGCATCTTTGACACATAAATAAATGAAAAACTAAAAACTCATCAGGGGCGGATGCAGTAAGGCATAAGTGTCGCCACCGGCAAAAAGTGGGGGGCCAGCCAAACTTCAACCTGATGCTGACAAAAAATTTCAACATCAGTACCAAAACTGTTCGAATTTGGGTCCTTTGCCTTCCGCAGCGGCTGGATATAAGAATGTCCGGTTTTCTTATTTTGACTGAGATCAGGAAATTTTTGGCCAAAAGTGGGGGGCCTGCCCCTCCCTTTTGTATGCAGTAAGGTAAAATAGTGGGGTAAAATACATATCAACAATATGCGAGTGGTATGCATGAGTATATTAGTCCCTCGGCTAGTTGAAATTTATTTCCGATTTTTACCCTCCCATGGCAGCTCTGGGAAAGGGGGTGACATAGGCGGAACAAGGACTCGTCGTGTGGGTTGGGGGTGATGGGAAACACATTTTCAATATACGACGATATTGAGTCGCGGCGGTGATACTGGCCGGGAAGATATATTTTGAAAATGTAATGTTACCCCCTGAAATACTGAAACTTTTCCGCTATTGGTAACACGTTCCGTATGCTCTTGTCTCCGTGATCTGCCTATGGACGAAATATTTCCTTCGTCGTTCCTGAAACTGAACACATACAGAACATGCTAGTCTCGCACAAAGCTCTGAGTGAACAAACATATGCTTTTATATTTGTGATTTACTCTACATTATAGTGACTGGACACGCCTCTGGAAATCTAAAATTGGGTTATAACTATTTTGCATTCTCATACACCCAATTGTAATCGCCCTAGCACGGCTGTAAGCAGTCTTCTCACTTACTAACGTTTAGTACTTCTTGATTACATTCCCCCACATTTTGAACTGCTGTAACCGCCCCTGATGAATACAAATAGTGACAATTGTGAATGTACTATCATCTCACATAACAAATAATATAATAAAACCATATAGCTGGTATCAGGATCAGCAGAGACGGCTTCCTTTTACAAAGAACCCACCGCATACGATAATACTTGGTTTGTGGATAGAACCTCCCGAAAAAACCCAGCCATAGCTCCGCCTCTGGTAAATATATAATCTTGGAAATTTCAGAAAACCTGCCTGAGCTAGTTTTAAGAAAAGTCAGGAAGTTTCAAAGTTCTATCGCAAGCCGTTTCGGAGACATTCTTGAAAAACCTGAAGGGGGCAATATTAGCCCCACCTGCCGGAAATAGGGTTAAGTCAAAGTGGTTTACACGCAGCATTTTGGCGGTAGAATTTATCTTCTTTTTATAGTGGATAGGTGTAATCTTCAACAAATGCAAACACACCCACTCGGAATTATTTTTATGGAAGCTCAGAGCAGCTGTCTTTTTAAAAAGCGCAGATGACCACCAAAGATTTAAGTTCCAGTGTCTGCTTCCCGGTCAAATCGAACAGTACAAATAACAAACATAAAAAATTATCATATAGGCCGTGCATGTAGTACATACCCTTCAACAAACCACTGTGGGGGAGCATGGGGGGAGGGGGTTAGGGCGCGTCAGATGCCAGGGCCACGTGGAAATGGATCACACTCACACTCTGAACATACAAAGTCGATTGCGGAAATCAACGATTAGGCAGACCCCCCCCACAAACAACAGGCCGGCTCCAACAACTGCCGAAGCCTGCTAGAGGAATTCCCCGCGTGGAAAAACCCCCCACAACGGTGCCAACAAACCGCTGGGCCTCACGTTCTGTTGTAAGGAGTGGTCATTGCGGTGCAATAACCACAACTACCGCACTAGGGCTCAGGTTATAACAAGCTACCAGATATCCGACACCAATGTCAGAATCCCTCGGAGAGTAGACCTACAATTGGAGCTTATCCAAGCTGGCATGCTTCTTACAAGCGACAGCGACAGAGAAGATGGCTAATTGACTAGCTTTACAGCGCTATCGACGCGGTGCCTCGCTTCAAGCTGCCGTTATCTCAACTACGCGTCACTTGGCGATAGGAATCGGCGCTGCCCCGTCGCGTCGGGAGCTTACCAGACGCAGCGCGGACAGCGCTCGGCGCCGGGTCACGTGACACCCAGAGCTGTGACGTCAGCTGACAGCCGCGGCAGGGCGGCGTGCGGCCCGGGGGCGGCTTCTTTAATTAGGGGTGGCTGCGGTGAGGTTCGCCAGCAGCGTGTCGTCGTCACATAGCTGTCGCGATGGACGAGCGCGTGGTGCGGAGCCGGCGCCGATACCGCCGTCCTGTAGAATTATCTGTGACGCGCCTCCAGCAGTGTCCACTGGATAACAACGCCATGTTTCAAACCGGAGGACCAAGAACATCGTCGGCGGCCGGTCAGCAGTGCGTGCCTACCTTTTTGCTTTGCTCATACTTTTTAACAATGACAGACACTCAACTTTGATAGCGATAACACGATAACTCTTTCCGAGGACGATGACTTGGATAAAGATAAATCGATAATCAAATCCGTAGTTTCCATTAGAGGTCATTAAAAGCCCAATGCTGCCAACACAGTTAGGGAAAATATTGGTGCGTAGGTAGAGATGGATGCAATTTTCCCCTTTCGGAGAGTCATGGTCTTATATGCATACTTTGCACGAATTTTAGACATTTTTACTGGTCGATTTTCATTTTGCACTTTAAACATTGATCTTATGTAGCGCGGTAAAATTATCCTGCGACATTTTTGGGCTGTGAATCCCTTTTTTGTTTGCGGCCGTATATTTCACGATGTTGACTGGCGCCGGTAATAGAAGCGAAATTGCCATCAGTCATTCTAAGCCACTCACGATAAACCACAGCCACAAAGACCGCAGAGCCTTTTTGAGCCTCATTTTACTCCTTTTACCTGTATGGAGACGGTCTCACGTGTAGAGTGTCGCGGCAGGGTGCATTATTGTGTATCATTTGATTGGGGCCTCTATTGGGCCTTATCTTCAACAAGCCCTCCGTGAACTTTAGATATTCATGTTTATGTTTCGTTCAAACTACAGCACATACTCGTCTGGTTGGCGTATAGTTGAGATTACTTGAGGTCTCGGGGTTAAAGTTCTTAATTGAGTTTAAGAATTAAGAATTGATTAATGAATATCTAAGGTTGAACTTGTTCCATCGGTGGTTTTCTTCAGTGTTATGTAGTAGACGGCTTTTTATCGGTGTAAATTCCGAGATCGGTCTAAAAAGATTGTCCCCAACCCTAACTCCGACTGGGACTCAGGTTATGACTTCGACCGTAACACGATATTTTTCTAGAGTGAATACCTATACCTACTCTTCGACCAACAAGGAAGAAATTGTGTCTGTTTTTCTTCTTTGTCTCCTACTACAGTAATTCCCAGCCCTCATGGCATGATGAAACCTTTTTAACCGTTAGAGGGCAATATCACCCCACTCTTAAAGACAAATTACAGTTTACTAAAAAGAGAATATTTCTATGTCACTGTGGTGAGTGCACCAGTTTATATATTTTCTGTGGAGCACTGCCGTCCGCGACGCGTGACGAGAACCAAAAATTGTTTGTGTTTAAGTCTTCATGACTTCTCAGTCTTATTTCTAAGGACAACTATTGTCAAAATGCTAGCTTTACACAGATACGTTGTGGGAAATGAAATCAGCTTTGAGGCACGTCTCAAAGTAATTGAAAGTCTTTTTAAATCTTGCACGAAAGAATGCCGGAAAGTTTTTCTTGATCTTCTTGAAATCCATGTTGACCACCGCACCTCAACTTGAAGAACTTTACCGTGGTGGTACTGTCTTCGACATTCAAAATGTAGTCAGGTCTTGGAAACTATGCAGAAGGTAAAGTGCCAGGAATCTGTCAGTCAAAGTTGATTGATGCCAAAACTTTTGGCATCGATGCTCTCCTAGCGTAATTTTCATGGTTCGAACTCACTGGCCTTCGTGAACCCCAACGAAAGAGCGTCGTGACAACAAATGGGGCTATGACCCTCCGTTTGGGAACCACGAAACCACTGGCTTAAGTGTAGTAAGGCCATTAAACACCCTGCAAACTTAGTTTAGATATAAGTGTGTACATAAGAACTTGGGATCAACTTTGATGATGGCGAAGTGAGTTATTCGGTGAGATATTGTGCGGGGGTTATTTCTAGCAATGTGGTTAATTAGAAATATTACAGACGAAAATATGCACCGATTGAAAGAAAAGTCTTGGAGCAGAATATGAGTTGCTCAAACAAACTTTATGAGCCCTCTGCCACGTTTTTCTGATTATCCAATGCTCAATCTGAAAGATAGGGAATAGGTTGATACAATTATTTCGGGCCTCCATATAGTAGGTATCGGTAAGGGTGAGGTCCTGCTTGGCTATCTATATTATTAAAAAAATAACAGGAAATAACCAGAGTTCGACGGTACTCTTAGGGATTAGTTGAGGAAAGTAAAACTATCAGATAAATGGAATGAAAATAGATTGTCTCCAAACTGAATTCCTTTATTTTTCTGATCGCAAGCTCATCAATAATCTACTACGCGGGCATTTTTTCTGAGCAAACGTTATTTATATCGTGGTAAATTTGCGCCTGCATTGGAAAAACTAAAAACTGAGCTCCTTCTTCAATATAGAGGCAACGTCAAAAATCCTTTGAAGCTATGTCTACTGAACAAATAACGTTAGATTCGAATTGCGTTTAATTTAGTTGCGAAATGATTTTCATTTTTGCATACAAAATACCAGGACCAACCAGACCTTTCCTAAAAGGAAATTCATAGAAAAACAGTTCTATGTATATAATAATTGGAATGCGTACAGAAAAAAGCTATACGCAAACTTGATATCCATTGAGCATAGCAGGCACTCTTATCAAAGACTCGGACATCTTGCCAGACGGCCATGAATCCATCTTTCCGGCCGCGCTGTCGTGGGCGGTGCAGGGAGCGAGGATGAACTCAACATGAGTAAGAAGGCCACCATGCCGAATAGCTTCTCTTGGCTCTCCTCGCTGGACTCCTGCAAGGCAAGGACCCTTTCTTCCTTCCGGTGTTCTCGAGCTGGAGTAGGTGCAAAATTTATTGAAGCTCATGGATGTTGGGGTGCTCCTCTAGATCTTGTTTGAACCCATTGAAAAAGTCCTCTTTGCTGTTGCCGAAATGCGGATGGCCACTTATTGCTTTCACAAGCCCACGAACACCTCCGTGTTGTGCGCAGAGAATAGGTTCTTGGCTATGGCCCCTTTAGAGATTCTGCCGGACCAGCATGCGCCGAACTTGATCACGCCAATGTGCACATTGCGGCGTGTCGGGGTTAGCTGAGTAAGAGTTGGGTTTGCCAACACGCCGAATCCGTTTTGAGGATTCTCCAGACTCGAATTTTTCCCTCCGCTTCCGGGCTTCAGGGCAGCATCCAGCTTTCACTCACTCCGCTAATGATCCAATCTCTAATGGCATCAGCCTTGGTGAGACTCGTGGCTCCCAAGGTAGATATCCTGAATCCCGGTTGCAGGGCTAAGGCCATCAGCAGGCCTTCGTATTAGCAGGAAGAGGTACCCTGCCTTGAATTAGGCCCTGCTCACAACAACATCCAAGAGAACATCCATGGAGTTGTCAGTATAAATTTCCACTGTTTCTACCAAGTTGAGCTGTCTTAGATACATGTTGAATATAGTCTTTCCACGTGGTAAATCACGGTAATATAAACGGACAAAACACACATTCACACCACCCTCGCGACGATTGCTTAAGGGCTACGGAAGAAGAGCTTGGACATTGAATGCTTGCACCTACAGCACCGAATTAAAACGAATCTGGTTCTCGTACCAAACGTGTTTTCTAGGTGTGTTTAGTGTTATACACTATAAGGTTCACTAAGTGATCAAAATAAGTTATCGTTATTGAATGCCCGAACAGTGGCCTATTACGTGACTAATGCCGATAATGGTAAATGGTCGATATCGTGACTTCGAACATCGATATAATCGATTGTTACGACGATTAGATAATTGTTATCGATGAAATGACCCAAGTACTCACCACTGTTTTTTATGCGCTAGGAATTCTGAATCTAAAGAATAGAAAGTTTATTTCTGATTAAGTCACATTTACCAAAACTCAATGCTACTATATGAATGTCAAACATTTCATGCAAGTCTAAGCACTAACTAGTTAATATGTATTCAGGACATTGAAATGTCTGAAACGAAGCAGATCCACTACAGTATTTGACCATGTCCTCTGCATCCAGTGCTCAAAAAGGCATTCGGCATGTTCGACCAGAAGAAGACGGGCTCCATCGAGGTCAACAAGGTGGCCGCCATCCTGAACACCATGGGCCAGCAGTTCGACGACGATGAACTAAAAACACTCTGCGAGGGCAAGGCAAAAGGTAAGGTTGCTAGTTTCCGTCTTGGTGTTCCAATTTTGTTCACATAAGGCTATACAGCGCTCTCACACACTTGCAATTACCTAGTCGTGAGAATGGCAGCTTGCACCCTGGTAGCGAGAGAGAGAGAGAGAGAGAGAGAGAGAGAGAGATCGAGAGCGAGAGCGAGAAACTTGCGCTACAAGATAAGCGTACAAACGAAAAGGAACCAGCCCGAATTTGCATTGAGAAGTCCTTCTGGGATTTGTAATTGGTAATATACTTAAAATTCCTTTGAGTTTTTATTAGGAGCTTTTTCTTCTCTGGACACTGGTAGTCGAAGTAGTGGGGTGGATTTCTAACTATGGCCAATCGAACTACCACATCGCCTCCAACTTATTTTCAAAACACAAAGAGAGGTTCACAAACAAAAAGGGAGGTTAATTGTTTTGGCCACGAGCCTCCCCTACCAAAACTAAATTTAGTTGTATCTGGAATCTCCACTTAGCCCTGCTGTTTTTCAAAAACTTAATGAATTAAGATAAGCCTGAAAAGAAAGGCCAAAATAGCTTTCATGAAGATCTAGTCACTGTCATTTAAATATTGGTGTTGTTGACTCAGTTCGGCCACGGTTGCAGGCGACTCACCCCTGGGGCGCAACTACGAACTTCTTTACGGAAGGGAAGGGGCGGTGGACTCCGACCTGGCGACGGTGGGGGAGCTATAGACTCAGACCTGGCGACGGCGGGGGGCAATGGACTCCGACCTGGTGGCGGTGGGGGGAGGCGATGGACTCAGACCTGGCAACGGTGGCGGTGGGGGAGGCGATGGACTCAGACCTGGCAACGGCGGGGAGGGGGTGAAGATGGGCTCCAATATGGTAACGGTGGAAGGGGAGGAGCAGGTAGGAGGTAAGACCAAGACACACAACTTTTGTGGAAGGGTGGTTCTGAGGCGTTTGCTTTCAACGTAGCCAAAATAATCGGTAGATACCGAAATACCGGAAGACTTTTACTCTCAGCACCCACGCGCACTGTCATTCATTTTCGCTGAAGCGTGCTTGAGCCGTGGAGATTGTGACGGCGCCCGGTGTGTCCACTGGAATATAATTAGACCGTCTGTCAGAAGTGGCAGCTGCCCAGAGCCGCCATGGCAGGCTGTCGTCATTATGCAGTCGCGGTCACTGGCTCTCATTGGCATGACGGCATTTAGGACGGTTCTAAAACAGAATTCCGCTCGTGGTAATTGGTATGAATACTTGAAAGAAATATCGGAATTTAGCACTGTGCAGTTGTTATCACCAATGATACGAAAGAGGCTTATTTAATTACTTTGCTTTATATTTTTATTTTGGAAAAATAGGGTAAAGTAGTTAAATAAGCCTCTTCCATATCCCTAACCATACCATCACTTGTCACCAATTATTTTTCATCATCCTGATACAACCAGCTCAAGACTAAAATTTGTCCATTGTGGTCCATAACAGCGAGGGCGATTTTCGTACAATCACGCCAGGAAGATAAGGAGCTGCTCATAAATGATGTCACTTTTTGGAAGGGATTTCCAGCCTCCCCCTCCCCACGTCATGAAATTTCTTTTTGACGGACACCCCAAGTCCTGGCCTCAATTTTTGGCTGACCTCTCGTGTCTCATCAGTCGGCACCATTTAATGCATGAGATTGTACATGCTAAAAATGATGCAGCTATGAGCAGGCTGCGTGCTACACTCAAATGACATTTTATGGTGACAAGGCGTTAAGCCTGGCATTCCAAGCCACTGCCTCACTATGGGAAAAGCCACGGCTTCAGGCCTCATTCTTACTTCTTGGCAGCTCCACCATCCCCAATAAACTTTAATTAAAAGTCAACAGTGAAAAAATCTCCGCCGGAAAAAGCCTACTACGTGTTATAGCACGTCACTTTTCGGCCAACCCCTTCCCCACGACCACGTTGTGGCACGTCACTTTACGGCCAACTCCCCTTCCCCCAGCGGGAGACGTCAGTTATGAACAGCCCCTTAAACAGAAAAATGGGCTAAAAAAGAATAAGGGAATAAAAGAGAAAAGACACAAAATCATTAAAAACACACGCACACACTCGCACGGCATGCCAGCATCCACACACACACACACGATTGGCATACGCAAGCGTATCATTTAGAACGCAGGACACGATGAATACAGAAATTAGCTAATTCAAGCCACATCAAGCGCCGTTTTCAGGTTGTCCTTAAAATGAGAACCAGCCAATCGCTGCATATTTTACAGAGTATCCACGCCACGGTAAAAGAGGCAGCGCCGGCCTGCCTCTGTGCAGTTCCAGACGAGTGTGCGTTACCCGGCGTAGCGAGTTGCAAGGTTATGCAATTGATAGACCGTCTCGCCTATTGGAGCTGCAAAGCACGCAGGTCAGATTTCTGTACGACGCAGCAGCATTTTCAGATAAACTCCTTGCAAAATGAAGCTCTACCACTACCGCTGAATTGAGTGGGGCTCGTGTCGGCTGGCACAATCGGGCCACAGTGAAGGACCATCGTCATCGGAGATGGGCCACTGCCCAACACTGGGTGGAGAGTAGCTGACCAGTGTTGCATTCCCGGGACTCTTTTCAATTTCAAATCGGTAAAACTGTCCATCTTAGGGAAGAAAAAGTACTTGTGGCTGGATGCTTTCTTATTAGCACCACTGGAATAGCTGCTGTGCCGCATGACGGTCCTGGGTATCACACTGTACCGCAGAACACAATCAACCGTATACTGATGCTGTGCCGCATTACGCGCCTGCGTCACACTCTGTACCGCAACACACGCCCAGATCATGGAGGTGCCAGTGGCACCTAGGTTCTTTAAAAAAAACTTTTTATACTTTTCAGACTCGAACTCACTTTTTCCCATTGTATATTCAATTCTGATTTCAATGAGCCACATTCCAAGCATCTACGACAACGGGAAAGATCGCCTCAAAACGGTTAAAGATTTCATGTTTCAGGCGCGATTGGCCGCACGGCGTTGCAGTCTCCCCTTGTTAAATTGGGATGAAAGGGGTGCATAACCTACCAGTAAAGACAGCGTGGCATTTGCGTGCGTATAAGAACGGTAGATGGGATTTAACCCTCGCCCCACCGGGGGGCCATCGATGGCCCCTAAGGTTTTTCCGGGATAGCAGAAAAACGACGAGGCGCAGCACCGCGGTTGAGGGCTCTACCTCTCACTGCATCATTTTCCCATCATCCCTGAAATTTTTTACCCCGGGTCACCCAAGGTCAGGTCACCAGACGAGGTCAACCAAGGTCACCTCACTTCACTTTAGAGCTCTGTAAGAGCTACATTTCAAAGTCGATCGATTTGAAACTTCCTACACTTCATGACCCCTCCAGGGTCTACAAGGTGTATATCCGGGATTTTTTGATTTCGTGCCCTGAGGTCAGGTCACGAGGCGACCTCTCCCATTGGAAAAGCATGGGGAAAAGCTATTTCATGATATAAAAGCCACAAAAATGATTGCAAATACTCAGACTGCTCAGAACAACGTTTTTGGACACCCTTTCACGGATCCCAGGGGTCATATTTGCCCTTTGACTTTTCCAAGGTCATCCAAGGTCACCAGAGGTCAAAAACAGTATTTTGACAATAACTTTTGACCTAATTGAGCTAGAGCGGTGAAACAAACACTATCGTGTTTGTCTTGTCACTGGCTTTCATTTGATATACGGCAAGGTCACTTTTGACCTTTCGTGACCTCAGGTCATATTAGGTCACGAGGTGACCCCTGGCGGTCAAACCACTGGCGGGAGGTCTTTACGTTCCACATAGCGGAAAAAGTACTGGCAATTTGCTATCAAATGTACTTTACCAGGTCTCAATAGCTCTAATGGCATAAGAGTTATGCCCAGTTTGCTTAATCATTGCATATTTGAGTGAAAATAGCCGATCTTGACCTAATTTGACCTCTGGAGGTCAAACCATTGACCTGAGCACTAAAACATGCGAAGTAATTTCTTACTGAATTCACGCTAGCTTTCTATTGCACTTTGCAGATTTGCGCTAACGCCCATATTTTCGGAGTTAGAGGGGGGCCATCGATGGCCCCCGGTGGGGCGAAGGTGGCGCCGGACCCCCGGTGGGGCGCGGGTTAACATGCAGGAATTTACTTGTCAGATGTATTTTCAGTGCAATAAAAATACATGCTATTCCACAAAAGACCTGAAATTAAATTGTTCAGCACCCTGGTACTCTAAATCCCGACAGAACAGGAATGCCTTCCGGAGGCGAACTTTTCTCTGGCAACATTCGTTGGAGAACGTCGTTCGGGCAGGTGCTTCTCTCTATTCTCCTGCGAACTATTTAAGAGCTCTGGTGCTGCTAGAAGAAGACCCTGCTGCATATTTTTACCCTCTAGATGGCTCACAAAATCTTCCACCAGCTTTACACCACGTTCTGTGGGACCATTCACAACAGTAAGTTCTGGAATACCCAAGAAACAGGGGAAGCTATACCAGTCACCAGCTTCTCAACGGAGCCATTTCATGTCAGAATCTTTCAGATTCAGGCGCTCGAATACCAGCCAGCTTTCAGGAATGGAAAATCGGCAGAGGCTTGGTACCGAGCCGAACTCTTCATAGCCTCTGTCGGAAACTTTAGCCTACCCAACTGAAAGGTGGATGGTTTTGCTGTTTAGGCCAGGTACTGTGTCACTGCCTTTTTACCTCCAGCATTGTGATTCTTATTTGCGAGGCAGATTATAGATTTCTGGTCATAAATAACAGTTGCGTTTGCACATTGACTTCGCCGCCTCTACACAATACCGGAGCATTTTTATTGGAAGACCTATCAGGGAACGTTCCTGGATTATCAGGCCCGGCTAGTGCTTTTGTTCTGGAAGACATGCCAGCTTTGCTTTCCTTGAAAAGATAATCACGAATTGCGCAAGCTGGTTTACGTGTGGCTGTCAGGAGAGGTTGCCTCCAACAAATAGCTATTTAGAAGACCCGGAGCCCACCAGCGAGCCATATACATGGAATATAGGACATTTATGGCACAAAGTGCGTGCTATTACTGAGGCAGATTTCGTTCATCATTCCGGAAGATACTTAATGACTGAATATTATAATTTTTGGAGTTAATCAACGCTTCAACTGCTCAGGCCATATGGCATCAGAGGCGAGAGGGAAAGAATTAGCTTGGGCTAGAGCAGGGCGCCAGATTCTGCCTCTGGGTGGGCTCGAACCCACGACACCCAGCACATACAGAATGCCATTGGCCGAGCCGAGCGCAAGCGCTAACCGACTGAGCCACTCAGACCCCGAAAGAGTTAGCGGCTTTCCTTGTAAGTGGTTCTAAGCCATGAATTTGGGCTCCTCCGTCGCGGATAGTCAGCTTTAGAGCCTTCTATGAGACTCAAAGCTATCCATAAAATGCAGTGTAGTGCTTTCATTAAGTTAATATAGAAATCGCCCTAAATGTGCTGAAGTCAATTTGCCATCAGCTGTGGTATTTGTGCACAGAAGTTATATTCTGTCCCGCTGGTGAGAACTACCATCTTGGAGATAAGGAGCCAGTCGCACAACAATTGGCCAAAACAGCAAACAATTCACATTTGACTAGGGCAAGCTTAATATTCCCATAGAGGCTATGAAGAGCTCGGTGAATGTTCGGTACTAATCCTCAGCCAGCTTGTCACTCCTGACAGCTGGCTGGTATTCGATTGCCTGAATCTGAAATATTCCGACCAGAAATGGCTACGTTAAGAAACTGGTGACTTCTATAGCTTCTCCTGTTTCAAGGTATTCCAGAACTTAATGTGGTGAACGATCCCACAGAACGTCGTGTGAAGCTGGTGGAAGATTTCGTGAGCCATCCAAAGGGTAAAAAATATGCAGCAGGGTCTTCTTCTAGCACTATCAGAGCACTTAAACAGTTCGCAAGAGAATAGGGAGAAGCACCGGCCCCAACGACGTTCTCCAACGAATGTTACCAGAGAAAGGGTCGCCTCCGGAGGGCATTCCTGTTCTGTCGGGATTTAGAGTACTAGGGTGCTAAACAATTTAATATCAGGTCTTTTGTGGAATAACATGTATTTGTATTGCGCTGCAAATACATCTGACAAGTAAATTCCTGCGTGTTAAATCCCATCTACCGCTCTTATACGCACGCACATGCCACGCTGTCTTTACTGGTAGGTTATGCACCCCTTTCATCCCAATTTAACAAGGGGAGACTGCAACGCCGGGCGGCCAATCGCGCCTAAAATGTGAAATCTTTAACCGTTTTGAGGCGATCTTTCCCGTTGTCGTAGATGCTTGGAATGTGGCTCATTGAAATCAGAATTGAATATATAATGGGAAAAAGTGGGTTAGAGTCTGAAAAGTATAAAAGGTTTTTTTGAACGACCCTAAGGTGCCACGGTACAAATAGCACTGGTTAAGGGAAATGTGGCACCTTGGTCTAATCCTGGAATTTATTGTAATTAGGCGCACTTTTAGCCGAAAATAATGAAACCACTCATGATTTCTCTAAAGAAAATTACAATAAGCTCAGTATGTTTATTCTTAAAATGTTCCTCTAGGAAAAGAAGTAAATATCTGCCTGTGGATGATGTCATGATCTGGCAACCACTACCTAGATACTCAATACGCTTCAAGGGCTTCGATTGGCTGATACTCACCGTGACGTCAGCATATGTCGTCACAGCAACAGCTATGACAACTGTGGCCTGCTGCTAAGGGTACATGAGGGGTACATTGCAGGTAGGTTTAAGCTTTTTTTCTACGGAAATATCGAGTTCCAAGACAAATGATATATAGAGTACCGGGTTTTCCGACTTGCTTTACAACTTGACTATCTCAATTAAAATCCCGTTATAAAGGTGCCACATTCCCTTTAAGGGTCATCCACAAATTACGGAACGCAAAGGCGAATTGTTCGGTGCGGTATTATCAAACGTTACAGGGAGATGGCGGGGGACTGGTCCCCATCGTTACGCCACGCAATAAATTTTGGGAGATGGGACATTCAACCACAGAACAAAACATTGAAAAATGACGCCCTCCTCTCTCGGATTTGCAGCAAAACTGGTATCGGGAGTTTTCTGGTCCGTAGAAACAGAACCTGACAGTTTAACTTAATCAGCGACAAGGCTATGGAGTTTGGCCTGAGGGGATTTATAACATCACTAGTAAGCTTTGATTCTTCTCTTAATGATATCGCACGGTTAAAGCACAGTAAAATGACTTCTTATGTATTATTAGAGCGTAGTGACCCATATTCGTGATATTTAATTTTATTTCCACGCTTTTCAAAATTGTGTACCGGTGACATCTGTCAGGTATCCTGCCACGACTTCTAAAGCATTGAAAACAACAAATTTGACTAAATAAAAATCTAGTTGGCCGATTCTTTCAATATGCAGCATAAAATGGGATTTTCAACATCTATGCTAAATAAACATTATTGTCGTCTGAATTTTTTGGTAAGCGATCGACCCCTCAGCCGCTCGGAAACTAGGAAGGATAGAAAGACGCAGTAAGCTGCAGCATGTCCTTTGTAGCCTGAAGTCTCTGATGTCAGGGGTGGGTCTGGGGCGTCTAGTCGCGCCATGCCCCCCCAAATCAAAGTAGAGGTGCCAAATCATTTTTAAGTGGAGGGGCCAAAGCAAACTTTCACTGCACCAGTTTAATCCTGCCGGTCGTCGCCTCCTCCTCCTCTACTCAAAGTTTTAGTCAGTATTCTAGCATATTAATAACTTATATCCGGTACCGTGATAAGAAATCGCCGCTTTGACTGGCACTGTACTGCAGAAGAAACAGAGGTCGAGCAGACGTGGGTCATTTCACGGTCAATCGAACACCTGGCAAGATCATTTCAGTTTTTTCCTGAACATGGTCGTGCTTGTACTTCTAGGTGAGGTATGTTAGCTCACTTATTTGTTCTGCTGGGTACAAACATCCAGGAATAGGGAATAATAATATGTTCTGTTGTCAGACGGGAAGCTGGATTTTGACAGTTTCGTCAGCGTGGCGTCCAACTTCCTGGAGGAGGAGGACGACGAGGCGATGCAGGCCGAGCTCAAGGAGGCCTTCCGACTTTACGACAAAGAAGGTGGGCTTGTGAGCATCGGGAGAGAAGGGTTTGATTTTCAAGAGAGTAGTTTGGTGAAAGATTCTGATTGGCTGTTGCTTGGGCAGATTATTAGTCATTACATTTATATTGGAAAAAATGAGAGCCAAAGGCAAAATCACAAATTTAAGACAGAACCAAACCTATGCTAATCACAACATTCTACGTAACGGAAAAATCAATCAAAACATCAAAACAAATTAGTTATTTTTAAATATACAGGAGCGTTCATCGAATTATTACGCAAACGTGTATCTCGGTCAGGTAATGGTTACATCACAACTCAAGTGTTAAAGGAGATCCTGAAAGCGTTGGACGACAAGCTGACAGCTGATGACCTGGACAACATCATCGAGGAGGTAGACACCGATGGATCGGGGACGCTGGACTTTGACGGTATGTATCTCACATCTAATGCATCTAAAGAATGATAAATGTTGACTGCTTACCCCATCTTATGAATATAGGTCACAATACAATTATATTTGCCCCACTCGGATGAATTTATTTTTTCTCGTCTATGGCTCCAGCTTTCCAACATAGCGATTAGAAGCACGATGTAAAAAGAAAATGCGAAGCAGGCTGGGGTGCCCACAGAGCTTTGAAACGGGACCAAGGAGTATAGACATAACTTCTGGGCATCAATTAGTTTTTACATAATCTACAATCTTTCAAGCGAGTCTGTTTGAAATGTATGTATGTACCTACATCACCAGCAGATATGTGGAAGTAGCACTACCATCAGAGTGGATGCGAATGCTCTGCTATCGACGAATCGCTCTACAACAGAAGTGTGGCCTGGCAAGAGGGCACATTCCTGGCATCCCCCATCTAATGTCCATCAGTTAGATTAATTGCCCTTTTAAGCGTTCGAATTTGGCGTCAGGCGAGCGGTGTAATGGCATGTCCTCAAAGCTCAGCTAGAGCCATCAGAGATCGACTGAAGATCAATAGGTGATGTATGGTGATGGGAGAGGGGTGAGTGCATCCACGATGCCGTAACAGGACAGGAGATGACTGCACACCGAAACTAATTCCATCGCCTTACCATTGTGTACAGCACTATCCACTTATTAGGATTGTGAAATCAATTTTCTACGAATAAGCAGAACATTTTACTTTACACCGAATTTTGTACCACGTTTTTCGCGCTGATAGTCATGGATGATCTTGAAGATTCCAGCTACATTGAAGCTTATCGAAGCCTGAAATCAACTCCCATCATTCATAAACCGGCATCAAAAGTAGTCAGGCCTCTGGCTTGCATGCAGCGTTTAATACACATGTACTGTTTTCCTTTACGATGAAAATAGAAGGAACTAAGTTCCATACATTTCTGCTGTTAACACGGCCATCGATAGGCCAGCGCGACACCCTCCTCGGCGAGGCTGATGGGATATTCACAGGAGACAGCAGGTAAATCGGTGATTTGTAGTGAATGATCACAGGCAGGGAAACGACATTGTCCGTCACGCAACACTGGAAGGCTAAAACTGCGCTACCAAAAAACACTCGGCATCCGGGACACTATCGGTACTAGACCAAACCATATATTGAATTCGCAGGGAATCCGGTCGCTTATGAAATGTTTGCACGCATCGAGGTTAAAGCTGCTGATCAACAACAAAAACGTCAACGGCGGACGATAACATTTCGAATAACCATCCTGTCAAACCCAAGCTTTCCTTAAAAGGGATATACATTTATGGTAGGCACTTAGAAGTGTTTTGATTGTTGGGAAACCTGACCCACAATAATACTTATAACTGAAGCACTTTGGAAGAGAATGGAGAAGGATGGTAAAATGCATTAAACTCCTTCAGCGAGGACACCGGAAAATGAAGTTTGGAAAGACATCAAGTTTCCTATGCGTAAAATAACAATTGTAACCAAGCCAATTGGAAGCAGACACCAAACACAGGCAAAAACCGGTAACGATAATGGTATTTGTAACCAATTACCATCAGCCCTATATCATATTTAACTCGTTTGAATGCCTCGAGATCCGTGATTACGCTATACAATAAAAAAGGCATTCAGAAGTAATAATCATAGGCGGATCCAGGGCACCAAAGGGTGGCGGAGGGGTAGCCGCCCTCCCTTCCCCATCCTACCCTCGATAGAAAATAGTGACCCCTAAAATTACCATTCCCATTCTCCCCCCCAACGGAGATTCGACTATGGACGGCGTTTCATAGGCCAAGTCGCCAAAAATGGTGTCCCTCTGAGTCGGCCAGCGCCCCTGTCCAGTGTCACTCCATACCCACGCGCCTCACGGAAAATCTAGGATCCGCCTTTGGTTCCTATGTTTTAACCAACTAAATAACCAATCAAATTAATCAATCAGTGAACAAATAAAACCCGAAGAAAATCCAAGTTGTCTGAATGTTCCTGACTGCCAGCTCTCACCCTGCTGGGAGGAACCCCGGACATCCGATTACACTTACCCAGAGGCTGTAGCGGATCTAGCCGGCAGGTTTGGGGAGGGGGAACCAAGTCCAAAAAAGTCACGCGGTGACAGATTTGGCCCAAATCTAACTAGTCGGTAAGTTGGGGGAGAGACCCATGCCGAAAAGAAAAAATGCACGGGGTGAAAGATGTGGACACAAGATGCTTGCTATTTCTATATAAGAATGATTCACTCAAAAGCGATTTTAAATATCAACAGGACCAAGGTCCGATGTTTACACTGATGATGACCGGTTCCGTTTGAAGTTGACCGGTTCAGCTGAAAGACTAAAGCCTTGCTTATTAGCTAAAAAGGAGCCGGGATAAAAGACCGAAAGCTTTAGGGGGAACATGGTTTTTCCTCGAGCTTTTTTCGTTTAGAGAAGGGAAAATGACCTTTTCCTCCCCCTGGAACCGCCACTGCCCAGAGGATCCGTCGGAACTTGAGCCCAGGTCCCACGGCTCAGGGGAGAGACTCTCTGGCCACTAGGTCACCCAATCCCCCAACAGATGCCTGCCTTTTTTTAACGCCCGACAGGTCATAGTCTGTTCCGAACCCTATGCCTGTATATACGCCTTAACCCTATTTCCGGCAGGGGCTAATCCCCCTAGGTTTTTCAAGATATCTCCGAAACGGCTTGAGATAGAACTTTGAAACTTCCTACTTTTCCTAAAACTAGTACGGCGGTTTTTAATTGTATATATATATTTACCGGGGCGGAGCTATGGCTGTTTTGGGAGGTTCTATCCACAAACCGTATTATCGTATGCGATGGTTCTTTGTAAAGGAAGCCGTCTCTGCTGATCCTGATACCGTTATATGGTTTTATTATATCATTTTTATGTGAGATGATAGTGATTCATTGTCACTATTTGTATTCATCGGGCGGTTGCAGTTCAAATGGGGGAATGTTATCGAAGGACTAAACGTTGTAAGTGAGAAGACTGCTTACAGCCGTGCCGGCGAATACAATTGGGTATATGAAAATTAAATAGTTATACAATTTGATTACGAGGCGTGTCCAGTCACTACACATTTTCAAAATGCATATTCCCAGCAGTATCACCGCCGCGACTCAATATCGTTGTATATTAAAAATGTGTTTCCATCACCCCACCCCCCCCCCACGACAGAGTCCTTGATCCGCCTATGTCACCCCTTCCCAGAGCTGCCATGGGTAAAATTATCAGAAATAAATTTCAACTAGTCGAGGGACTAATATACTCATCATACCACTCGCATATTGTTGGGATGTATTTACCCCACTGTTTTACCTTACTGCATCCCCCTGATAGTTTTCCTTTTTATTTATTTATGTGTAAGATGCCACATATATAGCTCTAATCCGCGTAACAAAACTTTTAGGTTGTATATATTTCCTTAGTCCTGGTCCTGGAACTGCCATTGAATTTCAATTTTGCGTAACTCGAGTATATGACAATTTTGGGTCAATTATTTGTAAATCTGACTAGTTTTGTAAAATCGTAACAGAAGGGTTTGAATCTAAAATAAAATTGTATATTTTAATTTTCCTTAAAAATAAATTTAATTTTTTTTAAATAGTTGGGTGGATTTGATTTGAATTTTAAATCGGCGTTGATTACAATCTTAGGGCACCGATGGCCCCTTGTTAAATTGCCACACCTGTATTATCTGTTGGAATGAACTCGTTTTGGCTGCCCAGTTTTGGCTAGGGTATACTGATCACTTCATCGCCGAGACTAGTATGTAGTCTGCGGGGTGCTGCTCACTCCTTTAGCTCCCTCCCCTGTTTTCAGAGTTCATGGAGATGATGACCGGCTAGATGACATCAGCTAGTGCCGACCCTGGGTATGTTGTGCAGCAACTTGAGTCGCTATATGTGCATGACACGTTAGCACTCCTGGTCGTGCACAATATAATGTTGAACATGGTGACTGAGTCGAGGTTTCGCACCACCATTTCTAGTCTGGATTAACCGGTAGCGACGTACCAGTCGCTCCCGTTTTGTGTAGAATTGGTAGAATTTCGCATGCCCCCCTGCGCTACGACAAAACTAACCATTGTGTCTATGAGCACCTTGAGATGCTTTTGATGTAGAATCAGTGTTCTTCCCAGGCGATGAGCGGCGGCATTAATCGAGGAATTGGTTTCTTAAGTTAAGATTCTAAGAGATGCTTAGTGTCTGTTACGCTTGTTATGGGACGGTGATCTGGCACAACATTCGGGGCACGGGACTGCAGGCATGGTTTTGTAGCATCGCTTTCAGTGTTCAGTGGATGTCAAATGTCTACAACAGCCCAAAACACAGCATGGTCGCAACTAGTCTTCAGATTCCGTGTCTTGTTGCCAAGTGTTACACCAGTGCAGACATATTAACTGTACGAAGAGCCAGAGAAACGTCTTTTTAATGTTGTGTTCTTCAGTATCTCAGTTGTCACAATCACACGTGTCAGAAACTGAAGTTTCAAGAATAAAAAACATTTGGAGAACTTCTTTCATAGATGGTTAAATCAGCAGGGCACCAGCCCACATGGACCGTGACTTTGCTCGGGTGGCCCGTCTCAGATAGCCAGTCTCAGGTCCTGATTCGTGACCGCCGGCGCCTTTATCCAGAGTATTTCCATACACTAAAGCAGCATAAAAGCAGGCCAGCAACCAACAAAAAGTGGGGGCTCTACGCGGTACATCGAAGGACTTCGAAATGTAAAACTAATTGTTCCGAAATGTGAATGATAGAAAAAATTATCTATCCAAATTCTCGATAAAAGAATATAGAATGAGTATAGTACTTTCCTTCCAGTCAAATGAAGGCTTGCAATTTCTACGCCAGGCCCCAATGTTAGATTTACGTAATTTGGTTTTCACCCACAAATTGCACTTTCTTTCGGTTTCAATCCAGCCCCCCTCCGAGAGCAAGGGCCGGCCCGTGATGAGACGCATTACCGGATCCAGGAGCAACTTTTGGAGGGCCCAAACCAACATTTTTTGGGGGAAGGGCTAAGTTGAGAAAAAAATGCAAAAAAACATTTTACTATTTTGAGCAAAAGCTACTATTTTGGGCTTTGGAGGGGGTTACGGCCCCTTTGCCCCCCTTGGATCCGCCAGTGCTGTGACGTCACATGGGCGTGAAGGGAATTTTTCCACTCCTTGGTCTAATGAAAATATTCCTCTTTGGTCTCCTCGCTTGCGAGAGGCCACAATGGGTTCAATCGTGTTCCAAATGTAGTAGTACAGCATTCTGTTTTTAATACGGTTGTCTTTTTGGAATATTACGGATAGTACTGATAAAACCTAAACACAGCTTGAGACAGGTGAACGAGTGACTCAGGCGTGAAGGAGTCACCCTTGAACGAACATTTAAGTAAGGGCATCTTGGTTTGAAGCCTCCCCTTTCCCGGTCCGTGTTGTCATAACTGCTGCGGAGGACACCCTCTAAAGGATACAATACTCAAACACGCTGTCTTTGGAAATTTTGCAGAGATAATCGTGCAGATTATATCAATTCTGACAGCAGTACCTGAAAATCTTATCAAAGATCGTCGTTGGTGCGTTTGAACATGTGGTATTCCGACAGAGTTCATAGAAATGATGACTGGAGAGTAATAAGGAGCAGACCTGCCGGAGGACGGCGAACGCTTCAGACGCGTCGATTTCCGGAGTCAGTGACGTGCCGGCATGGTCTGCGCCCTGTGGAAGACTTCACTGCTTTACTGCAGCCGCTTACAGTGCAGCGGCTTGTAAGCCTCCCGCGTGACAACACCACTGAATTCGATAACCCAACATCTCGCGGGTGGTCAGGACCCATACAGTGTAAAAATATGATGCATGGCCGCAGCCAATCACAGTTTGCTTAATGAGAACTATGATTGCAATATTTGTCCTCTCAGGTTTTTCAATGATACTCAATATTACGTGCCCATCCCTTAGATAATGATACCCCAATAGACGGCAGCTGGACTGCCTACAGAGAGTGAGGTAAATAGAAACCGAGCTCGGTTGAACAGCCCAATACACCAATCACTGTCCTCAAAATGCTCGCAGACGGTCGACTTGAGTACGCACTGAGTGAACTGCGAGGCAAGCGGAGTATCTCTGTACTAAACACATGTATGCATGTCTGTGTTTACTTTGAGCAAAAACGGTTGAAGTAGGTGAAAAAGGCAATAAAAACAGGTTCTAGTCATACATATTTGACTCAATTCCCCCTTAAATGTTTCACATCATGCCTAAGCACGTTGAGACTGTTCTTTGAAACCTGACTGCCGTTTTTTGTACTACTTTTTGCGCCTGCATGGTGGCTGAGAGTAGTTGGACATGTGTTCTATCCCAGCGACAGTGGCTGGCGGAATTTTCTTCGGACAAAGAATGAAATCGCAGCGTTTCGTCTTGACGACACTTGACCACGAATAGACTCGTTTTTCATTGCTGCCCTCCACCCTCCACCTCTTCTTTAAACGGACGGTGTGACACTTTCGGTAATCACTTGCCCATTTGCGTTGTCTTTCAAATTACAAAGTAGGGCATGCATGGATTCTGACAGTGTTTTGGAACTCAAAGTTGGTCCTTGTATTGTTCAGATGCGTCAGGCATCCCAACGGTTTCTCAATACGCGTGTGAAATTGTAAAACACAATGTTAATACACTGTTGTTTCATTCTCTGTCGTTTTGTTGGCGTTATCATCGCCCGACATCCATCGCTTTATTCAGCGGATTGCCGAGAGCGCGACACTGAGCGCAGAGAGACGTGCTGGGTTGACGCTATGTCCGCGATGGACGAGTATATTAGAACGGCCCGGTGGACCACATACAACAGCAAACGCACACATGTGCATACACCAGAACAATGGACCGCAGCTACCACGGAAGTCCTATCAAACGCTATCGTTGAGGCGCCAAGCACCGGAAGTCCGCCGGCGCACATTGGGGCATCCTCGCGGCAACAGCCCAAAAAGCCTGCCTCGCGAGTGGCAACTGTGCCCAGGGCCGCTGACTGCACCTTTTCCGAACGGCCCGTCCACCTTGAGCATGGGCCTGGGCAGCTCGAGCCCGTTCGCTCGCTACAGCGCGAGTCACCACAGATTCACGGCGAACCACCCCCTAAAGCAGGCAACGCTGTTGCCTATCCGTCTCAGGACAAGGCGCCTCGCCTGAGCGAGCTTAAGATAAGGACTTGGTCACTAAGACACGTTAGCACTGGTTCTTCTGACGCGGCCGCTACTGTATTAGCTACCGCAAAATGTTTATGCTGTTAATGTGAGGCGGTGCACTCGCCCGCGACATCCTCAAAAGTTAGCGCATTACTGATGAACAACGCCTGCGACCTACGGCGAGTGACCAAAAAGGCACTGGTCTCGGCTGGAGAGTCGATTCGCTAAACATACATTACGCAGCCCGACTACTTTTCGAAAATAACTCTGCAAAATGAATATATCAGCGAAATATAACAGTCATTTCAAGTTACGAAAATAATTACAAGACTTCCAGGTCTCCATGATGCCCCCTGGTGATTAGACTCCTTCCCACGACACCACGGAAGGAGACAATTTGAACCAAATGCAGTGAAGCGGTAATTCGCGATTGGGTTTTATCTGAAAGCCGTTTCGAGGATCTGCCCAGCGCCGCGCCGTCTAGTGGCGGAACCCTCCGGCGAGCCCTAACAGGACTGTAACTTAAAGAGAGAGGCTAGCAAAGATCATAGTTTCATACCGATTAACAGGCTGGTGGTTCCCACGCGGTGATTGTGCCGTTCAGGAAACACGGCGATTTGGGGGCAACGGGGCCTGTGGTGTTTACAAGACGTCGTCGTGTTTAATGCGCCTCCTTGGTTCTCACCAACTTGCAGGCCTCTCGAAAACTGGGAACACTTTGAAAGATGAAGACATAGCCACAACGACAGATTCCTTGCGTGAGAACATAGTGCTTACAGTATCAACCGAAAGTCTGACAGCATTTGGGGTACGATTTGTTTCCGAATCCTTTCGAACGCCGGAGTAGCAAAAAAATCCTCATTTCCAACGGCGTACCTGTGTACCTATCAGTTCTTTGACCACGGGACCATCAAAACAGGGTTCAGAAACTAAACCTAGAAAGGATTTTCGGGCGCCCTGTCGGCAACAGGAGTCCGGAATTGTGCGATGGAAAAAGAAACTAAATAATTGAAGAAGAAAAGGAGATAGATAATCCAAGTTTACGGGATCTCTCTCTCTCTCTCTTTTCTCTTCCCTTTCTTGTGGTCCAACCCATCCGAGAGCAAAAGATACACATTCAGTACAACCAATGGGAACGTTCCTCTATCTAAATACTACGCAGCGCCAGGCTCGCTTCTGATGCATTGGCTGAATACAGTGATCGGGGCCAGTCCAGTTTCCTTTTGGCCACTCCACGTAGTCGCACTACACGAACTTCCTACGAACGGAAACCGACGGGTCCACGCGCGACGTTGCGCTGAACCGCTGTCGGGTCAAAAGCAGGCGCAATACATACAGGCCCAATTCACGAGGCCTTATCACAATGATGCAGGCATGTCGCCTCCCTTCACCATATCATGGGCTCACAGTATCGGGACAATATCTAACGGTTCACACCCCACTACGCTGCTAAATGTACACATATGGGGTAAGTAAAATCTGTATAAGCCCCATGCCGACTCTAAGTCAGAACATGTTTAAAAGATGGGCCCTACCAAGCAACAACGCTCAGCATCCGTCCATAATTCTGCGTCATTTGGGTCCCAGCATGAATTAAAGTCATGCTGAAGACCTTTGTTCTGCGATTTTATATACATGGAGAGTAGATGGAATATCAAATGCGCACACAAAATGAGTCACCCTACTATCTGTTCCTTTCATCGTTTCATCTCGATGCGATGCTAAAAAAATCACATAGCGCACACGTTTGCCGTCAGCTTCATCTGCACAGCACCGCGGTGGCCCCTTGGTGCTTAGTAAAGCCAACGCCAGTCCGTAAAAGGCCACCCCGCACGCCGCCGGCCGCCGCACCGCACGGCGGTGACACAGTCTCTACCAGCGACAGCTACTCCACCAGAAAGGCTGGGAGCGCCCAGCGGCTATAGCACTGAAGAATCACGACCGCAGCCCACGCCCATCGCGCACCAACAGAGGACACACTGATCAGCACATACATATCATAGTGACTTCCCGTAGGGATATAAAAGTGGTTGGATATCCGCAGCGTCCCAGCCAAATGCCCTCGCTATGGAATGTGTTCAGTACAGGCTGCCCGGCTGCCAGGAAAAGAAGCAGTCACACGAAAAAGCAGGGATGTCGGTTGGTCTACGGCACACCGTCACAAGTTCCACCTTCCCACGTTAATCACCCAAGGCGACTAATGGTTGGTCCAGTTCACACGTCGCCGCTGGTCGAAGGAATATCGCGAGGAAAACGCTCGACACGGGTCACATTTCCTGCACCACTTCCGACAAATAAATCGCATAAAGTCATCTCCAATACACCCGGAAAAAGGACCAAACCTGCTCTTCTTGTCATGACAATTCTGGGATAGCGCAATAAGTACTTCTAAACTGAGATCACTCCAGCGGTCCAGGAAAAACGTCATTCAAAGCAATTTGGTAAGGTGACAAGGTAGTCAGTCCTGCTGATGCTCGACCCAGGTGAAGATGAAAGGCCACACCAAACAAAAAGGTGGCGAAACCGGCACCCCCTCACTGGTCCACAGCAGAATCACATTTCACCAATGTAAGCGGCGCGTACAAAGCCGATCAACCTGACATGACTCCGCATGCACCAGTCTCCAATATCTCACTATTACTCTCTTATTGTCGTTTGCTGAACTGCCGGCAGTCTGGAAGGTTCCAGCCACCCTGCAAATCGCAGGAGTTCGGCAGCTTCCGCACATGTTCACGGCCTCGAGTCCTTACCTTAGAGACAGCCTCTGATGCTGCACCCCAGCCCAGTCGCGTCCCGCAGCACCGGTGGTGCCATCTACGAGGAGGCGTAGTACCAGGTGGGCTCGCCGGTGTCCGTGCGCTGGCATTCCACGCTCTGTGGGGAGCGGACAGCGGCTGTGATACAGACGGATGGACAGACTGTGGTCTGCTGCCAGACAGGGGCGGATCCAAAGGGGGGGCGATCACCCCCCTCTCCTTGGGCCGACCTTAAGCACTGGAAAGAAACGCCTCCCGCCGTAGCCGCGTCCCCGTAGGGTGGGGGGGAGGCGGCGGCTGCAGATGTACCCCGGCCCCGCAAGCTGCCTTCCACATACCAGCCAAAGGAAGGTCTAGGGGCCCTTATAATGTACCCGGGGGCCCATGAATTTATATCTGAGGCCCAAATAGTTGGCCTCGGGCCCCCAATAGCTGTTCTAGGAGCCCAAAATAATTTGGCTCCATTGGCCCCCAGAGTTGTTCTCGGGCCGCTGCCTCGGAGGTCCCACAAGACCCACGACCGGGCCCCTAACAATCGTCTCGGGGGCCCACTGCTGCCCAAGCCGGGCCCACTATTCTCAGCAGTTGTAGGTACCCGGCATTCTACCCGGGCCCCCTTTTGCCGCAGCCGGGCCCCCTGTGGTTCACCCCGGGCTTCCTGTGGCCATCCGGGCACACTGACGCTTCCGGGCACTGGAACCGCTGAGGCTGCGACCGGGCACCTCAGAATTATTCCGGGCCCACTGCTGCCGATGTCGGGCCCCTGTTCTCAGCAGTTGCAGAAAATTTCCAGGTATTCCACTTGGCCCCCCTTTGGCTGTAGCTAGGCCCCCTGCGGTTCACCGGGCCTCCTGTGGCTATCTAAGCACCCTAACATGCTTCTGGGCCCATTATAGTTCACTTGGAACCTCTGAGTCTGCGCCGGTGCCCCTCAGAACTATCCCGGACCCACTGCTGGCGAAGCCGGGCCCCTATTCCCAGCCGTTGCAGATATTTCCCCTGTCATCCACCCTGTGTGACCCCAGCCGGGCCCCCCTGCGGTTCACCCGGGCCTCCTGTGGCTATCCGGGCCCCTTGAAATGCTTTTGGGGCCCCTGTGTTTGACTTCGGACCTTTGTGTCCGCGATCGGGCCTCTTACGATAATCTCATACATATTGTGGCCGAAGCCAGTCCCCTAATTCTAGCATTCCTACATTCCTACCCCCCCGTGGTCTACCTGGGCCTCCTGTGGCTACAGTCGGCCCCCTGCCTTGTTTCCTTTGGTCTCGGCCCTCTGTGGCTACAACATCCGTCCCTGCTTGGGAGTAGTAGGTATAATATCTTAAACTCTTAATTCAAGCAGGCCACATAACATTGCATGCGACCTGAGATGAGCCCGATCAGTGACCCCAGCCGAAATCTGTCCAGTCCCTGGATTTGTGGAGATCCAACCAAATGTTGAACGGACCTCAGGGATTTTAGGGTCAGTTCAAAGTTTTGAGGGCTTTCGGGGTTCTCGGAATTTTCGTCCCCAAAAGGGTGTTTTTTTTGCTCGCTGGCCGGCATATTTTCATGTGTATTCCAGTGTTTTTATGAAAATTTATACCTTGCACAGCCGGGCCCCCAAAGCTATTCCGGGCCCCATGTCAGGGTTCACCCCCCTGATCAATTTCTGGATCCGCCCCTGCTGCCAGAGACGCAACTGGGCTGTTGGACCTGGTGTTGTTGGTGAAGGAAAACATACATTCCGTCAGAACAGGCGCTTAGTTTTAAATAAAAAAACTGTGAGGACAATGATACTTGTTCCAGAAAATTTGCAACCAATTTCTGCATGCAGGTCATGTGAGGCAATGGGGCGGGGGTGGGGGGGGGAGCTAAAACTATGAGGCGGTCACCGAACGCGCTGTCGGGCTCAAATATTTCTGAAACAAGCGAAAAGCGCTGAGGACCTAAAAGTCACCAGGTGGCTTCTCAATATGCCACCTGGTGGCTTTAATCATCGACCAGGACCTGGTCGATGATTAGACCAGGTCCTGGTCTAATCATCAGGTGGACTTCTCAACTAACTGCTCGTATCCGATTGAGACCCTACTTATTTGGATTTATCCTTGCCGACCTGCAAAGGTCCGCTGCACGCATATTTAACAATGTAGATGAAGGGCATGGGGACTGACTGACATTTAACAACGCTGACCTGCCTCTGCACAGTGGAAAACTGACTGACCTACACTTATCTCACGGACGCTCCACTGACCTGAACCTGTCCGGTGGACAACCCACTGACCTGTCAGTGACCTGCCCTGTGGACACTTCACTGACCTGGATGTGCCCGGTGGAGACCCCACTGACCTGCATGTGCCCGGTGGAGACCCCACTGACCTGCATGTGCCCGGTGGACACTCCACTGACCTGCATGTGCCCGGTGGAGACCCCACTGACCTGGATGTGCCCGGTGGAGACCCCACTGACCTGCATGTGCCCGGTGGAGACCCCACTGACCTGCATGTGCCAGGTGGAGACCCCACTGACCTGCATGTGCCCGGTGGAGACCCCACTGACCTGCATGTGCCCGGTGGAGACCCCACTGACCTGCATGTGCCCGGTGGAGACCCTGCCCAGCTGGTGGAGCCGGGCCACGTGGCAGCGGCGGCAGAGCAGCGCGTCCTCCAGAGGGTAGCAGCGCTGGTCCGGCTCGTCCGTCAGCTGCATCCCGCACATCTCGCAGACGTAGCAGTCGACGTGGAAGTCGCGGTCCATGCTGACCACGCGCACCGTCTCCTCCGTGCCCTCCACCGGCGTGATCGACTTATTGCAGGCGGCACACTTGGGCGCGAACATTCTGAACGGAGAGTGGAAGAGTCCAATGCCGCGATACAGATGCTGGTTACATACAGAATTGGACAGACATGCCGCGGTCGCTCAGGCACGCAAGAGCCAAGGCAAATTCATGGCGTCATTTTGGCTTGATCCGTAGAAAAACACGCTGGATACCAGACTTTCGAGCCTCAGGGTTAGGACTGTGAGACAAAAAGGGAAACATCCGACCGCGTGGGATAAAATGGTCTGGCATCAGCATGTGAGCGCCAGTACTTGATAGATGGACAGCAGAAGTGAATCTACGGCCGCGGCTGACGACGGGCGGTGCGTACCTGTGGTAGTCGTTGACGCAGTAGATCTTGTTGTCGACGTCGATGGTGAAGGGCACGCCGTCCAGGCACTCGTTGCAGACGCAGCAGCGGAAGCAGCCCGGGTGGTAGGACTTGCCCATGGCGTGCAGGATCTGTCGCCACACAACATGAGGG
The DNA here is from genome assembly GCA_034440635.1 of Lepas anatifera. NCBI lineage: Eukaryota > Metazoa > Arthropoda > Thecostraca > Lepadidae > Lepas > Lepas anatifera. The sequence goes on from JAOTON010001666.1 coordinate 547,135, forward strand.
TGACGGGACACACAGAACGGCACACACGACTACTCGGACTGCTGGACCTCACGGCAGCTGCTTCATCTACATCTGAATCTCTCTTGGATGTCGTCAGATACTAAACATAGGTTCAACGCTTTGTTAAAGGTTGGTTTGTAGAATATGTTATCAAACTCTAGCCTCAACTCATTGACAGGGCAATAAAGTGATCCCTGAAGATCACGACACAAGGATGCAAGGATGATCACGAAACTTTTGCACTTGGCATTGGGCTCCCTCATCAGTACCAAATCTCTATGGTACAGTAGCCGGGTTGACTTACCATTTCCATTATGAGGTGTCCACAAATAGCACACTTCTCCGCCGTCTGTTGGAAGCCGGAGTACTGAAAACGCAACGGAAACTTCAAACGGGTCCAAAACTAGGACTGCAACCTACTGCAGAACAAGTAGGTGCAGGACAATATTGTTGTAGTTTACAAAATATCATTGGTTTCTGGAACATGGAAAATGCATCTGTTTATCTGTTTTATAACAGGAAAACACGCTACCCGTACACAATCCGCACAATTCAACACCAACATTAACTCCTGGAGGTGAACGCATCCACAGTTGACTCCAACATAAAAATTCACCAGCACGCATGCTTTCAACATAAGAGAACTACGCTACCAAAACATAATGGTAGTAAATAGCGATTGCATCAACCACGACACTATACAGCTCCAGCACCTGCACCACCCACACACGGCGCCCTGCAACGCACCAGGTAGTCCTCCTCGCAGTAGACCTTGCCGTGGACGTTGTAGAAGGCGCGGCCCCGCAGCGCCCGGCCGCAGGAGCAGCAGACGAAGCAGTTGGTGTGGTAGAGGTTGCCCATGGCCTGGCACGCCTGACCGGCACCGGTCACCTTCTCCCCGCATGTGTAGCAGAGGCCTGCACCGACCACGGGGGCGGGTACGCGGTCAGGACGGGACTGTACAGCAGCGGCCGGGAGACACAAAATGTCCCGGCACATCCTGTTCAGGTTTGTTAATGATAGCAATGATGAAAGGAAGCACCTGGGTATCGCGTGGTCCGTGCGTAGCAAATATGTTCCCAGTCGTGTCCAGCAAGAACATAATACCATAAAGAAGGTCAAGTTTTATTCCTCTTGCTGTCTCCAGTTTACCAAGGTACCAACCCTTCTCCTGGCGGTCTTATACTCCCTCGGGACCCCTCCCCGCAAACACAACTCTTTTACCTCTTCTCTTCAAATACATACATTGACGAAGAATCATTCCCTTCCCGGAGGCCTCTCTCACACAGGCCTGCTGCACCGCGTGTTGCGCACTCTTTATCTTGCCCTCGCACCCGGGCTTACCGAAGTACTCTCCCTCCTCCTCGCGTCCCTCCAGCTCCTCCTCCAGCTGTCGGGTGAGCTCCTCCAGCTTCTTCTCCGCCTCCGTCGGACCCTGCGCGGCCACACCGGTGCCACTCACTCAACGCCGCGGCCTCACCGAATTACTGGCCTTTTTGTAAACTTGGGTAGACTAATTTATCACATCTGAACTAGGAAGCCTTCACGCATTGTCGTTATATGTCTCACGAGCCTAAAACAGTTATCTCCATTCTGGATCCTAAAAAAACATGAAGTGAAAATAGTTGTGACATGTGATTGAGTGCCGTTCGCCCCATCGGTCTCACTACAGCCTATTCAGGCAAGCACCAAACCTCTCATCAAAAGCAGGCCCATCACATTCACAGGACCGCAGACTGTCCGGTTAGTAGTGCCTCTCAGACGCCGGGTTGAACCACTGACCTGCGGCTTGGGCGGCGTGACCTGGTACGGCAGCAGACCGCTGCTACCAGCCTCCGTCGGCGGTGCCGGTATGTTGGCGTAGGTGGGCGGTGCTGGGGCTGGGGCTGGGGCGGGGGCGGGGGCGGGGGCGGAGGGCTCAGAGCGCGGCGGGCCCGGGTAGGGCGGCGGCGGCGGGGGAGGTGCGGCTGCTGCCGGCACCTGCGGTCCTGGCTGCGCCGGCTCCCTCACGTACATCGCCTGCCCGGGAGAGGACGGGTCAACTGGGGCAGAGACAGTATAACCACACAGCCAGGACATAGACAGTGTAACCACATAGCCAGGACAGAGGCAGTATAACCACACAGCCAGGACAGAGGCAGTGTAACCACACAGCCAGGACAGAGACAGTGTAACCACACAGCCAGGACAGAGGCAGTGTAACCACACAGCCAGGACAGAGGCAGTGTAACCACACAGCCGGGACAGAGGCAGTGTAACCACACAGCCAGGACAGAGGCAGTGTAACACAGCCAGGACAGAGGCAGTGTAACCACACAGCCAGGACAGAGGCAGTGTAACCACACAGCCAGGACAGAGGCAGTGTAACCACACAGCCAGGACAGAGGCAGTGTAACCACCCAGCTGGGACAGAGGCAGTGTAACCACACAGCCAGGACAGAGGCAGTGTAGCCACACAGCCAGGACAGAGGCAGTGTAACCACACGGCCGGGACAGAGGCAGTGTAACCCATAGCCAGGACAGAGGCAGTGTAACACAGCCAGGACAGAGGCAGTGTAACCACATAGCCAGGACAGAGGCAGTGTAACCACATAGCCAGGACAGAGGCAGTGTAATCACACAGCCAGGACAGAGGCAGTGTAACCCAAAGCCAGGACAGAGGCAGTGTAACCACACAGCCAGGACAGAGGCAGTGTAACCACACAGCCGGGACAGAGGCAGTGTAACCACATAGCCAGGACAGAGGCAGTGTAACCACATAGCCAGGACAGAGGCAGTGTAACCACACAGCCAGGACAGAGGCAGTGTAACCACACAGCCAGGACAGAGGAAGTGTAACCACACAGCCGGGACAGAGGCAGTGTAACCACATAGCCAGGACAGAGGCAGTGTAACCACATAGCCAGGACAGAGGCAGTGTAACCACACAGCCAGGACAGAGGCAGTGTAACCACACAGCCGGGACAGAGGCAGTGTAACCACATAGCCAGGACAGAGGCAGTGTAACCACATAGCCAGGACAGAGGCAGTGTAACCACACAGCCAGGACAGAGGCAGTGTAACCACACAGCCAGGACAGAGGAAGTGTAACCACACAGCCGGGACAGAGGCAGTGTAACCACACAGCCAGGACAGAGGCAGTGTAACCACACAGCCAGGACAGAGGCAGTGTAACCACATAGCCAGGACACAGACAGTGTAACCACACAGCCAGGACAGAGGCAGTGTAGCCACATAGCCAGGACAGAGGCAGTGTAACCAAATAGCCAGGACAGAGACAGTATAACCACACAGCCAGGACAGAGGCAGTGTAACCAAATAGCTGGCTGTCAACGGGAACTTAAGCTACAGCACACACACTGCAAATCAAACACACTTGGAGGATTCTAATGTCCGTCCAGAGAAGTAGCAGATGGCGCAGGGCTCTGGTCGACTCAGGGTCATGAGTCGTTGAAAGATATGCCCCCAATAAACATTAAATACACAACAACATTGCAACTACAACGCTGGTGACAGAATGTCGTTTTGAAAATTAGTAGCTTCTCTTCCAACCTGTCTATATTAAACAGTTGACAGAACTGTTCGTCTAAATTTGATGCAAATACATGTGTCTTCAACTGTTCACGACGTCAAAGCACTCGAAGCACTCGAAGTTTGGCATCAAGGCAAAATTATCATGAATATCCCATCTCTAAAAACATGGTTCAGAAATGCAAGTTTTAACATGATTGAGATGCCTCTGTAACTGGCACTCATTAATGCGGAAAATTCGGTAATTAACCCACCGATTGCTTAGTTGAAGCCTGAACTGACAGGTCCCTCCGTCACGCGCATTCATTTCAGGCCAGTCGACAGACCATATTATTTTTTCTAGCTGGCCTCGAAACCTAAAGTGAATTCCTGTATGCTCGACGTAACAGCCCGCCAAAGTGGTGCCAAAATCCACAAACGGGGAATATATGGTTCCGACCCAAGACTTCCCATCTTCTAAAAAAGGTAAATTTATCTGTGGATGCTTGGCTAAGCTGCACAAGACTGAGAAGGCAAAGTACATTTCGACACTACCTGAGAAGCGCTTAGAATTAAAAAAGTTCAAGTGTGCCTGCGTACGTGCGCGCGCACCTAACACTTAATATATTGATGCTAAATTCTGGAACAATTACAGTAAAATCAAACATTGTACTGAAATCGACTTAATGAATAAATACGTAAAAAGCGCTTAAACGAGCGGCAATTCAAGGCCAAATAATGAAATCGATCACAGGCTGATCCATACGAATGTTTTATCTCAATTATCACTTATTCCGGCTTGGGATAGTCCTAGTTTTTCTTTCCGACCAATAACATACAAAGAGTTATCACAAGTCGCTTAAAAGGGTGTCTCACTCTTATACTGGGCTTTGAACTGAGGTAGCAGGTTTGTAGAACGTGTCGAAAAACCACTATTGGCGTATTTCGCTTTACCGAAAGCTCTCTACATGCCGCAAGCCGTAGCCTATAACCGGCGCAAGCCGTTGTAAGCAACCGAAGTCGTAATTAAACGCGATGCTTATGTCAACTCAGGGTGGCAAGACAAGAGGATATATTTTTGTTTTGAGAAATTTAGTGTGGAAACAAAACGTGGAATCCTGATTTTCAAAATTATTTTGTTCGTAAATAAATCTGTCTAGAATTTGATGGTGGCTCATTTCCTTAAACCTGACCATGAGTATAAGCACGCTACCCAGGCCCAGGATGAGATTGCACAATACTTTGGTTGATTTCGAACCAGACAATATTCCTGAAACAACCTCATGATAAAAATCAAGTATAGCTTAAAGGGAATGATATAGATGTACCACCTATATGATGGGCAGAGAGCCGCATGAAAGAGCATGCCGGACCACCGCAGGTTCGACATCTCATTTGTCTTCTAACTCACCATATGCCACGGGGTAGGCGAGACCTAGCGGAAGCCATCGCTGCGCTCTAAAACGTAGTGCACGCATGAAGCTCGGTTTTTTCGTAAAAGGTAAAACGCAAAAGGCGAATTTCTGAGGGAATCGGAATATGGAGACAGGAGTTTCCCGGCCCACTGCATCACTCCCTGATCACTCCGTTTAGATCCCGTGAAGGAGCCATATTCCCTTTTATTAGGAGCCCGCCCCCGTCCCCGAAAAATCCACCACCCCGATTTTGGACATGTCATACGAAGCAGACATCCCAGCCGGTGGCTGAGTGAGCCGACCTTGTTGTCGGTGCCGCTGACGTTCTCGTAGAGGGGCGGCCGCTGCTGCTGCAGGAGCTGGAGGTACCGGTCGCCCGCCGGCGTGGCGTACACCAGCCGCGGGTCCGACAGCGACGCCGCGCCGTACCGCTCCTGCGCCGGCGGCGACGGGTACACGTCCCGGAGGCCGGGCGCCGCCGGGTACAGGTCGGTACCGCGGCCTGTTGCCGCCGCTGTGGAGGGGTACGGATCGGTGGGGGCGGCGCGCTGGAGGGAGGAGGGTAACTGCTGCTGCTGGACAGGGCGAGAGGCCGGCGTCACCATGTAAGGCTCGGGAAGCGAGACTGGTAGCTGGGGCGTGGCAGAGGAGGAAACAGTCACGCCGGCAGCGCTGACTGTGCCCGGCAGACCCCGCGAGTACGAGTCGGAGGTGGGTGTCGCTCGAGATGTGGGGTAGGTGTCGGAGTTGGGTGTGGTCCGCGCCGTCTGCTGCTGGTACGGGTCCACAGTTGGTGTGCCGCGGGACGAGGCCGTGCGGAACTGGTCCAAGGTGGGAGTGACTCGCTGGTGCTGGTAGGGGTCGATAGTAGGCGTGGTCCGCTTCTGTTGGTACGAGTCCACGGCTGGCACCGGTCTCTGCTGCTGGTAGGACTCTGACGTGGCCACCCGCTGATACGGGTCCATCGTCGGCGTGGCTCGCTGCTGGTACTGCTCGATGCCCGGCGTGGCCCGCTGCTGCTGCTGGTACGGGTCAGACGGCAGTATCGCCGATCGGCTGCCGGCCGCCGCCGAGCCGCCGTACAGCGGCTCTCCGCGCGGGTACGACTCCTGCGAGCTGAGACTGGAGCGCCGCGAGCCGTCGGGCGGCGGCGGCTGTCGCACCCTGCTGGCGGCCGACACGTTCTCGTAGATGGCGCCGTCCTGACTGCCGCCGCTCACCGAGCTGCGCGGGCTGGACTGCATGGAGGCAGCCGCAGTCAGCCCGGCGTGAATGTAGGGCGGAGGCGGCTCGTACGGCGCCCTACCCGTGTACAACCCCCCGCCGCCGCTGCTACCGCTGCCGCTGCCGGTCGCCGCTTGCCGCTGCTTCATATGAGCCGAGTAGTTGGGCGGAGGCGGCGGCGGCGTGGCGGCACCATTGGAGTAGGTGTCGAGCTGTTTGGGCGTGGCGTATCGCGAGGCGGCGATCACGCTCTGGCGCGATACCGTGAACACAGGCGTGCCGGAGGGGGCGGCGGAGGCGGACGAGGCGGCGTCAGAGGCCGCCACCATCGGCTTCTGGCCCGTGTCCAGGGTGCCGGTGCGAGAGCTGGAGAGGCTGTAGTTCAGCGGAGCGGCGCCGTTGGAGGTGGTGGCCGGGTTGGGCGGGCGTCCACCACCCGCCTGCTGGCCGCCAGCCTTCAGACGGGCCATCTCCTGAATCAGCTTGATTGTAGTCCGGTCCATGGTAGCCGCTCAGCTCAGCAGCTGCAAGGAGGCACAAACTTTTGATACATAAACATATACTGGAACTCATTGCATTAAATGAGAACCGCCATAAACACTACGAAGACAACCTTATAAAAAGCACGAAATACTTTACAATCAGTCGGACATCCAGCAATCCCGTTTCCGGGTCACCCTAATGTTTCCCATCTCTATCCAAAGACTGAATGGTGATTTGGGAGATTGTGTTCCGAGTTACGGTGAACTCAGATTTTACTATGTCAACACAGGACAGGTACGCAGTATGAACGAGCTCGCCAATACTCCAGAGCAATATGCAAATTATGTTGAGAGACCACGCCAGTACTGATGTTGAGAGACCAGTAATAATACTAAGTAATGTTATCTAGCTCTTACCTATTCTGAAGATCTGTATTTTTATATAATGGTCCGTTTAATCCACGAAAAAATCCTCCAAAATGGCGACAATTACTAATACACGTGATTTGTGATCTGTAACTGTTCAGATGCACGGTTTTCGTGTATGAGTACTGCTTTTAAACACTTCTTCATCTAATCAAGCCTCGAGAATAATCTGAGGAGACATCCACGAGTATTTTTGAGCCTTTGGACTTTGGACGATGGTTTTTCTTAGATTAAATTGACTATACATGTATGTTCATTGCATACCACCCTTCAGGAAATGTTCACAACTATGCGCCCTCTCATACCAGACCCTAATCTTCCTGCTGAGCTGTTTTGAATCACATGAACAGGCATCACAAGCCATTGTGAATCAGTTCGCCTCAGATTCTCGGACCTGGGTGCCATGCACAAGTTCGATGGCGATCGGACAGTGTATCCGAATACATTTACAATCCTAACGGAGCTTTTGGCCACGGAAGCCGGGATTCAACCTGATTCTAGTTCATCCGTACCCAACAATATCTGGCAGTATTTTGCAGTAGGATGATTACTGTTTTCCTTATGATGCAGAGGATAAATAAGGATAAACTGCTGAGAGTAAAGCTTGCCACCACTCAGAAACGTAGCAGAAGCACACAAGACATTACGCCTGTTTAGCTTCAGTTAAAAAAAAACTTGAACACCATAGGTATCAAAGAGACTAAAGCCCCGTTTAAAGGAGCTGAAAAACAGTTAACAAATCAGAAGCGCAATTAAAAAATGAGGCACATTTTAAAAAGCCTGAATTTCAATAAAAAATGCAATGTCTGGACTTCTTTATTCAGTTACAGGATTCAGTTATATTGGCAACAGGCTCTGGGCGCCCAGTTGCAGCTCAAGTCGACTTGGTCCATAAACATACATAAAAACACATCCTTCCATCACAGCTGAGCCTCTTATATTAAGTATGTACATAAATTGAAAGGATACATGATAACTGTGACTTAAATCCGGAATACTAAAAAGTAAAATATGTAAAAGGAAGTGTAAAAATACGCCCTAAAACTGGAACCTAATAGAATAAAGAAGTGTCAAAGAAAATACACCGATAAAATAAAATAAAATACCTAAATAGGAGCCTGTTTCACCTATCTTATAACACCCGCCTGAAAACAAGGATGTCTGGTGTTAAAAGCGTCGACATTCTGGGCTGATACCTAAATACTCGTTAAAAGAGCTACAGCTTTACAGAAAAACCCTGATTTTACTGTTTCTTCTCTGGCGTACGGAACGTGGAGCAGCTGCTGTTGTGCCCCCCCTGGTTCAGTGCCCAGGAACGTGAATGCGAAGATTCCCAAGCAGGTGGGCGGAGTCAACTCTACCATGTAAGATTTTGTGTATGAAACAAAGGCCATATTTGAGCCGCCTGCGTGCAAGGCTAGATACTTTGAACAGTTTTAGTAGGTCTGGATAAGCAAGCGAAGAAGATTCAAAGGAATGCATCGACATAGTTATACCTAAACACTTTGGTAATCTTCATAATCGTTTTTTGCAGAGAATGAAGTATTGAAATGTAGTTGTTAAGTACTGACTCTCATCCAGATGTATGTATGTAATATACATACATACATACATCATTGATGATCGCACACTGCGACGGGTGCTTGTCATGAAGAAAGTAATCGTGTTTGTTTCCGTGTACGGCTTCAATTCCGTAGGAAATTTCTATCGATTGTGATTTAATTTTCTGAGAGGTGGGTGTGAAGTTATACATTTTCACACATATTGCAAGTTAAAGTCTCTGGAACTGCACCACTTCTTATCTTCTCTTAATCTTCTTGAACTGTATGCAAACGAACTGTGGTAGCAGTACAGTTCATCAGGATGCACACACGTCTGTTCAGAGGTGCAGTTAAAAATAAACATTGGGGAAGGACGAAGAACAACCGACGACGAGGCGGCATTCTGCGTTCAGGGGTGCTATGATGGACAGAGATAAACAACTCACAGTTGGCTTCATCTATGAAAACCAGTCCGCTCACTTCCATTTGTTCCGTTCGACAAACATGCCCATCGACGGGTCATCCAGAGCCAAACACCTGGCGTAGTGCCGCTGCACGTGGCCGCATACTTGGAGGCACAGGAGCGGGATGATAAGCGGAACTGCTGCATCGATTTGCCTTTCCCGGTAACGGAGCCGGTGCTCCGTTTGGCTTAGACCGTACTGCGTCTGCACCATCTTCACAAACATGTAGGACGTGACCCGCTCTATGGCTGCTCCCATGGCAGCCCAGCACTTTTCTGTTCGGATCGGCGGTGCACTGTAAGGAGCAGTGCAGAGCAGTCACCCTGGAACTCAGGCTCTGCAACAACCGCATTCAGGCCATTATGAGCCAGTGAGTTATCACGCACCACCGTGACCCTCTCCACGCGCTCTTGGCAGTTGCGCAGCGCTCGGCGCAGCCGCTCGCTACAGTCCTCCGCTCTAAAGGAGCCACAGCGCCGCTGACAGTTGCGCAGTGCTCGGTACAGCCGTTCATTGCCGTCCTCCGTTCTAAAGGAGTCACGGTGCCACTCCCAATGCACCACCTCCGTCTGGGAAATGGCTCTGATCACGTGAATATTGTCCCCCTTGCTGGTGGCAGTTTTGGCTGCACATCTCGTCCCACGTCCGAGACGATCCTAGGATTGATGGAGGAAAACATTGCAGTTGACTTCGTCCATATAAATCACTGTTTTCCGTCCCCATTTCCCTCCATCCCCCTCCTTACAAATGTTGTCCTCTTCTGGTTATTTTCAGGACTGTTCATCGCCACAGTCTGAGAACAGATCAATTTCAATGTATACAGTTTCCCATGAAAGTATTTGTACACCGTGTTTGTCTAAATGCAAACACTGGTTTCCACACAGCACTTGCCCACAATTTCAGTGTGATATTTGGTGATTCCACTCGACATATTCCAACATTTTATCAACCATAGTGAAATCAACCTCGCTAAAAGTTGCCCACCCCCAATTTGTGGGTTGTCTCCTTCTCGCTTCAGGTAGCAGTAAGCTACCTATTCGGAGTGCTACGCCTTTCACGATAGTAGCCCTTTTCTCATCTCCTGCTGTAGAAAAGCCAAAGATGCATTGGCGGGCATCTATGGATACCTTCTTGAATGGTCCTGCTTTTGAGTCCCTTTTGATACTGTGTGTATATGGTTGGTTTGCTGCATCAGTCATGGTTTCATGTTGATCACTGATTTCCTCCGTGACTTCAAGAATACCTCAATAATTGAAAAGGGTGTAGGATGACACGTTTTCAAACAAAATTGCTCCATAAAACCAATGAATAGATAACCACAACACACCACTGTGGTGGCGCAGTTAATTAAGGTGTCATCTTCGTTTGAGGGAGATCCCTAGATCGAAGCTGCCCTCCTGCAGCTTTTTCTCCACTGGCTCTTACCCAGGTAATGACAATAACCTGGGTGGTGCTTTCACTGACACTGGGCTTCAATGACCTACCAGCACCATTTTTATTGGAATCACAGACCTGATCAGCCTCTAAATAGATCCACTGGGCTGGTGGCGTGTCCCAAGGGCACAGCCTCGCCTTGTGTCACCAGAGCAGCCCTCTGCTCCACTGGGTCCGAGAAATCAGGATAGCCTTGTCATATCATACGGTAGGGCATGTGAAAGGGAGGATGTGGCCATGACTGTCCTGGAAGGGTATATACTGCAATATCTCTTGTCTCAGATGTACCCCAAAGGAAGAACCTCAGCCATGAAGTGCATATTACAAGCAAATACCTGTGTAAGGCTTGATAAGGTTAGAGTTTGGAAAGCACAAGATATAACTTGAATGCAGGGATCCTCCTGTCCGCCCTGACTTCCTCCTTGATAATGGGTGGCTAGTGGTGCAAGGGACGTGAGGTGGATGAAACGAGCTTAAAGCCAAGGCAGCAAACAGCTGGGCTAACCTATATTGAGACATCCACTTTCCACAGAAGATTTTCTATAGAAATGATACATCATCAGAATCAGCAAGACACTCTCCTTCTATTCAGCACAATCCTGCAGAGTAACTCCCAATCATACCCTCCCTTTCAACACTTACTTATACTGAATATCAAAGTTCTTCACCCTTTAGCCCAGTAAAAAAACACAGGAAATACCAAAGTAGACAGCTCATCAGTATATTGTAGCCAGCTGATAATTTTTTTACATCATACCCAGCAGATTCATACACTGTACCAGGGTTGTTGCAAGAGTACCAAACTAGATGATTTTATGCATTTTTGGCAGTTTGACGATTCTCTGTAGGTGCCCCTACAGCTGTGCATCTACTAGACAGAGCCGACAGAGCCTGGGTCCGCGGGTGCAGGGTAGGCGCCGGATTATTCCAGGCGTCTGGTGGCGGTTGACCTGCCGGTGGCGACTTGTTTCGCTGCCTGACCGGCGTCCGCCACCGAGCGGCTTTTACTGCCCTCCGCGGCTCCGGACCCCAGGGTCCGGGGTCGCGGGGTAGGCGCCGGGATTGAGGCCCCGGCGCCTGGTGCCGGACGTCCCGCTGGCAGTGACACGAGCCCTCTGGGCGAAAATATCATAGTGATGCCCTTCGACCTGTTTGGTCTGGAAAACATTTTGCTCCTTAGTTTGCTTCCAGGTCTAGGCTGTTGCTTGTCTTCCATGTCTAAATCCATCTGGTCCACTATTAGGTTACCGTAGATACCCAGGATTTGTTCCCTAAAACACTGGCTGAATGCGTGAATTTAGATGGCAGCTGAATTCACTTTGCTAGTTTTGCCTTTTTGTGCTACAATTATATCAAACAAACTATTAGTAATATAACGATATTATTAAGCACTACTCTGTGCGAAATATAAGTCAAGGAGTTATATCAAGGTTACCCTTACCAGCTCCTTATCCCATCTGTTTTCTTCCTCTAAATATACTCAAACTTCTCTCTCACTCTCTCATCACCACCCCCCCCCCCCCCCCCCCCTCTCTCTCTCTCTCTCTCTCTCTCTCTCTCTCTCTCTCTCTCTCTCTCTATCTTATTTCTCCACTCTCTCATTCTAAATTATTTGGGCCCACATATGTTGCACCCAGTATGTGTTTTGCCACTGTTTGATAGTTGGCCCAGAAATCTCTGTCCATATATGGTGGATTGATACGACCAGACCCTGCAGATGCCTGGCTGAGTACTCAAGACCAGCCATGACAACCACCTCGGCTGGCTCAGCACCATCGCCATCTCATCCACCGGCTCTCTTTGCCTTGGTGGAGACTGTCTAGACCTACAGATCGGCGATATCACCCATCTGCTCAAGTGCTGCACGAATGAAGTACCACCAGTACACCGTCTCGGCAGAAAACTACCAGCTTGTCTCTCTTGTGTCAAGACTGTGAAACTGAAGAACATACAAATCGACTACGAGTACACCATCCAGGATCACACAGACTCTTAACAGCTGGAGGCGCTTCTCCCCCATGAACGAGCGCTATTTCTCCCCAGCCAGTGCCTATCTACTTATTCGTTCAGCTGGATGGGACTCGATGGTCAAAGTTTGAAGACGACCGTCTCGACTATCTCGGCGCAATCACCGTCTCTTCAGCTCAGGTGTGTCTCTGTAGCACACGATGGTCAAGGTGTACAACTTATTCATCTGTGAGCTGAAGACAAACCACGACGTCCGCCTCGACTGCCTCAGCGAGATCACAGTCTCTCTGCACACGATGGGACACGATGGTCAAGGTGTGGAACCGAACATACCGTAAAGCTGTAGATCAATCATGACGTCCGCCTCGACTTCCTCAGGCAATCACCGTCTCTCTACAAACGATGTGGACAAGATTGATAAGGTGCACAACCTGAGCAGCTGTGAGATGAATACCAACCATGACGTCCGCCTCGGCTGCCTCGGCACAATCGCCGTCTCTCTGCCTGGCTCCCTGCCTTTGGTGACGGCGGCATCTGCTCAAACTATGTGACCTACGCTAGGTCACATAGAACTCAGCAACCTTCTGCTGCCCCCTTCCAGACCGGAGCCATACGTGTGCCCCGACGGAACCCGCTTCGGAGAACCGAAGAGCAAGCGGATGTTGGAGGACCCGAGGCACTGCATGGAGAACCAATCCACCCAGGGCGAGTGGTCTCGTCGCTGGCACGATTCAGCGTCGCATAAACCCTGCTCTCTGCTCTCTCGGACAACTAAACTCGTATGTGATGGGTTTCAGCACACTGCAGGCTCTCTCTTCCCCCCTCCCCACCGGCTGGAACGGATTCTCGGCTGGACAGTGGGGGAGTGGACTACCGGCCTGGGCAAGATGGACAAGGGTTTTTAACCTGACCAGCTCTTAGCTGAAGACCAACCACGGCGGTGGCCGTCTCGACTGCCTCTACGCGATCATCACCCCACTGGCCAGCTTACTATGAGCCTTTGGTGGTGATGACGTGTATGCTGTACTTCCGGGAGCACCAGTGCGCCGTACTACCGGGATCTGCATGGAGTGAAACACCACTCTAACAGCCAATATTTGGCTGAAGGGCCCATCAGACCCCCAGTTCGCCTCTGGAGTGTGGAGGCTGGACAGATGACAGAGTCCCTGAGGCACGGTGTGGGTAACCAGCCCGTGCGGAGCGGCTGGCCGTCGGTGCCCTGGTATATCGCTGGCTTAGCCCGGGCCCTTCTCGTCGCCTGATCAGACAGCGGGATCCGTGTTTGCTGAATCTCCGCACGGTGTACGCCCTTCTCGCTCCCTCTCGCCAGCTGTTACGGATGTGTTGGTGGACGGACGATGGGGCTCTCAGCCGATGATTTGCCAAGGTTGGTTGGGGTGTTGAGACTGACCAGCCGTAAACTGGAGACCAGCCACGGCATCAAACAAGACTTCCCCAACACAATCACATTCTCGCTGACCTGCCCGCTCTGTGCCCTTGGGAGAAATTAACACCCATGGGATATTACGGGAGCTCATTTCATTCTATGCTCATTTTGTCTCTTGTATTGCTCTTTTTTGCTTTTTGTCGCTGCTGTCGTGCTGTTCCACTTAACTCACACTATTATTTGTCCTTTTCGTTTGCTTAATGAGCTTTTAGTGTCATCTCTGCGCTCATTTCACCTGGTTATGCTCTTCGTCTTATTTTTGCGCTCTTGGTTTCCTGCTTGATGCTTTGTTTTTGTTTCATCAACTGCCACTATTATTCGCTCTTATCCGGCACATTTATGTGATCTTGGGTATTTTCCTCGTTTTTGACTAACTTAAACAACATATGTGGGCCCACAACTTCAAACTAACTTAGAATTATAGTTTGATAGTTTTTTTGTCATTTTGTTCAGTTTATTTTGTCATTTTGTTCTTTTTGTTAGGCGTGTTTTGGATTATCTGGTCGCTCACTTTGTTTTGTATTGTTTCTTCTTCTTCTCCTCTTTTGCTAATCTGCAGTGTTTTTTGTTTTTGTGTTATTTCTGCTGACCAGCATTGTGATTATTTGTCGGGATCTCATAACATACTCACCGACCTCACTTTTATGTTACTGTATGACTATTGCTGCCTTTCTCATGTTATCTGCTATTTTTCTTCCTTTGCTTCTCTTCGCCTGTCTAAATGGAAAATGAAATAAAAAATTGATTGATTGATTATAAGCACAAGTACAAGATAGACTCTATCAGCAGTTCGATACAGACAGCATTTTGGCCATGGCGCTTTGTTCAGTGTTGACAAACAGAGCTAAGTAAGCAATTATGTAAAAACAAACAAGAAACTTTTAGTTACTTAAGGATGCCCCAGGAATCAATGAGCTTAAGAAATAAGGGCACATACAATACAATACATTTGACAAAACTTTTGAAGGCCCATGAAGAACAACACATCAAAAAATCCACAAGAAGCATTATGTGCTAACCAAAGTAGAGGTGCTTAGGAAAAGAGGCCAAAAAAGGCTTGTAACTTCCAGCTGCTTTGGACTGTTCTTTGGGTAACTAGGGTAAATTTCATGGAGAGACAAAGATCATTGGGATTTTTGGTAGGCAGAAGCTTCCAAAATCCACGGCAGAATTTATTTTTACGAGTGCCTAGTTTATAAAAAATTAGCAGCACGTGCCAAAATTTAAATAAGGACAACGTGCGCAAATTTCACCTCAACCTGCACTTCACAATAAATAGATTTACCTGCCCTCGCTTTATCTGGTCTTCTTTGATGTGAGACTGATTTGTTTGTGCGCCACAAACACGACGACGGCAGCCGACTCCCTTTCGCTGTCTTTCTCGTGATCAACTCTTAGGGCTTGTTCCAGCGCCTCCTTAGAAAAAAGATGAGAGTAGCTTGGAGTAAGTCGGAGCAGGCGCAAAAACCAGTGTCCGCTGGACCGATTTCGGATGAGATTGGATGAGATATCAGCTGATTGCGCCTGATCAGCGCCAATATGGCGGGCGTGGCGCAGCTAAGAAACTAATCGAATTTGATTAAGGCCTCTGATACTCATTTAATGTATTTTACTGAAAGCGGAATACAGAAAAACAACGTAATCAAAACCTCTAGCTGCCCACAAACGTTGTTTCTCACAGTAAAACAACTTATTTTAGTTTCTCAATTGAAATTCGTGCGCCACAATTGAGCTCCTCCAACCTCCTCTGAAAAACCACCTTTCGTTTGAGAGGAGGTTGGATTAGATTTGAGATGAGCTTTGGCGAGCTTGGAGGAAGTTTAAGGAGGCGCTGGACCGGGCGAGAGGAAGTTGGAGAAGCTTTGAGGAGGTTGGAGCAGGTTTGAGGAGGCGCTGGAACAAGCCCTTAGAGATTCGTTCATAAAGGCAATGCTACGCTACTAAAATGGGATTTTCCTCGAGTTTGATTGGCTTAAAAAGTGGCAGGCTCTATGCACTAATAGAAATAGGGAATGACGGTCGGCTTGTTTTGTAGGAACCAATGAGCGATCAGCCTTCGCATCTATCAATCACGGGATGCAGGATGATAGTTATGGGGAAGCCTGCAAGGCATAGGCGGATCCAGGATACGGTCGGAAGCGGGGGACATCTGGTCCACCAGGGCACAGGCGGATCCAAGGGGAAGGGCAAAGGGGCAGGTGCCTCCTGATCAACCCTCAACGCCCCTTGAACTGGTCACGGTGCCCCCTGAAATGTCACTTCCCATCCCCCAGGATGCAAAAATCGGCGCCCACTGATATAATTTTGCGCCCACCTGATAAGTTTTGCCAGTCAATATTGGCACCTCGCCCCCTGGTCCGGATGGCGTCCCCTCAGGAAAGTGTCCCCTCTCATTGGCAATCCTGGATCCGCCTATGAATCGGGGTGCCACTTTTGAGCGTCAAAACCAATCAAGTGGGTACCAAATCCTATCGCGGGGGTAGGTGATTCACGCATCCTAGGGGGAGGGAACGAGACTTTCAGGTGGACGCCATCGACCTTTCAGGAGGACGCCAGAACCTTTCCGGGGGTGGCGAGGGCAATTGGGGAGAGAAGTGCTCCCTACTTGCCTCCTGGATCCGCCTATGCAGTACACGACAGGGGACACTTGTTTGGGGCCAAAATACACATCGGCTGTCACTGGAACACTTGGTGGTTGTGGGGGGGGGTTGTTGTTATTCTTTCGTGGGAATAGGTTGCTGCGTTTCAGATGCTTTCCAATATGTTTCCGAGAAAGCTGCACACCGTCATAGAGCTAGAAACGTCACGAGTCATACGTTTTTCGCTTCCTTTTACAAGTCCTCTATCATAGCCATCCATTGGCGGACGCAGGGGAGCATTCCGGCCATGGCCCCCCCCAAGCGCTGGAGGGGAGGGGGCAAACTATCTTTGCCCCCAAACGCCGGAGAAATTTGTGGAAAAAGGTGTTTACACTAGGTCTGTACAGCAAAAAAATCTTCGCTCTCACCCCCCCCGGGAGGAGAGGCAGATATGGGTTTGGCCCCCAAAACTCGGGTCTGCGTCCGCTCCTGTAGCCATCTACTGAAATTGACACCAATTGCAGGACACACACACACACACACACACACACACACACACACACACACACACACACACACACACACATCCATTTTCGGTCGGCCAGAATGCACTTAAGAATGCCCCCCCCCCACCCAAACCAACGTTTTGGGGAGGGGGGGTAACTTAACCCTCGCCCCACCGGGGGGGCCATCGATGGCCCCCTAAGGTTTTTCCGGGATAGCAGAAAAACGACGAGGCGCAGCACCGCGGTTAAGGGCTCTACCTCTCACTGCATCATTTTCCCATCATCCCTGAAATTTTTTACCCCGGGTCACCCAAGGTCAGGTCACCAGACGAGGTCAACCAAGGTCACCTCACTTCACCTTTAGAGCTCTGTACGAGCTACATTTCAAAGTCGATCGATTTGAAACTTCCTACACTTCATGACCCCTCCAGGGTCTACAAGGTGTATATCCGGGATTTTTTCGATTTCGTGCCCTGAGGTCAGGTCACGAGGCGACCTCTCCTATTGGAAAAGCATGGGGAAAACCTGTTTCATGATATAAAAGCCACAAAAATGATTGCAAATACTTAGACTGCTCAGAACAGCGTTTTTAGACACCCTTTCACGGATCCCAGGGGTCATATTTACCCTTTGACTTTTCCAAGGTCATCCAAGGTCACCAGAGGTCAAAAACAGTATTTTGACAATAACTTTTGACCTAATTAAGCTAGCGCGGTGAAACAAACACCATCGTGTTTGTCTTGTCACTGGCTTTCATTTGATATACGGCAAGGTCACTTTGTGACGTTTCGTGACCTCAGGTCATATTAGGTCACGAGGTGACCTATGGAGGTCAAACCACTGGCGGGAGGTCTTAACGTTCCACATAGCGGGAAAAGTACTGGCAATTTCCTATCAAATGAACTTTACCAGGCTTCAATAGCTCTAATGACATAAGAGTTATGACCAGTTTGCTTAATCATTGCATATTTGAGTGAAAATAGTCGATCTTGACCTAATTTGACCTCTGGAGGTCAAACCATTGACCTGAGCACTAACACATGCGAAATAATTTCTTACTGAATTCACGCGAGCTTTCTATTGCACTTTGCAGATTTGCGCTAACGCCCATATTTTCGGAGTGAGAGGGGGGCCATCGATGGCCCCCCGTGGGGCGAAGGTGGCACCGGACCCCCGGTGGGGCGCGGGTTACGAAATAATTGCGAACAGTATTAAAAAAGGTACTATTTTAGGTTTTGGAGGGGGCCACAGCCATTTTGGCCTCCCTTGGATCCGCTAGTGCCTGGGTACACATCACACCAGTTAATAAAAATAGATTATCACAATCACAGTTTATTGACTGGGCTCAGAACCGATCATCAGCACGATTCAGCACCGCGGTAGTCACCCGCACTGCGTCAAAGCATCTCGTCTACAGCACTAACAAAAATCGACGCTAGGTACGTACATAATCATCAGAACCCAACTTAAACCAAACCGCACAGGCAGAGCAGCGGCGTTTCAAGTTAGCTGTAATAGTATCGTGCGGTCCATAATTTAACGTCACATTCTGCATTGATAGGATGCAGCAAACACGTCCTGGCCTACATTCAACCATGAGATATACCGCTCGCACGCACAAAATATCACCATTATCTTGCAATACCGCGAATTCAACAGAAATTGGTGTTCGGGATGCCCAAGAGACTGATAAACCCATCGGCGACTACCGGCCAGGACTTTTTTAGCGGACACTGTTCCCTATTTAACATTCACACTGGGCCTGTTCTCTTCCATTCACGGGTCAAAATGGGAACCGCACTTTATCCCGTATCACACCCACGGTTAACGCGCACCGACCCATCATAGTTATGGTTCCGGCACACGAGGCCCTGGAAAAAGACTGGCTCTCACATCCAGTAGCGGTTCACACCACGCGTATTACAGTCATTTTCACCAGCGCAAAGGAGACTAAAACTGTCCAGAGGCAGCCCATCACAGGCACTACTTCTCGTTCTGTAGTGCATTGATAAATAGTTCTAATTTCTCCTGGATCTGACGAACGCGCTTGAGCTCCTCGGCCAGGCTGACTCGCCGTCCGGTCAGAAGGGACCGCTTCTGTTCGCCGTCCAGGCTCCAGTCCTCCAGCACCTGCGGCCAGGGGCGTCACAACAGACCAACATTCACACGCGAGGTGATATTACGGGAGATCCTCGGGAGCGAATCACGTTGGATGCGGGGTACTGATTGGACACGATTACAGAAGAAACCCAGCAATCTTTTTGGGTGCGGTTAGGCAGCGATAAATGTTGTGCACACGACATCTCCACGAAGCCTTGCTGAACGCACGCAAGCATGTAAGAGCGCAAGGGAAAGACGAATATTGTACCGGTTTCACCAAAGAAAACTTGCTTCCCACAAAAAACGCATGGTGAATCCTGATCCAAACAGACCAGTTTACATTTACCAGTAAGTGCGCTAATCTTGGCTTACTGCCCACCTCTTTGATACGCTTCTCGAGCCGGCGCGCCTCCCTGTTGACTATCTGCTGCCGCAGCGTGTTGGCCGTGGTGCGCATCATCTGCTGGATCCGCCAGAACAGCACCACGTCGTTGCAGTCGCACTCGTTCTCTGAGCCACCCTGGCGGCAGCGACAGACACTACACGTCAAAAAAGAACAGCAGTGCGCCAGCCCTAGTGGCAGAGACAAACAATAGCGCCGCCCTGGTGATGGCACCCGGAACCACAGCCCGGTGTAAATCAGCAAAGCAATGCTGCCCTGGTAGGAGCGACAGCAAACAGGTCAGCTCCTGTTTGCATGTAAGCACGACGACGCAATCGTTGAAAGCGGTAAAGCGGTAAAACCCTGACCAGCAAATTAAACCAGTACTGACAAAAACACAACTCCTCTGCCTGAAGGTAGCTCCAGTTAACAACTAAATCACCCTTTACCTGGTGGTACAACCAGAAGGCTTTTCGACAATCGTAAGCCCTGGCCAGCGCTTTTCTGAGGAAGAAGCGGCGGTAGACGGGCCGCCATGTGTCCCGGATGAGGTCGTTGTCCACCTCCAGACCTGAGCTGGTCTTCACGTTGTTTCGGATCGCCATGATCTCGTCGTAACCCAGCTGGGGCGGGTGCTCCTGCGGGAGGGAGACAGTCAGGGAGGGTTACAGGACAGAGCGGGGCTGACCAAGTCTCCGAGGTCGGCGGGCTCCACCTCCCAGTCTCCAGCCGAGCTCTGTAGATTACCACGGCACCATGACACAGAGGGAGCATTCGCTACCGATCAAAACACCGCGCCTAAACCGAAAAAATGGATCTAGACACAGAAGCAGCAGAATATCCAACCCATTGTCCACAAAAAATGTCCCTCATGTGGCGCGAACGAACAGACAGACGCGAACGAAGACCCACAAAATGTTCCCGCCAAGGGAACTTCACAGTTCTGATGTGCCACTACGTAGCGCTTACGTAGTCGGCGTGCAGGGTTTTCTCGAGTTCGGTGCGGACGGCGGCGCGGCGGTGGTGCTCGGGCGTGGACGACTGCCACTGCAGCCAGCGCTCCCACAGGCCCGGTCCCGTCATCTCCCGCAACATCTGCTCCGTCGTCTGCCGACGACACACACGACACTCAGCCATACTACATCTGAGGTGTGACGACAACACACTCAACACTCAGTCACATACCACATCTGAGGTGTGACGACAACACACTCAACACTCAGCCACACCACATCTGCAGCGTGCAAATGACACAGGGTAAAAGTCAAAGCAGCTAAGGTGTAACCGAACTGTTCGGAGTTGCGTCCGGGGGGCAGTCATGGGACGATACCTACAATTGGGTTTAATGAGAACATCGGAGCCGTGAGATCCGGATACCGAGCACGGCGACATGCTTAGCGAGTCTAAAATTTGTCAATACTGTGAAAAGGAGGAGCCTGTTGCCCTCCTATAGCCAGATTACTTACTTAGATAGCACACTAGTGAACTTGCGCAGGTAATAGACGCACCCACTCCTCCATTCCTACCACACCTCCTAGCCCTTCACACGCCAGTTGAACCTCAGCACTGCCTACCTGCAGCTTGTCCTTGATGCTGTCCTCCAGGAAGAGAACAGCGGCGTCCCACTGCCGCTTGTCGGTGACAGCCCTGTCCTCCAGCGTGTTGAGCTGGATGACCCGCAGCAGTTCGGCGGCGCGCTGCTCCCACTGGTGGTCCCGCAGTGCCTCATCCACCGCCGCCCGCTTCACCGGGTCGAACAGGGTGTCGTGGTCCCGCCGCCGCTCCGAGCGGGTCATAAACTGCCTGACGGGGAAACAACCCGGCGGCTCGCGTGAGAGGACAGATGAGGGTGATGGTTACCGCCCCGGAACGATGACATTTACGGAAACCAGCTGCAAAACAGGAATGTAAAGGGGGCATAACAGTCAGGCGACTCATTATCCCGGGCAAGTGGTTAGCTGATGGATATCTGTCATGTTGAGAATTGTCGGGCTTACTTGAATTCCTCCTCAAGCGTCTCCCATCCAATTTCCACACAGCGGCGCGGTAGGCTGTCATCCGCCCACTGCTTCAGCTTGATGTCCACCGAGGTGTTAAATGTACCTGAGAGGGAAACCTACGGGTTTAACGATGGTGTGCCAGGTGGAAACAATGCATCGTATGTATTTTTTGGCGATGTGGTCCGAATCGCGTAAACGTAAATTCTCAACCGGCACAACAAAGAAAAATCACAAGGACAAATCATAATCCATTCGCCAAACTAAAACGCGCAGGTCACTACCTAATATTTCTATATTTACAGTAAAAGTAGCGTGGTATCTGCACTAACAGTATGATTTAGAAGCATTCCGAACTGACGAGACAACCGTGTCCCTGGCTCTCCCACAGATAACAGTAAATTAATACACAAGGATCCAAATACCTTCATCGAACAAGCCGTCACTGTAAAGCAAGCACATGGAGACAGCCCCCGTTCTCGTCCTCTCCCATCTTCCACTCTATATTCTACGCTATCCGTACCGGCGTTGCTGCTCTGTGCCGCTGGAAGGTAGATCTTCTCGAATACGTAGCTGGCCATCTTCTCCCAGAGCTTCTTGTTGAGAGCCTCCTCCCACTGCTTGGGCGAGACCATGGAGAGGTTGACCACCTCGTCCAGAATCTCCCCGCGCCCGTTCGAAGAGCTCGTCTCGGTCCAGCTCTCGGAGACTGCAGGCAACAGGGCCGTGTCACACGGTCAGCTGCAGACGCCAGAGACATCGCACGCCACAATCCCGGAGGAGCGCCCATCGAATACAGTTTCTGTCACCTCCATGAAGAAACCAAGGTGCTCAAATCTGCGTGAGATTTCAAAACACATTCACTAGAACATTGAAATTTGACCTACCTCTATTATTGAACTCACGCAGCATACGTATAAGCCACCTACCCCGGGAAAGTGTTTTTCCACTCCGTCTCCAGGTTGAACCTGGTGGCCTTGAAGGCGTCTGCCTGCTGCTCCACAGTCTCGCGCACCATCTTCCAGAAGCAGTCGGCCACGGCCAGGCTCAGGTTGCGAGTGGTGCACTGAGCCGAGCTCATCACGCCAGTTCGGAACAGCTGCGAACGCCCGAAGAACTGCTCCTCGTAGTCTCGGATGGTGTCGATGCTGTCGTCCTTGTTGCCGCGGCCCGTCACCACCGCGAAGTAGCCCAGCGCCTTCATCGGGAACAGCTTGCCCGACAAAATCTTTCGTATCTGACGAGATCGGTCATGTGTGTCATATGATCTTATGGCAAATTTCCCGCAGCTAATATTTTATAGTTTCTGAGCAAAAAAAGTTAAGACGTTATAAAAAATCGTCTAAGATGTGAGTTTATCGCACTTCACTCAAAACTGTCGCAATATGTTCTGGAACGTCGCAATTCAGTTAGCGGTGCTTTTTTCTAGTTCGGTGAAATGTTGCACTTACTCGATCAGGGTTTGTCAAGTTCTGTTCAGCCAGGTCCACCTTGGTGAGCACAAAGATGGTCCGTTTGCCACTGGGGTCCATCTTCGAGACCAATTCTGCAACCAGAGAAGCTGTTTAAGTATCCGGGGTATTCTGAAGAAGAAAGCACACAAGAATACATCGCAACATAATGCAATCCGAGTACGTTCTTAACAAGTTTTGCCTGTTTTACGTCTATCCCCTACGTGATACCTCCCAAAATATACACACGCACCCACACACAGCAGACTCCCCAGACCCTGCCGTCCACACACCTGTGACGTTGCTCCGCTCGGCGTCAATGCTGCCGTCCTGTATACAGAGTATGATGGCGTTGGGGTTGGCCATGTAGGTCTCTGACATGGCGCTGATGGAGGCGCGCGTGTCCTGCGCCATCTCCACCGTCTCCGTGCTGATGACGCCCGGCAGGTCCACCAACACCATCCGCTGGATGCCCGGGCCCCGCACCGTCATCGAGATGACGTCATGCGACACAGTCTTGCCGCCGCGCACCGAGTTCAGCATCCGCAGCTCCACCTGACGTCACCGACCGGGTATGACGTCATACAGTATTACCGCCGCGCACCGAGTTCAGCATCCACAGCTCCACCTGACGTACCGACCGGGTATGCGTCATACAGTATTACCGCCGCGCACCGAGTTCAGCATCCGCAGCTCCACCTGACGTCACCGACCGGGTATGACGTCATACAGTATTACCGCCGCGCACCGAGTTCAGCATCCACAGCTCTACCTGACGTCACCGACCGGGTATTGTGTTGTATTGTATTTGCCTCGTGGCGCTCATCCATAACATAATGGCTATTATTGAACCCGCGTCAAAAACATCAAGGGAAGTTAATGAGGAAAATCACAGCATACTGACGTGCACATACACATTCGCATACACCGATCTAAATGACGTATGACGTATAGACGTCACAGACGCAGTATTTTCATACTCTCGGTAGGGATGCAACACTCTTCACGTAAGCACCAGAACCCTTCCACTCATGTGTGTGGTGTTATAACGGCAATCAAGAATTTGCTTGAGATAGCTGCTGAACAAACTCAATAAATATGCAGGAATGATCTCATCGATCGGTCCAACAGGCATGGGAAGCACTCGAGGCACCCAATAGAAAATGTTATTTATGGGTATCTAATTCTGCGATTTGCGAGTATCTAATTCGTACACTATGAGGGGATGACCTGAGTACGTCTACAACAGTGGATGTTACACCAGTGAATGTTGCACCAGTGGATGTTGCGCCAATGGATATTAGACCAGTGGATACTATACCAGTGGATGCCGAGACCGAATATTCTGCTTGGAAACCGATACCCTTGGCTTTGAGCCATCAACAAACTAAATACAATACGGCTTACAAATAAGCCCTATTCTTCAACGAACAGTGATTTCCTGGATTTTGGCCGAAAGAGGTTTGTTTACACTTTAAAGGGTTTGTTTACACTTTAATGACAAGTGTTAACAATTTTGGTAATCATTCCAGATTTCATACATTTTGCACACATAACGGACACAACTTACTTCTTTGCGAAGGTCCTTGAGATCATTTTCGTTGCTCAGGTCGAACTCTCTGCTGGAGTCCTTGAACTGCGCGATGTGGTAGGGCCCCTCCGAGAGTGTAACCTTCACCGGTGCACGGGTCATCATCTCTCCGGCTCCCCTGGATGAGCACACAGAGGGTGTCAGCCAGCACCTGCGTTCTCTTTACACGGAGCCACAGACATTATGCCTTGAGCTCTTTTTCATAAGGTTGTTACTGAACGTATTCCGAACAGGCTTAATGAAAATGATAAAATTCTGCATTCGGTGAAAACACTTACCGACGTTCGTAGAAATGACCGAACAAAATAGGTTCCGATTCACACCACCCCTGCAACCGGCCCAAAGCCTTCTCGACCTGACTTCGCGACGTTACCGGGGGAAGATGCGAGCGCGGGCGATCATCTCCAGCACGGAGGTCTTGCCGGAGCTCTGGTCGCCCACCACCACCACGCGCGGCAGGTGGTCCTGAGTGCTGTACGAGGAGTCGTAGTCGCTCAGCTCGTCCAGCACCTCGCTGTACATGTCGATCAGCGACTTCTGCAGCATGCAGTGCAGCACCAGCCACGTGAAACTGATACAAGGGTATCTCTAGAAGCAGGGTAAGGCTGGGCTACTAGCTTAATTATACTGATCATAGCCATGTGTTTTAGATTTTTAAACAAGGTAAGCAAACGAAAATACGAACGTAAAATGAAACAATGTTTTTTGTTTTACAGAAATGAAGGAAAACCCCTGGATGTTTACAACGGAGTTTCATACATCATATTATAGCCGGTAAGGCGAAACAAATAATCGCATTTCAATGTAGCAGGCTGACACACGCATCAATTCGGCGCCGAGAGCGTATTTGTCCATAACGCTGCAGGGCACGTGGAAGAGCAACAAAATATCAGCAACCGAACCGTTATACTCTCTCGCCATAGTGCGATACCAGCCAGGCCTCACCTTGATCTTCCTCTCCGCAGCGGTCTCGCTGGCCTTGAGCAGCAGCCGCTTCCTCAGCTCCTTGTTGTCGCGCTCCACGCGCTCCAGCTCGCGCTGGTACTTCAGCTGCACGTCCACCAGCTCCTGCTGCAGCGCATCCAGCTTCTGCTGCAGCGCGGCTGCCGGGACACCAGAAAATCAGACACTACAGCGTCACTGCCGGGGCACCAGACTATCCGACAATGCAGCACTGCTACCGGGACACCACCGGCATAGCAGATACTGCATCACTGCTACCGGGCACCAGAGCACCAGACACTGCATCTGCTACCGAGGCACCAGAGCACCAGACACTGCATCACTGCTACCGAGACACCAGAGCACCAGACACTGCATCACTGCTACCGAGACGCCAGAGCACCAGACACTGCATCACTGCTACCGAGACGCCAGAGCACCAGACACTGCATCACTGCTACCGGGACAGCGGACAATCCGACACTGCATCACTGCTACCGGGACACCAGAGGATCAGACACTGCATCACTGCTACCGGGACAGCGGACAATCCGACACCGCATCACAACTGCCGTGACAGCGGACAATCCGACACCGCATCACTGCTACCGAGACACCAGAGGATCAGACACTGCATCACTGCTACCGAGACACCAGAGCACCAGACACCGCATCACTGCTACCGAGACACCAGAGCCCCAGACACCGCATCACTGATACCGAGACACCAGAGCCCCAGACACCGCATCACTGATACCGAGACATCAGAGCCCCAGACACCGCATCACTGATACCGGACATCAGAGCCCCAGACACCGCATCACTGATACCGAGACATCAGAGCCCCAGACACCGCATCACTGCTACCGGGATACCAAACCACCAGACACCGCATCACTGCTACCGAGACACCAGAGCACCAGACACCGCAGCACAGCTACCGGGACACCAGAGGATCAGACACTGCAGCAATGCTACCGAGACACCAGAGCACCAGACACTGCATCACTGCTACCGAGACACCAGGCACCAGACACCGCATCACTGCTACCGAGACACCAGAGCACCAGACACCGCAGCACAGCTACCGGGACACCAGAGGATCAGACACTGCATCACTGCTACCGAGACACCAGAGCACCAGACACCGCATCACTGCTACCGAGACACCAGATGATCAGACACTGCAGCACTGCTACCGGGACGCCAGAGGATCGACACTGCAGCACTGCTACCGAGACATCAGAGCCCCAGACACCGCATCACTGCTACCGAGACACCGGTATCAGACACTGCATCACTGCTACCGAGACACCAGAGCACCAGACACCGCATCACTGCTACCGAGACACCAGAGCATCAGACACCGCATCACTGCTACCGGGACACCAGGCACCAGACACCGCATCACTGCTACCGAGACACCAGATGATCAGACACTGCAGCACTGCTACCGGGACGCCAGAGCACCAGACACCGCATCACTGCTACCGAGACACCAGATGATCAGACACTGCAGCACTGCTACCGGGACGCCAGAGGATCAGACACTGCAGCACTGCTACCGAGACATCAGAGCCCCAGACACCGCATCACTGCTACCGAGACACCAGAGGATCCGACACCGCATCACCGCTACCGAGACACCAGAGCACCAGATACCGCATCACTGCTACCGGGATACCGAGCCCCAGACACAGCATCACTGCTACCGAGACACCAGAGGACCAGACACCGCAGCACTGCTACCGAGACACCAGACCACCAGACACTGCAGCACTGCTACCGAGACACCAGACGATCAGACACCGCAGCACTGCTACCGAGACATCAGAGCCCCAGACACCGCATCACTGATGCCGAGACACCAGAGCACCAGATACCGCAGCACTGCTACCGGGACACCGACCATCCGACACCGTAGCACGCTGCAGCGCCGCTGTTGGGACACCGGAGCATCAGATGTCGCACAGATAATTTTCCACTTGTTGCAGCGCCGTGGATAATGATGGGATTGCTCGATGGGATTGATAATGATGGATCCCTCGCTCGCTGGGATAGTGAATATCGATCCGATCTGAGTGAATGCGCGACTAAGCTTGATGTGAACTAAATGTTTGGCGTTGTAGAAATGTAAAATCCCCCGAACTCATTCGGCATATGCTGCAACAATGTGAGTAGGAAACGCCGTGACTTGAAAATATCGTTCTGCATTCATACCGATCCACGTCTTTTGTCCATCCAGTTAAAAAGAAACAACAGTGTGCCACACAGACACACCTAGCCCACTTTATACGTCACATACAGCTCTACAAACGAGTGTTGCCGCGTACCATTGCGTTTCTTGTCGGCGTCGTCGGCGGCGGAGGACTTGGCGGAGAAGGGGAGCGCCAGGACGGGCTGCTGGGGCTCCAGCAGCGGCTCCGCCTCCGCTGGTGGTGCGTCCAACCCATCTGTCGACGAGAGACGCAAGGCCAGGCGTCACCGCTCGCACGCACTACACGACACGCGGCCAGAGGGTACCTTTGATGTGAAGATACTCCCAACTGGCATGCAAAATAGCTGTGCAAAGCAAGAAACATCGAACGAGATCCAAGCGCGTGGGCGGTGCCACAGGGGGCAGGGAGCGAACTCAACCTTCCTGAAACGACTAAAGTCAGTGAAGGCATTGCAGCCATTCAATCAATGGATGCCAAGGTCAGAGAAAGCCACATCGGCCCCGGACAGTGCTATTTGGTGAAATGCCGCCCATGAACAAAATCATTAAAATCTACGTGGAAGTTTACGCGCCGGAAATGATTTCACATCCCCTGCCCGCCAACATCTTTATCATCACAATAAGAGTGAATAAAACAGGCTCTCGAGCTATTTCGAAATCTTCCGTGGTCTATAGTTCTTACCAACTGCATGCGAACATATACATAAGCCTCTAACAGGTGCAGCAGCTTAAATATACTTTATTTATCTATTTGGACCACTAAGACACTCATCTCCACTTCAAGGGAATGTGGAACCTTGGTCGAATCCTGGAATTTAGTGAAATTAGGCGTACTTTTAGCCAAAAATAATGAAACCACACGTGATTTCTCTGAAAATTGTACAATAAGCTGAATATTTTGTTTTTAAAAATGCTTCTCTAGAAAAAGAAATAAATATCAGCCTGTGGATGATGTCACGATCTGGCAACCACTGCCATACTTGAAACGCTTCAAGGGCTTCGAGTGGGGGATGCTCACCGTGACGTCAGCATATGTCGTCACACCAGCAGCTCACAACAATGACCGCCCGGCGACTGGCTGATGGGGGGGCTGGTTTCAGGTAGGTTTTAGCCTTTTTCTACGGAAATATCGAGTTCCAAGACAAATGAAATATGGAGCACCGGGTTTTCCGATTTGCTTTACAACTTGGCTATCTCAGTTAAAATCACGTTGTGAAGGTGCCACATTTCCTTTAAGGGCGGACTAAAACGCCATAAAAAATATGCTGCAATATACTGTATAGACAATTTATACTGTATATACAATATACTGTATAGACGTAAATACTGTAAGTTAAAAGTACTACACATCAAGACAATGAAATGCATCACCTCACCTGAAGAATACTCCAAACGCAGTGCAAACCGGTTCTTACAAAAACATGAATTAAAGATAAGGAAAATTCGCCATCGGAATTACCTAAAGCGATAATAACACTAGTTGGCAGCAAGTACATGGGGGTAATAATGAAATGAATGCTAAAACATGCCGGGCTTAAACTAGCTAAAACGAAGCCTAAGAAATAATATATATTACAGAGCCTGGGTACGACAAAAGGACCTGAGGGATCCGACGCAAAAGTCCTGTGCTTCCAGAATTCAGGCGACTGCAGCACTTCGCCAGAACGCGGTGCGTACGAGTTGATCGAGATAGCATGTCGAAAGGAGAGCTACGCAGCACAATGTCATCTATTATTCCCCAACATGTACTTTGTGAAAGAGCAGATCGTTCTGAGTTCTTGGAGACGTGAGGGACGTTACACCGAAACGTCTCAAAAAAACTTCATAAGATAATGGTGCGCACGTTCCATGATTTAATAACCATAGGTGAAACTTGTGGAGCACGCGATCAACTCGTAAGCCGCGGGATTTGGCTGAACCTGCCCAGATCCAGATACAATGCCTGCTCTAGATGAGAATGCACGATAGTATAATCTGCAATGACCGGGGATTTTCTGTATGGTTTAGGTTTTTGTCATTTTGGAAATATCGAATCAGGGGACCGTTGGCCTGCTGACTTGTTTTGAACAATGGATATGCGAGCCACGAACGTCTGTTTACTGTCCAACAGGTCACGTCACGAGTTTCAGCCGTAAAATTTAGTGTTCCCAATAGAATATTGCGTCCGGGCAGGTACGCGCATGAGGGTGAGTGAGGACGAGTGCCATTTTGGAAGATTTAGTGCTATTGGTATAACGGTGAAACACAGCCCCATGGCAAAGGATAGGAAGCAGAAGTCAATACAAGGACCTTCAACATCACCACGACCAAAGTCTTAAGCCAACTTCGAAATAAACACAGGCAGCATTCATCCATATTCACGCACCTGCTCGCAATGGTTCCAGGCCAAGGATAAACATACCTAGAACAAAAATAGAGACATTAGTGCTGGCAGTGTGGCAGTCGGCATTCCATTACCTTTCATTGTGGATACCATGTGGGCAACACAATGCAAATGAGCACCAGTATACATTGCAGTCGCTCAACAAAAGAAACCAAACAACACTGTAAGCCGGCCATATAATGACATGGAAGTAAGCAGGGAATTAACAATGCATCGCTAATAAAGGGTTTTGTGCTTTAGCAGCATATTACCAGAGAGCATTCCCATCATTCACATATCCATGAACCGGCGACTGTCTCTATGAAGCGTGCACCGCACAATGCACATTCTGGCATTTTGTCACCATACACAACCACGTGGGAGCGGGCCTACCCTACCCACACATCTCCCTGCGGCACTCCCGCCCTTGCCTGACCTTGTTCACCGGGAACGCTGCGTTCCGAGGCCTTGATGGCGTCGTCCAGGCGCTGCTGAAACCATTCCTGCAGGTCCGACATCTTGTCGCCGTACAGCTTCTTAGTCTCCGGGTCTGAACAGAGAAGGTGCAATGTGAGAAAAGTAGCAGTGGCGCAAACGTATATCAGAAAATACAGCAACTGTTCCATAATTGAGCATCGAGCCCCATCGCAATGTACAGGATGTACATTCACTCGCAGAACCATGCAAGAAAAGCATGGCAATCAATTTTTCACTTTTTAGTGAGATATGTAAGGCTGGCAGAGCTGAGGGAGAACCAAACGCAACAATGAACACGACAACGGCAGGGAATGTGGTACCTTTATACTGGGATTTGAACACTTTAGAGAAACAATATATATTTAGAGTGGACATTAACCCTCTTAAGCCCAAGCTCCTCCCACACCGATATCAGTGGCGGATCTAGCCGGTCGGTTTGGGAGGGGCAAACCAAAGTCGAAAACAAAAAAAAAAACGTCACGGGCTGAAAATATGGCTCAAGATCCTTTTTCCTATCCAGGCCCGATAATTTCTGAACTTAACTGGTTCCGTTTGAAGTTGAGAGTTAAAGCACCAAAATGTTGCCTGTAAACTTAAAAGGAGTCGGGGAAAAAGGAGGTCGATCGCTTTGGGGGGCAAAAACATGTTTTGCCCCGAGCTTTTCCGTTTGGGGGCAATTGCCTTTTTGCCCCCGGTCCCCACTGACCGATATCTACGCATCGCCCCAGTCATTAGGCCCATGGAGAGGCATGGCCAATGTGAAAATATACGTGCGCTCAAAAAATGGTAAGCTCATAAAGGGGAATGTGCTAACGGGGTATGAAGGGGAAGGGGAATGCTGTTTTTCCGCAGAAGGTAGGTTCTGAGAGAAACAAAATATGAAGCCAGGGGTTTTACGGCATGCTCTATGCCGCTGATAGCCTCATGTTCAAATTACACGCAGGTTCCATATTCCCTTCACAAACTAAAACGAGAAAGAAAGCATCGCAAATTTACCCACTCC
Organism: Lepas anatifera; assembly: GCA_034440635.1. NCBI lineage: Eukaryota > Metazoa > Arthropoda > Thecostraca > Lepadidae > Lepas > Lepas anatifera. Next base: position 578,654 of record JAOTON010001666.1, read on the forward strand.
AAAAGCAGCGTTACGCACTCCAACACATGTGCGAGTCAATATTAAGTTCTGAAATTCCACCACAATTCTTACCAAACTCAATGGCAGAAAAAGAGTCGCTGAGTTTGTCCTTAAACTTGATCATGTTGCCTCTGAAGGTGTCCACGGACTCGTTAGAGGGCAGGACACTGTTCAGCCAGCCCATGTCTGGCAGACCCTTCTTGAAGTCCTCGTACGACTGCAAAACACCGGCATCGTGAGCCACAGAGTCGCAAACGCCTCATGGAAATATACCAGCGACGTGTAAACTTCAGGGAAAACGTTATTTAGGTATAAAAAGTCAATTCAGACGCAGTACCAGTCCTAAGCCACGCTACTACTGATCTTGGTTACCTCACCTTCTGAATGCTGTATCCACCAGCGATGGTCCCGCCGATGAGTAAGTAGCGCAGCTTGAGGACGCCCCGGACCACACGCGCTATCAGCATACCATAGCCTCGCACCCCGGCCGGCGAGGCGGCCGCCGGCGCCGCCAGCAGAAGCACGCGCCTGTCGCACACGGGGGTCCGTCACTGCGGAGAAACGCCTGTTGCACACGGGGGTCCGTCACTGCGGAGAAACGCCTGTTGCACACACGGGGGTCCGTCACTGCGGGGAAACGCCTGTTGCACACACACGGGGGTCCGTCACTGCGGAGGGAGGCCCTTCATACTCAAAGGGATTCAATATTGAATCCAGTTAATAACAACCTATTTTTTTACAAACTTTTAGTTTTCAAGAAATATATATATATATATATATATATTATATCATATATATATATATATATATATATATATATATATATATATATATATATATATATATATAATACCTATATAAGCACGTTCGAAAATGTCACCAAATGTTCACTAAGTATATGAAATTAGGCTTTATACTGTGAGCTACAGATGAATAAGTTGAAATGGTGCTTTGTGAGCACCTACCTTGGTTTGGCCAGACTGTGGTACTTGTTGCCATGTTTGACAGAGGGCTTGTGAAGCAACAGCACCGCGTTTCGTTGCGCGTGCAGGCCTATGTATCCCCAGGCGTGGGAGCGACAGGCCCGGCGTAACATCCCGCCGATCTGCAGTCAGAACACTGACCGGTCAGCACATACAACACTCACGTCACATCCACAGTAGGCACGGGACGTCCTCCGGGAACACATCCTCAGAAAGGAACAGAGAAAATCCTTGAAAACGTACTGAGTGGTCGACTGGAGTGAGCTGAACAGCTAAAAAAGATATAACCAATACCGAAACATACCAATACCGATAGCTACCAATAGCTGGCGCTATGCCGACGCATTAGACGCTATAATTTCTCCATAGGGATTCGGACAGCAGTTGTCAGCAGGCGCCGTGAGGTTCTCCCGCAGACCTTTACACAGATGAGGCCATTAGAACAGGCAGTTTGGTGGCTGGCGCTGCCCACCTATTTATTCAACAACCTTATCCAATATCCAACAACCACTGTTCACGGGCCAAAACATTACCCACGTGGTTTCGAGTGCTCCGATCAGAGAAAAATCCGAAATATGAAGTACATGTAACTTTGCAAAAGGTCTAAGAATCCAGCCGGGTGTGATCGTTTTGGACGCTTTGTGTCAGACAGCGATAGTTCAATCATGATCAAGCTGGGGCGAAAACAAGAAATTATGCGGACACAACAGCTCTAGTTCAGTAGTTCATTAGAGCATGCTGAGTCCGGAAATCACACTCAAAATTGCCACAGAATTTGGTTATATTCGGCGGTTTTTGATGTTATCCTTCCCCTGATGACCGTCCTTTTAACCCCCTCCCCAGGCTGTTTCCGAGGTAGCCGGAAAACGACAGCACACAGTGTCACCGTGTTTGACATAGTTGTTCTTTGATTTTTTCTCACCTTTTCTGAAAGTTTCAAGCCAAAATCATGTCGGATCTGGTCATCATGCCAGGCCAAGAGACCTCACCTCCAAAAATATTTAACGTGGAGCAGCGAGAGCATGTTTAATTTCTTGATCTGAGGTTCATAGCACATAACGGGATTTTCTATATCGATGACCAAAGGTCATGTACGGCCCATAAACTCCCTATTGTAAGCCTATGGTAACATATTGAAATGTCCGTATCTCAAAACGTGCTTAGGTCTAAAATCTGCTTTAATAATTTAATATTGCGTGTTCGTGACCGATTCCCAAGGCTTAAATTTGAGCCGTCAATTTTGGCAAGTCATCACACATGAAGCAATCAATTTTCAATAACTCACCAAGAGGTCGTCCGTAATCATTATCAAATGTTACAAGGGAACGATGTGGGCTGGTCCTGGTCATTAATTAACACCCAAAATTTTAGGAAATGGGAGGGATAATCTTACAAAAATTGTGGGATGGAGGGCAATGGCGGAAGCCGAGCTTGAACAGAGTTTATTTAAAAATGGAAACACGATATGCCTCGGTTCAGTGCAAAGTAGCACGATAGTCACAGCCTCCTCAGGTGACCATAACTATGACCTCTGAAAGGTCACATGCTCAACAACCTAACTTGAGGGCCAAGAACGTGCTAAAATTGCATGGTATGAGCAATTTCAGCTTGATCAACTCTGTATTTACTGAAAGTAGCCCTTTTCCCATAACCTGATATTGGGGTGACTTAAAATTGATCCTGTCTTAGGTCAACAGTACAAATATTCCAAGATAACATATTCTCAGACCCTAATGACATCATATTTTGAAAGCTTGGTCAGATGCGTGAAAATGATCAGCAATAAGTAAAAATAATAAGCAATAACAACTCTCGTCTCCGTCCGCCACCGTGGCCGGGTGGCGCTCCCGCCCGTGATTCGTTGCGTGGCCGCTTCGCTTCCGTCGCGGGGGTGCCGGCGTCTCGGCGGGGGGGTGTTCGGGTGCTGCACCACTGGCATTCCCTCCCTCCTGTGTGGGGCGGCTCCTGAGACTACGTCGCCGCCTCCTCTCTGTCCCTGCTTTTAAATAGCTGTTACCGCTATTACCGTTATGTGGGAGTACCTGTATCTTCTCATGTGATACTGAATAAAAGTGACATGGTTTCAATATGGCACTGTGAGCATAGTTGACCCATTTCTTTGCATTAGAAACATCCAGACCCATGTTTCCGGATACCTCCTGCTGCAGTTGAACCAGCAGAAAGTCATCTGCTGCTGAGACAGAAACTGCTAAAACGGCACAAAAACTACACCCTATCACCCTTTTCTTTTTACATTACACCATATGGATGGCCAACACACACAAAGCTGTATGCACAGAGGAAGTGTGAGTGTTTGCTACAGGAGGGAAACTCGTTCAAACCCGGTATGTGGAGATTGTGCAATGTGCCCTGGGGTTTTGTGTTTAATCTTTCCTTTAGTTTGCCTTAAACCTCGCCCCGGTGGGGGGGTTGTTTGAACACCCCCTTTGGGTTTTTTCCGGCGGCACGAAAAAACGGCGGCGCGAAGCGCCGTCGTACCTGGAACACCTCATTCTTGATCAATTTTGCAACTTTTCCCATAATTTTAAGGTTGGGTCATATCAGGTCAGGTCACCAGTGCGGGTCAAGTGACTTCACCTAAACAAATCTTTAAGGTGGCATAAGCAAGAAATGGGTGAATCTATCGGATTGAAACTTACATATACTAGATAAAGGGCCCACCGTGTTCTACAAAATTTATTCCGGGATTTTTCATATCGATGACCTAAGGTCATAGACGGATCATGACCTCTCCATTGGAAATGCATGGGAAAAACAGAAATTGGGCTGTGTTTGTGTAGTTACAGCTGATAATACCTTCATATTCTCCAAATGGTAGTATCCTGGGCCTCTTTCCAGGTTCATGTTGCAATTTTTGACGTGTGCCCTCAGAAAAGTCATCTGTTCCAGTTTTCAAACTTGGGTCAATAACTTTGCATGAAATGATGATACAGCTTTTATGTTGATACCATCGCGTTTGGATTGCTATTGCGAGTCAATTAATATGCATATTGATTATGCTAGGTCAAAAAGTGACCTTGACCTGAGGTCAGATATTTTTTGTTTTAACCTAGTACGGTCATATTATACATCATTCGATTCGCCGTGACGAGAGGAAGCGAATGGTGCCTAAATAATGATTCTAACCCAACTACTTCCGACGCTAGAGTCCAAAAACTAGCCTTAAAATGCCACCTTCTTCGACCTCCCATGACCTCAATATTGACCTGAGCCAAAAAATGACCGAAATAGTTTCTTCATTAATTTTATTAATCTATTCACCAGCATTAGTGTTTTTTCGCTATCCCGCATAGGGGCCAAGTTCGAGGGTGGGGGGGCGTCCAAACACCCCCCACTAGGGCGAAAGTAATAGTAATAGTAATATTCAGCGACCGCACGCGTGTTCGGGTTCTGTCCCGGGGGTGTTCTCTCTGCTGGCTGGGTGTGCGGCGCAGTCAAAAATTAAAAACTCGGTGGGTTTGGGACGCACGTTTATTCCCGTGAGTCACGTTTGCGCTCGATTAGCCGAAGCTCCACCCGACCGGCGTCGTACACGTCCCGCCTCCATTGAACGTGGGGCTCTCCCTCACTTACAGTCCGTTGTGTGCTGTCGCTTGCAATGTGTGTAATAAACGTACGGTACCAAAGTGGCTCGGAGGCCCAGCAGGGAGCGGGTTAATATAATCATTACATTAGGTTTTTTTAAATATCTGTAGGCAGGTGAAAGAGACCTAGTTACAGAACCTTTTAATATTGCAGTTTTGATAGCTCCCTTAACCCTAGCCCCACCGGGGGCATCGATGGCCCCCTAAGGATTTTTAGGGATAGCAGAAAAACGACGTCGCAGCACCGCGGTTGAGGGCTCTATCTCTAACCCCATAATTTTCCCACCATCCCTGAAATTGTTTGCCCTGGGTCACATAAGGTCAGGTCACCAGGCGAGGTCAACCAAGGTCACCTTCGTTCAACTTTTGAGCTCAACCACAGCTACATTTCTGAGCCGATCGATTCGAAACTTCCTACACTTCATGACCCCTCCAGGGTCTACAAAATGTATATCCGGGACTTTTAGATTTCATGACCAGAGGTCAGGTCACGAGGTGATTTCTCCCATTGAAAAAAAAGCATAGGGAAAAACTGTCTTATGATCTAAAAGTCACAAAGATGATTGCAAACGCTCCGATTGTTAAGAAAAGCGTTCTTGGACACTCTTTCACGGATCCCATGGGCGGTATTTGCCCTTTGACCTATCTGAGATCATCACAGGTCACCAGGGGTCAACAACAGTATTTGGATGATAACTTTTGACCTAATCAGGCTAGAGCGCTGAAATTAACGTCCTTGTGTATGTCTTGTCATTGGCTTTCAGTTGATAGATGGCAAGGCCACTTTCTGACCTTTCATGAACTCAGGTCATATTAGTTCACGAAGTGACCTCTGGAGGTCAGTCAAACCACTGGCGGGAGGTCAATATGTTCCACATAGTGGAAAAAGATCTGGAATCTTACTATAAAATGTACTTTACCAGGTAGCAATTACTCTAACGGCATGAGAGCTATGCACAGTTTGCTCAAGCATTGCATATTTCAGTGGAAATGGCATATTCTGACCTAACTTGACCTCTGGAGGTCAATCCATTGACTTGAGCGCCTAAACATATAAAGTAATTTCTTACTAAATTCACGCCAGCTTTCTAATGCACTTTGCAGATTTTCACTAACCCCCATATTTTCGGAGTTAGAGGGGGCCATCGATGGCCCCCTGGTGGGAAGGTGGCGCTAGACCCCAGTGGGGCCTGGGTTAAGAGAGGATTCTTTCCATTCTTCTTCCTGGCAGTCACTTTTTCACAATTTGAAGAGTGCAGTGAACTGGTGACACAGTGTGTCGGAGTGCTGGATGGGGTTGCATTTCAAAGTTTCTTGATGCTCAAACTTATTTTTGTCACTGTGTATTCAATTTGCCACTCATTTGTCCTATTTTTTGTGCAGTATAACCTTGGCAGAATTCACAGCAAACCTAAAATCAGGGCAAATCAGGAAAGGAAGGACCAAACTTGCCCTCCTCCGGTGAGGCATGCATTCATTTCAGTCCATGGCCTTGTGATCCCCTTTTTGCTCCATCTCCTCTGTACTTAAAACATTCGCACTCAGCAGATACAGGACTGTTTTTTGGGGGGGGCTTGGGTCTCCCCTGCTGTTGCCTCTGAACAGCCTCCAGCTATACATTCATTGTATGCGCTCTGATATTTGAGGGACTTGAGACTCCCAGCCCCCTTGTATCTGCCACCACTCACACTGCACTCCTAACTTCCGCCATATAATTTGATTCTATCTGCCTTCTTTTGGTCTTTAATCTGGTCTATTATATGATATGATTTGATGATCAGATAATTAAGGCTCTAAGCCTGTGGGATCTGTTCTTGTCCAGCTCAATTAGTTCTGTGGTCTTGGCTCAGTCCTGGGTTGGGATATCATATTTCTGTAATGCCCAGTGGGTATCTAGTCGTAATTTAAATTGGTTCGGTTAGTGGTCGTAGACTCAACCACTGCAGCTGGAAGTGAGTTCCAGTCTGTCACTATTCTTACACCAAAGCAATTGCGGCTGACCCTGGACACTACAGGTTTTGCAAGCTTCCAGGAGTGACCTTGAGTAGGCGTGTGGGTCACCATTGTGAAACAAACTGCTTGGGATCTAGGTCGACATATCCCCTTAAGAGCTGGAAAACACGTACCATATCTCCTCTCCCACAAAGATGGTACAGCAAAGGGAGATCGAGTGCCCTAATCCTGTCAACTTATCCAAGGTTTCAAAGTGGTTTTCCAAAGTTCTGTGCTCTACGATACGATACGATAAGTTTGTCGAAATTTTAATGTTTACAAGGGCCTGCTGGATTTGGTCATCAACGAGCTCCTGTCAGAACATGTCACGGCTCAGTCTTGCGGAGATACATAGTACCTCTGATTTGCCCAATGGGCGTCTAATTTGACTTTGAACTGTGAGAGAGTGGTGGCGTTGACGACATGGTAAGGGAGAACATTCCAATCGTTACCAACCCTAACAACAAAGGAGAAGCGACGGACTCTTGAGGCAGCATTCGGTTTGATCAGCTTCAGGGCGTGACCTTGTTGTTATTGTTGTTGTTGTTCTTCCAGGGCTTGGGCGTGCCAAGCCTTAGCCCTCCAGGGGCTCCTTGTGGCGGAGGTATTCGGCGGCCAAGGCCGCCACCACGTCGCCGTCCTTTATCTGCTGCGGTTAAATATGGATGTTTCCCAGCAGTCGTAGTCGGGTGCCGGCCAGGCAGGGGCACCGCAGGAGGATATCAGCCGGGGTGTCACCCTCCTCGCGGCACACAAGGCACCTTGCCTCTTGGCAGTCTGGGTCGCTGCATTTTTCGCAGGACCTTCCTGGACGTCGGCCGATCCGGTGAAGGTATTGTTGGGACCGGCCCCAGTGCCCGGCTTACAGTTGATGTACATTCACTGCAGCTGTTCGGACTGGTTCCGCCTTCACGTGGTGGACGGCGTGGGGGCCTTCCGGCCCTCTCCTCGACCGTGGCGAGCGACCGAGGAAGCGAAACGGAACCTACCTGCTTCCCAAGGGGGCGGGTCGTCGACGGCCGACGCATCACCGCGTCGCCGTCCTTCATCCGCGTACGTCCTCGACTGTCGAGCTCCAGGAACTGTGATGGATCTTGGTCCTTGTCGCCATGAAGAAGTCGAAAAACCTTGATCATGTCTCCACGACGTCTCCGAAAGTAGAGAGAAGGCAAGCCAAGCTCACGCAAACGTTCGGTGTAAGGGAGATGGGCCAGTACTCGAACCATGCGTGTCGCACGTCGCTGGACCCTTTCGACTAACTTCTGGTCTCCTCTATTAAACGGACCCCAAACAACATTCCCATATTCCAAGTGGGGACGGACCAGTGTCTTGTAGAGAAGCGGAAGTGTAAACGTATCGATGTTGACAAACGATTTTCTGATCACGGCTAGGACCCTCGATGCCCTGGAAAAAGCAGAGGCAGCCTGTTGCCTAAATTTAAGGTACTTGTCAATGACAATTCCGAGGTCCTTTTCCAAAAACGACTTTTGCAGCGTCACACCGTTCATGGCAAAGTCGAAGGTTCTGTTTGACTCACCGATGTGTAAGATCGAGCACTTTCCTAAGTTGAAGGGCATTTGCCACAGCTCCGACCACCTCAGCATGCGGTCGATATCGAACTGCAAGCTGACGGCGGATCGAATGCCATTGACGCTGGAGTATAATTTCGTGTCGTCGGCCAATATTTTTACTGCGGAATTTACAGCATCTGGGAGACCATTGATATAAATCAGAAACAAGATTGGACCAAGGACTGATCCCTCAGGCACACAGCTGATGACAGGAGTCCAATCAGAGGCAGAAGAACCAACAACTACCCACTGGAGACGGTTTTATAGAAAGGCTTTAATCTATTCTAAGACTTTGCCACAAACACCATATGCAGCTAGTTTGGTCATCAGCCGGGAGTGAGTAACGGAGTCAAACGCCTTCTGAAAATCTAAGTACACTGCATCAACAGGGTTTTTGTTCTCCATCATCAGGCTCCATTCTTCCAAAACCTCCGCAGCTGCGTTTCACATGAACGCTTTGGGCGGAATCCATGTTGGTCCTTAGGAAGAAGATTATGGGTCTTCAGATGGTCCAGAAGCTCATCTCTCAGCATTGACTCCAGAACTTTGCATGGTATGGCTGTCAAGCTCACAGGTCTGTAATTGCCTGGGTCCTGTTTATTTCCCTTTTTGAAAATTGGCGTGATGGATCCCAAACACCATTTCTTAGGTAAGCAACCAGTGTCTAGCGATTTCCTGAGCAGTTTGGATAGGGGTGTGCTATGAGAAGGAGATGCCTCATGCAAAACTCTGGGGTGAAGGCAGTCTGGCTCCGGGGAGCTGCATATTTTGAGAGAGCTTAGCTTCCCATATACAATGAGTGGCAAGATGGTAATGTCACTGAAGAAGGGCTGCAGGCAGCGAGTTGGGAAGGTGGGAACTCCTGATCTGGTCTTCAGCCTCGACCCTGTATACATCCAGAAAGCCATTGGGTTGATCTTTATATTGTGTGCTAGGGCATGCTCGTGGTCTCTTTGCAACTTACAGGTCATAGACCTGAGCTCCTGCTCACAGTTTCTTAGATGTGCCAAGTTGATTATGTCCTCAGTCTGGTGGTAGACTATTGCCGGTCTTCGCTTGTTCTATTTGAGGTGCATGGCAAAGCTAGTCATATAGATGTTCTTTCGGTTTGACCTGAGCCGAGATTTGGGTATGAGGCTATCCATTGCAGCGCCCAGAACATTTATAAAGAATGAATAGGCATCTCCAACTTCCAGGTTGTCCATGATGTCCCAATTGATTGCCCCTTAAGATATTCCAAAATCCATGTAAATCATGAACAGGGCTGAAAGAACGCCAGAGCAGAACTGAGGAATACTAGGTGGTGGTATCAAAATGTTTTTAAAAATTAGGTACTTCAAACAGACCATTGCGCAAAGTATGGCACTCTCGACGAGATCTTGTCGGTGCGAGTGCTTTTCAAGATAGGAGCGAGTGCTGCAAATTTTACCACCCTGGTGCGAATTTCCGAGCCTGATGTGAGGAAGGCAACACTGCAAATCAACAAAATCATGCAGGAGAAGGGAAAACTGACTTTGTGAATGTGTTTTTCTCCCTGGTATATTGTGGACTGGTGCGAATTTTTGGTGACTGGCGGTGAATTGGTGCCAGAATTTAAGGCAGCTGGTGCGACTCGTCTGGCCTGCTGTCATACTTTGCAGACTGGCAAACGGAAACATGACGCAACAATTTGCTCCTTTTAGTTGGCCTTTCGGGGAACCTGGAAGTGCCCTTTTCGGCCGAGTGCCTACCAGTAACTATGTTCCTTAAAATAAATAGCATGCCCCGCTTGAAAACAACTTAACAGGCCCTTCCAAACACGAAGCTCTCAAACAAATACAACCATAACAACAACAACACTAAAATAGGCCTTGCTTTAGCGCTTCCTCACAAAAAAAGAGATGAGAGGAAGATAACTTAGGAGCTTGGGAGGACTTGAGCAAGAGAAAACACACCGCAAGAGCCGCAGTTGCGTCAAGAGAGGTGTCTTTTTGTTCCGTGCTCCATTCACAAATACTCACTTTCTTGACGCTAGCAAAATTGACCAATCGGCATCTGGTATTTGAAGAAGACTGGACTATATAGCTTTCGAATATCGATCTTGTCGGCGCCATTTTTGCAAACTATTTTTGCGGCGTCTCCGCCATTTGTCTTCTGTGCGCCGGCTGTCGTCGTGCGGTGGATTGAGCGGTGCCTGGAAGAGGAAGAAACGAAAATTTCAATATCTGTGTTTGAGAAACATCGTGATTTGTATGAAAAGTAAACTTCAGCTTACAGCGGGTAAGAATATGTCTTTCTTCTGCCTTTTATCTTAAACTGGTAACTCCTGTCAAGGTTTTTCGGTGTTGATCTTGGTGCGTCACATTCGCCATAGACGTCTCACTTGGCCCACAAGCACCCAAAGGATGCATTAGAATTATCAAACTTAAACAGATTTATCATCATCATCATCATCGTATTTTTATTTCATTTATTATATACAGACAGGTTTCAGAAGCATATGAAGAGATCTGCAAAAGTAGACATGAGCTGGGCAAAAAATCATGAGCAAAGCCTTGCTCAGTGTCAAGATCACAGGTAAAAACAACAGAAATACAGGCTTATAAAAAGTGTTAATTATACATACCTACTAGAAAGTACAAAATGTTTGACCTATGTTGGCCATCTAATCTAAAACTACTGATATTTTGCTTTGTATTCAGCAGAGTAAAGCACTCAACATTAAATTCAGTACCTAACTGATAACATGCCCTTCTTACCCATGTTTTTTCTTCCCTGACGTATGCTTTCCAGGGTGATTGTAGTTGCAAAAAATTGGTAGTTTCAGATTGGATGGTCAAAAAAGGTTGAAAGACTTGTACCTTTTATTAGCATGTAATATCTATTTTTTGTAAGCTTGCATTTCTATTGTTTATCTGTGATCTTGATGCTTTGATTTTAGCTCTTCTGTGGATGCTCCCCATGCTTTTTGTTGCCTTTGTTAGTTAACTTAGTGGAGACATCTGTCTGTTGCTCATTCCGGACTGTCTCTCGGTCTCAGTGATTTCATCAAACCTTCTGGAAGCTTTCAGTTAGTTCTTATTTCTTGTTGAGTGATGGGTAACATTTTCAGGGTTATTAATGTTCCAACTAACATTTTCAGGGTTATTAATGTTCCAACTGTGAGGTTTGATAAAGTTGTCAGCTCTGACAGAAACATCTCTGGGGCTCATATTTCTCTGAGAATAAGAGATTCTTTGGTCAAAAGCTGAATTAAAGGATTAAATATCTTGTATGTTGGTGCATAATTGAGAGAAAACCTGGTTTTTACACACAAAATCATTTGTGTGAATTTACTTATCTTGAGTTAGTAATTTTTCAAGTAAAAATAGCTCAAGTACTGTTGCTGTAGGATGCTTCCTAGCATGCTTTGGAACCACCTTGGTTCTCTTCAGGCATGGAATACTGCTGTATGTGAATTATGAACACAATTGGATGCAATCTTAATGTATACCTTGACCCACTGTATGTTAATCTTCACCCACTGCTTATACATTGTATATTGAAACCTTATACTTTGTTTTCAGGAAGATAAATAAACAATTTCTGATAGATTATGAATTTGTTCTGCTTAAGCCTACCTTCTCAGTGCAGCCATGGTATAATTATGATCTGGTATGCTTGCATGTATAACAATCCTGAGAAATATGGTATGAATTTAGGTTGTTACATATTGCCTTTTTCAGCTGTACCTGCTCTTTATGTATTTCTCAACCTGAGATTGTGACATAATGCTCAGTAAGATTTCATAGTGGAGTATCTATCTGCCTCATTTTGGGTCTAGAGAGGTTTTCTAGGCTAGGTTCTTATTTTCAGCTTGTCTCTGTATCATGTTTCATGAATTATTGATGGACTCTTAGATTGAGTTTGTATTCATTCAAAGGGAAAGTGCTAAGATATATTTCTTATTTATGTCAATTATGTATTAACCTATCACACAAGTCTTATTGTAACTTTTTGTGTGCTGATGCAATGCTGGCAATTATTATTATGATGCTCAGACAGACATAATGCTGATTATCTTATCTTTCTGCTAGAAGGGCCTCAAATGGCTGGTGTGAATATCCTTGATTAGATAAGCCATGATTGCTCAGTTATTATTACTTCTGAAATAAAGTTTGAAATTAATAAGTACTATGTCCATAACATGTTTTCGTCTGTTTGCAATGCTGGAAATACTTAGATACTGAAAAGAAGAAGTCTACAAATTTGTGTGAATGGTCATTCAGGAAAATGTTATGCCTCCAGGCATGTTTCCATCAGTCTTCTGGACCATTTCCAGCTCTTATCATTTGTGGTTAGTGTGCACATTGCCCAGTTCTGTGAATATCTATTGCCAGGTTCAACAGATTCTTCTGAATTTGGTGTGATGGCATAAGTCTTTTAGGTGCACCTAGTGTAGTGATGTGGCCATTTGGAAAATGTAAATGCTGTTTCTATATTCCATGCACGTGAAAAAGTGACTCACCCCCAGATGTGTGTTGCGTTGGATTGTCTAAATGGTGGACATTGTCAGTCCATTGTCCCTTGTGATGCAAATGGAGGCATGGGCAGTGTCAAATGATACATACAAGGAATAAGCAGCCATGTGGTGCTACGATAACCTCATACTCAACAGTATAAAATGTATTCCTATGTCAATGAGGTTTATAATGAACATGTTGCTCATTTGGAAATGGTCCTGGACTTATTACCTTTTGGGATTGTAGGATTTGTAAAGATCAGCACAATGATAACCATATTCACATCTAAACAACTTGTCATTCTGATTTAGAATCCATGAATGGTGGTGAGGTTTGACATAGCTAAACATAGTATTTGGATGGTACAAATTAAGGAAGCAAGTTCCATAGTAGGTGCATTGTACTGCATGGCATTGTACTGAAGGTATTTGCCATGTTTTTGAAGTGTGGGAGGTTGACTATTTCAAAATAAAATGTCTGTATGTTCTTGGATTAGCAGTCATTGGGTGCTTCTGTGATGGTGCTTCTTTAGCATCATTTGGCAGTCTATGCTGGCACTCTGAATGACCAGATTGTGCGGGGAAAAACTGAACTCCAGTTCTGTGTGCTGGCTCCATTGTATTTGATGTCTTTATTTTTTCAGTTGTGCTGTCATAGTTGAATATTGTTTTATGTATATTTGGTTTGCCAGTACACTCTTCTCTTTGTATATTTCACGGATGCGCTAAACAGGTTCTTTGTGACTTTTTTGGCCAGACCCGATCTTCAACTCGGCCGACATCTGGTGTTTCATCGTTTAACTGTGCCAGTCATCTATGTCACCAATCACTAGCGTAGGTATTTCTGGAATGGAGTTTGTGGGCGTCAAAAGAAGGGCATTAGGTTCGAATCCACTGCATGGAGGTGAATGTCGGCAGCATTGCTCTGTCTTTAAACTCAATTAATTTGTGTTTGCGTTGAGCTGGTGTGTTATAAGAAACTGTTTTTCTTTCTATGTAATGGGTGGCGAATATGAAGTAAAATGTACCTGGAATTCAACCACAACTCAGTGGTGATGATCATGGACCTTAACAATCGTAAGATCTGGATATATTAAAGGGCCATACAATTCCTGTGGTTGATCCTTATGCTGCACTGCTATTTCATATTTCAAGCGCTTGGAACGTTGTAATCAATCAGAAGTACCATGTTTCAAGTTATTTTATTCAGCTACTGCAAGTTATTTTATTCAGCTACTGGATTCAGTTGTGTCATTTGGACTTTGGGGCACACTGACCTGCTTTGGTTAGCGCCCATTACGGGATCTAGTGCGGAAATTAAATGTGTAACCTTAGCTATTCATAATATGGGTTAAGGTAGGGAGTTGTGGCTGGGTTTGGACGGGATCGATTTGAATGCCTACATCTTGGTAAGGTTTAAGTCATGACAGGATATATCTGACTATCCTTGCTTTTTACAAAATGTCAAATTTCCTTGATATGCTGAAATCATGTATTTTGATATTTTAGGATGGACACTACTAGTTTGATGGACACTTCTAGTTTGCTTTACTATCGCGAAAAATGTCGCAATGTAAAGGCATACCTTCTCTCACTAGAATTTTTCATGAACTGCTGGAAGCTCCGGAGCTATAAATTTACCGATTTTACGATTACAGCAAACTAAATTGATTATCTTCTCATGAAAATGCATACTCTCTGTTCTCTGAGGCATGAAAGCAAGGTATGTCAGTACACTGTGTCATCATAAATTGTTTTCGTGAAAAAGTTTTCTAATTGCCAAACAAGGTCTGGATACAATACAAGCATTTTGGATCCTACATATATTATTTGGTAGTTTGAAAACGGTGGGGGAGTGTTTTCCCGTGCCTTCCGGTTACAGGTATGTACAGCTCCCTGCAATTGAACCTGTACACACCAGGCTCGACAGTTTTTGGCTAAATTCTGGACCACTATTACTCCCTCGGTTATGATGAAATATACAGCATGCGTGTTTTTCCCTTGGCTTTAGATATTGCCCCAAAAACCGGATTCCAATTTCTTAGTTTGAAAATAATTTACAGAAAACTTAATACATGATGCTGCTGAGTATTCTGGGTCATAATCGATAGCTGGGAGCAAACACACAGTGATGTTGATTAGACTCGTCGAGACGTTCGCTCACTATAACGAACTTCTGGCCTTGTGGCTTCATTGGGGGCTGTCATACAATGCTCACCGTGAGAAATGAACATCTAGTATTTTCAATAAATGCTGTTTGCAGTGGCTCATGCCAATTATTAATTTCGCGTTGTTCATAAGTTTTATGTGTTTGAATTCATTCTTTTGTTTACGTTTTTGGGGTCATGCGCGTCCCCACCTTTGACATTATGTACAATTCAGGGTTATGAGCCACCGTGGAAGGCCAGTTCACGAAGGGCCCAGCCCTATTCCTGTCAGGGGAGGGCGGATTCTTCCCACCCCTCATGTTTTCCGGGATACCTCCAAAAGAGTTCGTGACAGGCTTTTGGAACTTTCGGATTTTTCCTAAAACTAAATTGGGCAGAGTCCCTAAAAGTTTTGGGATAATATCTTCTCCCAGGGGCGGAGCTATTGTTTCGCTATGGAATATTATCGTGTACGTTGCGTGCCTTGTACGGCAAAGCCGTTGGTAACAATATTGCGAGCACTTAGACTTGGAATTGTATAATGATATGCATAATTTGTCAGGTGGTGTGTTCAAAATCGGATATTGAATATGTTTAAAAAGTTTAATATCAATTTTTCATGTTTAATAGCCATGGAACAAGTATATTCCTTTCAGGCATTGGCAATATGCATCTTGCCCCATTATTTTGCTTTCCTGCACCCGCCTATGATAATATTTTTGCATGGTACAATTTATCTCTAGTGTCAAAGCTGTCACACAGCATCTGACGTTTGTTAAGCTTTATGCGAAAAAAACACAATGTTAATGGCATGAAAATCTAGTCTTGGAACCGCCATCGGGTTTTGAATTTTTGCATAACTGAAAAAATATGACAGTTTTGCATCACTTATCTGTCAATATATACTATATATTTTTAAAACTAAACAACAGGGCCTAGAGATATAGAGAATCTAAAAGACAGCTCAAAACATATATTTTGTACGCCCCTGTCCACAATTTACAGAATTTTTACAATATTTTGTGTTTTTAAATGGACTTAATCGTGGGGCAAATCAATCAAACTGAATTTTAGAAATCGGACGAGTAGATTCTGGAATCTTAGCGGAAAATTCTGAGATCTTTGATCCACTCCCTGGCAGGAATAGGGATAGCCAGCAGCCTGACATGAATAGGGATAACCCTTGCTGCCTTTAGGACTCCAAAACATGGACTAAGTATTCATACTTGTCTTTAAGGTCTCACTATTAAGGAAGATATCACTTTTCCTAATATGCACCGAACTATCAGTGGCTTAGAACTTAACAAAAAATCATATTGTGTTGTATTGTTTCTCTTAGAGCTCACCTTTCACGGGGAAAGATAGCTTCACGGCCGTACTACTTTCGAGTGCACGCATCTCCGCACTACCGAACCCCACTATCCTGTTGCCCTAACTTCCGGCGGCGGCCTCTAGGCGAAGCCCAGTTACTGGCGCTTGTTTGAGTAAGGGACATCAAGGGTTCTTCTTTGTCCAAAAGGGGTGCGGAACGTACTTCGCAGTGCTTTTACAGAACTTTACTGATTACCAGTCGACATCGGGACACGACCTACAAAACTGTAATTTCAATTTAAAATTCCAGTCTAAGGTGGGTCACTGTCTTTAATGGAACACAAAATCCAATTCACTAAATTAACCTTTTATGCGACACAGGTAAAAACAAGTCATTCAATGTTTACCCTGCAGTATGAATGATATTTGATGATGTTTTTTTCAGCTGGCGTGATATTCCCGGTTTTACTTGCTCCGTACTAGCGTGTATGATCTTCATGAATGGTGGTAGGCGATACACCTTCATCTTGTTTGCTGTTGTGTGCCATGGCTTTGTCCAGTTGCTCGCAGGTTCATAGGTTGACACTGTATCTAAACCCTTCTGCCTGCATGTCTTGGCGTGAACAATGGTCATGTTATTTTTTTATGCGCTTGCCCCTTATGCCATGATCCGGTTTCATGTCGTCGGAAATGACGGTGCGACTTGAACGGAATTGGCGACAATTTGCACTTTAGTAGGCGATGAAATTATCGAGCTATTTTTCGCTTCAAGTGCAGGAGAAACTGATGGGCGGAACGGCTGATACCCTCACTGTGTGCTTAGAGGCTTAGTTGTGAGGGAACGTTGTCCACAAAACTTATTGGATTCTTGTGATTCTTCTTTCGAAAATGTGAAGGATCTTCATCGCGTGTTTTACAGGAACAGTGTTCGTTCCAGTATCATCTATGCTCAGTGCTGATGGTCCTAGATTATCCTGCGCAGATGACGTCAGATTGCGCCAAACACCTCAGCTCTCGATGTGTGTCCCGCTCTGTCTTTGTTTCATTTGTGTTTTCGCGCCAGGATTTGCATTGTATTTGCCAAATGATGAAATGGTGTGACCGCTCCCTCGAGAGACCTGCACCCGCAAAGCACACGGACCACAAATCCCCGCCTTGCCTCACTATTTGACTGAGGTGCATGCAGTTGCGTTGTGTGCGGCGTGGCCGCGTGTGAGTTCACCGTCTCTTCTTGAAGCGCAGTGTCGTCGGGGAGCATCTCATCGCAATAAACCGTCAGAGAAGCTCTTCGTGAGGCCCTCGCGACGCTCCCAGGTCGTGCGGCAGGAGTTGGATTGTTCTGCAAGCTCACCGCCTTCGGCGCACGCCTCTGTGTGGGCGGGGCTATGTCTGACGCCGATTTAGACCTCTATGAAGATGTCGATGACTTCGACGTCAAGGTAAAGTACACGCCAGTATGGGCCCGTACATGTGTGTTTTGTTCATGTCAGTGTATTGCGACTGAGTGATTCTGTTTTGAGAATGGTTCTACGGCTGTGATGGACCCCCTGTTAGGCTAGTCATTCAGCTATGATGATCTTCGTGTGGCGTTGAAAATGGGCTTTGCTAGTCTTTCCTTGCTCGGCCACGATTTTTTGCCAATATCTAGATGGAAGGAGAACAGAGTTCCAGTTGTCAATGCTTCCTACCCACTGGCTCTGTTTTTGGCCAACCGACGATTGACTCTAGTTGATGGCGTGGTTGGAAGTATGATAGAGCCTATGCGAACTGCAATTGCTTCCAAACGTTGTTAAAACCCTGCGAAGAGCTGGAATGTCCATATTGCGCGCTACGTTCATCAAATACAACAATGTCGAAGCAGCGCGCTCGGTAAAGTGGCTGCATCTGCTCGTGAAGGGCCTTTGTGGTGACTACAAACAGTTTGTACGCCCCTGGCTAGCCAATTTTGGGCGCCAATTCGTAGGGAGAATCGAGTCGTGTTCTCGCCGATATAGCCACCGCATTGACCACACGGTTTTGTGTGCGTCTCTGAGGCCGAGGATGCCCGGGGAGGGTTCGTGTGCATTGAGAGCTAGCAGTGTTAGACCGGTGCTTACTGCCTTAGCTCATGGACAATAACTTAGGCAGAAATCGCGCACTTCAAACTGGGTTTACGACAAAATATGGTCATCATGTGAAATGGATGTTAACTATGAAAACTCGCTGATGGGTGGAGGTCCTTGCCTTTATTTATTATCATGCAGCAGATGCTGGACGTTGCCTTGAATTTGCCGAAATGTTTCATTTCGGCTACTGGCAGTCCCAACTCACATTATTCAGCCGTGATTCGATTTCATCCTTGCTTGAATGGTATACCTTCCAGCGTGAACGTGGGGAACTAGGATGACTCGTCCCGTTTAATCATTAATAAGCCGCGGTACTTTAAGGTGTCTTAGTCTAAACTCGCCAGACCCGTATTGAAAAGCTGTCTGCATTTAAAAAAGACACCATAATTCCAGTGTAATTCTGAACCAAGAGCTGCCCTAATCAGGCATTGACTTAGGTGTGACTGTTTTTGTAATGGTATGTGAAATGGTGGGAAGTAGTCGTGGCTTATCGTTAGGCCTGTATCGATTGCTTTACCGTGAAAGCCTCCGTGAAATGGCTCTACTTAAGGTGTCATGTGGGGCCGAGGTATATTGAAAAGGCGACGCGAAAATCTCGTTTTGTGGTAATTTGGCTTTAACCAATTAACAAAAATGTATGATGGGTTGTTTGGAGTCTCAAACATACATTGCTAAACTTGTATGTTTATGTTTTGGTTCGACCCCTGTGTGTTTCTATGGTTTCAAGCCCAGCTACGTCTCGGGAAAAGCACCAAATTAGCTTTCTGTTGGTCAGGAAGATTCCATGAAACAAGCTCTACATGGCCAAAACTAGTTTGATGTAAGATGGAATATTGTGGAAGTTTATTGCTTCAACGGACTTACGGTTTGAAAACGGCCTTTTATGATCTCGAACGGCTAGGTGATTTAAACTCTCCGTTCCGGTGTTTTTTTAAGTACCTATGGCCGTACCAAGTGGGTATCGCTGTTTTAAAAAGATCCCTGTCATTTCTTAATGTTTTTCACGTCAAATTATCAGTTGTGTCCTTATTAGTATGTGGCCCACGGTTGCTGTTTGCCGACTTATATCGCACGATGTTGTAGCGAGATTGTTTTTGCAAGAGAATCTCATCGAAGAAAATTTGATGTAGAAATACGAAGAAAGTATCGCGTACATGTGCATTTTCGCTTTTTCCGAGAGCTGTTGACTCCCGGCTCCATTCATGCGTATGGTCGGTGCAGTTGAGTCACGTGTAAGTCCATTCTGACCCTGACTTGGCTGGTGGTGCAGCCTCTTCAGCTCGCGGCATTTCCGTAACTACTGTCGGCTGACCTGGCCTGTGCCCGGGGGCAGGAGTTTGGTGACACGGACCTCTACGACGACGTAGTCACTGATGGCGGCGACACCAGTGACTCCAAGCCGACGGCGGCGGGCAGCGGCGCCGGCGGCGACTCTGCCGCCGGCTCCAGCCCGGCCAGCCAGGCCAAGCCCGGCTTCAAGGCCTCCAGCAACCGCGGAGGACGCCGCTTCCAGCTATACGTCGGCAACCTCACCTGGGTGTGTAAACAGTGGGTGCAGTCGGTTGCAGCTTTCGAAATCCTTATGGAACCTTTATCAATTTTGCATTTATTATTTCATTTGGTCAGGTGGTGACTGATTATAACTAAGCGTTTGTTGTACTGATTATGCTGATAACGGCTCGGGCGCGATACGCCGCTGGGATATATGGGTTCTTACTGTGCCATGCACGTGTGTACGTTTCCACAGTGGACCACGGACGAAGACATCGAGAATGCCTGTCGGGACATTGGCGTCAACGACCTGCTGGACATCAAGTGGTACGAAAACAAGATCAACGGCCAGAGCAAGGGCTTCTGCATGATCTTCATCGGCTCCGACTCCAGCTACCAGTCCTGTATGAAGAAGCTGGGGAAGAAGGAGCTGCATGGACAGCATCCTGTGGTCACCTTCACCAACAAACAGAACCTGCAGCGGGTAAGAACCGGCTCCCAGTCGCTGCTCAAGTTGCAGCATTCGTGAACCCTCGTGTGGATAGTATTATTTGCTGCGTTGCGCTCGTTTTCTTCGTTACATATAAATGCCGGTTGTTTTATACTGTAACTTACTTAGTGTAGTGGCGGTTTTGAGACATGGATTCGTTGGCTGGACATGCTGTTGTTGACGCGCGCTCGTTGGCCGGCAGTTTGAGTCGCAGTCGCGCACGCGTCCTCCGAACCCGGGTCAGGGCGGACCGCCGGGGCCGCCGCAGAACCACCCGCGACAGAACGGACCTCGGGACGGGGACCGGCGCCGCTCTCCGCTGCGCCGCGGCCCGCCGGGCAACCGCGGCCAGCAGGGGCCGCCCGGCCGCGGCCCGCCCATGCACGGCCCCGGCCCCATGCCACCCATGGGGCCACCTATGGGACCGCAGGGAGGCCCGCCACACGGCTTTGGCCGCGACATGGGCCCGGGCCCGATGCCGCCCATGCACCACGGGCCGCCGGGCGGGCCTCCGCCGCCGCCGCCGATGGGCCACCGCGGCCCGCCGGGACCGCCCATGCCGCAGCCGATGCCGCCCCAGATGCAGCCGCCGCCCATGGTGATGCAGGGCCCGCCGCGCGGCGGTCCGCCGCCCGTGATGCCGCCCATGCCGCCGCACAGCCAGCAGCCGCCGCCCCCGCAGCAGCCGCCCAGGATGCTGCCACAGCCGCCGCCGCAGCAGCCGCCGCGCATGATGCCGCAGCCGCCGCCGCAGCAGATGCCCCCGCAGCCGGGCGGGCCGCCGCAGGACTGGTCGCGGCCTCCGCAGCAGCCGCCGTTCTCGGGCCCGCCGCCCTCCATGCCGCCGCAGGGGCCGCCGCCGGTGGTCAGCGCCCCGGCTCCGCACGTCAACCCAGCCTTCTTCCCGCCCAGCGGCGCTCCGCCGCCCAGCTACGGGGCGCCGCCGCCGCAGGCCGCTCCGGCGCCGCCGGCCCCGGCCCCGGTCGCACCGGCGCCGCAGCCGGCCCCGCCGGCCGCGCCGGCCATCGGGGAGGCCGAGTTCGAGGAGATCATGAACAGAAACCGGACCGTCTCCAGCTCGGCCATAGCGCGTGCTGTGGCTGACGCCTCTGCGGGTGAGTGCAGCAGGCCTGTTCTTGCAGAGTTTCGATACACTCACTCTGCTGCTGAATCTTAAACCAAAGCTTAGTCAGCTCCGATCTGAAAGCTCGGACATGCATTACAACGTCTTTTGTCGGTAGAGTGTTAGGTATATATACGTTCTCGATTGATGCTCTCAGATTATTCCGAAAACTATTCGCCTGTCTGGATTAAAGTCCTTGTGGTCCAGGCTTGTATAGAACACCCCAGCTTGCTCGTTTAGCCCTTGGCCTGAAACAGATAGTGACGCCGTTAACGGCGCATAGGGTACGTTTTCTGGGGGCATGTATATTACGCAGCCGCGTCAAGTTCTCACGTTCGTCTCGTCAGACCTAGCTTCTCTTAACGAGTACATGATGAAAGCCGTTAGGTTGCGCCTTCTGCTTAACCATCAGGGGACCCAGGTAGCCTCCTTCCACTACTTCTCTCTTGCTGCAACGCATGTGTTTGTCGGCAGGCGAGTATGCCAGCGCTATTGAGACGCTGGTGACGGCGATATCGCTCATCAAGCAGTCCAAGGTGGCCTCCGACGAGCGCTGCAAGATCCTCATCAGCTCCCTGCAGGACACGCTGCACGGCATCGAGGCCAAGAGCTACGGCAGGAAGGACCGCGGTGGGTCTCAGTAAACGCGTCAGTCCCGGTCCAACGGGGTGGATTGTCGGAAACCGACGATTTAGAAGTACCGCTTTTGTGAAAAGATGGAAACTGGTGCCTCAGAATGTGTTGTGTAGTTTCACTAGGTAGAATTTGAACTCTGATGTATCGACCTTTTGGATATCTGGTCGGATTTGTTTTTATTTTCCCCACTTAATCTGTTTATGGGGGAATGACTGACTTCTGCATGCTAATGCGCTTTACCCAGCAGGTATTTTCCTGCTGAGCCCCGTGCTGACCGTGCATATTGTCGACAGAGCGTTCCCGCTCGCGGGACCGGGACAGGTACAGCCACAGCAGCAGTCGGCGCCGGGACCGCTCCCGTTCTCGTGAACGGTCCCGCTCGCGCGACCGCGACCGTGCCGACCGCGAGCGCGCCTACGCGGACGAGCGGCGCGACCGCGACCGCGGCAGGGAGCGTGAGCGCGACAGGTGAGTCCGATGCCGGCGGGGGCGGTGGTGGGGGGGGTGGCCGCGGACGGCGTGTGATGGCGGCCCGGTCTGTCTGCCGGCAGCGCGGCCCGACGGTCCGGCGCCGCCGCCGCCCCCGCCCAGCCGGCCGCCGAACGTCTGAAGGTGGCTGACTCGGAGCGCGGACGCAGGTCTCCGCCGGCGCTGTGGTGCTGCCGTACTGTATTTCCGTGTGGTGCTGCCGTGTGACTAGTCCCGCTCCTACCTGCCGCCGGGTGTAGAGATGCTCATTCAGGGATTTTCTCTTCAGAGTGTGTGGTTTGCTAACAAGTGGTTTGTGGTCGCAAAGCTAGAATAGAAAAAAATGTGTAGGCGATTTATGCCGGCTATCAGTTACAAAACGTTCTGGGATAAAGCTGGATGATAGTCCAGCATTGCTTGGCCGTTAATGTGTCCTCATTCGGTTTCCATGCTATTTGAAACTAACCGGGATCCTGAGACTGTAGAAATCCTAAAAATTCATGAATTGCTGTTTGTTCCCTTTGTAAAGATGCCGGAAAAGAAAACGCATAGAAATTATTAACCTTCGCCCGGGTGGGGGTCTTTTAGACCCCCTCGGGTTTTTCCGAAGTGACCACAAAACGGCGGCTCGCAGCGCCGCCAAACTTAGTTTAGCTGTTCCTTCATGATTTTTACATCTTTCCTGAAAATTTTAGCTCAAGGTCATATCAGGTCAGGTGAAGTGACCTCACCTCAAAAAATGTTTAGGACCACATAACTAAAAGAAGGGTTAACCGATCAAGTTCAAACTCATACCACTTATTGGGCCCACCAGGAGCTACAACATTTGTTCCGGGATTTTTGATATTGGTAACCTAAGGTCATGTGCAGAGCATAACCTCCCCATTGTAAATACATGGGGAAAATCACGAAATGAGCTTTTCTCAGTAATTTTGGACGGAATCAACTTCAAACATCGGTTACGGCTTGCTCTTAGCCCATTTCTGAAATTGATGCCAAACATTTTGATTTGTGACATTTAAAAGGTCACCTTAGGTCAAATAAGCATTTTTTGGTGTTTTACTATATAAATTTTGAATAAACTAAGATAGAACTTTTATTTTGTCACCAAAGTGTTTGTATAGTCACTGCAAGTCAAATGATATACATCATGACCATACCAGGTCAAGTTGGGTCAGACCGTCGACCTGGGTCAGGTAAAACTCTTAAATTTAACCTGGCATAGCAATATTATATATCATTCGATTTGTATTGACGTGAGGATTGCAATGGTGCATCGACTATGTCTGTATCTTGTTTGGTTTGGAAGTTATTAGCGAAAAAGGAAACGCGCTTATACATGGGTGGCTATGGACATTCCCAAGAATATGCCCAATATTTAGTGATCTGTAGCTCCCTAGGCTTTGACCTGACACGAAAATGAATGCCACTGTAATGAAAGAGCAACTCAAGCACTTTCGAATGGTGTTGGAAAAATGTTTCTAGCTATCATGGTTTCTGAGATATATTAGGTTTTCTTAGTATACCTCATATGAGCGATTTTGACCTATTTTGACCTCTGGTGACCTTGATATTGACCTGACAAGAAAAATGACCGAAGTATTTTCGATATCATTTTTGAAGAGCTTTCGATTGCCGTTTTGCGCTTTTTTCTAGCTCTCTTAGTTTTTTTTTAGATCGTGGGGGTCTTTTTAGCCCCCCCACCAGGGCGAAGGTGGCTCGTACCCGCCACCGGGGCAAGGGTTAAGATATTTACCACTCACGCACTCTGTTCTGACATTCATTAAAACTGCGAGTAGCTGAGACAACGGTGCTTTTAAGGTTTCAGGAATATATAAAATTCTTCTGACAAATACCCTGTCCGTTGACTATATCCGCCTTTCAGAAGAAACGGTCCGCGAAATTTTGATCGGTTTGTTCTGTGGGCGGGCTAGTGTACTGTGATTCTGCAAGTAATGTAGCTCTGGCGTTGAATGACCCGTTTGGTTGAAATTTGCAATGAATTTCGGTATAAGCACACCATTGTCCTTGTCTCTAGCTCCGGTGTTGGCAGCTCGAGGATTCGATCGCAGGCTTATCTTCCCCACATTCCATAGTTATTCGTTATTAAGATTATTCCATAATTCCTTAATTATTCGTCCCTTATTTTTAGTAATGATAAAACTCCAATCTTGGCATTTTTCTTTGATGAATTGGTGATCGTTTTGCCCCTTTCGCATGATACATTCTTCTCTTTTACAAGACCATTTCGTAGAAATTTAACATCCCTCGCGACTGGGTTGCTTTCCGTCTCCGCACGTCACATATTGCACGCATCCTAATTACTAAGTCCGATGTAGCGCGTGCGACTAACATGCTGTACACGCCAGCCTTGTTGGTGCGCTTCAACGCGACCCCTGTGTATGGGTTGCCTCGCTGCCATGCGCGTCTGTGTCGTCGGTCTCGCTGCAACGCCTTCGGCTCTCCAACGCTTGTCTGTTCCCGTTCTACTAGCACTTCATGTTTCGCCCCTTGTATTTGTCTGCTTTTCGTGTCCTTTGGCGCTTGTCTGATTTCTGCTTTCTTGCGACGTTTGTATGTAATGTCGGCGTCCTGACAGCGCCTGTCTGTAATGTCCGCGTCCTGGCAGCGCCTGTCTGTAATGTCGGCGTCCTGACAGCGCCTGTCTGTAATGTCCGCGTCCTGACAGCGCCTGTCTGTAATGTCCGCGTCCTGGCTGCGCTTGTGTGCGTTTTCCTGGTCCGTGATTACGTGGTCTTGGTCTGGTTACAGTCCACCACCCTTCTGCTGCTGCCTGCGTTTGTACTCCGACCCGCTGTGGTCCGCGTCAGTGTGTTCCCATGCTTCAGTCCGTGTCTGTGTGTTCCTCTTCTTCGCTCCGTGTGTCGGTGTGTTCCCATGGTTCAGTCCGTGTATGTGTGTTCCCATGCTTCACTCCGTGTCTGTGTGTTCCCATGCTTCACTCCGTATCTGTTTGTTCCCATGCTTCACTTCGTGTCTATGATCCTCTGTTTCAGTCCGTGTTTGTGTGTTCATCTGTTTCACTCTGTGGCTGTGTGTTCCTCTATTTCAGTCCATATCTGTGTGTCCCTATATTCCAGTTCGTGTGTTCATCTTCTTTCAGTTTGTGTCTGCATGTTCCTCTACTTCACTCTGTGTACAAGTGTTCCTCTGCTTCACTCTGTGTCTGTATGTTCCTATTATTCAGTCCGTGTGTGTTCCTCTTCTTCAGTCCGTGTCTGTGTTCCTCTGTTTCAGTCCGTGTCTGTATGTGTATGTGTCTCTGCTTCACTCTGTATGTGTGTTCATCTGTTTCACTCCGTGTCTGTGTTCCTTCTCGCTGTTCTCTGTATCGGTAGGATTGGCTTTGGTGCAGTAAGTGTTTGTACTGTTCACCTTCCTGCCGTTGCTGCGGTATTTTCATTTGGTTCGGTCCCGCTGCAGTCACTCTGCTCTTCTGGTTCGGTACACATCTGTGTTCTTCTCATCGCTTTTTTTGTTAGCTCCACATGCGCTGTGCGTCTCGCCTGGGGCGTGGCCTCGGATTTCTGTACTGGGGGACGGACTCTGACCTATAGATGAGGTGCAGGGGTGGGAGACGAAGTAACATATTATCCGTCTGAGAACGCCACCGGTGCAGCTCATCCACACTAAAGCTGGATACTTTTACGTCAATTCATGCATGCAATAGGGGGACAAGGCGAAACACTTAGATCGTGTCTCATTTACTTTATCCGCATCCCCGTTGTGTAGCAGTGAGGGGCGTGTGCCCCCGTTATTGACGGCGGCGCGCCTCTTCACCGTCGCCTCGCTCCCCTGTTGCAGCGCCGGTGGTGAGAGCATGCTGAGACCTTCTTACCGGGAGCCTGTACCCAGCAGGAACGGCGACAGGTCAGCTGGGGCGGCGGCGCGGGGGGTTGCGGGGGGGGCGATTGCGGCATTGTCGGATTGTATGCGTTTCATCAAGCTAACCGAAATTTGGATAGCTGGACATCCATGCTAGTATTGTTGACAGTCGTACTGATGACGCTATTGATAGCTGATTTAGTGAATGCAGTTGTTCTAGATAGTTTGCAATACATTTTTGCCAGTCAGAAACGCTGTGAAAAAATTATGATATTGCTCGCAAGTGTCTTATGCAAAGTTCCCGATGTCTCGACCTTTTACGCTCAGAGTTTTTTTTTTAATAATTTTTTTTTCAGAAAAGGAAAACGCTGATCGGCAATTACTTATGAAAGTATTAAACATGAGGACAGGCACGTCTAGTCATCTATGTTGGTATAGCATCATAGAGTATGCTCCATTTGTTACTAGCAGCTCGTTTGACCGGCCGGCGGTGTTCAGCAGCCGCGCACACTACGACGAGCGGGACCGCTACCGCGAGAAGGACCGCCGCGACGAGCGGGGCAGCGGACGGGAGGAGCGCGACGTGCACAGGCGCGACGACCGCTCGCGCGACCGCGACCGACGCTGAAGGCAGCCCCAGAGGCCGCTGCTGCAGTTCCACCCAGCGACAGGCCCCGGACAGAGCTGCTGCGTGTGCGTGGTCACACTCGGGACAGGTGGTGTGGGGTCGGAAGAGGGTGTGCAAGTGATTGAAAGTGGTCGCAGCGCACTGAAACACCACCCTTCGGCATTACACGTTGGTTAATTGGGGGCTAAGTAGCCTTTTTGTTTATACAAGTAAGGTGTAAGTTCACTTCAGGGTGGTGCCGCTTTGTGTGACTGGCTTTCACTTGCGTAGTCGGTCGTTGGCGGTAGATCACAATGTAGCTGTGTCGGGGGTGCGTCCAGCCAGACTCTCATCAAAACCCCTGTGGCTCAACATCAACCGGAAAACAAAGTCTCCTGTCGAGAACAGCTGTTCGGGGGCTTTGCAACGTCCCCCCGAGTCCGATTCATGTACGGTATCTGAATACCTGCGAGGCCTACATCAGCATTTGTCTTTAGTGCCGGCTGACTGCGGCGGCGGCAGCGTACGGCGGTACCAATGCTGCAGTCCCTTCCGGTGCACAGTCCCGACCATCGGCGCGGTGGGGCTCAGCACGCGGCCCGAACTCTCAGTACAAGCGCTGTCGCCATCACCGCAGGTCGTTTCCGTTTGCACTGTATCAGCTCCATTTCAGGCTGCAGCGTAACCCCAGCGTAATGGATTTTCTGGCGGAATCCTGGCTGGTTGGATGACGGTCGTTCACGTGAGTGAATGGTGTGCGAAATATACTTCTTGGTGGATGAGCGTTTGTATAAATGGTTGAGTGGAATTATTGTATGCCATACCGGAATTTCCCCTGTGGTTTACGCGATGCGCACAGAGCATCCCGTTGTACCAGTTGTCCACGGGACGCCAAAATACTGTTAAACATTCACATATTCTTCACAAAGGCTGGGATAGCCCAGGGCCACCATGTTTTATTAATGTGTAAAACCTTCATTCACTATCATTCATGCTCAACAATTAACATTGCAATACTACGGCACGAACGGGCCGCATAACAATATGTTGTCCAAAGGGGAAAAGGTATCTAATGCACTTGTAACTAGGGATACCTACTTTCCTCGGCGCTGGACAGAACCGACACTTTATAAAAAGGATATAACATTTTATGACTTTGTAACATGGTAGGCTATGTACTTCTAGATTACCTGATTCGCTCATCGCGATGTTTGTGACTTTTCTTATGAATCCATCATTCATAACCTGAGCGCTCGACTGATAAAAGCCTGCCCACAGTAAAACAAAAAAGACTTCGTTCGCAAAGAAGTCTTCGTTATTTCCTCTCAGACCGTCGTTTCGCCATTCCCGGTGACTGCTGAGCTGCGTGCGAGTTAGCACGTGACAGTAGAGCTGTGGAGCCCGTGACAGTTTTTGGCGATCCGAGCTGCCGCTGTCAGCTGGCCCCGAGGAGATCTGGGCTTGTTTCCGCGGCCGCGCTTCACGCTACCGGGACTCCGGACTCGGAGAGCTGAAACCGCGCTTCCGAGATACTGGACCACAGCTGAAAGAGGGAGAAAGTCAACTCTACTTCACAGGAGTAGGCGGGAACTGGCTTCTGAGAAAGGCTGTCAAACGGCACTATAGGTATGTGGCAACACGGTATCCGAAACACGTATGGCGCTTCCCCGAAAGGTTGCCGGGAGAGATCGCTCTGCAGCCCGTCATCTCTGGCTGGGCTCTGTTTTGAAAGTGGTTTTAGTTGTTGGGGAATCAGGCTGCAAGAGAAAAAAGGCAAAATGGATGCGGTGGCGACAGCTGCAAAGACTGAAGAGCTGTACAACGCCATCAGAATGTGTAGGCTGTTACCTGCTGCCAGTGCTGCTCGATGCGCTGCATCATTTTGTAGTCGCGGACGGGGTTGCTGGGGCTGTCTGCCGGACTCTCGCTCCGGTACCGCTCCACGTAGCTGCAACCACACAGGACACCGCAGTGGTTACAGGACGCTCCACG